>OZ030018.1:42632386-43263636 GCA_964023405.1 Apodemus agrarius
CTTGATTGGAATTCCTTTCATCAACTAATTAACAACTGTATTTGTCACATTTTAATTTTTAATGATTGAGTAATATTTCATTGCATAAATGTACTATATTTTCTTTATCCATTCATCTGTTGAGGGACATCTAGGCTGTTTCTAATTTCTAACTATGATGGACAGAGCAGCTATGAACACGGATGAGCAAGTGTCTCTGTGGTAGGATGAAATGTCTCTTGGGTGTACGTCCAAGAGTGGTGCCTTAGTTTGGATTTTACTGCTGTGAAGAGACACCATGACCAAGGCAACTCATAAAGGCAAACATTTAATTGGGGCTGACAGTTTCAGAGGTTTTAGTCCATTATCATCATGGTTGGAAACATGGTAGAGTGCAGGCAGACGTGCTGGAGGAGCAGAGAGTTTTATACCTTTATCCAAAGGCAGCCAGGAGGAGACTAGAATTCCACACTGTGGAGAGCTTGAGCATAGGAGACTTCAAAACCCACAGTGACACATTTCCTCTAACAAGTCCATACCCATTCTAACAAGGCCACACCTTAGTGCCACACCCTATGGGCCAAGCATTCAAACACATGAATCTATGAGGGCAAAACCTTTTTCCACTCTCTGGTCCCAATAGGCTTGTAGGCATAATATAATGCAAAATGCATTTTTAATCTAACTTCAAATGTCCCCATAGTCTTTCACAGTCTCAACAATGTTTAAGAATCCAAAGTCTCTTTTGATGTTCATGAAATCTCTTAACTGTAATCCCCTATAAAATTAAAATAAAAAGCCAGATCACATACTTGCAACATCACAGAATATATATTACCATAAGGAAGGGAGCATGTGTTCCCTTAGTAAGGGAATACTGGACCAAAACAAGATCGAAAACCAGCTGGGCAAGAATCAAGCTCTGCATCTCCACATCTGACGTCAAAAAGCCCTTCAGATTTCCAACTCCTTTCAGCTTTGTTGAGTGCAACACAATTCTTTCTCTTAGGCTAGTTCCACTTTTTCTTAGACTCTTTCTTCAGTAGGTATCCTACCACTCTGTCATCTCTAACATTTTAGGATCTCCAAGGCAACTTCAACTTCACAGCTTTATGTAATGGTATCTCTGGGTCTCTATGCAGGGACACGCCTGCTATATAGTGAGCTCAGCAATTTTTCTTAGCTATGGAGGGAGATTCTATAACACAATGGCCTATCTGGGCCTTCTTGAAGGAACATCCCTGCTACACATCTGGCCTCAGTGGCTTTCCTTAGGTGAGAGGGTAGTTTTTATAACCCCTTCTTCTATTCTTGACCCTAAAGCCAGAGTCAAAGCTGAAACTGCCATGTTCTGCTGTTTGCTGGGTCTGGAACATGTCCCGCCCTTGTTCTATTACATCTTCACCAGCTTTCTGTTTTCAATGATTTCACTGCCTATGCTTGGCTGTCTTAGAACTTGACCTGAAGACTGACTTTGAACTCAGATCTGCATACCCCTGTCTCTTGAGTGCTGGGATTAAAGGCATGCCTGGATCAAAGCTTTAATTTATTTTCACAAGATGGAAGTTGAGCTGGATAGGATCTTGCCTGGAGGTAGTTTCACTCACTAAATTCCATTTAATAGCTTTAATCTGGTTATTTCATTGAACATAGGATTTATCTCTATGATACTTCCTACTGCCCCTTTAGTCCTTGAACCATACATTCTGCATTCTTTCCTTCTAAGCTTGCTATGTTTGATCAAAAGACTCTTCATAAGAGTCTGTGTTAAACTGTTTTGAAATTTCCTTTGTCAATCCAGTTAATCTGAACTTCTTCACTTTAGCCTCTGGAAGACTTTTCGGATAAGGGCGAAAACAGCCACATTTTTCACCAAAATATCACAAGAACTCTACGCAACACACTTAAATTCTCCTCTGAAACCTCTTGATTCAGGCCCCCATAGTTTAAATCACCCTCAACATCACTGTCTACTCAACATCACATGCTTTTACTAGGATGGCCCATTAAGCCTCATGTAAGCATTCCACTGTTTTCTTAATCTAATATCCCAAAATCCACATTCCTTCAAACAAAATCATGGTCAGGCCTATCACAGCAATACTTCAATCCCTGACACCCACTTCTGTCTTAGTTTAGGTTTTACTGCTGTGAAGAGACATCATGACCAAGGCAACTCTTATAAAGGCTTATAAAACTTAATTGGGGCTGGCTAAATTTCAGAGGTTTAGTCCATTATCATCATGGTGGGAAGCATGGCAGCTTGCAGGTAGACATAGTGCTGTAGGAGCCACAAGTTCTACACTGAGCAGAAGGTAGCCAGGAGGAGAGTGGAATTCCACACTGGGTGGAACTAAGTGTAGAAGACCTCAAAGTCCATGCCCAAAGTGACATACCTCTTCCAACAAGTACACATCTACTCCAACAAGGCCTTATCCTGAAAGCACCACTCCCTATGAGACAAGTATTCAAACATATGAGTCTGGGAGGGCCAAACCTATTCAAAGTACCACAATCAGGTATAGCTGGATCTTGAGGTACAACGATTCTTATCTTCCTGAGGAACCACTACAATCAATTCCACTCAGCAATGTATGAGTGTTTTCATTATTGCACATCCTCACCAGTCTTTTTTTTTTTAAATCTTGGCCATGTTGACTGGTATAATATGAGATTCTATTTATTTATTTTTTAAATTATTTTCTATATTCTTTGTTTACATTCCAAGTGATTTCCCCTTTACCAGTTCCCCCTTCACCATAAGTCCTATAAGCCCTCTTCCCTCTGCCCATTCCCCAATCACCCCCCTCCTATTTCTCTGTCCTGGTAATCCCCTACATTGCTGCATCAAGCCTTTCCAGGACCAGGGCCTGTATTCTTTATTCTTCTGGGGAATCATTTGATATGTTAATTGTGTCTTGGGTATTCACAACTTCTGGGCTAATATCCACTTATCAGTAACGGCATTCCATGTGTATTCTTTTGTGATTGAGTTATCTCACTTAGGATGATATTTTCCAGTTCCAACCCTTTGCCTAAGAATTTCATGAATTCATTGTTTTTAATTGCTGAGTAGTATTCCTTTGTGTAAACATGCCACATTTTCTGTATCCATTCCTTCATTGAGGGGCATCTGGGTTCTTTCCAGCTCCTGGCTATTATAAATAAGGCTGCTATGAACATAGTAGAGCATGTGTCCTTATTGCATGCAGGGGAATCCTCTGGGTATATGCCCAGGATTGGTATAACAGCGTCCTGCAGAAGTGTCATGCCCAGTTTTCTGAGGAACCGACAAACTGATTTCCAAAGTGATTGTACCAGCTTGCAATCCCACCAGCAGTGGAGGAGTGTTCTTCTTTCTCCACATCCTCGCCAACACTTACTGTCTCCTGAGTTCTTAATCTTAGCCATTCTGACTAGTGTGAGGTGAAATCTCAGGGTTGTTTTGATTTGCATTTCCCTAATGACTAATGATGTTGAACATTTCTTAAGGTGCTTCTCAGCCATTCAAAATTCTTCAGATGAAAATTCTATGTTTAGCTCTGTACCCCAATTTTTTTAATAGGGTTATTTGGCTCTCTGGAGTCTAACTTCTTGAGTTCTTTGTATATATTAGATATTAGCCCTCTGTCAGATGTCGGGTTGGTGACGATCTTTTCCCAATTTGTTGGTTGGCATTTTATCCTTTTGAAAATGTCCTTTGCCTTACAGAAACTTTGTAATTTAATGAGGTCCCATTTGTCAATTCTTGATCTTAGAGCATAAGCAATTGGTTTTCTCTTAAGGAAAAATTTCCCCTGTGCCCATGAGCTCAATACTCTTCTCCAGTTTCTTTAATATTAGTTTCAGTGTGTCCAGTTTTATGTGGAGGTCCTTGATCCACTTGGACTTGAACCTAGTATAAGGAGATAAGAAAATTTGCATTCTTCTGCATGCTGAACTCCAGTTGAACCAGCACCATTTGCTGAAAAGGCTATCTTTTTACCATTGGGTGGTTTTAGCTCCTTTGTCAAAGATCAAGTGACAATAAGTTTGTGGGTTCATTTCTGGGTCTTCAATTTTAGTCCATTGATCTACCTGTGTATCACTGTACTAATACCATGCAGTTTTTAACACTATTGTTCACATAGTGAACACATATTGCTTGATGTCCGGGATACTGATTCCCCCAGAAGTTCTTTTACTGTTGAGAATAGTTTTAGCTATCCTGGGTTTTTTGTTATTCCAGATGAATTTGAGAATTGCTCTTTCTAACTCTATGAAGAACTGAGTTGGGATTTTGATGGGGATTGCATTGAATCTGTATATTGCTTTTGGCAAGATGGTCGTTTTTACTATATTAATCCTGCCAATCCACGAGCATGGAAGATTTTTCCATTTTCTGAGGTCTTCTTTGATTTCCTTCTTCAGAGACCTGAAGTTCTTGTCAAACAGATCTTTCACTTGTTTGGTTAGAGTCACACCAAGATACTTTATATTGTTTGTGGCTATTGTGAAGGGTGTCATTTTCCTAATTTCTTTCTCAGTCTGTTTATCCTTTGAGTATAGGATTTGCTTGAGTTGACTTTATAACCAGCCACCTTGCTGAAGTTGTTTATCAGCTGTAGGAGTTCTCTGGTGAAGTTTTTTGGGTCACTTAAGTATACTATCATATCATCTGTTAGGTGCAATATGTGCTTTGAGATTTAGTAAAGTTTCTTTTACAAATGAGGGTGCCCTTGCATTTGGAGCATAGATGTTCAGAATTGAGAGTTCGTCTTGGTGGATTTTTCCTTTGTAAGAAGTGTCCTTCCGTGTGTCTTTTGATGACTTTAGGTTGAAAGTCAATTTTATCTGATATTAGAATGACTACTATGTCTTGTTTCCTGAGACCATTTGCTTGTAAAATTGTTTTCCAGCCTTTTACTCTGAGGTAGTGTTTGTCTTTGACACTGAGGTGTGTTTCCTGTATGCAGCAAAATGTAGGGTCCTGTTTACATATCCACTTTGTTAGTCTGTGCCTTTTTAGTACATACGGGAGGTATTTCTGTTCTGGTCCAGTCTGTTTGGAGTTCTGTAGGCTTCTTGTACGTTCATGGGTATCTCTCTCTCTTTAGGTTAGGGAAATTTTCTCCCATAATATTGTTGAAGGTATTTGCTGTCCCTTTAAGTTTTAAATCTTCACTCTTCTCTATATCTATAATCCTTAGATTTTGTCTTCTCATTGTGTCCTGGATTTCCTGGATGTTTTGTATTAACAAGCTTTTTTAAAAAAAATAATTATTTTTTATTTATTTTCTATATTCTTTGTTTACATTCTGAAGGCATTCCCCTTTCCCAATTCCCCCTTCTTCATATGTCCCATATGTTCTCCCTCCCCCACCTATTCCCCCGATAACCACCCCACCATTTCTCTGTTCTGTTCTGGTACTCTCCTACAAAACTGGATCCAGTCCTTTCAGGACCAGGGTCCTCTCCTTCCTTCTTCCTGGGAATCTTTTGACTTGCTAATTGTGCCTTGGGTATTCAGAGCTTCTGGACTCATTAATATCCACTTATCTGTGATTGTGTTTCATGTGTATTCTTTTGTGATTGGGTTAACTCACTTAGGATATTTTCCAGATCCAAACATTTGCCTACAAATTGCATGAATTCATTATTTTTAATTGCTGAGTAGTATTCCATTGTATAAATATATCACATTTTCTGTATCCATTCCTCTTTTAAGGGATATCTGGGTTCCTTCCAATTTCTGGCTATTATAAACAAGGCTGCTATAAACAAAGTGGAGCATGTGTCTTTATTGTATGCAGGGGAATCCTCTGGGTATATGCCCAGGAGTGGTATGACAGGGTCCTCTGGAAGTGTCATGCCCAGTTTTCTGAGGAACCGCCAGACTGATTTCCAGAGCGGTTGTACCATCTTGCAATCCCATCAACAATGTAGGAGTGTTCCTCTTTTACCACATCCTTGCCAGCACCTGTTATCTCTTGAGATTTTAATCTTAGCCATTCTGACTGGTGTGAGATGGAATCTCAGGGTTGTTTTGATTTGCATTTCCCTGATGACTAATGATGTTGAACATCTCTTAAGGTGTTTCTCAGCCATCCCAATTTCTTCTGGTGAAAATTCTTTGTTTAGCTCTCTACCCCATTTTTGATAGGGTTATTTGGTTCTTTGGGGTCTAACTTCTTGAGTTCTTTGTATATATTGGATATTAGCCCCCTGTTGGATGTAGGGTTGGTGAAGATCTTTTCCCAATTTGTTGATGGCTGTTTTGTCCTTCTGACAGTGTCCTTTGCCTTACAGAAACTTTGTAATTTTATGAGGTCCCATTTGTCAATTCTTGATCTTAGAGCATAAGCTATTGGTGTTCTGTTCAGAAACTTTCCGCCTGTGTCCATGTCCTCCAGGGTCTTCCCCAGTTTCTTTTCTATTAGGTTCAGTGTGTCTGGTTTGATGTGGAGGTCCTTGATCCACTTGGAGTTGATCTTAGTACAAGGAGATAAGAATGGGTCAATTTGCATTCTTCTGCATTTTGACCTCCAGTTGAACCAGTACCATTTGTTGAAAAGGCTATCTTTTTTCCACTGTATGGTTGTAGCTCCTTTATCAAAGATCAAGTGACCATAAGTCTGTGGGTTCATTTCTGGGTCTTCAATTCTATTCCATTGATCTACTTGCCTGTTGCTGTGCCAATACCCTGCAGTTTTTAACACAATTGCTCTGTAGTACTGCTTGAGGTCAGGGATATTGATTCCCCCAGAAGTCCTTTTATTGTTGAGAATAGTTTTAGCTATCCTGGGTTTTTTGTTGCTCCAGATGAATTTGAGAATTGATCTTTCTAGATCTATGAAGAATTGATTTGGGATTTTGATAGGGATTGCATTGAATCTGTAGATTGCTTTTGGCAAGATGGCCATTTTTACTATATTGATCCTCCCAATCCAAGAGCATGAAATATTTTTCCATTTCCTGAGGTCTTCTTCGATTTCTTTCTTCAAGGACTTGAAGTTCCTGCCATACAGATCTTTCACTTGTTTGGTTAGAGTCACGCCAAGATACTTTATATCGTTTGTGGCTATTGTGAAGGGTGTTATTTCCCTAACTTCTTTCTCAGCCTGCTTGTCCTTTGAGTACAAGAAGGCTACCAATTTGCTTGAGTTGATTTTATAACCAGCTATTTTGCTGAAGTTGTTTATCAGCTGTAGGAGTTCTCTGGTGGAGTTTTTTATGACACTTAAGTATACTATCATGTCATCTGCCAATAGTGATAGTTTGACTTCTTCCTTTGCATTTTGCATTTTCTTTGACTGTTGAGTTAATGGTTTCTATGGTATCTTTGGCATCTGAGATTCTTTCTTCTATTTCATGTATTCTGTTGTTGATATTTGCATCTATGACCCCTGATTTCTTCCCAAGGTTTTCTAACTCCAAAGTTGTCTTCCTTTGTGTTTCTTAGTTGTTTCTACTTCTGTTTTTAGGTCCTGGATGACTTTGCTCAGTTCCTTCACTTGTTTGTTTGTGTTTTCCTGTAATTCTGAAGAGATTTTTGTGTTTTCTCTTTCATGACTTCTACCTGTTGACCCAAGTTCTCCTGTATTTCTTTAAGTGATTTTTGCATTTCCTCTTTATTGACTTCTATCTGTTGACCCATATTTTCCTGAATTTCTTTAAATGATTTATGTGTTTGCCTTGTAAGGGCTTCTACCTTTTGATTCATGTTTTCCTGTATTTCTTTAAGAGCTTTATTCATGTCTTTCTTGTGTTCCTCTAACAGCATCATGACCAGTGATTTTAAATCCAAATCTTGTTTTTCTTTTGTGTTGGGGTATCCAGGACTTGCTGATGTCAGAGAATTGGGTTCGGATGCTACCATATTGCCTTGATTTCTGTTAATAATGTTGCCTTTTGCCATCTGGTTATATCTGGTGTTAATTGGTCCTGTTGTCACTGTCTGGTGCTTGAACCACCTGTAAGCCTGTAAGGCTATTTCTGCTCTTCTGGATGACTGAGCTTCCCCTGGCACAGATGGCTGATGGGCTGTGCTACTCTTGTGTGCTTTTGGAGTCCTGGTGTGCCTTGCTCTAAGCAATGTTATACTCTTTGTTGTCTCTAACTGGTATAGCTGGTCTGGTCTGTCTGGGAGCTAAGATGGTGGAGGCTGGGGGGACCCCTTCCAGGTGCCAATCACTCTGCAGGGCAAATGACCCATGGCAGGGCTGGCACACAGATGACCTGCAGAACTGCCCAGGTCTTGGGCACAAGTAGAAGCCCAGTGGGCTGTGTTCCAAGTGTTGTTAAACTCAGGATATCTCCGTGTACCTGGTGTTGCCTGTCCTGTTATTGCCCTTCTATAGGACTTAGAGGACTCCAGTTTCGTTCCCAGCATCAAAGTCTTCTGACTATCAACCACTTGTTACTCCTGTTAGACCTGTTAGAGGATATCTGATGCCTTCTCCTACCCTTCAGGGTACCCTCACACATATGGCATATGCACACACACACACACACACACACACACACAGAGAGAGAGAGAGAGAGAGAGAGAGAGAGAGAGAGAGAAAGAGAACATTTAAATAATTAATGTGTTATAAGCAACTACATCTAGTTTAATTCAACGAGAAATTTCAGTAACAAAACTAGCCAACCAACAAGCCAGTCCTTTATATTCCACATGTGAGGAATGTTGTGTAATGAGGGAGTGTGTGGTTTCAGAAAAATGATGAAAGAAAGTTCTCAGGCTGTCACTTATTACAGGGTATCAGCCTTTCAAGAAGAAGTGGTTTGAAGTTTGGGGAAGTGGGGATGATATTCATATTTAATAATCTAGGTAAATTTTTCCGAGTGGTTGTTGTTGGCTCTGCGTCAGCAGATGCTTCAGACACTAATAAATCATTATTTATTGGAACAGTTAGTAGTGTTAGTTGGCAGAGGTTGAAGAATTAGCTTCTATTTGCAGATGAGTAATCTGCAATTAGTAATCTGCCATCAAAGACATCAAAATGTTACATGCCGGGATTAATTCAGACTGACAGGGGTTAGTGTGCCAGATAATGCCTTCACTTAGGTGAAGCTTTAGTGGGACTCAAAGCTTATGGAAAAGCATGGAACATTGACAGGGGAAGTCAGTTAAAGGAAGCTAGGTAGTAAAGACCAAGCGTTGGCCTGGTGAACGTTCTTTTATAAGAATGGTCTGGAGGACTTGCTTTGTCAATCCTCTTTCCACAGTCTTCTGTGTTTCTGGAAATCACATCTTATTCATCTGGTCAACGCACAGTGTCCTTGTGAAAAATCACACATGTGAAGAGATTTGCATAGCCTTACGACCCCTCTCTCATCAGAGACTCAGGAGCCCTGCTGAGTGCGAGTCACTAAGTGGCTTCCAGTGTCCAGAATGATCATCACTCCTTCCTTAGTTTCTCTTGAAATGAAAATGGCCACAAAGAAGAAAATAGTCCCCCACACTTCCTACCCCACCTGGAACAGGGCAATCACCAATAGTGAGTGCTCCCTGCCCTGCCCAAAAGTACACTTCTGAAAGGCAAGGAGGGGTTCAAAATCAACCAAAATTGCCATAGGGTTCAACTTGGGGTGCTCCCCTAGGGAAAGTAATGGATTCATGTTTGTAGGAAATGAAATATTTTAGAACCCACGGGTAGGTGTGTTTCTGATGGCAAAGCTCCTCTGGTCTCTGTTTCATCCTGCCTTACCGCAGCCCATAGATTCTCTTATTGTTTTTAGAAACAATCAAAATGTTCTGATGTTAAATGGTGGCATAGATGTTAAACAATTACACAATTTGTCTAAAAGCCATATCTGCTTCCTTATACTCTGCTTTAATCTATATGCATTATATCTTTTTTTGTAACCTCCTCTAAGTACAGAAATAAGCCAGCGTCAGCAGTATATTGCTCTCAGTTTCTATTTTAGAGTTCATGTAACCAAGATTATTACCTTATCTTCGCCATCCAGGTTGGCTAAATGGAGACTCAGGAAGATCTGCTTCCCAACAGCTACAGTCCTGAAAAATGCTGAGCAAGAACAGGAATGGGGAGAGACGAGAGCTTGATGGGAACCAGTCTCTCTACATAAACCATTTATTGTAATCAGCCTTGCTTTCATTTTGCTTTTGATCAGCATTCAATACATGCATTGGAACTATACTGTCTATGGTTCCATGTTTGTTAGAGTACTTACATGGACCTATTTTGTTTTCATCTTCGGAAGTACTTTGGATGACAGGTTTCTTTCACACAGTGTCTTACCATCGGAATCGTACATAGAAATATTTGTATTAATTTGCCACATGGATGGTCTTCAGACTGCTGAGCTTGCTGCATCTTATAATTCATTAAAAATGGGGCAATGAGAATAAAAGAATCTAGAGAACCCAAGTCTTTGTTTTCATCATTGACTTCTAGCACATTCTCATAAGACACAGAAACAGCTGAGTAATTCAGAAATACCTTTCTGGGAGACATTCTGCTGGACATAGACGTAAACCCTTCCTCCCTGATAGGGAAAGCAGAGGACTAGGTCCAATGGGAGAGTGTCTTCTCATGTACTGAATTTCTAGACAGGCTAAATAAGAGATTCTTACAGTGCTAGGTGCTGCTCTTGCAGGCTGTCCCAAGTGTGTTATACAAACCTTAGACACCCCCCCCCAAAATGGGTGCAGTAGGGACATGCATGCCTAGCGAGTAACCAACAGGTCTCTAAGTGGATTTAAGGCTCATTCACCAGCAGGAAAGCCTAGCTAACTACTCAGAGCAGGTGGAATCATGGTTATTGGAGGAGAATCCACAACCACTAATTTACTAAAGCAGTATAACTCTCACAATCTATAAACATTTGTCCTTATACCCACAGTTAAGCGTAGTCTCAAAAAATACTCTTTGGTTTAGTGATTCACCAAAGAAAGTCATATAGTTCACTGTGTACTCGTGGCTGAGCATTTCCTATAGTGACAAAGATATAAAGCAAAGTTTCAAATAGAAGCTGCACAAAGGCAGTACTCAACCTTCCTGATGCGGAGACCCTTTAAGATAACTCCTTATGTTGGGATGAGCCCTATCATAAAATTGTTTGCTTTGGTGCTTCATAGCTATAATTTTGCATCATAGTGCAAATGTCTGATATACTGGATACCTAATATGCAACCCCTGTGAGAGGATCAGCTCCCAAAGGGGTCATGACCCCAAGGTTGAACACTGCTCATCTAGGGGAAACCTGGCTCACTCCTCCAACAGTCCTCATCCCTTCATTAATCACAGGAAGTGATAACACCTGTAAGGAAAGCATTCCCTAGGGAGAGTCCCTCAGGGGAGTCAGTGTCAAAAGGCTGTGTGGGGTAGTTGCCACAGAGGCACCCTTGATTAGGACAGTAACACAATTCTAGATTCCCAAAGAAAATAGATTTTGTTACATGTTATTTCTAGGTCTTTAATATTCCTCCAAAGACCGTGTTGAAGGCTTGCTAAGGTATCCTTTGGGAGAATTATATAGGACCTAGAAATTTTAGTTTCATAGTACCTGAGGGAAATCATGCTGATGGGCGTGCCATTTGAGAAGAGAATGGGATCCCAGTATTGCTTCTCATTTCCTAATTGTCATGAGTTGTTTTTTTCCCACCACATGTTCTTGCCATGTATGACTTGCTTTGTCATAATAATGGAAAGCTGACAAACATATGAAATAACTAACATTGATTATACAGTTTAAGCCACTTATACTTTAGACAAAATTAAATCACTACAATCACTGTATACTACTATTAAATGTGCCACCAAATACCTAACGTTGCTAGCAGCTATTTCTTATGACTTCAGATCTATCCCATTACCGTATTATTATAGTGTCTGAACCTCAGCCAAAGTGTCATAACCCAGACAGATATTATCAGTCCTGCACCATGTTGCAAGACATAACGGATCTTCAGTACTGGATGAATTTCAAGTATATAGTTCCCGAATTTAAAAATTTCAAATAAATTCGGTAAGCTGTAAGAGTTAATTTTTTGAAACAATTTGACTTTACTGTTACTTTTTTTATATTACACTTTTTAACCTGCAAGAGGCATAAGTTTAAGTATGTCATCAAAAGCACACTGTGTGTGTGTGTGTGTGTGTGTGTGTGTGTGTGTGTGCACGTGCCCTCCTTCCTTCTCCCCCAAGTGCTTTGGGTTTCATTTTTCACATTATAAAATCAATGAGTTACAAACTGAGGCTTTACTTCCCAATTGTGTTTGTTTTCATTTGGATTTTTGGGTGGGTTATAAGGGGTCAGGAAAAGTAGGGAGCAGGAACAAAAATTTCCACAGAAAAGCACATTTTATATAGTTTAAGAGTGAAAAAGACCTTATGATCAGGAATTTTCGAAACTGTTCAGAATGTGGTAATATCACCTCTAACTTGATAACTTCTTCAGAAAGCAGCCTGGGGGAGACCAGAATGTATCTGGGAAAACAAGATTCAATAATCAGACTACTTAATGAAATAGAGAGGTGAGAAATTTATTTGGGCTACCCCTGTTTTTGCAAACTTCAAATAATATGAAAATCGAACATTAACAGCCATAAGGCATCTCAAAGAAGAATTTCACAGTTTAATCTCTCAGGAATCATTGTTAGGATACCCAGGGAGTCTGGGTTGCTGGTCAAGGCCAGGGAGGGCAGCATAGTCTTGAGGCTGAGGGACCAGCTGGGCTAGTGCTGGAGGCGCTGGTGCAGTATGAAGTTGATATGAAATCTGCTGGGAGAGATGGCCTAGAGACCAAGGTAAAGTCAAGGAGTGTAGAAAACATTTTCCTTGGATGCACATTTAAAACTTTTAGGTTCATGGTCCTATAAATTGTGAAGAGGAGTCCCAGGGAAAGGAGAGACCCCACCCTTATGAATAGGCAATATGCAGGAAAACTTGGGCTGTTGGTTGTCAAGAATATTTATTTAGAGTCTATTTGAGAGTTCTGGAAAGGAGCCAGGTAAATTTAGATTGACTGCATAAGGTTAATTAGGGGAACAACTGTTATCTGAAAGCAGGGTGTTATTTTGGGGAGAATACAATTTGAGATAATATGAGGTTTTGAGGTTGGTGTGGAAAGGTTAAGAGAACTTGCCTTTGGTTCCCAAAAAGGGGCTTGGATGATCAAGGGGACAAGAGGTCAGTAGTAGGTGTTGGGCATTGGCATCTGGGGGTATCGGTGGCAAGAGGGGCCATGACCAATGGAGAACTTTGAAGAAGAAAACAGCGGTGGACATTGAAGGAGGGATCAGGGAAGTTCAGGAGAGAAAGATTGTTGGATGACCTTGATTCATGTGAGGCTTTGGTCATAAGAGAGACAGAGACAGAGGCACAGAGAGAGAGAGAGAGAGAGAGAGAGAGAGAGAGAGAGAGAGAGAGAGAGAGAGACAGAGAGAGACAGAGAGAGACAAAGAGAGAGAGACAGAGACACAGACACAGAGACAGAGAGACAGAGAGAGACAGAGACGGAGACAGCGAGACACACAGAGAGACAGAAAGAGACAGAGAGAGAGAGAGAGAGAGAGAGAGAGAGAGAGCTCATGCAAGTGTTTGTTGGAGAGGAGATAGATGGCTTTGCTTTCATTTTGTCTTGTCATTGGGAGTGTTGGATTTGCTTAGAGCGTTTGATGTTTGAGAACATCCGCACAGTTAATGAATTTGGGGGTGGGGGTCAGGTGGTGATGGATGTTTGGCAGTCCTTCAGATAGAAGGAGCATGAGGAGAGAGGTTAAATTTATTTTGATAGGGAATGGTTGGCAGTGGGGAACAGGTCATCCTGAGAGAACAAGGTGGTGGGGGGAGGGGAGGATGTAGATGCCGAACGGGAGTTATGATAATATCCTGTGTTGAAGGAGCATTAAGCATGGTGTTATTGGAGTTCTGTAACAGTGTAGCCAGGAGGGGAGTGGAATGAGCCCCCGCCCCAATCCACCGTTACTCTCCAGGAGCTAGTCTGCCTTGTTACCCTGGGCTGCTGCTGCTTCCACAGAGCAAACACATCAGATTCATTCCCCAATAGTTTTGACTGTTTGTAGTTCATTTTGCACAATTTGTTTCCGGATCAAAGTAGAACAGGGCTGCCTTCCTGCCTGCCATGCCTGCCATGCCTGGCTCGCCCACAATTCAAATGCAGTGCTTAGAACGAAGCTCCATTGCAACCAGAGTTTCAACTTGAGTTACCAAGTAACTGTGTCTTTAAAAAAGAAACACCCCCGCCCCCCCACCAAGTTCAGCAGGACTTTACTCTTATCCTAAGACTGCTAACCGCAGGATGTCTAGACCATGACCCTAAAATCAATACTTGAGTTTCGACAGCAGTCTAAAGAGGAGACTCACATTACAGCCACGAGAGCTCATGTCCCCAAATTGTTCCATCTTTCCCTTATCACGCAAGCATTATCCCAAAGTATTAGCCAAATGCTCATTCTGTCTCTGTAATCTTACTTAATCTGCTGCTTGCTCAGAAAACAAAATCAAAACAAAAATATGATAATGCCCCTCTCAGTAGAAAAACCCTCAGAGTTGAGACGATTGTTATTTGTGCCTCTAAAAACCCTGCCTTCCACACTTTTGGAGTAGCTCTCAGATTGAAAAAGGAGGCTGTTTGTCACAATGTTGCTATAAATAAAATCACATTGTTTTTAGTCTTTTAAATTGAGAAAAGTTGTGTCAGGTAGTTTTTCCCTGAGGGTCTTAAATTCTGTGACACTAACGATCTCTGGGTCAGTACCACATCCTTTGCTGGGCAAAGTACCCCCATCCTGAACAAATAATCTTTACTGCAAGCACACCTTTCCCTAGGGAAAAAACATACACTACGTACTCCAAGGTCATCTGCATTGTTTGATTATTTGTGTCGGAACTTTTTTTTTTTTGATTTTTTTAATTGTATATATTCTATATTTACAATTCATTTCCCTTTTTCTGGTTCCCCACCCCCAAAGGTCCCACATGTCCTTTTCCCTCCCCCTGCTCCCGCATCCACCCCCTCCCACTTTACTGTTCTTGTACTCTCCCACAATGATGTTTTGGTCCATTCTAGCACCAGTGTCCACTCCTTTCTCCTTGTGAGACATCACTTGATATGTGATTTGTGTCTTTGGTGTTCCAAGCTTCTAGGCTAATATCCACTTATCAGTGACTGTATACCATGGGTATTCTTTTGAGACTGGGTCACCTCACTTAGTATGACATTCTCCAGCTCCATCCATTTCTCTAAGAATTTCATGAATTCATTGTTTCTAATGGCTGAATAGTACTCCATTGTGTATATATACCACATTTTTTGTATCCATTCTTCTGTTGAGGGACATCTGGGTTCTTTCCAGCTTCTGGCTATTATATATAAGGCTGCTATGAACATAGTGGAGCATGTATCCTTATTGCATGCTGGTGAATCTTCTGGGTATATGCCCAGGAGTGGTATGGCTGGGTCCTCCGGAAGTATCACGCCCAGTTTTCTGAGGAACCGCCATACTGATTTCCAGAGTGGTTGTACCAGCTTGCATTCCCACCAGCAGTGGAGGAGTGTTCCTCTTTCTCCACATCCTCACCGTGCCGGAACTTTAATGCCTTTCAGATAGGCGCTCTGTTTTCCCCTCCAGGATACACGACTTAACAAATATATTGTCACATTTACCTTTAAGTGACCCTGATAGACATGCTTTCGTTGCCCTTTTTGCTTGTGCTTAATGGCTTTATTGATTTACAAACCCAACTTTATACGGATGTCAATCCATCAGTGATGCAAACCCTCTTCTATTTCTTAAAGATTGCATTTCATGTGTATTCTTTTGTGATTGGGTTAACTCACTTAGGATGATTTTGTAGGAGAGTACCAGAATAGAACAGAGAAATGGTGGGGTGGTGATTGGGGAATAGGTGGAGGGGGGCGAGAGGACATATGGGACATATGGTGAGGGGGGAACTGGGAAAGGGGAAAGCCTTCGGAATGTAAACAAAGAATATAGAAAATAAAATAATAATAATAAAAAAGATAACATCCCGGTGCTGGGCTCAGCAAAGCCAGGAAGTCGTCTCTCATAGCTGTCCTCTGAATACAACTGTCCCAGTAAACCGGGCATCAGGTTCCTTGTAGCTGGGGATGTCCCTGAGTCCTCCCTCACCAACCACTAATCACTAATCACTAATCACTAATCACTAATCACTAATCACTAATCCCTCAAAAATGTCCTGCAGGGGTGGTAAGATGGCTCAGTGATTAAGACCTGTGTCTGCTCTTCTAGCAGTCCTGAGTTCAATTCTCAACAAGCACATGGTGGTTCACAACCATCGATAAGGAGATTTGATGCCCTCTTCTTGCATGCGTGTATACCTGCAGACAGAACACTCCTACATTAAATAAATAAATAAATAATAAATAAAGAAAGAAAGAAAGAAAGAAAGAAAGAAAGTTTCCTTCTTAAAAAAGAAAGAAAAGAAGAAAACATGCCACAATCTTGCCTGTAGGCTGATCTTACAGCAGCATTTTCTCGATTGAGCATCCTTGCTCTCTGATGACTTTAGCGTGTGTCAAGAGGTCAGCACAGCTTCCTGTGCCACATAAGGAAAGGCAATCACCGATGTTATATCCTCACATGAATGTCTCAGAACACATTATAGGGGGGCCGTGCAACCATTCTTCTCAACTCGTCTTTGGTCCAGTTAGGCCCCATTTGGGTACTAGTTTTTCTGTCTTACCTTTACCCGAAGAGATGTAAACCATGCTCCTTCATTCTATATACAAGCTCATTCTGCAAAGGCATCTGGGGCTCAGTAGCAATTCTTATCATTTACAACAAAGGCCTCACAACTGACATCACAACTTTCCTATTATATCATACTAACCTTGCTACTTAAGGATTGCAATGCATTCTGTAGTCTATCAACAGTTTGGGGGCATTTTTTTTATTTGCATTGCAGACACAGTTTATCAAGAGGGCATGCCACTCCATACCATATAGAGAAAGATGGATGTGATTCTTTTTTTCTACGAAGAGATACTATGACATGGCAGCTCCTATAAAGAAAAACATTTTACTGAAGCTGGCTTACAGTTCAGAGATTTAGACCATTACTGTCATGGCAGGAGGCATGGTAGTGTACAGGTCGTTGGAGCTCAGAGTTCTACATTTTGATCCACAGGCAGCAGGAAAAGACTGTCACACTGGGTGTGGTTTGAGCATCTGAGACTCCAAAGCCCACCCCCAGTGACCACTTACTCCAACAAGGCCACACCTACTCCAAAAAGGCCACGCCTCCCAGTAGTGCCACTCCCTCTGGGCACCATAATGGATACCTTGAGATTCCCCCAAGGGTGCTTCATTCTCAGATGGCTTGGTTCTGGTTGCATGTCCCGCTCATTACAGGAAGCATCCAGCTGTCACCAAAGGGAAGAGGGGCATCCTCTGTCTTAGTTTACGCTTTTTGTTGCTGTGATGAAATACCACGACAGAAAGAAACTTGGGGGAAAATGGTTTAATTTGCTCACAGTTTCATATAACAGTCTATCATCAAAAGGAGCAAGAAGCCTCGATAGACTGGAACCCTGTGGTCAGGAGAAACTGCAAGTGGTAAGGGGCCTCACAGCTGGGGAATAAGTTAATATAGTGCTAGATCTGTCCAATCTAGGCATAGAGCTTATAATTAATATGTCTGGGTTGTGTGTTTTTTTATATGGGCTTATTAAGGTTGGAAATTCCAATAACATAATCCAGCTACAAAGCATCCACTTAAATGTTTCCTTTTCCTTTCATTGTTCCTGTCAAGTGAGAGTCGAATGTAATGGATGGCATCCACATGTCTTTACCCTGTTCCTTCATTATATATACAAGCTCATTCTGCAAAGGCATCTGGGGCTCAGTGGCAATTCTTATCATTTACAACAATATCTAGTCAACTCAGATAGGGCGCTGGTGTAAGTCCAATGAAATGATGATACCAAGTATGGCTTAAGGAAACAGTGAGTTTATCAGAGTTACTAAAGGAGCTTAAGTGAGGGGTTACTAATAGAAGCTTCAAAGTGATTCAAAGACAGCTGTCAATAGAGCACTGAAAAGTCCAGCATGGAGGACAACTCATCCATGGCTTCATCCATGAGTTCCTTGCATAGTTTACAGGCAGCTTTCCAGCCAGAGACTACTCTGCCTAGTAACTGCAATTTATCAGTCTGCCTGCAGGGACTTTGAAAATCTTGTAACTTTGAGGGGCTTCCTGAGCCTTGTAAGTTCCATGTGCTTCCTGAGGCTTGTAAGTTTCATGGCCTTCCTGAGGCTTGTAAGTTTTGTTTACTTCCTAAGACTTATGAGCCTCCCTCATCTTCTAGGGTGGTGGGCAACATTTCATTTTCAGGTAAGAGCTATATAACATTTACCTTAGGAAAAATCAAAGAAAGGCCGACCCCAGAGTCACATTTTACATGCAAAGCTCTAGGAATATTGGTATAGCTTTCAAGCCTATCTTTTTTTCAGCTTCAGGAAAGATTTTCATCTGATAGCTAATTAGGATCCCTTTCTTTGAAGCTACATTTCCTCAAATCTTTTAGAATATCAACAGGATGATATAAAGGCTCGTGTTTTAAACTTGGCCACAGTGCTTAAGCAGTAGTTCGAATTTGGACAAATGATGGTCAATTTGAATCTCAGTTTTCTCATCTACAAAGTATGGTATAAGGCTTTTAATTATAGCATTGTTATAATGAAAATCACATTTGTAAAATATTTGTCTTCATATATATTACAAAGTAAAAGTTCTGTAATTGTAACCTTTTTTAACTTTAGAAATACTGCGAAGTCTCTGGGATTATAAATTTGTTGAAACTTTATGAACAAAAGCTAGATGTAGTAACATTTTCTAAGAAATATGGGTTGGAAGGAGTTAAAAGGAGCTTTCTTGGCTTCTGAAAACTGTTGAGAAATTAGCCAATTACAGTGGCTGGTAGCATAGCATACAGACATAAATGAGGTGTACAGATGTTGTACACCTAAGATTTGCATATTTATATATATGCCACTCACAAGTACATACAGATAATACAGAAAAAAAAAGGTATCCAACTTGACCTGGAGATAGATTTTTTTCTATATTGTTTTTAGTTATTAGAAAAGCATCTAGCTTTAGATCTGGCATGCCAATAGCTCACCACCTTGAGAGCTGCAGTTGTCTGTCTCTTGGATGTGGCCCGATTTCAGAGCCAGCCTGGAGCTGACGAGCATATTGTGAGGGTCATGGCTCATCAGCGCTGACAGCTGGAGATGCCACCACACGCCTTTGGCAGAAGGGCTCAGGGAAAACCAGGCAGTGGACTGTGCTGCTTACCCTTAGGCCGCGAAGGCACAGCCCTGGAAACAGGAGGATTAAAAAGCCTCTCAATTTAAAGAGACAAGGGGGAGGGGAGTGTGGGCTGCACAGTTTATAAATAGACAGTGCTCCAGGCTGCCTGATGATGTTTGGTAAATTTTTCTTTTTTAAGGATGCCATTATCAGAGACTGTTTCAAATACCAGTTTCGTTTAGTGCTCTTGGTGGGTTTCGTCCAATCTTGGGTTATATTTCTGGAGTTTTGGGGGCCAGACCTTCATTAGAGTTGCATCTCCATGGAGCACAGAGATGACGATGATGACAATGATGATGTGTCTTTTGCCAACTGGATGAGCAGCTTTTGGGGCCACAGCTGGAGAGAGAAGGATGAGCGAGGACCCCGGGACCACCACCGAGTACAAGAAGCAAGCTACAGGAAGGCGTCGCTGCCCTGCCCAGTGAGTTACAGAAAAGTCAAGGGAAGCTGGAGGGGCAGGGGCAGAGGCAGAGGTGGGGGGTCTCTTAGAGAATATTTGAGGGGTTCTTTGGCTTAAATAGATATTTCCAACCATTTATCTATTCTTATAAAAAAATACTTACCTATGTGAGTTGCCCTTTAAGACACCTGGCTTTTAATGTTTTAAGTAAATGGTTTCTTCATTTTCAGTAACCTAAAGTATCTTGAACTACATAGTTCACAGTCCCTGATGAGTCAGAAATCATCCCACTGAGCAACGGCCTTTAGGTCAAAGGAGAGGAATTTGTAGTTGTTCTGTGGAGGTCTTCAGGGTCAATGTGTGATTTCCACGTTATCTCTTTAAAATCGTGAAATTAGCTTATGTGTATGATGGCCTTTAAGGAACTGGTGAGTCCACATAGCAAATCACTGCTCTTGATGAATTTGGTACACCTTCTCTTTTGGTTACCATTGTTTTTAATGATTAGAGAGGGAAGAGCCCTCAATCCTTTCCAGTTGCAGAGAGGCAGGGAGCACCATGCCAGAGGGAAGCAGCCAGGAGGAGGTGGGTAGCCTGGGCTAGGTAAGGACTCTTCTGTAGATGGCCAGCACAGTCTTCAGCTGCAGTGCTGAAAGGCTCCACACGTTTATCTCCTTCCCACACACAGAGCAATTATGATGACATTTCTTTTCCACTCGTCACTTAGAAATCCAAGCTAGTAGAGAATGCTTACCCAAACCCCTTTCTTGCAAACCCCAGAACCAAGTAAACTTGTGAGTAAGCCTATTTAAGGCCAGTTCCAGCATCTCAGATGCACAGTGATGGTAAAGTATGTGAGGAAATTGCTTTTACTGTCTTCGATCAACACCTTGTGTCCGAGGCACAAACATTTCAAAATTAGCACATGAATGGGCTCTTCCTCACTTCCGCTGTCTTAGGTGAAGAATGAAGTTGGACACTCAGTGAGACCCAGCTCCATCTTTCCATTTTTCTTCTCTTTAAAGAATAAGCCTGCACGGTGTGCCCTCATTTCATTTCAACACAATGCATTGTTCCAGATCTAATGAGATTTTCAGATTCTGTGAATCAGCAGTACAATTAGCTTGAAGCTTCTAGGTATGGGAACCAAGCAAAGATAATAAGAGAGAATTTGTGACTTTCTGGTCATTGCAATGGCTTTTTAGTGTCACAGAGAATGTGACAATAAAGGAAGCAACCTGCTTTACAAAATATAGTTTCCTGAATAAACTATAGTTTATTTATACTTTTAAACAGATATAATCTAATCTGTTTAGAAAATTCATCTTGAGCTTGCAGTATTTTTCTTCCCTTGAACTATTGGGAAACTGCAGAACTAATGTGACCAGTATTTCTCAGTGGTAGATATACAGTGTATTCTCTGCTCATCTCTAATTTGACCATTTTCTTAATTGAACATGGCTAGAGTCTCCAAGTAAATAATCCATTTTATAATTAACAGATCAACATGCTTGTATTTACTTTAAGAGACAAAACGTGGGATAAAATTTAAAATGTGAGTGATAGAGAAGAGGATGCAGGAACTGAACACAAATCATAGGACACAGTTGACACAGCCATGGTTCTAGAGGACACAGTTGACACAGCCATGGTCCTAGAGGATGCAGTTGACACAGCCATGGTCCTAGAGGATGCAGTTGAGATGGTCATAGAAAATAAACACTCTGTTTCTCCCCTATTTAAATAAACAGTGCTTTATGTTTGAGATTCAAACCTGTGTCTTTTTGTTATAAAAATGGGATAGAAGTTTACTTATTTTTGAGCAATGTTGTTTTCTGTTTTCTTTTCAAATTAGTTCTGGAGAATTTCACACAATGTGTCTTGATCACATTTGCCTTTCTTGCTATTCCTCCTTCCAGATCTGGCCACACTTCCCTTCCTATTCAGCTTCATGTCTCTTCACTCTCTCATCCCTCCATCAAGACCAAGATGCAGTTTATACTGCTCTGATGTTCTTGGATGTGTAACTTTCCACTGCAGCTTGGTCAGCCTGTCAGAGGGTACACGTTTAGAGAAAATAACCTTTCCTCCTCTAGCAGCTAAGAATTGCCAATAGCTACATAAGTAGGGGTGAAACGTTATGCCCAATCCCCTCCCCTCTTTCTGCTGGGACTTGGTTTAGCTTGAGCTTTCATAGGTTTCTGCATATTGTCATAACCATTGTTTTCATATGTCCATTTTCCCTGCTGTGACTAGATTTATTTATTCGAGTACAATGTCATTGTCATCAGACACACCAGAAGAGGGTATCATATCCCATTACAGATGGAACACTATGATGGGGGAGCTGCTATGCAGGGAAGAAGATGATAAGTTTGAAAGGTCCTCTTGGTGGTGCCTTCTGCTTCCACTGGCAACATGGCTCTGATCAAGGCCCTTAATATCTTTTTGTTCCGAATCTCATAAATGGGACCTGGTGGAAGTTTTTTGTCCCTCAAAAAGGCACATACATGTTACAGTGACTGATGAACACAATACTCAGCCCCAGGTACCAAATAAATACTTAACCATTACTGGAGATCGTAAAACCTTGCTGAACACTGAAGGGAGAAGGAAGGGCCTGGCCCACAGCACAGAGCAAACCTTAGATGCTTTAGGTTGCACTGCCATTGCCCACCTGTTCCACAGCCCTGCTGGAATCCCATTATCTGTCTTCACGGCAGTCTTTCTTCCCTACTTAGACGTCTTTACTCTCTAAGCCACCAGCAAGCTCCTTTTGTAGCAGTGTTCCTGCCCAAGCGTGGGGCTAGCTCATCCTTAGGTACAAAGAAGTCTGTGTTCCCCCAGGAACCTCTTCAGTTTATCAAGTCATCACACATTCACAGAAGTCTCCCTTATTCCCCCACCCAGGTCCCCAGGACTGTGCAAATGTAAATAGTTGACCTTATTAATGCTTCATGGATATATCTATCTATATCTATATCTATATCTATATCTATATCTATATCTATATCTATATCTATATCTATGCCTATGCCTATGCCTATGCCTATGCCTATACATCTATACCTATCTCTATCTCTATCTCTATCTCTATCTCTATCTCTATCTCTATCTCTATCTCTATCTCTATCTATACCTATACCTATATCTATCTATATATATATATCTTTCTCTTTTTTTTGGCATTTTCTGTACTGAGAATGCAGCCGAGAACAATCATAACATGACACCCAAGACAAAACTCCAAACTTACCTAAAACATTGAGGCATTTTTTTTCAATTTTGTTGTTTCAGTAATTTGATCATGAGATTGTGAGTATGAACTTCAAAGATGATGTTGTATCACAAGGTCAAATTTTATAGCATTCATCTAGAATACAGTGATAGGCCCTATTTGTACAACGCCTGTCTCTTAAGCAAACCCTGTTGGAAGAGAAGAAAAGTGAGCCTATCTGATCTTCACCTCTTCCACAGCACCAGGTACAGTGTCTGACTCACAGCAAACAGAGTAACAGAGTTATCTCATGGATTTAGTCAGCTTTAAAACTGTTTTTTCCCATAATTGAATGTCTTATTTGTTTTCCATTGTGGTGAAGAGACACCATGACCATAGCAACTCTTATAAAAGAAAACATTTAATTGGGGCTGGCTTACAGTTTCAGAGGTTTAGTCCATTATCATCATTGTGGGATGCATGCAGAATGAGGGTAGGTGTGGTGTTGGAGAAGGAGCTGAGCATTCTGTGTAGAAAGAATTTCTTATAAACATCACTCTCAATAAAAAGCTTATGGCCAATGAGCTGAGGCAGATAATAGGAGATAGGACATCCAGCAGGGATAGAGAGAATTCTGGGAAAGAGTCAGAGGCACGGGAGATTCTCTTGGGAATGCTAGGGAAACAGATATAAACTAGCAGGTACCTGAACTCAGATTAGAATAAAAGGAGAAAATTTCCCCTAAACAATGAGAAGACAGGTAGAAGACAAGGAGAGGAAACCAGACACATAGCTGAACTCAGGTTAGAATAAAAAAATAATAAGTTAAGAGCAAGTCAGAGACTGCATACCATGGGTATTATTTTGAGACTGGGTCACCTCACTTAGAATGATGTTCTCCAGCTCCATCCATTTCTCTAAGAATTTCATGAATTCAGTTTCTAATGGCTGAATAGTACTCCACTGTGTATATATACCACAATTTTGTATCCATTCCCCCATTGAGGGACATCTGGGTTCTTTCCAGCTCCTGGCTATTATAAATAAGGCTGCTATGAACATAGTGGAGCATGTATCCTTATTACATGTTGGGGAATCCTCTGGGTATATGCCCAGGATTGGTATGGCAGGGTCCTCCGGTGTCATGCCCAATTTTCTGAGGAACCTCCAGACTGATTTCCAGAGTGGTTGTATTGGCTTACAATACCACTAGCAGTAGAGGAGTGTTCCTCTTTCTCCACATCCTCACCAACACCTGCTGTCTCCTGAGTTTTTAATCTTAGCCATTCTGACTGGTGTGAGGTGAAATCTCAGGGTTGTTTTGATTTGCATTTCCCTAATGACTAATGATGTTGAACATTTCTTAAGGTGCTTCTCAGCCATTCGAAGTTCTTCAGGTGGAAAGTCTTTGTTTAGCTCTGTTGCCCATTTTTTGATAGGGTTTTTTGGTTTTCTGGGCTCTAACTTCTTGAGTTCTTTGTATATATTGGATATTAGTCCTCTGTCAGATGTAGGGTTGGTGAAGATCTTTTCCCAATTTGTTGGTTGCCGATTTGTCCTTTTGACTGCGTCTTTTGCTTTACAGAAACTTTGTAATTTAATGAGGTCCCATTTGTCAATTCTTGATCTTAGAGCATAAGCTATTCTGTTCAGGAATAGTCACAGAGTCATTATTTCTGGGAATTAAGTGGCTGGGAATAAAACCTGACTTATTTTTTACAATTCTACATCTTGATCCTTAGGCCGCAGAAGGAGACTGTGTGCCAAGGGTGTAGCTTGAGCATGGGAGACCTCAAAGCTGTCCCCCACAGTGAGGTATTTCCTCTAATAAGGTCACACCTACTTAGAGAGGCTGTACCTCCTAAGAGTGCCACTCTCAATGGAAGGGTCAAAGGGTGCGGTAACAAGGGAAAGGGGGAATTTGCAGGGAGGGGAGGTGGGCAAAGAACCGTCTCTGGATAGAGAGGAGACAGACATGGCCCATAGGCAGATGGCAGTTTATAAAGGAAAAAGAGGAAACCCTATGTCCCTATGTTAACTTGAGTTGGTTGATTAATTTTTATTGGGTATGTTAATTAAGGTGGCCAAAGAAGGGGATTTGTTTGTTGGACTTCAATACTTTGGTAGCTGGGCCTTGATACTAAGCCGCAGGAGGAAGAAGTGGCCAAATAAGGCAGTGGGCCTTGGGGGCTAGCTTTAGGAATGTAATCTTTTTTGTAAAATTTAACTTTAATTTCTTATTATATTCAACATATATATATATATACACATATATATACATACATATATATATACACATATATATACATACATATATATGTATATGTATATATGTGTATATATATATACACCAATAATAAAATAATGGACATGCTATTAAATGAACAAAAAAATAAAGTCTTTTTGTTTGTTTGTTTTTAGTAGAGCTTAAAATCTTGGCTCTTACTGTGGTACAAACCCAAAATAAGAACAAATTGCAGACATTGGAGTTCATTATAATAAGGCTGTACTTCAATGTCCCTCACATTCCCAAAGGATTTTACCTCTATAGTAGCTAAGCTAAGAGCTGACAGTTCTGCTGTGCCAAGGAATGAATTGTAGACATAATTATTTGGATAGAGATTTCCTGTTATGGTCAAAGCTATTTGACTTGAGTGATTGTCATCATTCTCAGTCCACAGGGAACAGATTACATTCATTTAAGAAATGCTGTGTGTATTAAGATGGTCTATCCATGAAGTCATTCATCATCTGTTTCAATGAACAAAGGTTCTGCTTGAAGGGTAGCACAGGCATTAGTTGAGGGTAAGATTCTGTTCCATTGGGTGTGACAATTTTGAAAAGCATTCATCTCAGAAAAAGAGCAACTTATAAGGTCATCTTCCTCAAAGTCCATACAATAATTATAAATATTAAGCAAAACATTCCGTCTCACTCTTTGCTGTTCTCTCACAAGCCACATCCCACATTAATTGTCTGCATTTCTTTTGGCTGTACAAGTAATTTTGAGATATGTAAGCTGTTCTGAAAACTATAGTATATAGTAAAAATATCAAATAAACAATTCTATTAATTGAGAGACTGAGTTAGGAGAAGCATGATTTCAAGACAATTATGTGGTACTCAACAAGACACTGTCATGTACAAACAAGCAGAAAGTGTATATGGATTGTACAGTATTGAACCTATTTCTCCAATTAACAAATTAGAGAGACCACTGGGCGACAGCCAAAATATTTCTAATTCCTCGTATTTTTGAATTTCAATCGATTAGGATATGTTGTTAATATTAATTTTCATATTAAGAGATATTGAGGAAAAGTGACTGTAACTTCCTGTTATTTTTGTTGTTAGAGGTGGAATTATGTTTGTGTGGGTTTGTTGAAAGATTACCTTTGTTTTAACTAGGGTGTAGTTTCCCTCCTTGTGTTGGTGTTTTCCATCTATTATCCTCTGTAGGGCGGGATTTGTGGAAAGATATTGTGTAAATTTGGCTTTGTCAATGGAATATCTTATTTTCTCCATCTATGGTAATTGAGAGTTTTGCTGGGTATAGTAGCCTGGGTTGGCATTTGTGTTCTCTTAGGGTCTGTATGACATCTGCCCAGGATCTTCTAGCTTTCATAGCCTCTGGTGAGAAGTCTGGTATAATTTTGATAGGCCTGCCTTTATATGTTACTTGACCTTTTTCCTTTACTGATTTAAATATTAGTCAGGGTTCTCTAGAGTCACAGAAGATACAGGTAGTTTCTATATAGTTAGGGAATTTGTTGATGACTTACAGTTTGTAGTCCAACTCCCCAACAATGGTCAGCAGCAGTTGTGGATAGAAGTCCAAGGATCTAGGAGTTGCTCAGTCACACGAGGCAAGCAGGCAAGGAAGAGAGACTGAGACTTCTTCCAATGTCCTTATGTAGGTCTCCAGCAGAGAGTATGGCCCAGATTAAAGGCGTGGGGACACTGAGCTTTTAATTCCAGATGACCTTGAGTTTGGAGATCTCTTTGTCTTAATCTTCTGGAATTCATAGTCACTATGCTTCAGGATCTCCATGCCAAGATCCAGGTCAGAAACTTGTTATCGCTGAGCCTCCAGATTAGGATCATAGGTGAGCCTTCCAATTCTGGATTGTAGTTCATTCCACATATAGTCAAGTTGACAAGCAGGAATAGCCACTATAGTACATTTAGTGTTTTGATTATTATGTGGTGGGAGGACTTTCTTTTCTGGTTCTGTCTATTTGGAGTTCTGCAGGCTTCTTGTATGTTCATGGGCATCTCTTTCTTAGGTTGGGGAGATTTTCTTCTATAATTTTGTTGACAATGTTTACTGGCCCTTTAAGTTGGGTATCTTCACTCTTTTCTATACCTATTATCCTAGGTTTGGTCTTCTCATTGTGTCCTGGATTTCCTAGATTTTTTTTGAGAGGTTTCAATACATATTTATTAATTTTTTTATCTGAGTAATAGATGTTTTGGGTTAGGAGCTTTTTGCTTTTTGCTTTTTGTATTTTCTTTGACTGTTGTGTCAATGTTTTCTATGGTATCTTCTGCACCTGAGATTCTCTCTTCTATCTCTTGTATTCTGTTTCTGATGACTCCTGATCTCTTTCTTAGGTTTTTTAGTTCCACGGTTGTCTCACTTTGTGACTTCTTTATTGTTTCTAGTTCCATTTTTAGATCCTGGATGGTTTTGTTCCCTTTGCCTGTTTGATTGTATTTTCCTATAATTCTTTAAGGGATTTTTGTGTTTTCTCTTTATGCACATCTAGCTGTTGATCTCTGTTCTCCTGTATTTCTTTAAGGGAGTTATTTATGTCCTTCTTAAAGTCCTCTATCATCATCATAAGAAGTGATTTTAGATCTGAATCTTGCTTTTCTGGTGTAATGGTGCATCCAGGACTCGCTATGGTGGAAGAATAGGTTCTGATGATGCCAAGTAACCTTGGTTTCTGTTCCTTGCTTATGTGCGTATGCTTGCCTCCCGCCATCTGGTTATCTCTAGTGCTACCTGCCCTCACTGTATATATGACTGGAGCCTGTCCTTCCTGTGATCCTGGTTGTGTTAGAACTCCTCAGAGTCAAGCTGTCACTGTAATCCTGTGATTTGGGGATCCTGTAATCCTGAGATCCTGGGTGTGACCGAGCTCCTGGGATCCTGGGATCCTGGGATTCTGTGATCCTATGATCCTGGACGAGTTAGAGCTCCTGGCATTGGAGCTTCCTCTGGTTGTTGTGGTGCTGGCTGCGGAGTTTGAGTCCAAGGTCTGCTAAGGGCTCTGGCCCAGACAGGCGGGAAGGAACCTGTGTCACTGATCTGGTGGAATTCCTGTGTGCCTGGGCCCCACTGGTCCCAGTTACTCCCAGTGTTGGGACAGATGTTGTGTCCTCCTCGCCTCTGATCCTGTGATCCTGGGCGAGTTAGATTGCCTGGCAGTGGAGTTTCCTCTGGGTGTTGTGGGATTGGCTGCCGAGTTTGTGCCCAAGGTCTGCTCAGGGACCTGGCCCAGAGAGAACAGCAGGAATGTAATCTAATAATTTTTTTTTACCAAGGCAGAGGAAGAAGGGGAAAGTCTGCCAAAGCCATGTTTGCTGTGCTCAGGCTAGATAGGGTCCTTTCAGGATCTTCTTAAGGCCTCATTAAGTAGATTGCTTCTATAAAGGCCCTACTGCTAAATAAGTCACTTTCTGAGTTACTAGGAGTTTCAATAGATGAACTTTTGAGCAATACAATTCAAACTGCAACAATGCTCAATGACTAGATCTAAGCATGTTGTATTTCAAATTTGTAGACTTGTATATTCCAAAGCTTTCAAGAAATGCTTTACACATTGATAGGCCTATGTACAAGGTGCTGGTTCCTCTATTCTTATCATGGTTGTATTGTTTAAATATGGTTTTTAAGACTCATCTAAAAGATATAATTGTCATTTTATGTATTTTTGATCATTTTAGACAAGCTTTATGAATAATATAATCATGTTTGCCATTAGGAGTTTCATTTTCTTTTATTTTAAAATTATTATTTTTGTTTTTTGAAATTATAATATATTATTTATTGCTTTCCTTTCCTTCCTTCAAATCCTCCCACATACCACTTCTTATTCTCTATCAAATTCTTGGCCTCTTCGTCATATATATATATATATATATATATATATAGATAGATAGATAGATAGATATAGATATAGATATAGATATAGATATAGATATAGATATATAGATAGATATAGATATATAGATAGATATAGATATATAGATAGATATAGATATATAGATAGATATAGATATATAGATAGATATAGATATAACTTGCCAACTTTCTCAGTCGCTATAATGTTAATTGTATTTTTAGGGATGACCATTTGATATTGGATAATAAATTGGTGTGCTCATCTTTAGAAAAGACCATTTCTCCTGCTCTCAGCATTCAGGCATCTTCAGTTGCCTGAAGCTCTTTGTGTGGAGTGGAGGCCTCCTAGGCTTCCTTTGTGTCCACATTGGCATGTCTAATTTTGTCCTTGTTCAGCCCATGTTTAGGTATCTATACCGGTGACACTTTATAGGTGTGGCTTCTGAATTCTTAGAAAACACAATCTCACAGCAAACTCCTTGGTCCTCTGGCTCTCTCAGTGTTTTATTTATCCATCATTCAGTATATATCTAACTCAGGTAATAAACAAGTCAAGGGGCCAGGTACTACAACATAGTCCTTGATATGACAGAGCAAGGACTAATGGTCAAATGGAGAACAGACACATGGAGCACACTTAGCCACACCACTGGTTAGAGTTGTGTAGTATCACATAGGAGCAATGGGGGATCCTAGGACAGCATCTATCTACTCAAGAGCCGACCCAATCGTCGTGCCTGAGAATTGATGGGGAATTGCTGTTTCTACTGAGAGTGAAAATGATTCCCCAGGTCAAAGTTGGAAGCATGGGTAGGAAGCAAAGAGCAACAACAAAGGAATTTTACAGTCAGCAATGAGTAAACTAACTGCAGTCTGGAATCCACACTGTGGCAAGCCACAGGTCCATGTAAAGAGGGAAAGAACCAGTAAAGCTTTATAATCAAAAACGGAGGAATTCACATGGCTTGGTTATGTGCAAAGGTCTTTATTCTTGAAGACCCAAATGAGCTCTCACTATCTCCTTGATAGACATGCCATTGTCGGAAAGCATTTCATTGGTGCTGTTGCAACTGTGAAGACGTATAAATTCTTTTACACAAATATGGATTTGTGTACGAGATGGGAAAGAAGGCATCCTTTCTACACAGGGCTTTGAGGTGGTTTTTGTGTTTGGTTGTTTTGGGAGGAATGTCCTGAGACAGTTGATCAGGCAGGCAGAGTATGAACGCGTCTCTCTCCTGTTTCACTTGCTGGATTTTGTCTGGGTTTGGCATAATAGAGGGCATCTTTATGTCAGTAATTCTCTTGTTATTTTATTTTATTTTATTTGTTTTGTTTTGTTTTATTGAGTTAGAGCCTCACACAGGTAAACCTGGCTGGCCTAGAATCCCCAATGATCCACATGCCTGCGTCTCCCAAGTGCTGGCCTCAAAGGTGTGAGCCATCACACTGTGCCTTTCTCTGTGATTTCCACAGCCCTTAGGGAGGGGAAGAGGGATGAGGTTGGATGGGATCAGTGTGGGGAGGATGGTTTCCCTCCACAGCAGGGTCCTGGGCAAGAGAGGCGAGCTGGAACTCCCCTTAAGGAACACGCAGGTCACTCAGCTGTGGTGGTGCGAGATGAGAAGATGACAGACCCGAGTTCATTGTTGTTCTAACTATCCTGTTTGCTTTGGGGACAGGAAAGAGAAAGAAATGCAAGCAGACACAGGTGTGCACTTCCCGGAGTGTGCACTAGTGATCAGTACTGGGCGCTAATGAAGGATGACACTGATGACTTGGACTAAGGAGACGGTGGGTCTTGAGAGACACTTGAGAAGGGGAACCTGCTGCCTGCACACCTGGGTACTGAGGTGGTTCCTCAGTGTCCTGAAACCATGCGAATGTCCTGCTCTCCACGGAATGTGGGGACACTGAAGGACACCGGGGATGACTTATCATGGGCCTGTTTAGGAGCAATGAGGTGACATAATAAGGTGAAGATGTTGACTTCATTTCCAGTTCTAGAATTCAGCAGCAATTCAGTTCATAAAACAAAAAGCCATTAGTTATTATATTATATACTATATAGTGAATTATCATGAAAGACAGCAATTGCCACTGTTATAAAGAAACAGATATAGAAATATATTCTAATGCAAGACCTCTGCATAGTCACTGATTTCCCAGAGTTTCCCTTGTGATGCTCCCTCTTCACAGCCGGGTGCCGTCTTCCCTCTGAGCAGATTGGTGTACACATTGGCATATTGGTGTCTTTATTAGCAGGTTGGTGTACTCACTAGCTTATTGGTGTGCTTCCTACCTTAGTTTCTTTGTCCCTTAGTCTTCACACCGAACATGCTCATGAGTTTCACACCATGTTTAGAGTATTAGAGCCCCGGTCTAAATTGTGAATGTTACCAATAAGTTTTATACCATCTAGTGCTTTCTCCTTGCCCATTACTGTCTGTTTTACTCAGTTTAAGGAACCTACCAGGTTTCCTACATAGAGGATGGTCTCTATCTCTCTGTCACTTCTAAAAGAACATTTCTGATGAGAAATACAGTGTGAGGTGCACACGTCACGGGTTATTTGTTTCTTTAATTGTTCTGACTCTAAAGTCTTCTGTTTTATGTCTAACCTTTAGGAAAAATTCACTTTTAACTCCTCTGGTGTGCTTGGGGGAACTGACTGTAAGTTATGGCATACTTGTTTGAGTTGAGTGTGACTGCTACTTTTGACCTAGGTATCTGATCTGGGGGATATGTTTGGGGAATTTTCTTTTATAACTCTGATAAGCTTTCCCCCTGATACTCACGGGTTCTCACCAAGCCCTGGCAAGCTGACTATCTTCTCTGCCTATAGTACCCAACAGACCCCAGGCTCTCCTGCTCTCCCCGTTACTCCGAAGCTTTCCTGCATTTTCAAGTTGCCTGTCTTCACGCCGTTTATTCTTTCTTTCCTTGACTCTATTCTGTCATCGAGTTTTAAGTTTTGTTTAGTGCATTACCCACCCCAAAGATTTTAGTTTGATTTTTTTAAAAACTGCCTTCATATTTCTGTGAAATTTCCTTGTTAGATCATTCATCTCTCTGTGTTTTCTCGACGTTGTTTCAAGGGTTTCCTGGAACAGCTGCTTTGAGGTTTTCACTGAGAGTTACTATGTAGTATAATGTCGTCCATTTCTGGCACCATATTTTGAATGCTAGGTGAGACCGTGGATCTCTGGCAGTGCTAGCTGATGCTCAACGCTGTCCACACATTGAAGGGTTAAGTATTTATTTATTTGTTCCTGCTTATTTTCCTACTACCTAGAGTTACTTCTGCAAGTTTATCACTAGATGGCACTAGTGAGTTGTTTCAAGTCCCTCTGTTGGTGTCTTACTTATATTTCAACACTAGAGGGAAATCCATGATCAGTTTTGTTCCAAATTTGGAACAAAATTTGGGATGCTGCTTAACATGACTGAAGGAGGATTTTTAAAAGGTGCTATGTACATCTGAAGCAGATGTGCGTCTTGGGCTTCATACCGGTCCCTCAACATCTGGAGCGGGGGCTTACCCTGACCCTGTTGCCTGCCTGTGGCTCGGTCCTATTCCCCTAGCTGGGCTGTCTTGTGTGGCCGCAGTGGGAAAGGATGTGCCTAGCCCTACAGTGACTTGAGCATACAGTGACTTGAGGTACCAGAGTGCGTTGGTACTCAGAGAGGATTCCCCTTTCTCAGAGGAGAAGGGGAGCGGGCACAGGGGAAGAAGCTGGGGGAGGGGAAGGGAACTGGAAAGACCGGGTGCTGCAATTGGGATGTAGAGTGAATAAAATAATTTAATGGAGGGGAAAAGGGTGCTCTGTTCCCATGACCTCACCCTTGCCTGAGGTAGATCCAGAGAGTTTGTTCGTAATCCTTGTCTGTAGTTAGACTGTGGGAATCTGCCCGGTTCTTGACTTTACAAGAACCAGCTTCGGGCTCTCATTCTACAGCTTGGCCCCTGCTTCCCTTTATACTCCCTAAGTGGAAACTAGTCTCTCCCTGTCATGCCGTTTGGATTTTTGGAAGAACTGGAACAAGCAGCTGTGTGGTCACCGAAACTAATGTGTTGGCTAACACCCTCAGCACGAGCTCAAAGCCTCCTGAGGCCGAGCGGCACCCATGCGGGACAAAGGGCCACGTTGCTAAACTGCCAGTTGCTGAGCTAGACACACGGGTCCAGACTGATGTAACCAGCTACAGAGAGTAGTGACTGGGTGACGTGTCTTTCTCTGGCATTGGGACCGTTGCAGGGTTTCGGATTGTGGAGGCCACTTGTCTGACACCGAGTTCTAGGGCAGTCCTGTCTCCACGCCTTTCATGCTCCTGCTCCTGGTAAATACATTCTCGCTTCCTGTTATGCTTTCTAAAGCTGTGGGTAGGTTTATCGATAGGGTCCCTTGGCTTCCCAGACAAATGCTGAGCTGGGTAGCTTAGTCTGGGTCCTACGGCCACGAAGATCTGAAGTCTGTGCACAGACACATAGATCTGTCCTGTCTGCGTACAGACCTCCATCAGATGCTAGGGGAAACACAGGGCTTACTACATACGGTTGGGCTCGGTGTGAGCGTCACTCTAGCAAGCCCTGGTCTTGAACTACAAAGTCTTGAAGTAACTTTTATGTCCTGCTCCACAATGGTCATTCTTCTTCCTCTTCTGCTCAAGGTTAAGGAGAGGTGTTGCTGTCTTGGCTGCCTGTCTAATGTGGTTCTAGAGGTTGACTCGGTGGGCGCTGTCCAGGGCACAGGGGCTCTGGTGCTCGTGGTGCTGGGTTTCACTGTAGTGGCCCTAATATTGGGTTTTGAGTCTAAGGGCTTGACTTAGCTCCTCATTCTCCTATTTACAGGCTTCTCATTGCTCAGATCTGAAAGAGGACAGGCACAGACAACTCTTGTCTTCTTCAATGTGTCCTTCCCTCTTACCGTCTGACACCAGGCACCCATGTACTCTTTCTTGGTTCCCTTAGCTCCTGCAGTTTGGTGCAGGAATATTACTCAGACTGGTGCATCTATAGGGAAGAGATTGACAGTGGATCCATCATTGTGTTCCCTGTCTGCATTCTCCAGAATGGAACGGGGTTTCCGCTGGGCTGACATTGGTTTTAAAGACACGGAGAGAAGGAAAAACAGTGGAAACAAAGGAGAGAAAATCAGATGGATCATTTCCAAGTTACTTTTCTTAAAAAGGTGGGATAAGGTGACAAAATGATAGGACAGGGACTTGTTGGTTAATGAGAAGATACTTTAGGTCTCGAGAGTCTATGAAACACTACAGGAATTGAGTAGGCACCTCAGGGGAGAGGTCAGGGATTAAGGCTATCAGTCAGGATTATAGTTAGAAACTGATGTCCAGGCATGTGTAGGGAAATAGTATAGAATGTAAAGGGAAAGAAAAGACAGGGCCTAACCTAGACTTTGGGACCTCCCACACTCATGAGCTGAAAGGATCGCCTTGACAGAGAGATCAAAGAACACTAAAGATGTGCGGTGGGGGGGTGGTGGTGGAGGGAGGAATGTTTCCAGAAGGCCCCATGGGAAGCTAACTTGGATAAGACCCAGTGACGAAGATAGATTAAAGTGTGTGCAGAATTTGGCAACATGGAGATAATTGTCCTCAGCACAAAAGTCTGCACTGAAGTGGGCTGGGGTGTGGGAAAGACCAAGAGAGCACCATGCTTGTTTCAGGAAGTCTGGCTTCTCTGACCTCTGACCTCTGACCTTTGCTTATTTTCCATTTGTGACTCCAGCGTTGATGTCAGTATATTGGATGATCTCCAGGCCTGGAAACCCTCACAATACATACATACATACATATATATATATATATATATATATATATATGGTTGTGTGTTCTCGGTATTAGCTAGGCATTGAGCACGTGCAGGTTTTTAAAGTTTTTGTTTGGGTTTATGTTGCTTCTGATGTTAGTTTTATATATATATATATATATATATATATCACATATAGATTCCATATATATGATATATATGATATATTTTTATGTTAAATTAAGTGTTCCTTATAATTCCTCTATAATTTTTCTATAAAATTTCATAAACATTCATCTTTACAACATTTCTAAAACATTTGTAGTGTCCCTAAAATTTTTGAAGGATTTAGAAACTTATTGTGGCAATTTAACTCAGGGCTTGGAGGCCTTCACTGTCTTGTTGGAAGAACAGCATGCGATGGTGGTCATCTGGAGATTCTCTGCGAATTTTAACAACTGTTTCTGCTGCCTCTTGGCAAAAGGAAGCTCTGACAAAGAAGATAGAATTTTCCTGAGGCACACGATTCCTTTAGTTGTTAATTTATGTGTGTCCTGCTCTGTGTTAGCATACATGTCCTTTATAAGGTGAATTTAAAACCATTCTGTATTCCTAGTTCCCCGCGTTTCCCAGCATCACTTCCTCTGACTGTCAACCTAGAAGACATTCCCACGAGGACCCAGGATCCCGAAGCCATCTTCCCATGCGGTATCACAGAAAATGCTCTGTGGACGGGTCATTCAGGGAGCCAAAGGAGTCACAGAGAAGAGCTCGTTCCAGTATGCAGGAGTTTTCAGACTCCTTTGAACAACACCTGTGCCTTCAAGCCAAGCGCTCTCCTTCTGAGGTATGTGGCGGACAGAACTGTCATTATTGAAGCCATAACCTGAAAGTCTTCTTCAGGTCTGAGGAGGGAAAGTCTAACTTCTTCCTTCATAGCATAAGTGACTGGAGCATATCACTAGCATTTTTATGATAACAATATTAAACGTCTATTTTCATACTAGCTCTAGATAGAATAAACTGAAAAATGTCAGTGAAAAATGAAAATTTTAGAATGCATATTCTATTAAACATCTTTCAGCTTTCATCTCACCTGCCCTTCCCCCTCCTACTTCCCTCCCCCTTCCCCCTTCCCCCCTCCCCTTCTCTCCCTCTTATCCTTCTACAAAGGATAAGACTAGACTAGACTCAAACCCTTAGTTCTTCCCCCTCAGCCTCCAGAGTGCTGTGGAATTTCAGGTGTATGCCAAAATGCCTGGTTAAATTCCTCTACTTTGGTATTAAAGCTCAGTTGGACTATTTTGATTGAGATTTGATTGATGAACACTCTCAAATCCATTTAAGTAAAGGAAATGCTCAATGGTTATGATCTATCCATAAAGCTGTATTGCCATCAGCTGGTATAAGTCTTATCACGTGTTTACTTTGAAAGCAATTTTACTGTTTGAGAATTTCATACATGGATAGAATGTGATTTGATCACATCTACCCACCCCCATTTTCTCACTTCCAGCTCCTTTTCTATCCCCAAACCCTTTTTTCTATCAGTTTTCTGTGCTTTCTCTCCATTTTTATGTTAAATCCACTGAGTCTACTTAAGGCTGCCTGTGATGTGTGTGTGTGTGTGTGTGTGTGTGTGTGTGTGTGTGTGTCTGTCTGTCTGTCTGTCTGTCTCCATGTAGGATATGTGTATATACATGTCTGTGTATCTCTGTGTGGGGTATGTGTGTGTTTCCATGTAATGTGTGTATACATGTGTGTGCGTATATATCTCTGTATAGGGTATGTATGTACATGTGTGTGTGTGTGTGTGTGTGTGTGTGTGTGTGTGTATCTCTGTGTGGAGTGCATGTATGTGTGTGTTTCCATGTGGGGTGTGTGTATGTACATGTGTGTGTGTATATCCCTGTGGGGTGTGTGTGTCTCCATGTGGTATGTGTGTGTGTGTGTGTGTGTGTGTGTGTGTATCTCTGTGTGGGGTGTGTGCATGTATGTATGTGCATGTGTCTCCATGTGGTATATGTGTGTGTATATCTCTGTGGGGGGTATGTATGTGTGTGTCTCTATGTGGGTGTGTGTGTGTATCTCTGTGTGGGGGTGTCTATGTGTGTGTGTGGTACCATTTACTGTTGAAACATTAGCAACAGTCCCTTTAGTGACCACATCCCTAAAGAAAACTAACTCTTCCTTCTCCAGCAGCCATCACTCAACAATAGCTCCTCTCCTAGGCTTGGAGCTTTATGAATCCCACCTTATCCATTGGCCAACAAGAAGTCAGCCTCTGTGAAGTCATTATTGATGAGTGTTTTTCATATAATCTCAGTGGAGGAAAGCTAATCTAGGGAAGATCATCACTGTAATTTTTCTTTTTATATCGATCTGGCAGTAAGTATTAGAGGCATTGATGACTGTTAAATATGCATTTTGATTACATGACTATAAGTGTTGGATCTAATGACAAACATTCGTCTGAACATTCCCAGAGCTGGTTTGATTTTTAATTTTCTCTTAATTTTGGTCTCAGCTTTATTATTTGTCTTTCTTTCTGACCTTGATGAAGGAGGCATGATGAATAGAAATTCGTTGATTTACACTGTAGAGTAGCCATGATGACAACCAGTTGAACCAGGCACCTGGATGTGTCATTGCACCACCAGCCATATTTTTGTTTTCATTTATTTCCCTTTAGGCTTATGTACTGATGCTTTGTCTCCTCCACATAGGTGGAGTGTCTAGAGGGTAGACTCTATTTAATGCTGTGTATTCTGATCCTAGATCAACACTGTGCGTTCAATAAATCAGTGAAGTACTGGAAAAGGTCCCACCGCTCTCATACCAGCCAATCTACTAGAGAACTATGATTTGGTTGAATGTTCTTCCTAAACACAGAATGGCTCATGTAGCTCTTGCATTACACTAGAGCAAAACCTCTTTTTTATGGTTAAAACCTTTACCAAGACACTAAATTGGGTTGATGTTAATTTATGTGCTAGGAAGTAAGATGTGGATGTATGCTACAAAATGAGAGCTTCCTTCCTATCTAGTTGTTGGGACAAATGTGAGACCTGGTCAGCGTCTGGTGCATTTTACCCTTTTCTGATGGTCTTCCAGGGACCCAAGGGGAGGAAGGAGAGAGATGAAAGACGTTGCCTAGAGACCAACATGAGATCCTACAAGAAAGTGGAGGACAGAAGGAGCTCAGTGAAGGAAGCACACGGAGACGGACCCAAGGCCCCTCTGACTAAAAGGGGGCCTGAGTAACACTTCGTTTCAACTTTGCCATGACAGATGTCACTGGTTGTTCGGAGACCCAGAACTTCCTGCAGAATGACATCTGGAAAGGGTGTCAGCAGATGCTGAGACTAAAGTGAGCAGCTGCAATGGCTGCTCCCCAAGATGACTTGGGCTACACTCCTTCTGCCTCTGGTATCTTGAGAGTGCAATGTGTATGTCCTTCTGTGGTAAGAAGAAAAGGTATCTGAATAAAATAAAGGAGTTCCTGACATCATAAAATTTGGTTTCTAATGAGCCACTTCTGCCATCACTAATTCCATTTCCTTATTGACCTCCCACATCACCCTAAACAAAAGCTCTGTCTCTAATCTTATTTCCTTATTCCAGGTAACTAAGCTGTATAATAGCATCGTTGAGTGAAAACTACTAATTACCGTGAATGATTTAACAAGTTATCTAAAACAATCCTGAACTCACTGAAGTGAGGCTTTGTATTGGCTCTTTGAAACTCAGATATAAAAGGACATAGTAGTTCTCTTGTTGGTGTGGCAGAATTCCTGGCATAAGCAACTTCAGTTTCATGGCTTAATAGGTGTCATTACTTCATGGCGAGAGGAGTCGACACCATGGTGGCCAGGAAGCAGAGTAAGACAGGAGTGAAAAAGGTAGAATGTGCCCCTCAGAGACATCCTTCTTTTTTCATTTTTATTAAATTTATATATTTCCTTTACAACTCAATATCATCTCTTCCTCTCCCCTAGGATCCCCCCCTCATGCAAGTCCTACCCCATTTCCCATCCCCCTTCTATTTGGAGAAGGGGAAGTTACCCTATGGTTGTCATCACCCCCCCACCCCCACCCCCACATATCACTCGATGCGGAACTAGACACATCCTCTCACACTGGGGCCAGACAAGGCTGCCCATTTAGGAGTGTGGGATCCACAGGCAGGCAGGCAAGTAGGCGACAGGCTCAGGGACAGCCCCTGCTCCAGTTGTTTGGGGGACACACATGAAGACCATGCTGCTCACCTGCTACATATGTGCAGGGGCCTTAGGTCCAGCCTGTGCACACTCATTGGTTGGTGATTCTGTCTCTGGGAACTCCCAGGGGTCCAGGTTAGTTGACTCTGTTGGCCTTTTGTGGAGTCTCTGTTCTGTTCAAGTTTCTCAATCTCTCTCTCAACTATTCTGTAAGACTCCTCGAGCTCCATCTCATATGTGGCTGTGAGTCTCTGCATCTCTTTCCATTGACTGCTGGGTGGACAGCATCTGGGTGGACAGGTATGCTAGGTTCCTGTAGGTAAGCATAACCAAGTATCATCACTTGGGGATTGGTTCTTACCCATAAGATGGGCCTCAGTTTGGGGCAGTCACTAGTTGGCCATTCCCTCAGTCTCTTCTCTATTTCTGTCCCTGCACATCATGCAAGCAGGACACATTTTGGGTCAAAGACTTTGTGGGTGGGTTGCTGTCCTTGTCCTTCTACTGAGAGTCCTGGCTGACTACAGGAAGTGGCCACTCAGGATCCATATACCCCACTGATAGGAATCTCAGATAGAGTCACCCCCTTAGGCTTTGGGGACTCTTCCCATCCTAGGTCTCTAACACCTCCTAGAGATTGCCATCCCACAAGCTGATCTCCCTTCTCTCTCCTTGAGATTCTACTTTATACCCATCAGAATGGCTAGGATCACAAACTCAAAGCACAACACATGCTGGCAAGGTTGTAGAGCAAGAGGAACACTCCTACACTGTTAGTGGGAGTGCAAACTTGTACCACCACTCTGGAAATACATTTGGTAGTTTCCCAGAAGATTGGGACTAGTTCTACCTCAAGATCCAGGTCTGCTACTCATGAGCATATACCCAAATGGTGCTCCACCATCCCACAAGGACACTTGCTCAACTATGTTCATATCAACTTTATTTATAATAGCCAGAAACTGGAAACAGCCTAGATGTCTCTCAACTGAAAAATGGATACAGAAAATGTGGTATGACTACACAATGGAATACTACTCATCCATTAAAAACAAGGGCATCATGAATTTCACAGGCAAATGGATGGGACTAGAAAATACCATCCTGAGTGAGGTAACATGCATGGTATGTGCTCACTGATAAGTGGATATTAGCCAGAAAGTACAGGATAACCATGCTATAATCAACAGACCCAAAGAAGTCAAATAACAAGGAGGGCACAAGAGAGGATGTTTGAATCTTTTTCAGTAGGGGAGACAAAATAGATACCAGATATGGACAGAGGAGGGAATGGGGTAGAAGAGGGAATTTTTGGAAGGAGAGAGAGAGAGAGAGAGAGAGAGAGAGAGAGAGAGAGAGAGAGAGAGAGATCAAAGACATTCTTAATGACTTTCATCACCTCTAAAAATATCAGCACCAGCTGGGAACAAAGCATCCGACATGAGCTTGTGGGAGATAATGTATCTTCAAATCCCAAGTCAGCAATGTAAACGAGTAGATTTACTAGGGGCATCGGCACGCATAATTACGGACGCACAGAAGTCTCATGATGGGCTGTCTGCATGCTAAAGAACCAGGCAGTATGGCCAGGCTAAGCTTAAAGCTCTTAGTACCAGGGATGCTGCTGGTAAGTTTTTTCTGAGTTTGAAGGGCCTGACCTTGCCTAGAAGATACATGACTTCTAATTGGGGATGCTGGTGGTCCCTCAAATGCCTCACAGTCATACTAGACAACTGTCCTGTTATCCATGAGTGTTTGGGGGACGTTTACTTGGTGGCAGCAATTTCAGCCATGGGTGTCAGATGTTTCTGATCCATAGCTTTGCTAAAGCACTTAAAGAGCCCCAGACACCTCCAATTTATGTCCAAGAGGAACATGCTACTCACCCTGAGACACTGCACATGCATGAGTTCCTCTCTCTCTCTCTCTCTCTCTCTCTCTCTCTCTCTCTCTCTCTCTCCCTCCCTCTCCCTCTCCCTCTCCCTCTCCCCCTCTCTCCCTCCTTCCCGTCCTTCCTTCCTTCCTTCCTTCCTTCCTTCCTTCCTTCCTTCCTTCCTTCCTTCCTTCCTTTCTTTCAAGTAAGAAAAGTAAGGATCTTTCGACTATTATTTCTAGGATACCTTCACCTGGAATCTTTTTGTTTCTTTACATTTTTTCCCCAAAGAGAAATGAATATAATAAAAATACAATCCAACTATCAGCAGTGTTTATAACTAGAAAGGAATCTAAAACCTCTGATGCAACAATGTATAATATATTTTATATATACTTCCAAAATAAAGTCAGGCTATTCTTTTTTGTTAAAAATACAATTTTCCTTCTTTGCTCTCCCATTTAGTTCTACAGTCTGTATTTAAATCAGCAATTTAAACTCTGCTTGCAAAGGTTTGTTCCAGCTTGTGCCCTGTTCTATATTATGAGTCAGCTAACAAGTGCACAAGTCTTGGGAATGATATGCAAGAGGGCTGTAGCAAGGTTGTAAGATACACTAGTCATTGATTTAAAAATTCCCATTAGCAAACTGTGGCCTGTTTACCATTTTATCCTGTTCATGAAATTAGGAAATATATACAAAGTAGATGCTAGGAATTTGCTTCAGTCCTCAATAGTACTTAGGAAAGCATTTTTTAAAAATTTTTCTATATTCTTTATTTACATTCCAAATGATTTCCCCTTTCCCAGTCCCCCCCTCCCCATATGTCCCATAAGCTCTCTTCCCTCCACCCATTCCTCAATCACCCCCTCCCATTTCTCTGTCCTGGTACTCCCCTACAATGCTGGATCAAGCCTAAGAAAGCATTTTTTAAAGTCTATACATGGTGGGGGCTGGGGGTTGCCACCACGTGAGAAGAACTGATTATTTAAAAGCAACATGGAGTATGGTCCAGACTGGGACCAAGGGACAAAGCGGCAGATCAGCCAAGGGATGGAAATCAATCCTCAGACCCTTGATCTCATTTCTTATATTCCCACCAGCTCTCCTACTTGCCTGTAGCTATTATTTATCTGACAGAAACTCCATTATCTTCTATGTACTCCCAGCTTTCAACCCCTCCCACAGATTTTCTTTTTTTATATAGTTTAGGCCATTGTATCCCTGCCCCTCCTTTCTCTTCCTTTTACTTTTTCTTCCTTTCTTTTCTTTCCCCCATAATCATTCTTTTTTACTGTTACAGCTCCTAAAACCCAGAGGCTAACCTGATTTATGATATCAGGGTATATACTCTTAACTTTCCTTTTTAGTCCACTACTAACCAAAAACATATAACCACCCATTTCCCCCTTTGCCTCAATTATTCCCAGACTCATTTATGTTTCTCCTGGCTACTTTCTATCTAACAGTCTAATACTTACTACCAGTCTCATTCTGCTTATCTATTCTCTTCTTTTCCTTCTTCACACTAAGATAATAGTACACACAAGAGCATAGGTGTCCTTTCACTGCATAATAAATAACAAACATGGATCTGTTTTGCCACAGGACCACTCCAGTCGGGTATGGGGGGGTCCCTGGGACAAAGGTTCTCGAAAGCTAGGTGGGCAAGGATTCGGTGGTGACAAACAGGAACAAACACAGAGGCAGTTTGAATCTGAGTGTATTTTGCAGCTCTCAATCAAGGGATTTTATACATAAAAAAGAAAGACAATTATCACAATTCTGAGAAGATGTGTTCAATGAAGAAGTCACAGATAGGACAAATATCATGATAGTCATTTGGCACAGTAAAGCACAAAAGTCATTCGAGACTAGTGGCAGAATTCCAAGAGCAGGCTAATAAACTTTTATGGTCAGTTATTATTTAACATCTAGTACCCGATCTTTCTGTGAATCTTCAAAATGTAAGTTTAAACTGTTTTAATTCTTTTATTTATAGCTTTCCAAAACAATACACCAAAGCCCAACTTCTGATGACACAAGTGTACCATATGAAAATTTATTGTTGGAAAAATTTTTATCTATCAAAACTATCTTGTAAATGATTTATAAAGTAAAGAGCTGGTTTCCCCAGAGATAAGGTCATGGCTAGTGTCCCCATCTCAAGGGATGGTCTTGTACCCATTATTCTTGCTCAAGATCTTGGCCTAGGCCATCAGGTACATCTCTTAAGTAAGAAAGAGAATAAAAGAAGATAAAACAGATAAATTGCCATGAGAACTACAGCTCAATATTTTTTCTCTGGCCGAGAGTTCCACAACCAGTCCCAGGAGACTGCCTTCTTTTGAAGTTTTCACTTCAGTCTGTGGAACTTATTACACAGATTCTACTGGGATTGGTATGGCACTGTTTTGTAACCAACTGCTATTTTTATCATTAGAGTGAATTAGCTACTTTATAGTGATTATTACTGCAGACAGTCCTCAATACACAGTGTCAATTAGAGATACAGCTTGGAGTTTGAAACATGTGTTCTTCTAGTTAGCCTCAGCAGTCAACTTGACACAGCACAAAGTTATGTGAGAAAGTCTCAGTTGGGAGATTGCCTAGATCTGATTGGCTTATGTGTTTGTGGAATTTTTTGGTTGTTAAGCAGGGCTCCTATGTTGTACAAAAGAGCTAGCTAAATAGAAGCTTGGGAACAAACCATTCAAGTAGCATCAACAGAGATAAAAGAGAGAATCTCAGGTGTAGAAGATACAATAGAAGAAACTGATACATCAGTCAAATAAAATGTCAAATCTGAAAAATTCCTGATATAAACCATCCAGGATATCTGGGATACCATGAAAAGACCTAACTTAAGAATAATAGAACTAGAAGAAGGTGAAGAGTCCCAGCTCCAAGGTCCAGAAAATATTTTCAAGAAAATTGTAGAAGAAAACTCTCTCTAAAGAAAGAGATGCCTATAATCATACAAGAAGCTTACAGAACACTAATTAGACTAGATTAGAAGTGAAAAATCCTCTGCCACATAATAACCAAAACACAAAATATATACAACAAAGAAAGAGTATTAAAAGCAGAAAAGGGAAAATGGCAGGTAATAAACAAAGACAGACCTATCAGAATTACACCCAACTTTTCAACAGAGACTCTGAAAGCTAGAAGGCCTGGACAGATATCCTGCAACCTATAAAAAGCCACAGATACCAACTTAGTCTACTATACCCAGCAAAACTCTCAATCATCATAGATGGAGAAAACAAAATATTTCAAGACAAATCCAAATTCAAACAATATCCATGCACAAATCCAGACCTACAGAAAATACTAGAAGGAAAACTCTAACCCCCCAGGAGGATAACTACATCTAAGAAAAAAATGGGAAATAAGTTATTCAATATGAGCAAAAGCAAGGGAAATGTGCGTGTACACACACACACACACACACACACACACCACACCACACTAACACCACTAACATCAAAATAACAGTAAGATTTCCAAGCAAAAGGAATAGAATTTCAACCAAAATTAATCAAAAGAAACAGGGAAGGACACTTCATAGTCATCAGAGGAAAAAAATCTACCAAGATAATAACTCAATTCTGAACATCTATGCTCCAAACACAAGGGCACACAGATTTGTAAAAAGAAACACTGCTAAAGCTTGAACCACACATTGAACTTCACATAGTAACAGTGGGAGACTTCCATATCCTACTGTCACCAATTTACAGGTCATTCAGACAAAAACTAAACAAAGAAATAACAAAACTAACAGAAATTATGAATCAAATATAACCAACAGATGGTAATAGAATATTTTATGCAAACATAAAAGAATATACCTTCTTTTAGCACCTCATGGATTCTTCTACAAGACACCACCATTTAGTGGGTCACAAAGCAAGCCTCAACAGATAAAATAAAATTGAAACAATACCTAGTATCTTATCATACTTCCATGGATTAAAGCTTGACTTCAACAAGAACAGAAATGCTGGAAAGCCTTCCAACTCATGAAAATTGAACAACTCTCTCTCTACTCAAGGATCTCTGTTCCAGTGAAGAAATAAGAAAGAAATTAAAGACTTTCTAGAATTCAATGAAAATAAAGGCACAACATACCCAAATTTATGGAACACAATGAAAGCAGTCCTAAGAGGAAAACTCCTCCATAGAAAAATCAGAAAAAAAAGAAAGAGGAGGAAGAAGAGGAGGAGGAGGGGGAAGAAGAAGAAAGAACTCCAAAGAGGAGTAGATCAAATAATTGAAATCAGGGCTGAAATGAATCAGTTAGAAACAAATAAAACAATACAAAAATCAACAAAACAAAAAGCTGTTCATTGAGAAAATCAAGAAGATAGACAATCCCTTAGCCAAACTAAGAAAAAGACAGAAAGAAAGTATTCAAATAAACAAAATCAGAAACGAAAAGGGAGAAGCAACAACAGACACTGAAGAAATACAAAGAATTATTAGATCTTACTTCAAAAGACTGTACTCCACAAAAGTGGAAATCTTAACAAAATAGATGATTTTTTAGATACCACTTTACAAAATTAAATCAAGACCAGATAAATTACTTAAACAGCTATCACCCCTAAAGAAATAGCAGCAGTCATTGAAAGTCTTCCACCCCAAAATGCTCAGGGTCGGGTGGCTTTAGTGAAGAATTCTACCAGACTTTCAAAGAAGAGCTAATACCAACACTACTCAAACTATTCTACAAAATTGGAGAGGGGACACTGACAAACTCGTTCTATGAGGCCATAGCCACCCTGAAACCTAAACCACACTAAGACTCAACAAAGAAAGAGAACTTCAGACTGATTTCTCTCATGAATATTGATGCCAAAATACTAAAAGCAAACCCCCCCAAAACAAACAAACAAACAAAAAAAAAACAAAAAATAAAAAAAGCACTCACGAACTGAATCCAGGAACACATCAAAAGCATCACGATCAAGTAGACTTCATTCCAGAGACATAGGGATGGTTCAATATACAAAATTCATCTACATAATCTATCATATAAACAAACTGAAAATAATCACATTATCGTGTCATTGGATGCTGAAAAGGTTTTGACAAAATTCAATGCCCCTTCATATTAAAGGAATTAAAAAGATGAGGGATACAAGGCACATACCTAAACAAAATTGAAGCAATTTACAGCAAGCCTATAGCCAATACTGAGATGAATGTAGAGAAACTTAAAGCAATTCTACGAAAATAAGGGACAAGACCAGGCTGTCCACTTTCTGTCTATCTGTTCAACATAGTATTTGAAGTTCTGGCCAGAGCAATAAGGCAACTAAAGAAGATCAAAGGGATATAAATTGAAAAAGAAGATGTCAAACTCTCACTATTTGCAGATGATATGAGAGTATACATAAGCAATCCCAAAAATTCTACCAGAGCTCTCCTACAGCTGAAAAACAGCTTTAGCAAAGTGGCCGGATATAAAACTTACTCAGAGAAATTAGGAGCCCTCCTTCATACAAATGATAAACTGGGTGAGAAAGAAATTAGGGAAACAAAACCCTTTACAATAACCATGAATAATATAAAATATCTTGGTGTAACTCTAACCAAGGAGTGAAAGACCTGTATGACAAGAACATCAAGTCCTTGAAGAAAGAAATTAAAGATGATATCAGAAAATGGAAAGATCTCCCATGCTCATGGATAGGTAGGATTAACATAGTGAAAATGGCCATTTTACCAAAAGCAATCTACAGATTCAATGCAATCCCAAAATTCCAACACAATATTTTATAGACCTGGAAAGAGCAATTCTCAACTTCATATGGAAGAAAACCCAGGATAGCTAAAATATTTTTGAACAATGAAAGAACTTTGGGAGGAATCACCATCCCAGACCTCAAGCTATACTACAAAGCAATAGTGATAAAAACTACATGGTATTAGTACAGAAATAGATACATTGATCAATGGAATCAAAGACCTGGAAATAAACTCACAGACTTATGGACACTTGGTTTCTGATTAAAAAAGAAAGAAAGAAAAAAAGCCAAAAACCATACAGTGGAAAAAAAGAAAGTATCTTCAGGAAATGGTGCTGTTCAAACTGGATATTTATAATATAGAAAAATGAAAATAAGTCCATATTTACCACCCTTCAGAAAACTCAAGTCCAAATGGTTGAAGGATCTCAACATAAACCATTGTACACTGACTCTCCTAGAAGACAAAGTGGGAAATACATGTGAACACATTGGGTCAAGAGAAAATGGCTCAGGCTCTAAGATCTTTAATTGGTAAATGGGACCTCATAAGACAAAATGGCAGCCTACAAATTGGGAAAGAATCTTCACCAACTCTACATCTGACAAAGGGCTATAATTTCCAAAATTTGTAAAGAACTCAAAAAGGTAAATACCAGCAACCTAAATAACCCAGTTTAAAAATGGGACACAGAGCTGAACAGAGAATTCTCAACAAAGAAATCTCAAATGGCCAAGAAGCACTTAAAGAAATGTTGAAATTCCTTAGTCACCAGGGAAATGCAAATAAAAACAACTCTGAGATTCTGTCTTACACCCATTAGAATGGCTAAGATCAAAAACACAAGTGACAGCACATGCTGGCAAGGATGTGGAGTACAGGGGAACACTCCTCTGTCGCTGCTGGGAGTGCAAACTTGTGCCACTTTGGAAATCAATTTGGCGGTTTCTTAGAAAACTAGGAACAGTTCTACCTCAAGACCCAGCTATTCCACCTCTTCTCAGTTACCCAAGCGATGCTCTATCATCCCACAGGGAACTGCTCAACTATGTTCACAGCAGCTTTATTTATAATAGCCAGAAACTGGAAACTCCTGAGATGTCCCTCAACTGAAGAATGGATAAAGAAAATGTGGTACATCTGCACAATGAAACACTACTCTGCTAGGAACAACAAAAACATGAGTTTTTCAAGCAAATGGATGGAATTTGAGAATATCATCCTGAGTGAGGTAATCTAGTCCCAAAAGGACATGTGTGGTATGTATTCACAAATAAATGGATATTTGCTATAAAATACAGGATGCCCACAGACCCAAGAGGGCTAGACAGAAAGAAGGGAATAAGCAAGGAGACTTGAGTCTCACTTGGAAAGGGGATGGAATGGTCGTTGAAGGCAGATGGAGGAATGGAGCTGGGTAGGAGAGGAGATTGGGGCGGGTAGGGAATTCCGGGCTGGGTTTGGGGAGGGGGAGGGCCCAATGGCCATATAGAAGTGGTAGAATTCTACTGCATTTGGATTCTTTGGAGTGAGTAGGCTTTATAAGTTTTTGCCATAAAACAAATAAAAATAAAAAGTAACTGGAATAAAGAAAATATTTTCTTCTCTATAGTAATTGTCTTACTAGCTATAAGCATCCCATTATTTATTATGTGTACCTTAAATATATGTAATACATGTATGTTTTAATATTATGGATTTGGGTACAGAGGACAGAAAAGCAGTTTCTGTGAAGGAAATGCATGCTAACATATAAAGCCAGGAAGACGAAACAGGGAAAGGGAAAGGAGAACTTGGTAAAATGTTTTCTTTTTACAGTAAAGAACAAAACTTAAATCCAACCATTTGCCTACAAATTGCATGAATTCATTATTTTTAATTGCTGAGTAGTATAGAGTACCAGAACAGAGAAATGGTGGGGAGGGGTGGTGATTGGAGAATGGGGGGAAGAGGACTTCTGGGACATATGGTGGGGGGGGACTGGAAAGGGGAAAGCCTTTGGAATGTAAACAAAGAATATAGAAAATTATCTATATCTATATCTATATCTATATCTATATCTATATCTATATCTATATCTATCTATATATATATATATATATAAAACAAAACAAAACAAAAAACAAAAAATAAGCAGGTAGACTAATGGTACTGAACATGTTTCCTAGAGATAAAAAAGAAAAAAAAAGAACAAAACTCAAAACTCACTTAAAAGCTAAGAATTTCGATGGATTACATTGATGGAAAGTAAAGGCAAGTTAGAGGAAGAAGAAAGCTAGCAGGGAGGGCTGCCTTGGTTTGATAATGGTATGTGTCCCACTGATGCTCAGACACTGCAAGCCGGACCCTGAGCATGGTGCTGCGGGTGGTACTAGAACAAAAGGTGAGGCCCTAACAGGAGGTCTGAGTCATGAGGGAAGCCACCCTTGTATTGAGGGATTGATGTATCCTCCTCGGGATGTCTGAGCTTGGGACAGAGTGGGTTGCTTGAAGATTTATACCAACTCCTGAATTGATCTCTGGCTTTCTGTTTGGTTTTATCCATATAGTCATGGGTAGAATGTATGTTGTTTCTTTATCTTGGCTATTCGGAATAAGGCATCACAGGAGCTCACTTATTTAGCTTTCATTGGGAATATGTGGGGTAAGCTTGTTGAACCCCACACTAGCTTCATTCTTAAACTCTCGAATCTAAATTCCCAAATCCCAAACTGTTTCTTATAAGGCTGGAACAAATTATGATAATTTAAATTAAGAGTTTAATTGAAAACCTTGCATTCCTCATTTATTTTTGTATCCCTAGTGTTTGGAATCCAGCAGCAAGTGAGTAATATTTACTTACTGAGGGAATGAACGGACAGAAGAAATTGGTGACTTCCTGTTCTTAAACTTTCTTTTCGGGGTCTTATTTTTTGTACTAAGTGCTTATTAAAACCTTTAAAATTTTCTATGAGGGGCTGGAGAGATGGCTTACAGTACAAGTACATTCTGCTCTTGCTAAGTTTTCAAGTTTGGTTCTAAGTACCCACTCAGGGGTCTCACAACTGTCTCTAACTCTAGCTCCAGAGAACCCAACACTCTGGTCTGTATGAGGTTATAAATACAAGTGCACATACATACTCTTTCACAAAAATAAAAATAGAACAAACCTTTAAAAATTCATATGAATTTTATCTCCAAGAACATATCTGATAAATGTAATGTCTTCATTTTTTTAAACCTAACATTAAACGAGAAAAGAGGTCTACGGTCCAAAAGATATTGGACAGACTTCAGTGACCTACTCTAAAAATATGAAATGAGTTAAGCTTGAAGTTTCAAATAATTCAAAAATTGTATCCATACATACCCTACCAGTTGATATTGTTATCTATCTCAACTATTTCAATAACCTTTAGTGATTTTCTTTTCACTAGTTTTGTTTGTTTGCTATTGTTCTAGTTTCATTCTATTGTGATAATAAACTCTGTCCCCCCCCCCCAAAAGTAACCTAGAGAAGGAAATGGTTTATTTCAAGTTTATAAGGTCATTGATAATCACAGAGTCGTCAGGGAAGGAACCCAAGGACAAACTTGAAACAGAAACTGTTGGTATCAGGAACTGGCCTTAGGGTTGCAGGTCATCTACAAATCCAGTGATGATGGTGACATCACCCATAGGCAATAGGGACCTGCACATCTGTTGCCATATCAGTCACCATACATTCCCACATTTCCAGTGTCCACCTGGCTCACCTCTTGCCCAGAAACCATGCAGGAATGCTGTTTCCTGGTTCATTCAGAGGATCATGATTAACTAGCTTTCTTATAAGTTCAGGACTAGCAGTGCAGGGAATGGTGCTATGCTACCCACAGTGGACAGGGCCTTCCTATGTCAATTCACAATTAAGGCAATCCCTCAAAGACATGTCCCCAGGCCAATTTGATCTGATCAATCTCTAAATTTGATAGTCCATTGTCAGAACCTCTGGGCTGTGTCAAATTGGCACATCTAATTGGGGAAGTTTTATTTTGTTTGTGGCAATTGTTGTGTGGTTCAGGAGTCACTCCACAAACACCAATCTCAGCCAGACAGGGATGGTTTACTGAATGCACACCCAGAAACTGATGGGTCAGGGACATAGATTGAGGCTACAGCTCTCAAAGGGCCAGTTTATAAAGGCTAAAACTGAAAACACACACACACACACACACACACACACACACACACACGTGCCAGAAGTTCTGTCTGGTGGTCAGCCCTGACTCAAGCTGTTTTAGACATAACGGTTCATATTGACCTTTAATTTGATGTGTCCTAAGTGAACCTTGTGGTTGTGGAATTTCTTAAGAACATACAGAACATAACAGGGTATGTGTGGTCAGATCACCCTGCTCTGAGTCAAGTTATTTTTCTGCTTCAATGACTGACAGGCAAATTACAGCAACAGTATGAAACAGCTGGTGGGCAAGAAACAGCCAGGGGAGCAGGCCTCAACAGCACTAGGGGTTGAACTGTGGTAGTAGGGACTTTGGTGTGACCGTCAGGTACTCCATAGTGAACTATATTTCTAACATAATCCTTAGCACCTTCTCATTGTCATTGACCCTCCACTGTCATCTTCACTAAGTTAATTCATGCAAAAAGCAAAACAGAAGATCATCTCTCTCTCTCTCTCTCTCTCAAGTTTGAAGACTGTGGTGTTGCAGGATATTTGATCACACTGTGAGCCTCAAGACTGTAAACTAGAAAAACCTGGTTGTGTTGTGCCTCAGCCCTAGCAAATGCCTTTAGTCAAGAGTTTTCTGTTTATTGCAAACAAGTACTTGTGGTATGGATCAGTCACTCCTAGCACATACCTTTAATCCAAGAGCTAAAACCCTAGGTCAAAAGACAGAGCAAGTAACCAGTTGACAGGGAGTGAACATAAGAAAACAGAAAAGAAGCTCTTTGAGTTGAAGGGCTTTAAGACAGCATTTAGGAGAACTTGTTTTCCTTCTGGGATGGCAGTGGAGCAGGAAGGTCAGCTGGGGACTTTCTCTGTCTCTCTGAGCAAGCAGGCCTTCAGCACAGGGTCTGACTCAAGAGTCTTCATTTGTAAATTGAACAGCTGGAATTTTTTTAAACAACACTGTGGTGGATTCTTTATTAATTATAGAATTAAAGCATGTCCTATAGCTTCAGATCCCCAGTTTTGCTGACTTAGTGAAGATGGTGACTTTTTTTCAGACTCTTTACTTCCTTCCCAGGCTACTTCCTGTTCTTCAGATGCAGAGTCTGTTTCCCATCACAGGACATACTCGTTGCTGTGGTATAAATTGACTCCAAGCGTTTTGGTGTAGGGATCGGTATAAGCAAATGGAATCTTCTAAATGGTTATTGTTTCTGGTTGCTTAAGGCTTTCCCGTTGGGGTGGACACTGACTAACCCTTAATTAAAATGGCGATAAAGATCTTGAACTGATTATGAATCCTCTTAATATGATGAAAGAGTCAGGCGCTGCTTCCGGAATCCCTCATCATCTCTGAAGTGTCTCTGTTGACCATGGTCACCTACTGTGTATTCACTGCTCAGTCTGCTCTTATGAACAGTGGCTTTTCTTCGTATCCTTTGATTTGTAACTGTAGAAAAATAAGTCACTGTTTCCAGAGAAGTTTGGAAGCAAATGGAAAAGATGTAAAGGAGAGGATATGAGCAAAATATTCTTAAGCCCACTAGATTTGATATTGACTATTTGAGGCAGAAACTCCTTCTACTGGACTATTAGAATACCAGAGATATCCCAGCTTGGTAGAATTTTAATAATTAATATTGGCAATATTCTGCCTTCTGTTACTACCCACCCTCCAAATAAAACAAAGGCTTTCCTCAGCCCTGACTTGCCATTCACTATTTTTCTTCCCCCCTCAGGATTTCAGGAGAAAATTTCTGTCTTCACAACCTGAATGATGTCTCTGTACTTACTTGAGATACTCAGAGGACTACTGGACCAGTTATCATTTTTCACACAGTCTGTGTTCCAAGCTCCCCTTATCCTAAGTGACTTCCTATGAACCTCTTGTCAATTTCTCTTTAAAGTGTTAGCCATGAGGGATAGTCTACTATACTCATAGCTCAGCGCCTATCCCAGTCATCATCAGAGATGCTCCCTCTCGCAGTTGTTGGGAAGAGATCCAGAGACTCACTAGACAGACACTAGACAGAGAGAGAGAGAGAGAGATCAAATTGGAAACTTCCAACACGTCCCTCCTGTTGGAGCACAGAGAACCCCAAGGAAGAGGTAGAGGAAGAATCATAGGCTCTAGAGGGACACCAGGACAGCCTACAGAACCAACTTAGTGGGGCTCACGGGGGCTCAGGGAGACTAGAGTGGTAACCACAGCACATGCATGGGTCCGGGCTAGGTCCTTTGCGTCTTTGTTATGGCTGTAAGATTGGTGTTTTTGTGGAAGTCCTGACAGTGGGAATTCCACAGGTGTCTGTGTCTCTTTTGCCTGCTGTTGGGACCCTTTTCTTTCTACTGGGTTGCCTTGCGGAGCCCTGACGTGAGGGTTTGTACCTAGTTGTATTGTTTCTTGTTACAATGTATTTTGTTTCTATCCCTGAAGGTCTGTTCTTTTCTGAGGGGAAACAGAGGAAGAGTGAATCAGAGGGAGAGGGGCCCTGCGGGTGGGAGTGGTGGAAGAAAGGGAAACTGGTAAAGATGTATTGTGTGAGAGAAGAAACGAATGTTAGCTATTGTTTAAAAAAAAAGTAACAAGGTAAGGAAAGAAGAGGTTGTTTGAAACAAATTTTCAATTTTTAATGATTCTTGGAGCTTAATGTAGAAAAATGATACACTAAAATAACAAATACTCTACTCTTCCTTGGAAATAATTTTTGTAACAAGAGCAATATATTTTATTATTCTTTGACTCAGTAAATTTCCTTCCAAGAATCCAAAATTAAGTAATAATTGCAGGGCTGAGGATGTGGTTCAATGATAGAGTGCTTGGCTAGCGAGAATGAGAGCCCTGGATTTGAGCCCTTGACACTGCCACCAAGAAAAGGGTGAGGAAGGAAGAGAGGGAGGAAAGGGAAAGGGAGATGGGGACAATGAGAGCAGGGGAGGAGGAGGAGGAGGAAGCGAGGAGGGGGACGAAGGGTCTCAAGTCATCTTCAAGTAAGGTTACTTTATTTTCTTCTCTTCCTATTTGTATCTCTTTATTTTCTTGTCTTATTGTTCTAGGTAAGAAGACATCAGGTACTATGCTGGATAGCAGTATAGGGAGTGGGCACCCTTGCTTTATTTCTAACCTTAATGGGGATGCTTCAAGTTTTTCTCCAATAAGTATGAAGTTGACGATAGGCTTGTCATGTATAGCCTTTATTATGTTGAAATATGCTCTCCCTCCATCCCCAGTCTGCCCATGGCTGTGATCAGGAAGTGATGCTGAATTTTGCATCCTTTGTGTGTGTGTGTGTGTGTGTGTGTGTGTGTGTGTGTTGGAAGCAGTTTTGAATACTTCAAGAAATTATAAAGTAGTTACTTGTGACATTTATGTCTTTCTATCCCTTCATACCTGCTTCTCTCTCTTCTCTCCCTTCATCCTTCCCTTTTCTCTCTCTTTTTCTCCTTTTCCTTTAACTCCCTTCTTATGCAATGCTGAATCAATAATATCGTCTAAAAATCATTAGTTAACACCCCCTTTCTGTTCCTCTCTCTTCTTTCCCTTTCTATCTCTTGCATTCTTTTTCCTACTTAAAGGCTGAGAATTAGAGTCACAAGATAAAGGATAGTTTACATACAGTGACATCAGTAGCTCAAGTATCAGTATTTGTGCTCATTCCCAGGACCCCAAACCCTCCAGGATATGCAATGAGTATCAGGGGATGAACAGACATTTATTTAGTGGCTTCCTGACCCTAGAAAGCCTTAGTATAGAAATAAAACTTTTCCCGCCTTTCAATGGAATGAGACATTGTCTTTGTTATTAAATGAAAGGTTGTTTTCACCAGAAGACAGTTTTCTAGGTTACACAAACATTCTTGAGAATATTCTTGAATAAGAGCTGTCAGTGCTGCTGTTATTGGGACATCTATGGAGAAAGTTGTCTTCTAACAACACCCATTCTTTGCTTCGACACCATCTCTACAAGAACACAGTTTCACGAGTGTCTTCTCTCACCAGCCAATCTGATTAATACAATCAATGGGGGCAGGGATAAAAAATTCTTCCTTACTTGTCTTATACAAGTACACATGTTGAGAAGGGTCTTGGATCTTCCATGTCAACAGCATTACAAGCATCTGCAGCCCTGTTGTACAGATCCAAGACTCACTTCTCCTCCTGCAGAGGCTCCTGGGTCAAATCAGGTGCCTAGAGATGATAAGCCATTAGAATCTACCTTATAAAGCCAATGGTGCTCCCTCCTCTCTCTTTTCCCTCCCTCTCTGTTTTTCCACCATTTCTCTTGATACCCAACATTTATGCAAATTCAACAGGACGGGCTAGTGATTATACAGATTACTGTGGGTTGTAATGCCTGTGAGCTGAAGTTACCCTGAATGACTTGAAGGTGATGTCACTAATAACCTTATTTAAAACATGTGATAAGGCGTACACTGTTTTTTTTTTTCTAATTAAGTAATTACTACTGCTGTTAAAACTGCCAACAGGACGCACACAAGTAATGTGTTTCTTAATTCTCTGGAAAGTTCCTCCAAGGAGCTAAGGTAAGCCCCCCCCTTTCTAAATGTTTATTTGTCTGTTTATTTAGTGCATGTGTTTATACATGCCAACATGCATATATGGAAGTCAGAGGACAACAGCTCCCTTGTTCCATCATGTGGGTTCTGGAGATCAAACTCATGTCATCAGGCTTGACAGCAAGCGCCTGTATCTCCAGCCATCTCTCCAGCCCTTAGTTTCTTTTACCAGAAAGATCACCTCAGCAATCAAAATTACTTGGTTATATTTGTCAAAACATTTACAGACATCTTATAATCCCCTTTAAGATAGAGATCACTATGTTTTAGGAAGAGAAAGCAGCTAGTACCTGGCTCCATTCAAGATATCCAGTCTTGGGGGATATGCGTGGGTATTAGAAACTCCAGTATTGCTGACAATTACTGGGATCCTTGGAGGATCTTGAATCAGTGGAGAATGAGTCAGGGTACATTTGCTAGTGTTTCCACTGTGGCCTGCTGGCTCACTAATCTGTAAGCATTAGGGCTCCAGTTCATGTACAGTGATTGAGACCAGTCCTCATTGTATGAAGAATGATTTTTAGGGTAGCCGATCCACCTTACCCTGCTTTGTCCGTGTAACTAGCCGAGCGGCATAATTTAAACCAAAGTGTGCTGGACAAGGTGAAGAAGACATCCCAAGGTGTCAACATAGGCTCTGTACGGGAAGACATGCCATCCTCTGCTGCTGGTTGTTCTAAATAGACTTGGCTGAATTGTAGTGAATCCTGCTGAGATGACAGAGCAAAAGATATTTGCAGCAATTTGAGAGAGTAGCAGGATGTTTCCATTGGGGTGGGGGAAGCTTCGGGACAATTCTGAGAGAAAAAAAAAGTTATCGTCGATGTCCCTTCTCTTCTGTGTGCCTCATAGTGTACGGTGTTGTTCATGTTCACGACATTTTCTGGTCAACCTTTACCACTGCCAAGTCAGTGTGTCCGTGGCCTCATCTGTTTTCATTTTATTCCTTATCCACATCCAGCTTCCTTGTCAAGAGGGTCAGATGCAAGAAGGACAAATGCCTTGTTGTAAAGTCGACAAGAGATGGGAGCGTACGCATCCTCCTGTGGTCAGACTGAGCTGAGCACCCAGCGAACTGTCCATTACCCTTACTGACTAGGACCATGTCGGTTTAGCAAGTCAGACTACACACGATGGGACGAACCATCCAGTTGGCCTGGTGCTGTCACTAAAGGAAAAGAGACCCTCATGCTCCATGATGGTCAGGGAAGAGCCCCAAACTTCCGATTTTTGTTTGGGCTTGTTTGTTTGTTTTAAATAATCCTCAACCTCTTTCATCTAGGATGTCATTCAGGAGCAGTAAAAAGATGATTACATTTTGGAGAGGGCGTCGTCAAGGGACCAACCTGATGTACAGGGAAATATATACATCCTAGGAGGAGGTGAGGCACAGACTCAGAAAAGTTTTTAAAGTTAACCTTTTTATTTTGAGGTGGCTGTGAATGCACAGGTAGTTAGTAGAATCGAAGGCGATGTGGTGGATCCGCCTCCAGTCTCCTCCAGCTTCACTGTGCTGAACCGAGCTGAATTGTAGCACAGCCAAGTGACACAATGTTTCCATTACCATAAACATTATGATGGTTTTTTTTTATAGCCACACCTGTTTTCTTCCCAGCCCTCACCTTCCTTAAACCTGAACAACCACTCACCCGCTCTCTCCGTTCCACAGCTTTGTCATTGGAAAACCGTTACTTAAGCACAATCACGAGCATGTGCAAAGTTATCTTGGCCTTCACATTAAGTTTGGAGAGCTTTTCTGTACATGCCTATCCAACTTTGAAAGTTCTCCCTTATTCCCACGTCTCTGGAATATTTATGAGGCTGAGTTTTGCTAAGTGCTTATCTCCACACGTTTGATATTTTATGACTTTATTTTAGGCTATTGACAACATAGATTATACTGTGGTTTTTTTTTTTAAATTTTTATTATTTGAGTACTGAGCAAGACTTACATTCCTGGGAAAACTTCACTTGATTCTTTTGTGTAATTCTTTTTCTATGTCGCTGCATTGTATTTGCTATTAAGGAGTTTTGACCTCTTTATCTTGTCATGGGTTGGTAAGGGCAAATGGGCGGATGCTTACGGGCTTTTACTCGTGTTTGGTTGCAACAAAGTGGCTGTTAAATGAAGTATTAAAGAATTTTTTAAAATATAGACTTCCCTTTCCCTCATCCTTGGCTATTGAAGGAGTAAACAGTAAATTTACTAGTTTCCCCACCCATATATTTCTATACCTGTTTGCATTTTAGTTACTTACTCTGCAGTCAGCTTTCCTTTCACCATGACAAAATATCCAACTTAAAAGTAGGAAAAGTTTATTTGGCTTAAAGTCCCTAGGCCTCCTAACTCACATACAGTAGATGTGCAGCTTGGTCTTCATGTGGGTCCCAAACAACTGGAAGAGGCTCTGTCCCCAAAGCTGTTGCCTGCCTGTGGGATGTGTTCTAGCTGGGCCGCCTTGTCTGGCCTCAGAGGGAAAGGAAGCACCTAGGCTTGCAGAGACTTGAAATGGTAGGGTTGAGGGATGCCCAGGGGCGCTCCCACCTGCTCAGAGGAGAACGGGAGCAAGGAGGGGGGGGGGCGACCAGAAGTGGGGGGGGCGACGGGAAGTGAGGGCTGTAAAAGCGAATAATTTAAAATATTTTTTTTTTAAAAAAGATAATGCTTCACAGTGGGCTAATTTCTTTCTATTATGCCTTGGCTTTGAAGGTTCTCCTTTGGGGACATTCTAGGTCCAGACTGACATCTTCAGCGTCAAGTCTGAGTTAATGGACTAAAAGCAAAGCCTACGGCCTCACCATAATGTGGTCCCCTGAATACTGAGATTTCTATAGGTCCCCCTCCTGTCAGCCTTCCAGCATCTCTTCATGCTGGCTTCTGTCTAAGTCCAAGAGGGCCAGTTATGTATAGCCTCGAGAAACTCGAATCGACATTCCTGCAAGCAGAAGGAATCTTTTTCTTTTGTGAGGAGCCTGTCCTAACAGTCAGTAAACTTGGTGTCTGTTGATGGTAACGTATGAAAAGCTGGCTAATCCTTGATGATCAGCCCCACTGTGAGGCAGGTTTCCGTGATGGACTGTACACTGTTGACCGATTACAGGTGATTCCGAAAGCTGAACACAGGACATAAATGACTTCGGACATAATCAAAACATGCTTGGTGCAATTCTGCAGTTCTCACAGGTCAAAATGAGAGTTCTCGCTGCCTTCCTGAGCATCACTCCCTTCAGCTCTAAAGGAACCTCAAGGTTTTTTTTTTGTTGTTGTTGTTTTGTTTTGGTTTTGTTTTGTTTTGTTTTGTTTTGTTTTTTTTAAAGCATCCATCTAGGACTTCTCTACGGAAACAACCACATTTCTCATTAAAGCTCACGTTTTAGTAAAAGGTTCATTATTCCTGAATCTTTAGAATACTATCCCCAAATAACGCTCCCGGACACCCACTTTTCTCTTGCCAGAGAAGGTGTGGATAGGAAATCTTTGAGGCGGGACTGGACCGCCCTTTTGAAGGCGTTGGTTCTCCAACCCCTTCTATTTGGAAATAGCGGCGGCCCCCTTAAGCTACTGATCCTGTTTCTTGCCCCAAACGACGACGGCGATTCCCCTGTTTAAACAAACTAGTTCCTTACGAGGCCAGCCGTCACGGAGCAAGGGCAGGGGCAAGCTCCGAGCTCTAGCGACCCCCTGCAACCACCCCTCCCCAGACCCCACTGCCACGCACTGCCACATCAGCGACTGCACAGCGCGCCCAGCTAAGTTCCTTTCTAGGTTGCGAGTGGCCCAGTGGGCGGAGGCAGATTGAGCCCGCAGGAGTGGCGGGCTGCTCCACCAATCGGCAACCGGAGAGGAGGCTTTGCCTCCAACCGCAGCCCCAGTCAGTGCCCTGCCGGGGAAACCAGATGAAGCACATCTGGACAGCTGTGCTGAGAAAGTTTGTGGGCCCCTTCCAGGCCTGCCACCCGCAAGGCACGTCCCCCACGTAGCCTCCTGCTAGCCACTTACTGCTTTTTTTTCCCCCAAGAAGCAATCAACAATCCACGCTTGAATTTTTTTCTTCCCCAAGTGAGGCGAAGCCACATCACATTCAACACAGTTTAATTTCCATGGGGCTTTGCGATCAAAAGAACAGAAACAGCAACCAAAGCTCAGCTGCCTTCTGGTCCTAACTGACAGAGTGGGGAGAGTGAGGTGTGAGCACACAGGACGAGCGAGCGGGGTAAGTTCTGGAGACTTGGGGACATCCTCCTCCTTGTCCTGCTGAGCTCTCTGGCCTGAGCCTTTGCCCTTCTCTCCAGACTTCTGTTTGTTAAGGCGGAGAAAAAAACATCTCACGCTGGGAAAGGCTGCAGGGATATCTGGCTACATTCTTTTCTGTTTTGTGGGAAATGTTTGGTTTGCATTTTAAAGTTGACAAGGCTTGGTGCTAGTATAAGATTTTTGGGAACAATATTTTGGTGTTTTGCTGTAAACCTTTCTTCATCCTAAAGTTAAATTCTTCTTCTTCTTCTTCTTCTTCTTCTTCTTCTTCTTCTTCTTCTTCTTCTTCTTCTTCTTCTTCTCCTCCTCCTCCTCCTCCTCCTCCTCCTCCTCCTCCTCCCCTCCTCCTCCTCCTCCTCCTCCTCCTCCTCCTCCTCCTCCTCCTCCTCCTCCTCTTCTTCTTCTTCTTCTTCTTCTTCTTCTTCTCTTCCTCCTCCTCCTTACCCTCCTGTCCTCTACTCCCTATTTTGATGGATGACTGAGAAAACTGGTGTATTTGGAATTAATACGTTTGACATATTATATAAAACTTGAATCACATAAAGGACTTCCTGGATCCTTCATTTATGTTTGTAGTTGAAATTGCAAATATCATATCTCAAAGAGGGAGATCTAAATTCCTCTTAGATTATTATCAAATAATTAAATAAGTGATAGGCCTCTCTATGTGTCTGCAATCCTATAATTACTACTTAACCTGTTGTTTCATCAAAAACAATATCCACGGTGCACCTTCTCCGATCTGAATGTAGGTTGGTTTCATGGAAACGCTGTCATTTCTGGGAAGGGGTTTTGCCAGTTTGTTTTAGGGGTGGTGGTGGAAAGGGGTCGTAGGGCTGAGACAGCATCCAGAAGCAAGGCAAAGTATGGCAGAGGTTTAACTGCTGGAAAGTGTGGAACTGTCCTTGGAGTGTTGAGAAAATCTACGAGAAATTGTGTGTGTACATGAGAGAGAGAGAGAGAGAGAGAGAGAGAGAGAGAGAGAGAGAGAGGTAAGCTTTCTTCTGAAAGTGCAAACACCCTGAGAGGTGCTGGGTTGTCGGTGAAGGAGACATTGTGAAGCAGATCGATATGGGCATTGTAAGCTGAAGTGGCACCAGTGCCACGTGGTAGCTTTGTGAAATGATTCATTTCTGAGTTCTCCACAGCTTGTCCAACACACTCTCCTCCTGCATCGGGTTGGGGGTAGGGGGTCTTGGGGGGTGGTCTAGATGCTCAGCGTCCTGGCTGTGTGAACATCCACAGTGATGTCTTCTGGCTCTGTTCTAGTGGTCTGGTTCCCTGGGCCGTTATTTTTCATTAACAAAAGGCCACTTTGAAGTCTTTGACAGGGATGTGATTGTTAGAACCTTGTCCTGTTCTCATAGTAGACCCAACATATGCAGGTAGATCTTTAAGACCCTGTTAGTAAAAATCATCTATGCCTATGACACATATGTAAGTGAAGGGTCAAGTTTGAGTTCTTGTGCTGTCTCTCAATGACATTGTGGCAGAGAGCTGGGTTCTGGTGTGGCTGCTGACCACCTGCCTGACCTCAGGCAAGAAGCTGAGCCATTATGACCCTGTGCTAAAGAAATCTGTGGAATGATCTTCAGGGTCTTTCCCCCTTGGGTGGTCATATATTCATCTCCTACTAGTTTTGCAACAGTCTGTTGTCCTCAGATGGCTATTTTATACATCTGGCTATTTTTTTTTGACCATTTTACAGTTAGCAAGTGTTCTGAGTACTCAATTCATGGAATCTTCTCAGAAGGAAACCTTCTGAGAGTTGCTACCCCACAGAGCCTTGGTTTTATTATTGAGGAAATGGAGCCACAGGTAGATTAAAATACTTGCCCACAATTCACAGTGAACAAGTGGTAGGCATAGACTCAGTCTAACACCGGACCCTCAAGCTTTAACCATTGGGCCACACAATCTTAGGTCTATGAGAAACTGGCTCTTCCTCCTTCTCCTTTCTCTTCCCCCTTCTCTCCACTGTTCTCTTTCTTATTCTCTATTTCCTCTTCCTTTCTTAGTTGTAGGGTTTTGCTGTGTAACTTATGTTAGCTTCAAATGTGTAATCCTCTTGTCCTACCTTCCTGAATCCTGGCATCAAATGTCCATCATGCCAAGCCTCATTGTTCTAGTGTGATTTTGTAAAAATCAACTAGCCCACGGACAGAGGATCACTGGAGCCAGGGTCACCTTGATAAAATTTGTCTGAAGAGTCCAGACAAATAAATAAGATTCATCATATTTGCATATGAAATAAGTCTCATTGTATGCAAACATCTGTCTTATCTTGTTTGAACATAACTCACTGTAGGATCTGGATTTAAAGTACACACTCAATAAATGTCATTTGGTGTCAATTGGTTGATTATCTGCTTTGAAAAAGGACCCAGGAGACCACTGGTGTGTTACTGAATTTGGGGGGTATAGAAGCACAATCCCCTTTTTTATCCTTTAGAGCACCTGGCTTTAGATCACCCCCAAAGCTTCACAAAAGCAAGCACAGTACATCCCAGCTGGGGAAGTCCATACACTATTCATTTGCCAGAACTGCCCCCCCCCATGCCATGTCTGTTTGTCAATTAGTGAGTTAGCAACTGGAGTGAAATAAACACTGAGCTTGAATAAATATTAAAAGACCCCTGAATCAGGTTATTGGGGCCACGCATCCCTTCTCTCTCTTCCTCTCCCAGATTTGCAAGAACTAGGTGCTTTCCTCCAAATGCTGTTGCCACGAAGTGCTGCATTATCAATGGCGCAAACCAACAGAGCCAATCATTCATCAACTGGAAACCAATTGTCTCAGCTTCCCAAGCCCCGCTTTTACAGGTGTGCCCTACCACACCCAGCAGGGCAGCAGCAGAGAGCCAAGCAGCCAAGGCTCAACCTCCTTCTCATAGCCGGGTCTTATCCTTTCAGACTTTCTCTATAAGTCTCTTTTCATCTTAATTAAAGGGTGTACATGGGACTTGCATCATACTCTTCTGACTTTGCCTCAACAAATATCCCTATGCTTCAACCCGACCGTTGAGGCACACAGATCTTCATGGGGATTAACTTGTCACAGAGTGAAGATGGAGGCACTCAGATGGCGACTGTTTTTTCTAAGGTCACACCGGCATCCAGAGGAGCTTGTCGAATGGGGTTTGTTTGCATGGTTTCCTTTCAGGCTGTTGGTCTGTGAACCACCTGTGTAAAGCCACCCTGGGCTTTAGAGGGCCAGCTATGGACTTTGACACTTAGCTGTCTCCGGAAAACTGTGGAAGACAATGAGTCCTTTCTCCCAAACCACCCATTATTACGTTGGACTAGCCTGTTTCCCTGAGGTGCCTTGGTGATCTTAATGTGGAAAAAGGTTCAAACGCCTTGTTCTTGCTGTCCCGAGCAAAGAGGACTGTCCTCTGTGCATTTTTTTTTTCAAGAGAAAAAAAAATTAAAGATCATGAGTCAGAACAAGGTGGTAATTACCATGACAAGAAACAAGGTGACTTAATCTGGACCTTTCTCCATTATGCCTGAAATTCTTCAGGTTCTAGAAAATATTTACAATATTTCACATGATTCTCTTTAATAGAGAGAAAATGGACTTTTAGAAAAAAAAATACTACGTCTATGAAAAATGATCTCCCAAAAGGCAATTGTGCCACTTGATTAGGAAGAAAAATGAAAGGACTCTGATTTCAGTCTCTTTCGGCTAGCTACCGTTGCCACCTCCGAAAGATCACACAGTTCCTCAAACTAGTCTACAGACCAGCACCGTGGTATTAAGGCAGCTTCCCTGTTGACTTTCCAACTGGGGCTCTTACAAGTGGGCCGGTGTACCCTTTCTCTCAGCACTTACAAGTAGGCCAATAGGCCCTGGTGGAGGAAAGTTCCACCCAAGTTCCCAGCTAAATAAATAAATGAACAAAATTAAACCAGACCTCTTGTGGGATGTTTACAGAGGGTGCTTTGCAGCCTGCGCCTTCCTTCCGGTGACCATTCACAGTTCCAGCCCGGATTTATGCTCCACGCCTCTCAACTTCATGCTGCAGAGCCACCGTTTCCTGAGTGCTGTACTTATTTCTTGGGAGTAGGAACCTGCGTAAGAAGTTCCCTTATTCATTCTTATCATGACCTGATTTGAATCAACAATCAGTTACCAAAGGAACACTGATCCTTTTGCATAAGGACTGTCTGTCTATCTTTGACCCAGAGTCGATCACAAAATATATTTTCTGTAATGAGAGCATTTGTAGAGGATTTTTAATCCATCAACATAACTATTCTGATCTCATCTAAAGACCTTCTAGGTCTCTGTGATCCAGGTGGAATGCAGACACACCCTTAGTATACACCTTTAATCCTTTTGGCTGGATGGAACACTTTTGTGTACATCTTTAATCCCAAACTATGAAGTCTAATGGCGGGGCAGACAAAGTGAGAGTTAGGGAGATTTGATGGAAAGAGGCAGAGGAAGGATACACCCAACCCTCAGGAGAAAAGCTGTTTAAGAGCAGCAAGGCAGGGAGAGTGAATTTGATTTAAATTCAGTAGAAGAATCGAAATCCAAAGTTCATGATATGAAAGATTTTACAATTTCAGATAAATATCTCTTCGACAAAAGACATTAGTGCCTTAAATGTCCCTGAAACAATAAACTAAAATATCATAATAACGAGGTTATGGACAGAACCTTTTATAATTAGTAAACCTAAATCTGAAACGTCTTTCTCTTTCACGATATAACCTAGGCTGGTCTCTAACTCATGGTCTTCCCTGCCTCAGTCTCTTACCTGCTAAGGATTATAGGTATCCTATTTCCAAAATAGGAAAATTTCGAAGTACTCATATGAGGACCAAAAAATTTCCGATGCAGTTTGGATCTCTGGCTTTCTGATTAAGGATGCCATAAAATCTATACAAGTATTGCTAAATCTGACAGCCTTGGAAAGTAGAAAGCCTCCTGCTTCCAGACTTTTAGACAAGAGACCCTCAACTTAAAATTACTCTCCCATATTTCAGAAAACATTTCTCAACACAGTAGATCTTACATTTTAAGTTTTAGCAAAAACACACTAAAATGTTGCATGCCACTTTGCTCTTATGTGTGCATATATATGTATATATAATATATATTTATATACGTATATATATAAATTTTCTTATTCCATCCTCTTTTCTTTTTTCCTAATGTGTCATTTTAATTTAAAGACATCTTTCTTCAGCACTATGAGTTTTTCTCTCATTTATTTGATTTTTTTCTCTATTCACGACCTAGGTATAATACTAATGATTGTAGAGGCACATTAAAAGCAGATAAGAAGTAAAAAATAGAGATTTTATGGTATCTAGTACACTCAGGCACTTTTTACTTTCTGTGTACTTTAACAAACAATAAAGATTTAAATGTTGAAAGCAGTAGTGGGGAGGGAAAAAATGGGGATCATTGAAAATGACCACATCTGGGCTGGAGAGATGGCTAAATGGTTAATAGCATTGACTGCTCTTCCAGAGGTCCTGAGTTCAATTCCCAGCAACCACATGGTGGCTCACAACCATCTGTAATGGGATCTGATGCCCTCTTCTGGGGTGTCTAAAGACAGCTATAGTATACTCATATACATAAAATAAATAAATTTTTTTTTTTTTTAAGAAGGGAAATGATCACATCCATGTCTATAGTTGCTGAACCTTGGAGATATAGCCCAGCGGAAGTCAGGGTGATGAGAAGGAAGAAACTGAGGAAGGATGAAGGAATTAGGGCTAGAAGCATGGAGGCATCTTCCCTTTAAACAGGTATCATGGAAGTTAGACACCCCCAGGCTCTTCATCCTGGTGTGGAATTCTGGCCTCACTTTTGGTATTCTATACTTATGCTGTAGACTGTTCACAAAGCAGGGTGAATGTTTTCCCCTTTCTGCTGCCATGACTTATTGGATGAGCTGTTTCCCCTAGGGGGCAGATGACTGACTCAATACTAAATGCCTGCAGCACAGGAAGGGACTTCCTACGTGCATGATGCTTTCTCTCTTCATCGGGATTGTGCCTTGTCGGTCCCTATTTCTGCCAGTCACTATGAGAAAAACAATGAAGTGATGTACAGTGCTGGGTTTTGTCTACACCGTTTGCTTCAGAACCGGACAGTTGTGGGACCATGCTTGCTATAACATGCTCAGTTCCCAGAAAGATGCATGTGCGATTACGGTGTGTGTCAACCTTAGATGGTAGAGGCTGTGTCTTCACTTTGAAAACGATGTTCCTGAAACAGAGAGAGTAAGGTTTCTAAGATAGCACAGTGGTTAAGTCAGAACTTAAACCCAAGGTTTCTTGTTTTCAGTCTCTGAACTCAACAGTATGCCATGTATACTATTATTTTTAAGAACTAAATACTCTTATTAGTTGTCACTTTCCAGGGTGTAGTAACTTTAAATCAAGTGTGGACAACTAAAAACAGGTATCGCTGGGTACACCTAGCTCCTCATCCTCATTGCTCAGATCTCTCTTAATCTTCATTATGCTCTCAGGGCAGTAACACAATTGTCTCTTGGGGCCTGATCCACCCTTTTGGTTAAACATTCATCACTCTTAGTCTGAAGCACTACAGTGGATCTCAAAGCAGTTGTAAAAGCCCTTTTGACATTTGTTCTTCAGATACTTTCAGCTTATTCTTATTTGATTAACAAATTTACATGCATTTTCTTCCATTTCCAATTTCTGAAATACATTTGATTTATTTCTATACGTTTCCTTTTAACTTCTGTATTCCCTGAAGACAGCAACACACTCTTTGCAGACTAGACTTGGTCTACAGACCAATCTAAATGACATTTTCACTACTGGTTTCTTTTTTGTTTTGTTTTGTTTTGTTTTGTTTTTGTTTGGGGGGGGCTTTTTTTTTTGAGACAGAGTTTCTCTGTATAGCCCTGGCTGTCCTGGAACTCACTCTGTAGACCAGGCTGGCCTTAAACTCAGAAATCCGCCTGCCTCTGCCTCCCAGAGTGCTGGGATTACAGGCATGCGCCACCACCTCCCGGCTCACTACTGGTTTCTTAAACAGACCACAAGGCATCCAGACAGTTTGTGCAAACAAATAAGTAGTGCAAATAAAAGACACCCATTCTTCATTTTAGCCAGTGCCCCAAAGGCTTTTTCCATTTCATTTAAAATAAAGCTAGATGCTTACCCTGTCTTAGGAAGCCTTAGGCCATTCATCTAGCTTGGCTTCTATATCTACCATCTTTCTTTTCTTTTTTGAGATTATAATGTAATCACACCATTTCCCCTTCCCTTTCCTCCCTGAAAATCCACATAGTCTCTTTCCAATTCATGGTGTCTATTTGCTCTGACTGTTGTTACCTGTGTGTGTGTGTTTCTAAAAGCATAAATACAACCTATTTTTTCTGTATAATGTTTCCTGTATGAATATAATTACAGGGACCATTAGGTTTGGACAATCAATTGGTGGACTCTCCCATGGGGAAGACTCAATCTCCTGCTCTCAGCATTCCCTAGTTTCTTGTTCCCACGCAGTCTAAGGCCTCCCTGAGCTTTCTCCCGGTCCACATTAGCATGACTATTGGTGCCATCCTAGTTCAGCTAAAGTTTAGTCAATCATACTATGGAGACTATGGGTGTAGTTTTTGACACTTCTAGAAGACAAAATCTGACAGCAACCCCCCTGTACCTCTGGCTCTTATTATCTTTGGGTACCTTCTTCTACATTGATACCTGGGCCTGAGGTGCTGGAGTTGTGGTGTAGATGTATCATTGGAACTGGGCTCCACAACACTGAATTTTGATTGGATGAGGTTTTCTTCGGTGGTCTCCTGCCATTTCCTTGATGAGAGGCGAGGGTGTAAGACTAATATGTATCTGTGGGTATCGAGACAAACGTTTAGAATGTAGTTTGGGATTGTGCTGGTTTAATAAAGTAGCTGTTGTAGGTTCTCCTTCAAGGTTCCTGACTTCACTAGCCCTGGGTGGGTAACCAGTATCATTTCCAGCATTATTTGATTCTTATAGAGCAAGTCAATTAGAGAATTGTTGGCTACCACAAGGTTATGCATGCCAGCACTGCATCCTTAGGGTTATTGGACCTGGTGGGTGTTGTGATTCATAGGCACCATGGCTGGGTAGGGCTGCTTTGCTTGCCTCCCTTCTTTGGAAGCCTGCACGGTGCCTTCTGGCATCATGAAAGCAAGTCTTCAGACAGGAGGCTTTCAAGTCAGTTCCAGCTCAAGGGCCTCCGGTCCAGTCCGTGTGTCTAAAGTATGTGGTTTCTACCCTCTTCCATCCCAACCTTTGCTCACCAGGTGTCCCCAGTGCTTATAAAGACTGTTCAGGCTTTGGGGGAAGGTGAGTCAAATGGAGAACATACAATGATGGAGGATGTGATAAACGCTTCCGTTTGTTCTTTCATCTATTTGATCAGTGGTTCTCAGTTATGACCATGAAGACAGTGATCCTCAACCTTCTTAATGTTGAGACCCTTCAACACAGCTCCTCGTGTTGTGGTGACCCCCCCAACCATAACATTATTTTATGTTAGATCGAGCCTGGGCAAGCATTTTCATCACTGCCTCTTGGGCAGTGAGAACCTTTCACTAGCTCCAGAACGAGCAACATATCAGGCCTAAAACCAAGTTCCAGAAAAGATCTGGGCAACTAAGCTTTAGTAGTATAACCTGATGCTGCCCTGACCACCTTAGTGTGAAGATGCCTCATGCCTCCTAAGTCCTTTTAGGCTGTTTGTTTCCTTTAGAAAGAACAAGACTTTGGAGAGCTCATTCCAAATGCCTCTGAGATTGGGGAATAAAATGAAGATAGTCCATTGTATTTACCTTGCTCCCATTGGGGAGGAATCTTTATCAGGAAGCTTGATTGTGCTTGTCTAGTGCTTACGTAGAGAACTGAGGTAAAACATTTACTCTAGCCAAACAGTTTCCTGTCTTGTGTAGCTTTGGCCTTTGATGATCGCTATCCAAAGCGTCTTCTGTACAGAAGCAGCTAGAACTCTCACCTCATCTCACCTGTGTGCATGCCTGTGGCAATAATGCCAAGGTAGCAACTACAGCCAGGATGATTCATTGAGCTACAGAGAGCCATGGCTTCTAGAAAGTCGACCGGCTGGTAGTTTTGGTTTTGGCTTTTTGTCTGTTGTCTACTCTGATGAGTTCGGGACTCTTGGAAGATGATTCTTTTGTCTTTTGTTAATTGTCATTACAGTGGCAAACCTTTTTTATCTTTTAGTTTTGAGAAACTTATATTTAATATTAACATTAAGTATATTATTCAGTAGGCTATATCAAGTTAATTTTTGTTAAATTCTGGATGACTCTGAGGTAGTGGTTCAAGGACCTTTTTAAAAAGTTGGTTAAAGGAGTATCTCTGCTACATAATATTTGTATTCACTGAAAAATGAGCAGAATTTTAAAGCATTTTCCTCTACTACAGATAAGTAACATAGCTAGATTTATCTTTAGTTTGCTATAACTAGAAATATGTCAGTGGTTTCTCTGACCTCAGTCATGAAGCACTGAAGAAAACTCATAAACCAGAAGCAAAAGAGATGTGAATCCTCCCTGCTGCAGGTCTTTGCCTGAAGAGATTGTCCAAGGGAGAAGAGTCTCAGAGCCGGTCGAGTTCAGATTTCTTGAGCTAAGCACTGGTGAGAAGAACTTGAAGGAGTGTGAAGGTGACTAGATTCAGATCAGATCATTTGAAGTGGAGAGAGCTTTAGAGAGAAGGGGGAGGGGGCTTAGATCCTTTAGGAGGACCCTTGGGAGGAATGAGCACCACAGCAGTGAGCAAAGGCTTTTGAGGAAAGTAGTCATATGCCAGGATTGAGGGTTGTTCTGGTGTGGGTGTAAACGTATCCTGTACAAATTCAAATTGTGGAAACTTAATTTCCAGGTCTGCATGCTAATGTGGCGGTGGGTCCTGTAAGTAAGTAATTGGGATTAGGTGAAGTCATGAAGGCAGGGCCTCTAAATGGCATTAATGGCTTCATAAGGAGAGGAAAAGGTTGTACTAGCTAGCTTGCTGTCTTTTTATAAGGCATTGTTCTCCGGCCATTATGAGGAAGCATGACGTCTCTTTCCTTGTGCTACTGGCCTGTGAGGAATAAATTGCTTTTCATTATATACTAGTTAGTCTTAATCATTTAGTGATAACACCATCAAAGGAAAATGAAGAGAGAGCTTGGCACTCCCCAAGTATCCAACTATTTCCAGTCACTTAGCCTTATCCCAGAGCTGAAAAATATTTATAAGAATTAAAATAAATAAATAAATCTACTCCCAGTTCAGGGAAAATCCACAATGTCTGGCACCTCAAAAACAGTAAATGGCTTGTGTTTAAAATAGAAGGTCACTATGCCTAGCTACCCGGGAGGAGTATTTCCACAATTGGTTAAGTCAGATAATTGACTTCAGTGTCACATTTTTGTAAATAACAAGCTAGAGACTGTCAGACTATCGTCTGTGTGGGTATTTGCTTTGGCTCCTGAGGAGCAGTTCAGTCTTTGATATCTATTACTGTTCAAACAAAAATATTTCCTGTCTTTGATACCTCTCCATTGGATTACAGCAAGCTAAACTCAGCTGAGTTATTACCTAACTACATGATATTTTCTGAGTAACGGACAGTGAAGGTTAGTAGGAGAGGCAGATACTACTCAGTATCTTCTGAGGCAAATGAGTAAGACTCAAAAGTCATAGGTGGGGGGAAGGGCTGCACTGGGAGGCAGGATCTCAGTGTGGTTAAGGTTCAGAGTCTTTGGATCCCATTGTGGTACACGGCAGGAGTGAAGAGGGCCACATCCCATTAGCGTGGTGGCAGAGGATGACGGTCAAGGACATTTTTGTTGTCAGAGGTCCTTGTCTAAACAGTGGCTCTTCAGTCCATAACCGAGCCCGGCAGGTTGAGCCTGGCTATCTCGTCTCCCTTTATAATTTCGACAGATTTCACCTTGAGTCCCAGAGCTGTGTGTAGGATTCACTCCTCCCCAACCCTGAGGGTCAGCCTGACATGTTCTAACCTTTGCATATCTTTGTTAGACATTTCCCTGCCAGGACAAGCTCTGTTCAGATTCACATGAACTGAGCCTACACATTCTTTTTTGCTCTGCCTGTGCAGAAATGGGAATATTTTTCTTATAATTATTAGATTCATGATGACTAGACAACCTTCAACTAGTATATCACAATGGGGTGTCACTATCATTATGCAATCAACATTAGACTCTTGGGGAAATTCAGACCGAAGGAAAGGATCAGTCAATCTTTATGAAAATTGGTGTCCCACCAATGGGCTTGAGACACTTGGAACACTCCCAGTGGCAACTGCTATGGATAGGGTGATTGGATGGGGCTGAAGGGGTGTGGGGGAATGGAAGTTAGAATTATCATCACAGGGTCAGAACAATTCCCTTGATCCACTTACAGGATCTAATAATTGGTGCAACATCCACAACCCTAGACATAGTATGCTTAGAATTTTATTTTCTTCCAGTAATTGTGCACTAGAGGAGGTTCTAGCTTGGTTTTATTTTTGTTGTTGTTTGTTGTTTGTTTGTTTTTAATTTGTTTTTCTTTCCAAGAGAAAGGGACAACGAGAGGAGATTACGAAGCTTGCAATCCTGTCTCATGAGCTCAGGATTGTTCTCTGTATTTCTGGACACGACTAAGACGGTAGAGCCACGGACAGGTTAGACTGTGGAAAAATGCACTGAAACTTGATATAATCTATGTGATGCTAATTATGAAAAGTGTTGCTGGCTTTGCCTTTTATAATTAGGTCTTGTGGGGGTGACATGCAAACTAGGGTGTGGCGAGTGAATGAGGAGACTGTTTCAGAGAAGCAGCTCTACTCGCTAACTGTTTCTCAGAAGGGGCGTGGCATTGCCTGAAGAGTTAGCCTGACTCTGGAAAAGGGGTCGAGAGCATTTTACTTTACCACAGCCCGTTTGCTCCCTCCCTCCTTCCCTTCCTCCCTTCCTCCTTCTCTCCCTCCTCCCTCCTCCCCTCCCTTCCTGCCTCCTTCCCCCTCCTCCCTTCTTTCCTTCTTTCCTTCCTCCCTCCATCTCTCCTTGCTTTCCCTTCCTCCCTTTTTTCCTTCTTTTTCAAGGTGCCCAGGAAGTTTTAATTATTTTCTTTCTTACAATATATTAAAGTCTAGGCATAATAAGGAGAAAAAGACTAAGACAGTATTGATTAGGCTTGAGACTGAAATTCAAGTAGAAGTTTGACAAGGCAAATCCAGTTAAGCCAAACTGTTCTTGCAATGTGATGACTAGTAATTATTATTTTGGGCCTTACCTAGACACGATCCACTTACCCCAGCCCACCTCGCTTAGCCTTCCGTAGCCTGCTTACTGTGGGCTATTTTCTACTTAATGGAAATTAGGTTCTTTCTCTTTCTTTTTGAAATAAAATATATAAGTAAAAGTCTAATAAGGTACAAAATGATTAAGCAAAGAATGATAGCCAAACAAACAAACAAACCAATCAACCAACCAACCAACCAACCAAACAAACAAACATAAAACCAAAAGTACCATAGAGTTTGTTTTGTGCCAGCCATCTACCGCCAGGCATGGAACCTGCCCACATATACCTTGTACACCCACTGTTAATCCATTGAAGAAAACTAGTTTTTCCCTTTGTGAGCTGTTGTCAAATGGGCCAGGGGTGGGGTCTCACTCACGTCCACTTCCCCTCTCATCTCCAGGGCTCCTGTGCAGGCCCTGTGCATGCTGCCACAGTCTCTGTGAGTTCTTATGTGCACCAGTCTTTTGTCTGGAAGACATTGTTTTCTTGCTGTCTCCCCTGCCTACTAACTCGTATGGTCTTTCTCAATCACCATATCCCCTGTCTTATTTTATTAATCTACTGGTTTCTTTTCTCCTATATTCTCATGCCACTCCCCAAACTTGGAACCATCTGTCAGAGTCTTCCTGCAGGTCCTGTTCATATAGACATTCCACAAAATTCTGAAGAAACTCTGACTGATGGCCTTCCTCGCTTGTGTGAATTGTGTTTTAGATTTAAAGGAGAACGTGTACACCACTCTAGAGAGCCTTCCGCAGTTTTCCTGAAATTAAGAGGACTCCCCAACCCCACTAAATTTCTTAAGTGATACAGATTTTGAACAGTTAGGGAGGAAGGAGGCCCTGGAAGGGGCAGTTTGATTCTGAAATGCCCTCGATTCATACATGGAATTTAATCAGAGAGGAGGTCAGCTCTTAGGCTGAACTTCTTGACAACTATGGTTCAGTTCCGTACCAATTACTGGAGATGTTAAATCATGTGACTTATCGACAGACTCGGGTATGGAATATAATTCATAAGGATTGCGGTAAGGCCTGCAAGGGCAAGTTTGCAAGATTATCACTGGCTAAAAGGATGCTATTTTTCCTTCACCATTTGGCATAATTTCAGTTACAGTTCATGCTTTACTTAACAAATGTTATTTACACACCTGTATTCTTTACAGTCACACCCAGCTTCCTTACTATAGCTGAGCTGAGAAGAACTTAGGGAGAAGGGGTGGAGGCAGTTTCCTTTGCGAACAGAAGAACTGCTGCCCACCCATTTGTCTTGATCGGATTAATCTCCCTTAATATGGTTTTGGAGGCAATTTCTTCTTCTAGCATAAATTGCATACTCATTTAGAGTATCATATGGAGCTATTCAGTTGCTGGCAATATGCGTTGCCTCCAGCTCCAGGGGGATCTTCTGACCTTTACACACACATGCACAACACACACACACACAACATACACACACAACACACACACAGAGTTACATGCACATTCACACACAAATCAATCAGTCATTTTTCTAAAAAAAATTTTATGGTACAACCCGTTTCTATGTATGGATGTATTCCATATGCACACCACTTATCTCATCTTATTGGTAGATCCAATTGCTAAAATCATCATTACTGAATATGAGGATTAGTTCCTGGGTTTTCTTAATCTTCGTACATGCAGTTCAGGTAGGGGGCGTGGTCTGAGGAGCTCACCCTCTTCCTTGGTTTGAAATGAATATGAGGTGGTTGGTTGGCTTGGTAGGTTGGTCCAGGCGAGAGACGCAAACCTGGAGGTGGACAGCATCCTCATGGGAGCGTCATGCTTTTACGTTGACACACTCGGCACCTAAGTGGGTTGGCTTAACTGGGCTTTGGAGCCGGAAGACAAATCTGGTCTTCCGGCAAAAGCGAATGAGTGTAGTTACTATTCAGTTACGGGAGAAGCAACTGTTAGCCGATGACTGTATGACAGATACACCCTCTGTCCTCCAGCAAACTGGAAGCTTCACAAATGGAATGACAACCAGATTTATGTGTCCGACGACGACGACATTAATTACAGAGTGCTGTGGGCCAGGTTTCTGCCAGATGAGTCCCGGTGAAGACTGATGACAGGAAGTAAAATGTCCACAGAGCAGCCATGAGTGGGAAGAAAGGGAGTTAGGGGAGGGTTGTTGCAAGGCAGGTGCTAATGAAGCGACTTTTTGGGGTTGTGAGTGGCACAGTGGCATCTGCTAGGCTGTACCTACTGTACGGCACACCCTCAACACCCGCAACCCTTGAGCACTTGGGCAACAGTAAAAGTTATTAATTTCAAACTTTTTTCTTAGTTGCTTTGGCTATACACAAAAATGTGTATGAATGAATGTGTGTGTGTGAACATGTGTGTGAATGTGTGTGCATGAAGGAGTATGTATGTTTGAGTATGTATGTTTGTATGTGTGTGGGGGTATATGTTTGTGAGTGTGTACATATATGACTGTGACTATAAGCTGAGAAGTGTCAGCCTATCTTTTTTTTTTCTTTAACTCCAGACACTTAGCACTAACTTAAACAAAACCTTGACTTTCACTGTCCGGTTCTTATCAACCTTGCATCTGTCTGAGGTGCTTGGTGTACTGGAACCAAGGTGCTGGGAATGCTTCATTTGCATGAAGAGGACTTCTAGGTGCTTGCTAGACATGTCCTTATAGGAAGGGAGGAAGTTTAATTTGTAATCTGGCCACTACTACCTCAAGGGTGGCAGATGTGGAGGTCATAAGGCTACATGCTCTGGGACACGCAGGCCCAGAACAAGGAAGAAAAGAGTCCTACTCCTGCCAGTCTCAGGATGAGGTTTTCAGAGTTTGGACATGTCTCTGACCTCACTCTTGCTATGGACTGGCTCCCCCACTCACACGGCTTCCCATCCCCGCGTTTCTTCCCTTTTTGTTTTTATAAAGGGGAGATGTCATCGTAGTCATCAGCCTCTATGTTAGGGTCACTTTGGGATTGAACCAGATCTGATTGACAGTGATTCTTGCAATGTTTCTTATGTGCTCTTTTGGAAATTGGATTAGGCAGGGAATCCAGGAGGAGAGGGGCTCCAATTGCCACTTTGGGGTCAAGGAGAAGCAGAAGCCAGCTATCAGAGGGTCTGAGTACCACGGAGTAGGGATGTTTGGCACAGAGTGTGCTCAGAGACCTTTGAGCCTTTGTATATTTCGTCCTACTAGTCAAGGTCTCTCATTGACATAGAAGCCACAGACTTGACAGTCAACAGTTGGCTTACCATATCTCAAATACGCTTTCATTTGATAACGTACAGACTGAGAATGTTGAACGTGGTCTGAACGCAGACTTTACTATGCATTTGAGACCTTGTGCAAGTGACTTAACCTCTGAACAAGTAAAGTGGCATGATACCAGCTTCTCGGGGTGAAAGGCATCTTTGGAGGTAATGTAAGCAAAGAGATTGTTCTGCTGTCTGTCATCCGGTAGTGCCACAGTGAAATCTATCTCCCTTCGTTCTGCCTCCCCCTTTCCATTGTCTAGCCCTAAGGCCCTGGCCTGTCAAATTTGAGTCTTAAATCACAAGGGTTTCCCTAGTTGGCTTATTGTGCATTGTGGGTGATTGAAGCAAAGGTTAAACTACCCAGTTCTAATGAACCTACAGAAAGAACATCTATCTCATGCTAGATGTTACCATTGCAGGTCAGGCAGAGAAGAGATAAAAGGTCTTTCACGCTTAATCTTATTTCATTTGATTTCTGTGATATTTGACCCCATGGAACTGTAATAGAATTTAAAATTGAACTAAAAAGCCTTCCATCCACTGAAGTTTTATACCCACATTTTCAATCCATCTATCATTCCATCCACCCATCTATCCATCTATCCATTCATCCATCCATCCACCCATCCACCCATCCACCCATCCACCCATCAATCCATTTCTCTTCATTACCCTTCATCCACCTCTGTACCAAGGATTTCCTGTGGAAGTATTTAGTCCATCTAATTCTGAGAACCACGAATCTAGCAGTGAGGAAGAATACAGACAAAATTCTTCATTCATAAAACAGGATTTATAGGGCATTTCTTCTTCTTCTTCTTCTTCTTCTTCTTCTTCTTCTTCTTCTTCTTCTTCTTCTTCTTCCTCTTCTTCCTCTTCTTCCTCTTCTTCCTCTTCCTCCTCCTCCTCCTCCTCCTCCTCCTCCTCCTCCTCCTCCTCCTCCTCCTCTTCTTCTTCTTCTTCTTCTTCTTCTTTGGTTTTTTTGAGACAGGTTTTCTCTGTGTAGCCCTGGCTGTCCTGAAACTCACTTTGTAGACCAGGCTGGCCTCGAACTCAGAAATCCGCCTGCCTCTGCCTTCCAAATGCTGGGATTAAAAGCGTGCGCCACCACTGCCCAGCAGGGCATTACTTCTTATAAGGAAACGGGTGTGGAATATAATAACATAATAACTTAGTAAATTGTGCAGTATGTTAAAAGACCATTATTGTAGATAAAAAAGTAAAAAACAGAGATGAGGTATGGAAGCAATTTTTAAAATATGTTGATGTGAGATGATTACATTTGAACATCGCTTTAGAGGGAAGAGCTGTTCTTTTCTTTCTTTTTTTTTAATTTTCTTATTGGATATATTCTATATTTACAATTCATTTCCCTTTCTCTGGTTCCCCGCCCCCCAAAGGTCCCACATGGCCTTTTCATGGAAGAGCTTTTCCAGCAGGAGGAAGCTCATGTGCCAATGCCCTAACGAGGAGGCAAGCCTGGTACCCTTTAGGAGAAGTGGGAAGGCCGTGAGCCTGTGGGCAAGAGACGCCGGCTGTGGGATGATCTGGCATGTGTGGGTCATGGGGAGGGTGTCCTTGTGTGGACGTGGGCTTGGCTTGCGTGTCTGTAGAACTGCACTTGTGTTGAGAATAGTCTGACAAGGGCAGAGGCAAAGTTGGGTCCAGCTGGGAGATTGTCTTAGTTACTGTTCCACTGCGGCGAAGAGATGTAATGACCGGGGCAACTTATCAAAGGAAGCATTTAACTGAGGACTTGCTTCCAATTTCAGAAGGTGACTGTGATCAATGTGGTGGGAGGAAAGGCATCAGGCAGCGGGCAGCAGGGAGCAGTCATGGTGCTGGAACACTGGCTGAGGGCTTTCTTCTGATCCAGAAACGCATGGCAGAGAGTGAGAGAGACTGGGCCTGTCATGGGCCTTTTAAATCTTAAAGCCCACTCCTGTAGAACACCTCCTCCAGTAACGCCACCCACCATACCTTCTAATACTTCCTCAAACTGTTCTACCAACTAGGGGCCTAGTAACAAATACATGAGCCTCCGGACAGCCATTGTCAATTGAAACCACCCCAGAGACCATTGCAATGATGCTCTCTGCACAAGAGTGGTAGTGGTGGAGTGGAGGTGATGAGGACTGGCCAGATCCGGGCATATTTGAAGGGGGAGTGATTTTTAGTGGATTGGAGGTGAGGGGTGAGAGTCAATTCAGAGTCAAGGATGACTGTGAGCAGGTCTTCCCTAGTCAGGTTTGCAAGGAGTTATGTTCCAATCTATGTTCTAGACAGTTCTCAGTTTAAGAGGCATGCTAGGCACTTGGGTGGAGAAACCCAGTGAGACAGGGGCTGAACATTCTGGAGAAGTTTGGCCTGAGGTTAGGCATTTGGGAGAAGTGGGTACATGGCTCAGTGTTTCAAGCAGGGTGTGCTGGTTAGTTTTGTGTGTCAACTTGATAGAAGGTGGAGTGATCACAGAGAAAGGGGCTTTAGTTGGGGAAGTGCCTCTTTGAGATCCAGCTGTGGGGCATTTTCCCAATTAGTGATCAATGGGAGAGGGCCCCTTATGAGTGGTACCCTCCCTGGGCTGGAAGCCTTAGGTTCTGAGAAAGCTAGGGGAAGCAAGCCAGTAAAAAACATTCTTCCATTGGCGTCTGCATCAGCTACTGCTTCCTGACCTGCTTGAGTTCCAGTCCTGACTTCCGTTAGGGATGAACAGCAACGTGGAAATGTGAGCTGAATAAACCCTTTCCTCCCCATCTTGCTTCTTGGTCATATTGTTTTGTGCAGGAATAGAAACCCTGACTAAGACAAATTGGTATCAGTAGTGGGGTATTCCTGTGACAACCTGTCCATGTTTTAGGGAGGACTGTGGAAGGACTTTGGAACTTCGGACTACAAGATTCATTTGGTTTTAAGAGCTCTGTGGGATGTTCTGCAGGAACTTGGAACATAATGTTGAGAACAGTGCAGACAATGGAGGCCTGGCTTGTGAAATTTCAGAGGGAAGATTAAAGAATCTTTTTGTTGTTGTTGTTGTTGTTTGGGATACTTTTATTGTTGCTGTGACAACATCTGGTAGAAAATGAACTTGAGAATAAGGATTATTTGGCTCATTGTACAGAGGAATTCAGTTTTACCTTTATTTCAGTCTTTATTTACATTTTTTCTTTTTTACTTTTTTTAAAATTTTATTTTCTATATTCTTTGTTTACATTCCAAAGTCTTTCCCCTTTCCCAGTTCCCCCCTACCATGTGTCCCATAAGTCCCCCCCCCCACTCCCCCACACGCATTCCCCAATCACCCCTCATCCCTTTCTCTGTTCTGGTTCTCTCCTGCAAGACTGGAACCAGTCTTTTCTGTACCAGTGTCCTCTCATTCCTTCTTCTTGGGAATCTTTTTATTTGCTAATTGTGCCTTGAGTGAAAAGCCTATACTCAACACAACTGGAGAATCTGGAGAAAATGGACAATTTCCTAGACAGATACCAAATACCAAAATTAAATCAGGATCAATTAGATCAGCTAAACAGTCCCATAACCCCTAGAGAAATAGAAGGGGTTATAGAAAGTCTCCCCAAAAAAGTACGGGACCAAATGGTTTTCATGCAGAATTTTATCAGACTTTCAAAGAAGACATAACACCAATACTCTTCAAACTATTCCACAAAATAGAAACGGAAGGAAAACTGCCCAACTCGTTCTATGAAGCCACAATTACGCTGATACCAAAAACCACACAAAGATCCAACAAAGAAAAAGAACTATAGGCCAATTTCCCTTATGAATATCGATGCAAAGATTAAAGATTCTTATCAAGGCTGTTGCTATTTTGATTGTAATGATTCTGTGGTTTTGGTTTGTTGGGGCTGAAGAATCAGCTGTGATTACAAGATACCAGAACTACAAAGCAAAACCTTTGCATTACTGGGATTATTGATGCTGGTTAGCTGGAGCTAAGAAATTCGTGGTGATTAAGAAGAGACCAGCATCATTGAGGTAAAATCTTCTGGGAGGTGTTTTCTAAGAGCACACAGAGGCTGTGTTCCAGAGATAGCCAAGGTTGTACCATGTGCTGCAGCAGAACTTGGTAATGTGTAGGAGTCACCCAGGTGGTACTGGTTTTGAAGGCATGAAGGGGTCATGAAGAGCAGCTGAGGCTCAGTGAGAGGCCATGGAAGGTCATTGGTGAAGGTGCAGTCTCAGTTGCAATTGATGACCCAGGACTTGAAGGGGTCATGCAAAGAAGTTGAGGTTTGGCACCATGAAGAGAGCCTATGAGAGGCTATTTGTGAAGCCTAGTTATAGTGGAAGACATCCGTGTTTTGGAGATGCCAGTACCATGAATGACCACCAAGAATAGCAGTAGCAGTGGAGTACAGGCATCTCAAGCCTAAAAGAAAAGGTGTATGCTATAAAGGGAAGAGCTGGAGAAGTGACCCAAACCCTTGGAGGAAAATTGTGAGTGGATCCCAGACATTGGACAATTGGAGTTTGAGTTTGCTTTTAATTGTGACTGCGCCCTCATATTTTTCCCTCTTGATGTAAGAAGGTATTTTAGTGGAGCCCACAGTTAAGAGACTTGAATTTTAAAAGATATTGGCTATTTTAAAAGGATTAGATCTTGGGGATGGATAAAAAAGTAAGGGTTGAGGCTTAATAGTGATGTGTTTGTGTGTCAAGTTGACAAGGGGCCATTTGTACTGGCTGGTTTTGTATGTCAACTTGACACAGGCTGGAGTTATCACAGAGAAAGGTGCTTCAGTTGGGGAAGTGCCTCCATGAGATCTAGCTGTTGGGCATTTTCTCGGTTAGTGATCAAGGGAAGAGGGCCCCTTGTGGGTGGTACCATCCCTGGCCTGGTAGTCTTGGGTTCTATAAGAGAGCAGGCTGAGAAAGCCAGGGGAAGCAAGCCAGTAAGAAACATCCCTCCATGGCCTCTGCATGGAGAGAAGTTAGACGTTCTTGAGACACAAGAATTCATTGTTTTAAATTGCTGAGTAGTATTCCATTGTGTATATATACCACATTTTCTGTATCCATTCCTCCATTGAGGGACATCTGGGTTCTTTCCAGCTTCTGGCTATTATAAATAAGGCTGCTATGAACATAATGGAGCATGTGTCCTTATTGCATGCTGGGGAATCCTCTGGGTATATGCCCAGGAGTGGTATAGCAGAGTCCTTTGGAAGTGTCGTGCTCAGTTTTCTGAGGAACCGCCAGACTGATATCCAGAGTGGTTGTACCAGCTTGCAGTCCCACCAGCAGTGGAGGAGGAATGGATACAGACAATGTGGTATATTTACACAAGGGAATACTACTCAGCAACTAAAAACAATGAATTCATGAAATTCTTAGGCAAATGGTTGGAATTGGAAAATATCCTAAGTAAGGTAACTCATTCACAAAAGAACACACATGGTATGTACTCACTGATAAGTGGATAATAACCCAGAAACTCAGAATACCCAAAACACAACCCACATATCAAATAATTCCCAAGAAGAAGGAAGGAGAGGGCCCTGGTCCTGGAAAAACATGATGCAGCATTGTAGGGGATTGCCAGGACTGAGGAGTGGGAGGGGGTTGATTGGGGAACTGGTGGAGGGAAGAGAGCTTATGGGACTTGGGAGGAGGAGGGAACTAGGAAAGGAAAAATCATTTGGAATGTAAACAAAGAATATAGGGGAAAAAAAGGATAGACACAAGAAAAGAAACTTCCAGACAGAGGAAAACAGATAAGATGTCGTCTTTCAGGGATGAGGTGGTGCTAGGCTCTGCTAAGTTCTAGAGGCTCAAATGAGGTGAAACAGGGGTGTTCCACAGAATATGGATACGAGGGGAGGGGCTCTGTTGACCTGCTGAGAGAGCTAGCAGGATAGAGGAATGGCAAATGATACCAGAATGAAGCTGGACAGGCTGAAGGCAGAGGCCATCAAACTACTGGAAAGCTTCCTCCCGCCCCGGATCCAGAGGATGCTAATCTCTCAGAGTTTGTCTCTCAGTCACTTTTACTTGATTAGCCCTGTTTCTCTTTGTTAGCCCCTTGGAATGAGCTGAGGTGGGATTCCCTTCTAGATGAGTTTGTCTTTAGTCTCTGCTGAGTCCAGGGCTTGCAACTACTTCTTTCTCTGTCCAATGAGAGAAAGGTTGTCATAGATCAGGTCATACTGAACACAGCAGGGCACATCACCCTAGAATGCAAGGCAGAGACTCTGCTAGGAGCTAAGTTCTTTCTGCCACGTGCTCGGGCCCCTTAGCCAATGTAGACAGATGAGACCCAGGCAGATGGGACCCATCTCCAAACATGCCTGGTTCTGGCCAGTCCTCATCGCCTCCATTGCTGCCACTCTTGTGCAGAGAGCATCATTACAATTGCCTCTGAGGTGGTTTCAATTGACAATGGCTCTGTTTCTGACTGAGGTGGGATGCGGCGAGCTTTCGGCTCTTCTTCCAGCCTCACCTTGGCAAAGGTTTACTTTCCTCTCAGGTGTGGCATCTTCTTGGCTGGACCTAGGATGGTGCAAGTCAGCTGGGGAATTCCCATAAATTCCCTGCTGCTATCATACTGTGTGCCAGCTGGGTGTGGCACCTTGCTGCCCACACAGGCTATAGGAAGAGAACAATGCCAGTCACAGTAGCTCATATGGGTGGCTTGGCTCCTGGGTGGGGTCATCCGCTATTACTTGACACATCCAGGTCATGCAAAGTACTTTTTTAACTAGCTCATATAAATAAGAGAGGTTAGTTTGTTTTATTTAAACACACACACACATAATATTATGTATTCACTATTGCTCTCTTCTGATATACCAGAAGAGGGCATCAGACCCCATTGCAGATGGTTGTGAGCCACCCTGTGGCTGCTGGGCATTGAACTCAGAACCTCTGGACTAGCAGTCAATGCTCTTAAGCACTGAGCCATCTCTCCAGCCCAAGGTGTTAGTGTTTAAGTTCTGGGGTTTTGTCTGTATTTGATTTCAGAGTTTTGTCATAATTCTCCCCTAAGCCTCTTCTGAGGTAGCTATTGTTCTCCAGTGATCTTCTGGGGTCTTATTTCGGAGTCACGCTTATGGTTAAGGTAAAGAGTAACAGTATTGAAAAGTGAACCTTGTGATTGATTGTGAACCCAACGCCCCAGAGGATGTCAACCCTTCATTGGCCCCCTCCCTCCATCCCTCCCTCCCACCAGCATTCCTTGTTACCTCTTCTTTTGGAGGCCACTCCTCCAGGGCCTTTAGGCAGTTAGGAAGAGAGATGCTAATGTGCCAGGCAATGCATTCTTCATCCATAAGGATGTTGGTGTTGCAGAGCTTTGTCTTTCTTGATTACTTTGACCCTTATGTGTCTCGCTCTTTTAACAACGTGAGGCCAAATTGCTCCACCTTCCATCTGAATTCCAGTGTCCCATACTGACATCCCTGAGCCCCTGCCTGACGTCATAGCCACCGTAGCCCATCAACTTGGCCCTTTAAAAATGAAATCCTTCTATGCATTTGTTCTAATTATTAATATATTTAACAATAATACAATTATTAACATATTGATTACAACCATTGTCTCAGGATTTACTGTTGTGAACAGATACCATGACCAAAGCAACTCTCATAAGGACAATCTTTAATTGGGCCTGGCTTACAGGTTCAGAGGTTCCATCCAGTATCATCAAGATGGGAAGCATGGGAGCCTCCAGGCAGGCACAGGATGACCTGAGAGTTCTACATCTTCATCTGTGGACTGCTAGAAGACTGGCTTTCCAGGCAGATAGGATGAGGTTCTTAAAGCCCACGCCCACCATGACACACCTACTCCAAGGAGGCCACACCTCTGAATAGTACTCCTACTCCCTGGGCCAAGCATATACAAACCATCACAAACGTCAATGGCTTCCCTGATAGTCTGTCCACGTCCATTCCACACTGATCATGACCATCCACCCTCCCACTCTTCCCTCTCTTCTCTTTGCCTCTTTCCTTCACACCAATCTCACCTTTTCTGTTTCTGATGTCCTTCCCTTAAGGAGGTGCTCGCCTCCATTTCCTGCAAATGGCTAGATTTCTTCCTCATACATATTGCATCTCTAGTGTTTTTATACATCTACTGAAAAGCCCCCGAAGCAGACTCCTTATCTTATCTGCTTTTACTAGTGCTTGGCAAGTATGGGCATGCAGGTACCTCTTTCATGTGACAACTTTATTTCCTCTAATATGTGTATTCAGCAGGGGTAGACTTGGATGACATATTAGTGTCGGCACAGATTTACACACCCAGCAACAGTACATAAGGGTTCTCTTTCATGCCCCACAAGGCCTTTATTATTTTCTTATTTGTTGGTTGATTGGTTTTTTAAAAAGTTCATACTGAAATATATTTTATATTGAATATATTCTCTCCATATACCCCCTTTCCCCTCTCCCTACCCTTTTCCCTTCTCATTATTGCTTCTTATTGATAATGGTTGGCATGAGGTGGCATCTTATTAGGGTTCTGATTTTCATTGCCACGCTAGCAAAAGCTACTTAGCAGTTCTTCAATATGTTTGTTGGCCATTGGTACAATTCCTTTTTTAAAAAAGGAATCTATTCAATCACTTGCCCATTTTTAATAGCATTATATTATATGCAATTAATATGTTTAGTTTTTTTGAGTAATCCATATGTGCTGGCTGTTAATGCTCTTTCTGGTTAAGTTTGTCAAGTGTTCTCCCTCTGCAGGCTGTCCCTGCACCCTGGTGAGTGTGTCCTTGCTCGTGCAGAGGCCTCTAAATCTGGGGCAGTCCCAATTGTCTGGCCTCCATTTCTTTGTATTTGAAATCCCTGAAATGAAATCACTGCCTTTGCCAGCTATACAGTGGTTTTCTTCTGTTTGCCACTAGTATTTTTGCATATTAGGGTTTTTGGTCTGTTTGGAGTTAGTTTTTGTACAGGGTAAGAGGGGATAGTATTCAGTGTTCTCTATATGGATTTACAGTTTTCCCAGCAGAATTTGCTGTAACTCTCTCTCCTCCGACACTCATTTTTGTCAAGTTCATCAAAAATGGGTTGGCTGAGTAAACACGCATTTATTTATTCTGGGTCCTTTTGGCCCATTCCATCCCTCTATACGTCTGCCAGGATGTTTTTCTTGCTTGTGCTTTCTTGTAAAGAGTGACAGTACAGCTTGGCATATTGGCTTATTGCATAATGTGGACTGTATTTCCAGCTGGACACTGTCATGTAGTCTACACTATCACTGTGGCTTTGTTGGTAGCAATCAGTAGGTCTTAGAATAACGCCTACCTACCCTGCAAGAGTTGACATGACTCACTTCCCTGTAGGACTGTAGAGTTCGAACACCCTAGTAAGTCATGCAGCTGTGCTCTAGAGAGCAGAGTATATGGCCTGTGCCCTCTGTGGTTGCTTGCACAATGGAAAAGGTAGCCTTTCAATCAGCGGGGGTTCCATAGACACTGCTGTTCCTGGTTAAGGTGATTCTGGACTGTGCTGAAGGACTTGAAGCTCTTATCCTCTGATTAGACACTGTTGCAGATCCATAAACTTCATGGGAAGGTGTATGCAATGGACTCATAGTGTGCCCAGTGTGACATTTACATACAGCCCCATCAGCAGGGCACATCCGATAAGGCTTGCGTTTGACAAGCATGGAGGACCCACACAGTTGGAGTGTCCGCAAAAACTGTGCAATTCTTCTCTCCTGCTGAAGTGGGTGTGTCTTTTCAGGAGGAAATGCCCTCTGTGTCCACTTGAGAAAAGGTTGGTGACTGAGAGTTCTTGCTGCTCCACCCCCTTTCTTTAGGTTGAAGTGTCTTTTGCAGTTTAAATAAGATGTTAAAAGCTGAATATAGATAATCTTAAGCACAATGAGATTGAAGCTCAGGTGGTAAGGTGTCTACCTAAGGTGTGCAAGGCACTGGGGTTGAACATGCAATGCAAATAAAATAAAATAAAATAAAATAAAATAAAATAAAATAAAATAAATTAAATTAAATTAAAAATTAAAGAAAGCAACAGCAACAGAAAAGAAGAAAAAGTAAATGATGATGATGATGATGATGATATTTGCAATAGTAATAGTAATAATAATAGTAATGGAACATAGAAAATGAAGGGAAAGATAATTTGTCTGAGATGTTGGGACCAGTGGAAACTGAGAGGGGCAGATTGTTACCTATGCTGAGCTCAGCTTCTCTTGGGGTCATCTTAGGCTCGGTGCTTTGGGTATTGGCTGGGGCTTGCACTTTTGTAGGCACATACACTAATTTACACATACATACACTCTGCGTTCTTTTCAGCAAAGTACCTACCAAGTGTCAAGCAGGAGTGATTTGCAGATTAAACAAACTTGAAATTCCTCTTAACTGAGTTTCAGGGTAGAAGTTAGCACTGAATGTGGTCTATACCTGAACTAGATTGCATCTTAAATATGTATGTATGTATGTATGTATGTATGTATATACGTATGTATTATGTATGTACATATGTATGTATATACGTATGTATTATGTATGTATGTATATACGTATGTATGTGTGTATATACATATGTATGTATGTATGCATGCATGTTCTTATTATATACTTCATAGTGTGGAAGCATGCCAGAGCTATTCCCCGGCCACTCTGAAGACAGCTAAGGGCTAAAGAACCACAAAGTTCTATGTTAGAATGATGGGTGCAGTGACTGCTGAGTCCACTGCCTTCCATCCCAGGAGAGGAGTCTACTTGTAAATAGTCATGCCCCGGAGCTGAGGGGCAGTTTCCTTGACTTGCCAATCCTAGATTGGCATCCCTCCCTCCCACAGCGTTAAGGCCCACACCCCTATGCTATAGACCGCTAAGAGTCACTCTGTAGAGCCAAGACATTGTTAAGCCGCTCCCTCTTCTGGTGATGAAGTGTAATATCCATGAGATCCTAAAAGGAGACTACTTACTGCCCTGTCTCCCTGCAACCCAAACAGGATCCAACTACAGGACCCTTTTCAAAACAGTTCGAAGTTTCAGCACCTTGAGAGTTCACAAGAAGATACAGTAAACTTCTTTAACATTAGCCTGTACTATAGACCACAGGTCTTTCTATCTATAGTGGCAATAAGCCAGCAAGACGTCAACCTTTTTGCTATGGGGCTGACTAACAGCTTTCTCTCTTACTGGGAGTCTCTCTTCAACCCTTATCCCTCCTCAATGGGATTCCACTTGCTCAGCAACCATGGTGTGTGGTAGATGCTGGAACACACTGTCTCTTGTACCAGGATATACTGGATTTCAGTAGGTTCTGTCTGAAATGTAACTCTAGCCCTCTGCCATGCCTACGCATTTCTATAGGCAGATATGCTCTGGATTTCAGTTCTGTGTTGTATAGGAACAAGCTTGTTCTTGGTGCCTCTCTCATATACCATCATGCCTGGCCCTGGATGGATATTTATTTTAAAAGTCCTAAGTCCATGGTGTTGCTCATTCATCTCTTATAGTCTTAACTCAGTGATTCCAGATTCTAATCCTTTAAAAATATTTATTTATCTTATGTGTATATATGCCTGAATATGTATACTACACATATTCAGGTACTAGCAGGCATTATTCAGAGAGGCCAGAAGAAGCTATCAGATTCTTTGGAGCTGACATTAAAAGTAGTTGTAAGATGCCATGTAGGTGCTGGGAATTGAACTTGGGTCCTCTGAAAGAACAGCAGGTGCTCTTAACCACTGAGTCATCTCTCTAGCCCACTTCCAGATCTCTATGTGATAGAATACCAGGACATGGCATTATTTATAAAAAGGAGTGACTTCACTTTTTAATATGATAACCATTAGGTCTGTTGACCTAATAGAGAGCCCCTTGGCTCTCTATTACCCTCATCCAGTTGTTGCTGAGACTTAGGAAGGGGGATTTAGACTGGCTTTTGGTACAGCTCTCCCCACTGGGAGCAAGTCAAGGTTCTGAAGCAAAGGTTGTATGTAGTTATAACACAAACAGTGTAAGGCACTACTATGAATTTCACTCATAGAACACCCTTCCTACTAACACCAGCGAGTGGACAGTTCTGTCTAGGATGTAGGGAATAAGGAGGAATTAAGTTCCATTTGTGATCTCTAATACTTAGAGATGCCTAACAATGCCCATCCTCTGGTGGAGGGGAGGAGCAGAGGCTACAATACTACATGTCCTCTACCTCCTCTAGGTCACATACCAGCTCTCAGCTCTCCGACCACACTGTAATTAGCGTTGCCTCTTCCTCCCTCACCACACTATGGTCACGCTTCACTCGACTTTCACATATTCCTAGGCTTTCAGCTTTTCAGTGTTCTTAGTAACTTAGGATATGTTCCTTCTGGAATGCTTTAAGGTGCTGTGGGGTACTCTGTTGACACACTCTGTTCATAGGGCTGTGGGGCACATCTGGATGAGATGTCTGAGCAGGATGCAGATATTCCTGTTTTCTTTTGGTTCTTTGGACACCTCAGTACAATGGGGTGGCTGTTCATAGTGCTGTAACACACATCTGGATGAGATGTCTGAGTAGGATGCAGATATTCCTGTCTTCTTTTAGTCCTTTGGACACTGCGGTACAATGGAGTGATTCTTACTTTTAAAATGGAGTTATGGGCATACTTACAGTTTATACATTCATTAATTTACTTAGTAGACAACTCCCATTCAATGGATATAATGATCAGGGACATAGCCACTCCATTCTAGATGTTTATAGTCCAATTAAAGAGGACCTGCACATAAATGGTGGTGTATTGAGAATACAGAAAAGGGAGACTCTCATCTTTGAGAGAGGATCAGAGAAGGTCCTGCAGCGATACGATTCTTGAACAGAGGAGAACATTTGTACCCACTGTCTTCCCCATGTCCCCTCTTCCTTTTCCTCCCCATTCTCTTCTTCCTCTTCCTTCGCCTTGTTCTGGGTGTGTAGGGCATGTGTTACTTGAACGAAGGTGAGAAGAGCTGCTAACTAGATTCAGGAAGGGATGTTCAAGCTCGGCTTGTTTAGGGAGCTACAGGTGGATCCTTTGCTTTGTTGTTAGTAAGTTGAGAGCAGAAATGGGGTGAAGGCTACGAGAGAAGTAGAGGACATATCTACATTATAACAATCAGACCATAGTTCATGAAGGGAGGAGTCACCTGTGGCATTCAAACCAGTATCTGCAGGAGATCGGGAATGTGTCACCTGGTTGTCATACATAGCTTTGCAGTTGTTTTGAGTAACCTCACTGAATGGCTGCCGTGAATGCAGGAGATGTGGAAGAGAGATTGCAATGCACGTTCTGCTTCTTTCATTCTAATGACGTGAAGTTGCACAACATCTTCAAACAAGATAGATAAAGGTAGGTCTAGTAACTCATTGTCGAGGTTCATGGGAAGCTGAGAATAAAACTAAGGACGCTACCAGTATCTCCTCAGCAGATGTTTCTCCTTCCTTCCCAAACAACCTTTCTTCCTCCTTTTCCTTCCTTTTCTCTATCCCACTTATTTTTCACATACATTTGTTATCTGAAATCGTTCAGTGACCATTAGCCACATGCAGCTACTGAACACATGACCGGTGAAATAGGGCATTGCTCCCATAGGATAGGAGGCATGGATTTTTTTGTTGTTGTTGAGTTTTTGGAAGTCTTCCTAAAGAAATCCAGATGTGGCTGGTTCCTGAGGAGACCTTCGGTTGCTCTCTCCTGAGCTCTCCTTTCCTCTTGCACTGATGTTCTCATAAAAGACCAAGTCTTCCTTTTAAATGTGTTCCGACTTTGCGATCTTATTTTTCTACAGAATTGTGGGAACAGACTTTATAGGAGAAAGTGGAAGGCCAACTGCCTTATTAGCAATTACTTTCTATTGGTTACATGCTTAAATGGTACAATAAGGATGTTTCCAGGTGGAACGGGGTGTTTTATTTAGTAAGTTTAAGTTCACTTGGCTACTGAGAATATAAGATTTCTACATGACATACATGTCCCAGGTTATGAGCATGGCCCTGGGAATTTAATTTTATTACATCTATTTATTGTGTGATTTCATCCAACATCTGCTTGTCCTCAGCAGTGGGAAAACTCGTGGTGCTGACAGGTCCACAGAAGGCTCCCTGACTACTTGGAACTTGTGCTGTGGTGAGAAGAAAGCTTGACTTCTAGACAGGATGGTCTAGAAGACACTTCCTTCTCTTGGATGGCTGAACTATGTTTGCTCAGGTTCCAAATCGGACAGATTCAAATGCCGAATGTAAGGACTTTGTGCGCAGAGGGTAGGGCGTGGACTGACCACTTTCCCCCTTTCTTCTCATGCAGAGCTACCACAGAGTGCAGCCTCAAAGGTGTAAATGTCTCAGACCGGTGTGCTCTTCTTTCAAAGTTGTCGGTAGATAGCACAATGTTAGTCCCTTCATTTCTTCTTCTTACCACGCTGGTCTGACTCAGACTCCTTTTCTCAGAAATGAATATCTGCAATAAATACTTAATTGTTTTCCTCATTGGCAGCTTCTTTCTCCCCTTCATATATTTTGGGTGTGACTGTCGTGTGAGTCTTGCTGAAATACCATTGAAACACATACTTTGCTTTCTCCACAGCTGTTTCTAGCACCTTCCTGGCAGAGGATCAGCGTGCTAGGAGGGGCTATATTTACATCACTTTCATGTTTGCCCTTCTTGGAGTTAAAGAAGCGTGGACTGCAGCTAGTTTCCTTAGCCAAGGCTCAGCAGACAGAAAGCTTGACTTCTAGACAGGATGGTCCCTGTCCCACGTTAACCCCTGGATCAGACATGTTGGCATCTTCCCTACCCTCAAAAGCTGAGGACACTTCCTTCTCTTGGATGGCTGAACTGTTTGCTCAGGTTCCAAATCAGACAGATTCAAATCACTAAACTAGCTATGAGAACATTTTTGCCGTTATTTATTTTTTTCCAACCTTTAATTTCCCTATCTTTTAATACTGAGGCACTGATTGAACCCTTCAAAATTGAGCAGATCCATGAGACAGGGTACATTAACCAGTTCCTGACTCTTTATCCATGCCTAATATTTACATCAGTGGTAACGTGCAAACATGTTAATGAATAAAGTTTCATCTGGGACCTCTAGATTTCGGATACATTGCTATCAGTTATTACAGATTGTGCTGTGGTCCAACTGTTCTATGTTCGTGCTGCTTGCCAAAAACACTGGATAGGGACACTGCTTTGTAGTGCCGTGGAGCTGGATGGAACTTCCGGAGACTATCTTTGTCCTTTCTGTGGTCCTGGGTGATGCCCTCAGTATAATTCCAGGGAGTTGAGGGGCTTCCCTGGGTCTTTGTGTGACTGTGGCTGCTGTTGTAGTTTTGGCTCAGCTGTTTCTAATATGCTGTTCTACACTCCACAAAGTCATGTAGTATGTAGTTACTGGCTGGCCTCTTTTTTTTTTTTTTTTTTTTTTTTACTTTTTGGCTTCATTTCCAACAGTGAGGAACTGTGAGAATTGCCTGTAAGCTGGGGACACGGGAACCCGGGTTTCTAGTCACACCTTTACTTCTCTCCTGGTGTCCCTTGTTAGACTTACTGAGCTCCCTCACAGAGGGAAACTGACCATGGAGTTGGCCATGTTAAAACAGGCACAGATTTCTGTGTCCATATCAGGCAGTCTTTCTTCATTGGATGGGGAGAGGGTGCGAGCAGGGGGGCTCTTTCCTCATGTCCAATGTTAGGAGGAGCAAATCACTCAAGCTCCTCTCACACAGGACATCCTCTTAGATGCCACGGTGTGACCTAAACTAAATGAAAAAGTTACAGAGAAGAACCTGGCCAAAGTGCTGGAGTTTTACACTTGTGCCTGAGCCCCTCCCTGCATCTACTAGTTATAGACTGCAATGGACTGGTCACACCAATCAATGGACAAAGAGCCAGGTGTTTCTGGTCTTATCAGTGATTTAAATGGTGACTCTGTGGGGGCAGGGGAGAACCTTCATTCACCATCACTTTGAAGTTACACCAGAAAAGGAGTTAATGTAAATAACTATTTCTTTGTGTTTTTGATCAAAAATATATTTAAAAAAATCACTTATCATCTATTTTTGCTGGGATGTCAAAATGCATCAGCATAGCTTGAAAATGATGAGATATATTCTTCTAAGGAACCTCTGAGCTTAGAGCCACCACCAGCTTCTCTGTTTTCGTTCATGGATGACAGAGTGTGTGGTGTTGTTGGCTGATAAGAGAATAGACATGGTCTAGACTCAGTGAATAATAAATGTTTATAAAATAAGAATGAGTGAAAGCCAGTAAAAAGCTAAAGGGTCAACAACTCATTCAAACATGTCTTATGTATCAATTTAGTTTCTGATAACAGGAAAAGAAATAAAAACTGAGATCCAGAGGTTCTCGTGCATACTCCAGTCTTAGGATAATTATTTTTCACCTTGTTATGATAAAATACCTGACTTGGACTATTTAACAGCAGGAAATATTTGGTTTACTCACATAATGGCAATGTATGTGGTAGACAATGCTTCTTGTGCTGGATGAACAGCAGAGAAAGTAAGAAAGGGAGTTAGGGCTTTTATAAACATCTCCTACTTCTTTCAATTAGCTCTAAAGCTTCTAAAACATCCCCAAACAGCAATGTTGGCTGGAGACAGATTGGTTAATTCATGAACCTGTGGAGGGCATTTCATATTCATACCATAACTCTCTACCTTCTCTCTCCAAAGGCTCATGGCTATCTCCTAATGCATAAAGTATTTAGACACTCTCCAAGAGTCTCCAAAGTCTTAGTATTTTCAACATTACTTATCTCTGGTATTGGACCTCTTGATGTGATGCTATGGCCTTTCTGTTTGCAGCCTTAGGGGCCTCTCTTTTAGACTGGTCCCACTCCTTGACTACTGTTTTATCCAGCAGATGTTCTATGTTCCTATTAGAAATATCTAACTGTTTTTCATCTTCTGGAAGACAGGAAGAAGAAAGAATAAGGGAAGGACTAGGGAGTGGGAACAACCTCCAAAAGCATGCTCCCAGTAGCCTGCCTACTCCAGTAAGCCCCACCTTTTTAAGTTCCCCAAACTTCCAAAGCTAAACTCACCAGCTGGAGAGCACTGTGATTCTTGACACTGTGGTGGGCATTTAATATGCAGACCACAACCGTTCTCTATCTCTATGTTTTAGATTGATTGAAAGGAACAGACAATTAACAGCACTCACCACAGTACCTTTATGTCTGCCCTTCTTGCTCTGGACCCCGAGACTTCACTCTCTAATACCAAGACTTTCTAACATTTTCCGTTGATGACTGCTTTTTGTCCCAGAAGTGTTTTAATGACTCCAGCAATGCAGGCATATAAAATGGATATGTATCTCAAGCATCTATTGTTAATATATCATGAAATTTATTTTAAAATAATTCTTTGGTAGACATATAATTATCACACATTAAAATTGATAGGAGGGCTGAAAGATGGTTTGGTCAATATCATCCTTATCACATGAGCACAAGAACTAGAATTTTATCTCCAGTCCCCATGTAAAAGCCAGATCTGGCAGTACACATCTGTATAGCAACACTAAGGTGGTTGACACAGGAGGATCCCTGGGTCTTGCTGGCCAGGCAGTCTTGCCAAATTAGTGATTTTCAGGTTCAGTAAGAGGTCCTATTTAAAAAAAAAAGGTGGTGGAGAGCTGAGGCACACCACACATCAGCTTTGGGTATTTGCACACAAACACGACCCAACACAAAAACACTTGTCTATGAACTTGTGAACATCAAATCTATATTCAAAAAACTAAAAGCTCAAATTTACAAGTGGATATGTTTGTTTATTTTTACAATTACACCTTGGGGGTCTGGAGAGGTTGTTCAGTGACTAAGAGTAGTAGCTACTTTTACAGTGGACACTGGTGCACTTCCCTGCATAGACTTTGGAGCTAACAATCATGTATAGCTCCAGTTTCAGGGACTATGATGCCCTTTTCCGGTCTCCTTGGGCACTGAATGCATGTGGTATATAGACATGCATGCAAACAAAATACCCATACATATTAAATACAAATAAAAAGAAGTATGTCCTGCCTAAATATTTAATAATGCAGGACACCGAATAGTTTCACAGTTTCTCAAAGTTAGTATTTTGATTTGATAGTTCTCAAATACTGAGAATGCCACTCTGTCTAAACATATATCATAAAATGACAGACGTGTGTTTAGGACCATTTCATTAATTGTTGAAAATTCTGCCTAATCCCAAGTTCAATTTAATTTAATAGTTTTTTAAATGACAAGTCAGCAACTCAGACAGCAATTTTAATAATCAAAGATTATAACACAGTAGCAATTCAAAGATATACATACTTACTTGATCTTTGCATAGTGGGAAATGTCAGTAAGAAAACATTAAAGGTCTTTGTTTTCTAGGCTTAACTCTGGTGTTTCTATAAAAGAAAACTTGGCACATACAGTGAGAAGACCCATTATAATTCACAGCAAATCCATAGTGCTGAATCGGAGCTGGTGTGGCAATGTCCACTGGTGTTGAGTCACATGACAGAGAGTTCTATGCAAAGCACACTTGTGTCCAGTTCACAATGAAGGATACAGTGGAGTCCCATGATGCAACATAGACAGATACTTTCAGAAACAGCTTAGTCTAATTCCATGCTCTACTTTTAATTAATTCTTGGTCATTGGCCATTCAAAACCCTTTTACTCTGAACAAGTTTGTCATAACCTTTGTGTTCCATTCCATAACTTCATATGACGTTGTGATATGCAGTTTAAGAAGCTGGACCTTATTCTACTCGTTGTGATCCAGGAAAGAACAATGACTTAATGGCTTTGTTGCCAGAATGCTAATAATTCTGAAGATTTTAGAAGCATGGCAGATCATTATTAACCAACAATATTAGCTTAATATACATTATATGGAGGTTTTAACATCAGAAGATCTCTTGGATACTATCTAATCTCATCCTGCAACTCAGGGATATTCTTTTAGTATTTAACAGTTGATGAAAGAGACATATTCCCAATTTGCATGGCCTTTCACAATGGAACTTTGGCCCAATGATATCCATCTTACCCGATGGTACCAACAACATTTCAGTCCAATCATCTCATTGTAAAAGTGAGGCAAAGAAAAGGTTAGTTAGTGGTAAGAAATAGCCTGGGTATGATTCATAAAAAACCGGGTCATTCAGATAGACATGTCGAAATATCCAGTAATCATAGTCAAGTCAGTTTAGGATACTGAGTAAGAGATGCTGGGTATTGCTTGAGAAGTCACCCTGAGTTATTACAGTTTGCTAGACAAGCATTCTACTACCTAGCTAAATCCCCAACCTAGAGTCCTGTGCTTTCCTTGCTGTTGCTATTGCTAAATACTACTGCTCTGTCTTTAGGTATCCATAGTGGTAACAAGTGCTAACCAGCAGGAGTGCCTTCCTGTACAGCTGTCTACACAGAGCACTGACTCAGTCTCTTAGGACATTTCAGATCAGTGTCAAAGGCTCTAAGGGAGGATTGCCACAGGAGTTCACCTTTGTTCCTGACCCCAAACTCCTAAAGCAGTCACTGATTGCTCTTTGTTCCTTTGGTCCATTCTGGCTGCCCTCGAGATATTTTATTGAACCTGCATACCTACTGTGTGAGATAATGATAATCAAAGGTGGTGCGTAGTGGTGGTGGGTGCAAATTCTGGCTTTAAATGTCCTATTTAAAAAAATAGGACAGGGAGAACATAGGACAGAAGACAGCACCTTTTCATCAGAATCAGCAGTTTGAAGTTGAGGCAAGGCATTCTCTATGGCAAGCTCTGAAATTCTTTATCTTTTCTTGTTTGAACTTAAATTTTAAGGAGATGAGGGTTTATGAGTCTGTTTCTGTCTTATTCTCTCTCTCTCTCTCTCTCACTTTCTTGTTCAGAAGTAAAGCTACTTTTCTCAATTTATTTAATCTGTAAATGAAATATCCTCATATACTAAAAAAATTCAGGTGACGAGATCAATGATATTTTCCAGCAATCATGTAGCACTCTATGCTAATGACAAAGAAATAGCCGGTGTGAGCAAACACTTACCTTAGAGCTCTGTCACCACAGAGCATACCTACCCGCAGAAATGATTTCCACCAAATGTCCCATCCTAAGGATCAAAAAGGCTCACTTCATAGGAGTTTGGAAAGGAAACACTAAAAACAAAGCTCCTGTTTGTTGGATGGACTTTTCTCTACCCTGTGACACATGTTTGGTTATGGTGTCCAACCTGGACTCAGTGTGTGGAGACATTAAAAGGGAGTTTTGCTTAAGAATATTTGCTCACAATGGAGAGGAAACAGGAGCTGGGAGGGCAGAACCCTCCGGTCTGAGAAGTGTGCTGGTGCTTTTGCAAGGCTGTTAGCCAACATTCTTGGCATTGTTTGACTCTATAAGCCATTTTGAGTGAAGACAGCTTGGTTATATAGATGAACAGGGAGCTCTGGGCTAGTGAGAAGAAATGGAGAAGGATTAAGGAGGTCATGTCAACATGCTGTGCCTGAGAAACACTCCGATGACCCGTGCAGGTGCTGTGGAGGCGGAGGGATACAGAGTAGGTCAGAGTGGAAGATGAAGAGCAAAGGAAAAGTCCACTCTGAGCTCAGGCGTCCCAGGCCCAACAGGTTCTGAGATGCTATTTCATCATCAAACCCTGTGCTCAAAATCCAGATCTCTGCATCCTGGTCTTCTATCCCTTATATCCTCCCCAGTTTCAAAGAAAAACTTAAGCAGATATAAAAGGAATTGAGCAACACACTAGAAGATGGAAACATTTTCCATGCTCGTGGATTGGAAGAATTAGTATTTTGAAAAATGGCCATTCTACCAAAAGCAATCTACAGATTCAATGTAATCTTTATTGAAATCCCAATGTCAGTCTTCAGGGGGAAAAGAAGTAATATAATTCATATGAAGGTTCAAAATATTCTAGATAAACAAATCAATCATGAACAAAAAGAACAAGACAGGATATATCATCATACTAGTTTCAAGTTACACTGTATAGCCATAATGACAGAAACGATACAATATTAGTATATAAACAGATATGTAGATCAATGAAATATAATATGCAACCCAGATATGAGCTATAGCTACCCAAGTTTTGGCAAAGATACCAAATATGCGTATATTGAAGGAAATATAACCTCTTTAACAAATTGTGATAAAAGAACTGATTATGCCTGAACTACCTGTAAGAAAACTAGATCTCTGTCTCTTGCCATGTACGATAATCAACTCCAAATAGATTAAACCACATTAATGTAAAGCCAGAAATTCTGAAACCATCTGAGAAAATACTTAAAAATATACATATAGGCAAGACAACTCTGGTCACTTGGGAAATAATGCCAACAGGAAGTGAAATGGACCCCATTGAATAAAAAAAAAACTCTGTAAAACCAAAGAAAAATTAATTTTGTGCAGAGATAGCCTACAAAGCGAGAGAGAACTCTTGGCTAATTCAATATCTGATAGAAGACTAGCATCTAGAATACACAAAGAATTCAGAAACTAAATGATAGTAAATCAATAATCTAATCAGTAAATGGGTTAATGAAATGAACACAGTTCTCCAATGATGAAGTACAAATGGTAAATGAATGATTGAGAGAAGTTTCAAAATCAGTCCTCTCAGAGATTGGCCAATCAAAACTGCAATGACAATTCAACTCACCCAGCTCTGAATGGCAGTCCTTAATAAAGTCAGTAACAAATGCTGATGAAGACATGGACCAAAGAAACCCCTTATTCCATGCTGGTAAGACTGTAAAGTAGTCTAGCCAGTATGCAAATCAGCATGGAGAGTCTTCAAAAGTGAAAAACAGGTCTACCATATGACCCACTGTAACTTACATGAAAGACTTAAGTCAATAGATCAGAGAAGCACGTTTCCAGCCAGCATTATTCACAGTGGCTAAATTAGGGAGACACCCTAGGTCTGTGTCAACAGAAGAATGAATAAACAAAAGGGGGCTTGTATGTGGACTTTTTCAGTCTTAGAAGAAGAACAGAGTCATTTCCAGGAAAAAAAATGCTTTTAACTGGAGGTTATTATATTAAGGGAATCGAGTCACTATTAATTTTTCATTTGTGTATGTTAGATTTTAGATACATAAAAGCAAGTATGTGCATGTGTGTCATGAAAGTAGAAATAAGACTGTCAAGGATAACAAAAGAGACTGACCAGAGAGGGGAAGCGTCAGGAGGAGGAAGAGAGAGCTATGCCCAATGTGCATTACATATTTGCAATAAAATCTCCTTATGAAGCCCAGTTCTATCTCGTTATGAAACCCAGTTCTATGTGCAATGAATGTACATCAATGAAAACACAGTTTACAAATTAGGCATATGTTATTATCATCTCCATGAAACTGATAACCATATTGTTGTATAAATTGGGATCCACATAAAGACCATACATTAAATTCACATTTATAACTCAGAATAGACTTGTGGTTCATGGCTTCTGTCTTTACTTCAGAAGATTAGCAACAAGTTACCCATCCTTAAAATACCAGTTTCTTCACAGCATGTTGCATCATCTAGATGTCAATGACTGCATTCTCATGGTATTATTGAACATACGCCTTTGACCTTGGATTTCCTCTAGGAAATTGATTGATTATCACATATATAATCCTGACACACTCAGATTTGGTTTTGACAGGAATATTTTAGGGGTACCTTGTTGGATTGTTCCTCACCTGTTTGTTTGGTTTCATTAAGATTGACCAAATCTATTAATTTTATTTGGGATTTATAAAATTTAAATTCTGTTAATTTTCTCATTTGTTAATTGATATATATCCCATAGGAGTTTTTTGCCCTTATTAGCTATTTAGGCACAATTCTAGAGTCTGTGGCTATGTTTATGTACTTGTTTGGTATTGAATGTCTGCTGGTTTTTAAATATAATATCATATTTCTGCATTTTCATCTCTAAAATGCCTAGATATGTCATTAATACACACATGTATATATCTTTATATTTACCTATATCTCTATCTCTAACCTATATATCTATATATGGCTTGCAGATGGCATTCCTATGTTCTTGGAGTTCAGCTGGTAATCTGAGTTGTAATTTCAGTTTATATTTAGGACGGTGATAGTGGCAAACAACCTATTTTAATTCTCAAGGCTAAGGGAGAAAGGAGAAGGTACATGCCAAATAAACTTTCAGAGATTTTAGTCTGAATGGAGGAAACTGGGTGTCATAGTTAGGGTTTCCATTGCTCTGAGGAGACACCATGACCGAGGCAACTCTTTTCATTAGAGCTAGCTTAGAGGTTCAGAGGTTTAGTCCATTATCATCAAGGTGGGAGCATGGCAGCATAATAGAACGTGGGGATCCGCAGACAGCAGACGGGGACTGTCTCCTATGGGCAGCCAGGTGGAGACTATCTATCTCCCACACTGGTCAGGGCCTGAGCATAGGCGGCCTCAAAGCCTACCTACACAGAGACACGCTTCCTTTAACGAGGCCACACCTCCTATTAGTGCCACTCCCTATGTCCTGGCATTCAAACACATGAACTTATGGAGTTCAAACCTATTCAAATCACCACACTAGGTAAAATTGTTTCACACAGTGTGTGTGTGTGTGTGTGTGTGTGTGTGTGTTGGACCAAAAAAAAAAATCCTGTGTAGTAATCATTATTTACTTTGGGTTGAATGTTCCCTCGCATTGCCCTGGTAAGAGAGGCAGGAACTTTAAGTAGTAGTTAGGTTATGCCCTCATGAACAGATTAATGCTAATACGGAGGGTGTGGTTAGTTATTATTAGCTTGTCATATGCTCGCCCTGAGCTCACTGCTTTGCAGATGATTGCTTGCCTTTCTTTCGTATTGTCACATAGCATGATGGCATGGACAGATATCGCTCTTTGCCTCGGAAAATCCTGATCTCAAGTTCCAAAAACAAAGTCAATTCTTTTTTTTTTTATTATCATTTATGCACTCTCAGGTCTTCAACTCTAATAGCATGAATGACGGTATAATAGCATGAACTCGGGTCTTCAACTCTAATAGCATGAATGACGGTGAAGTAAACTCTTTTTAATTATAATTTATGCAGTCTTTGTTACTCTACTATAATAGCATGTAATGAGCAATGGTGCTGTCGAGCGCATGCTTGGAAGGTGGTTTGTTTTAGCAGGCACTATTTATGTTACATTTGATGTGTCTTAGTTTAGTTGATCTGTGTTGATTTTGGGGGTTACGGTTACTTTTAGTCAATAAATTTCATTTTTTTTCCTAGGTCACCAAATATTTTTATAAAGAAAGTTCACATCCATATGTAGAATGAAAAAAATTTTTTAAAGATTTATTTATTTATTATATGTAAGTAAGTACACTGTCGCTGTCTTCAAACACACCAGAAGAGGGCGTCAGATCTCATTACAGATGGTTGTGAGCCGCCATGTGGTTGCTGGGATTTTGAACTCAGGACCTTCTGAAGGACAGACAGTGTTCTTAACCGCTGAGACATCCATCTCTCCAGCCCGAAAATTTTTTCAAAAGAGAAAAATATGTTTATAATATTAGTTTAAAGCAGCATGCCAACTCTGATTTGGGTCCCTATGAAAGAAGTCTGCATGCAATACATTTGAGAAATGCTGTTTTCCCACTGCAGCTTCTACGTGTATGGGCTGACCTCTGCCTTGTTAATTGGTGGCTCTGATTAAGTTGTATCTGGAGTCTAACCGTGTGTGTTAGAGGGAAACTCAGAAAAAGGAGCTGCTTTAGTGGAGGAGGCCTTGGGCTTCCTTCTTGCCCTAACATCATCTCAAGTTGTGGAACAGAAGGGGCTCTCCTTCTGGGCTTTTCACTGGGACCTTATGGGAGTTGGGGAATAGAGGCCAGATCTGTATGTTACCATTCGGAAAGATTAAAACACACACACACACACACACACACACACACACACACACACACACACACACAGAGTGGGGGAGAAGGAAGGGGGGAGGGAGGGAGGGAGAGAGAGAGAGAGAGAGAGAGAGAGAGAGAGAGAGCAACAGTGAGTAACATACAGTCTATATATACAAATGTGAAACAACTGTCTCCAACTTCAAAATGGTGTTTCAGTCGGTAAGAAAATATATGCTTAGATATCAGTAATAATAAAGGAGCCCGGGTGGTTTTAATTTTGATGAGTATTGGAAATCATAAGGAAAGGATAGGTGGGAGGGAAGAAAGTGTAAAGGAGGAAGGAAGGAAAGGAGGAAGGAAAGAAGGAAAGAAGGAAGGAAGAAAGGAAGGAAGGAAGGAAGGAAGGAAGGAAGGAAGGAAGGAAGGAAGGAAGGAGAAAAGAAGAGAAATAAAACCTTTATTTCTTGGTTTTATCCCAGAGCTCCAGATTTGCTTGGTTCACAGCAGGGACCAGACACTCAGGATTGTTAGGCTTTCTTGATGCTTTGCCCACACAGCGAGGCTCAGAATCTCCACCCTTGCTGCCAAGCCTTGATCACGATCAGAGCAACCACCAGCCCACACACTCTTCCACTCGCAGCTACAGGCCTCTGTTTTCTTCTTCTTTCTGATTATCATTTGCATTTCAGTATGAAGGGGGCACGCCCCATCGCATGGCGGTAAGTGCTTCTGAAGGCAGGCTGGGTTCAACAGCTCAAGTCTTTTTCTTAGTACCCACAGCAATCCCCTGGTTTCCCAATCTGGGGAAGGTTAGGCTTCTCTCTGGAGAGAATTGAGGCATGTGAAGTTACAGGTGCTCACAGCAGGTGTCACCGGCTGTGATCTAAGAACTTTACTTGCTTCCGTCTTTGTCTTTGGATTCATGAAGCCATTTTGATAATATTATCACTTAGGAGGAAACAAGACAAAGTTAACTAATATTTACCAAGCCATATGAAAATCCTGGAACTCGCCTTTCCCTGTGAATGGTCTTGATTTGAGAATTTGGCCTCTGACCAGTCCCTGTTGGAAAAACCTTGAAAATGTGCATCCTGAGGCCACCCAGCCTAACTGAAAAGAATCTGTGGAGATTGAGACACTGGCATTGTAATTTTGCTTCATGCTTGAGTATTTTGTATAGGTATCCAATGAAATTATTGTTATGTTTCATTGTAGTTTTTAATGAAGTTTTCCAGGGACTCTTAATGTGTCCTGTGTTGAGGACCAGATGGCAATCTTCCATTCCCTCCTCAAATAATTTGAAACCTAGAAATCTGTAGAAGCTTCTGTTCCTGTTCTTCTCTCCCCTAGCATTTGTCAGTTTTGAAGTACCTTGTTTTTATGAATGTCACATATCCTTGTGACAGGTCTTAAATGCTACATAGTGAGCTAAGCAATAGCCTTAAAAGATGAGGCATCCTAGTTTCTGGAAACCATGCGTAGGTTATTCTGCTTGGGAAACAGGATTGTGTGGATGTAACTAAAGCTTGGAGAGATCACCTGATAACCAGTAGGTCCAATGTAATCACAAGATCCTCATAAGACAGAAGCAAGTGGATGAGATCTGTGGAGAACAGAGGTCAGGATCAGGGGCACGGATTTGAAGATGCTATTCTGCTGGCTTGAAGTGGAGGCATTCAGGAAGACGCTATTCTGGGACAGCAGTGTAGGCATTCAGGAAGTCTCCAAAGAGAGAGAAAAGGCAAGGAAAGCGATTCTCTCCTAGGGCCGTCAGAGGGAAGCCAGCCAGTCCTATAACTCTGCCTTTGAGGCCTATCCAGACTTCTGACTCTCAGAGGGGCAAGACAGTAAACACGACTGTAAATCTGTTAAACCAGCCATAGAAAGCTATACTGTTTTAGTAGAAAGCATCCAGGAGCCTTGGGTTCCTTGTCTACTAGTAGGATTAGCACTGGGTTTTTGAGATAAAGTATCAAACATCTGTAAACTCAGCTGGTGCTTTGGCCAGGTCTGGATGACTGGCCTCTTCCCATTTATAAATGTAACCCCTCACCTCAGGCTCCATCCTCCCACACGGCTGAGTTCAGCTCCTACCTTCAAAGGGAGCCAATGCCCCTCAAGTTCAGCCTCTGCATTATGTTAGCTCTAATGGGAATGGTCTTCTTATTTATTTCCTTGTCATAGACATTTGTCAAAATCAGAAGTTACTATGACCTAGCATGCATATATTTTTTTAAAGTACTTGTGGAAAATAGAAATGAAACGAGTTTCCTGAGGGCAGAGACTCAGGGGTCCAATCTCCAAGCCACCTCTGTGCCAGCCAGAACTGAACATTGCCCACAACCCCACATGAGCTGCAGACCTTGCTTATAGGGTCTATTAATTTTCTTTCACTGGATTTGAACACGAAACCCCCAACTCCATGACTGGCCTTTGGTGCTTGAGGTTAGACCCACATCAGGATGCCCAATAGCACATTGCTTAACAAGGAACCTTTATATGATTATAGCTAATGCAAATATAATTGTTAGAGATGACAACCACTCATGAGGCACTGATGTGATGTATGTTATATTTAGTTCCCATGGCTCACCCTTATCCTAAATTGTAACATTAAACCGCAAAGATTTCTGGGTGGAAGACTTTTCACTGGAATTGAAAAAGCATTCCAAATGTGTTAGTTTGTTCAATTTGTTTTGATATTACATTCTTTATATTTCTGATAATAGGTACACCTACCCTTGGTCGAACTTTCTTTAATATAGTAAAATGACAGTCAATTTTGTGGCTTTTTATCCCCTGAGAAAATACTTTGATGTTAAGAGGATTTGACCAAGGATCTTCTAGACCAGCCTTTCTTAGCTGGGAAATAAAGCATGCTTTTGCTTTCAAGGGGCCATTAGCAATACGTGAAGATATCTTTCGGCTGTCACAACTAAGGACGTGTGCTGGTCACATCTAGTATGTACAGATGAGTAATCCCTCTCAACAACTATAATTCATTAGGAAGGAGAGCACCCCTCTGCCACAACAAAGAACGAACGAGTCTGAAACGTCAATAATGTTGCTGCTGAGGAGTTCTGTTGTAGACTAATGTTTTGCAATCTTTAGTGTGCATGGGAGTCATCCAGGGATCCAGTTCAAATGAGGACGAGGAATGTTAGAACTAGGGAGGGACATAAGAGCCTACTGCTCTGACAACGCCCCATGCTGCAAGGAAGGACTTCGCTGTAAGTATTAGTGTTCTATGAGTCTTAATGTCTCATGTCATGACTAGAACTAGTCCTGCCACAGTAAAGTTTTATAGGGAATATTTTTGACAGCATGGCTAGGTAGACAAAGAAACGAGGGTGTAAGTGGATATGCAGACAGACAAAAGCCTCAGTTTCCCTACAGCCATCCGTCAAAGAACCCCAGAAGCCCTTTTCTAAAGAAAATGAAAATTTTCTCTCAGGAAACTGGAATATGTCAAAATCCATCCCTGGATCATGGCAGCCATAAATGGGCTTCAAACCAAAGCAACTGGATGATTCTTTGGCATTAGCTGTACGTTTGTCTGGGTATCGTGAATCTAGTTGAGGATCTTCCCTTTCTATAGGACGTGCTTGTGCGGGGGGTTTGTTTCTTAAGGCTACCGTTCTGAGAACTGGGTGTGGAAGTCTGAATGGAGATGATGTAAGAACAGAGGATATGCCAGGCAGGCAGGCAGGCAAAGAATCATCAAGAATGACAAGCTTGTGGGGGAAAATCTCAAGATGTTCTCTTTAGATGTGCCAAGGACATCTGAAAGTTTCTGCTGGTTTCCCGCAGCTCTCTGAACTTTCAATTCCCCCATCAGAAGCGCTGTTATACATACAAACATTCACCACACTGGCGATCCGGGCATGGCCAGTGGCAGTTTGTTGCTCTTATTTATTTATTTATTTATTTATTTATCTTCATTTTTATTTTTTTAAGCAAATTAGTTTTGGGTTACTAGATGTCTGTGACTCTGCCATAAACCAGAAGTAGTTGCTGTCTTCTCTGTGTTCACAGTGAGTACCATAATCATTAAGCCACATGTCAATGGTAACATTTTCAAGGTTGATGAAGATCCTGTAACTTTACTGGGACCTGCCAGGGATTCAGAGCCACTTTAATGCAAGGTTAACTGGAAGTGAGCTTTATGTTGTCTCTAAAACATGTTACAGAAGCCCTTAAGGGGAAACCCTCTTCTTGGATGTTTTCAATAGAAACTAGACTTTTGTAGTATGGGGTGATTGAAGGATCCTTCTTCACTGGGTTATCCACCTTACAGTTTCTACCGTGCTGTTCAACGTGTCCTGTCATCTACTGTCTGAGTCTAGACTACCTTCGTAGATTCTTTACTTTCTGTGTGGGCACAGCGGGAAACAAACTGAAGGCAAAGTAAGTCTAGAAATGGAACATCCTCAACTAGACTGACGATGCCCAAACAAGCGTACAGCTAATGCCACAGTGGGTCATACATAATGGCCAAACGAGATACCTTATTCTAAGGTTTGTTAACAAGGCAAAGCTACCTCGTTATACTGAATTTATTAGGTTACGCAGTAGGACAGAAATCAATAGACAGGCACAATAGCATTAGGATTAACCCAAAGTAGGAAGGAAAAGAGAGGAAGGAGAGGATTGAAAGAGTGAAGGGGAGAGAAAAGTCCACAAATTTAATAAAATAAACATGTTATGCATGAGGAGAACTAATTTCTGAGAAGAAATCAAGAATATATGCAAAGGGAAAGATATTCCATTTCCATAATAGAAATAATGAATATCATTCAAATGTCAGTTTGGCTCTTTCCAATTTGTTCTTGAGGGTTTCTGCAACTTTAATACTCTGAGGAAATCACTGTATGGAAATGACACTGATTTTAAAGTTTATACACAAATAAAAATGACTTCCAATAGCAAAATCAGTATCAAAGGAGAACAAAGGCACATATATCCTACTGACTTCAAAGCTTAGCAATTACAAAGGCCTTAGGTTTAATTCACAGTACCAAGGGGGGGGCGGGGCGGCATGGCGAGGATGAAGCAAAAAGAAAAACCACCACAGCAAACAAGACAGTGTAGTGGTAAAGGAAAAGAACATATCAGAACAGAAATCTGGACAGTACTGAACGACTTCAGGGAGAGTGAAGGAACTAGACAGGGTGAGACCCTGTCCAGAGGCACCTAAAATAATCTTTTTCATTACTTTTATATAAAAGAAAGATACCTTAGGCAAATAATATGGAATGTCAGTTCTGTAGCTAGAAAAAATGTTTGCCCTACTGTTTTGGGCTTTTCACAAAAAAAGACTAATAGACTTTAAAAAAAAATAGTAATGGACTATTTTTAAAGCAGTTTTGAGTTTATAGAAATTTATGTTTAAGTTTATAGAAAAGCTATGCAGAAATGACACTCTACACATCTTCTCATTAACATCTTGCAGTGGTGCGGTGCGTTTGTTCGACCAACTGATAATCTTGTATTGATATATATGTATATATATATATATATATATATATATATATAAGCTACATTATTGCAGTTTTGCTTTTAAGTTCTTTGACCTTTGACAGATGTGCAATGTCTTGGATCCACGACAGTGTATCAGTGATATTTAGTAAATGTAAACAGTACATCTCTTTATTCATCCCGTCTTCCTTCTGACGTCATAGCAACCACTGACCTCTTTACTACACCCATAGGCTTATCGTTTCCAAATAGACTAACAGAATCTATAGTTTATCACAGTGGCAGCTTTCGCTTAATTACAGCATTTATGTCCATGTCTTCTTTTATTTTTTCTTTTTAAAAATTTAATTTATAAACTAGGCACACTAAGAGGTTAAAGTAGTAATTCATAAAAATAGTTATACCAATATAACACAATAAAATCATGTAAAATTATGAATTGTTGACTTGCCAAACTTAGTATATATAGTCTTTTTGGAATATGGCTGACTACGGATATCTTACGTTGGAGGAAATCGAACCTTGAATTGGGGAGACTGCCATCAAAGGTTAGGTTTTTAAGACTGCGTGGCAGCTGGGCGGTGGTGGCACACGCCTGTAATCCCAGCACTTGGGAGGCAGAGGCAGGTGGATATCTGAGTTCGAGGCCAGCCTGGTCTACAGAATGAGTTCCAGGACAGCCAGGGCTACACAGAGAAACCCTGTCTCGGGAGGAAAAAAAAAAAAAAGACTGCGTGGCAGATGCCAAACTTGCAGGGATCCGGCCAACAGAGATTTGTACAGCTGGACCAATAAAATTATTCTTTTAAATTTAATGACTGCCTTTTATTTGTTGTTTGTTTATTTGTTTGTTTGAGACAGGATCTTTCTCTGTATTCTTGACTGTTTCTGCAGCTTGCTATGTGAACCAGTCTTACCTTGACTTCGCAGATATGCCCCTGCCTCTGCCTCCTGAGTGCTGAGATGTAAGGAGTGCTTCGCCACCGCCCCTATGACTGTGTTTTAGAAACTGAAATATTTGGGACCATCTCACGAGCCTTCTTTTTCTGTTGTTTTGGTGAGACAGGATCTTGTCTGGGGAGATCGCTCCATGCATAAAGTGTTGGCCAAGCAAAGATGAGACGTTTGAATCCCCAGAACTCACGCGAAGAAGCGTGTTGTAGCAAGCATTTGTGGTCCCAGTATTCCCACAGAGATAGGATGTGGAGAGACAGAACAAGCCCCAGACACTCACAGGCCATCGCCCTCGCCAAAGTCCCGGGTCCCATTCTCTTGCCTTCGTCTTCTCCACCTGTAATCACAGAACAAGTCCCAGTTGTGGAAGGGAGAGAGGAATTAGAAAGGAAAAGACTTCATGGAGGAGGTGGTAGAGACACAGAGAGGGACCTTCTAGCAGGAGAGGATGATACAAATCTACTCACTGTTCTGTTTCTTTAAGTCTCTCCTTTGTGCCATGCGTTCCTTACGTCCTGAGTAACAGCGGCTTTGTACTTTTTCTCACAAAGGCTCAAATACCAAGGACCGGCACCAAAGCTTTCCTCTGACACCCGAAGGCTTGGGTCTTACCACTCAATCATCTGGCATCGGCAGTACATACCGCTTTTCTTACGCCTTTGCACAATGAAAGACAGCGAGGTGGTTCCCAAGTGTTGGCAGCTGTGAACAAAACAGTTAATAACGTTCATGTGCAGGTTTTCAAGTGGGTAAAAGTTCCCAATTTATTTGTGAAAACTCCTGAGCATAAATCTGGATCATACAGGGAGAAGCTGCCAATCTGTCTTCCGACGACGCAGCTGCAGGGAGACTAGAGATTCTTGTTGCTTTATAGATTTACATTGTTACCATCTTGGACTAGTGTATTTTAAATAAGTGCGGGCTAGCAGAACATTGTTGTTCTCCTTTGTAATCCCCCTTGAGCATCTTATTTACATGTTTGTTTGTGATCTGTACTTTCTTTGATGAAATGAATGTTCAGATATTACTCAGTTTTTAGCTCTGTTTCTTTTCTCTTGTTGAATCCCACATTTCTGTACATATTTTAGAGACAAAAATCTTTGTTAGATTGTTTTTCAGGTGTTTTTTTCTCTGTGGCATACCATCCATTCTTTTAGGAGTTTTCCTTTTTATTTTTTTAAATTTTATTTATTATTATAAATAAGTACACTGTAGCTGTCTTCAGACACACCAGAAGAGGGCGTCTGATCCCATTACGGATGGTTGTGAGCCGCCATGTGGTTGCTGGGATTTGAACTCAGGACCTTTTGGAAGAGCAGTCAGTGCTCTTAATCGCTGAGCCATCTCTCCAGCCCCAGTATTTCCGTTTAATGACATCTAGCCTTTTCCCTTTCATGGACTGTGTTCTTGGCATTTGTATTGTTGGGACTGTTGACTGGAGAAACTTATAGCTCCTAATTAAAGGGGGAATACATCACACCGGATCAGTGATTGCGAGCTCAGTAGGTCAAGTGACCTTCTACATGCCGCAGAGACAAAGCATCCGTGCTTTGTCTAAGAAAGTGTGAACTTCAGAGCCAGAGGGATCAGTGATGTAGTCTGAGTCGCCAGGGGAGGCTCTGGGTGAGTCTGCACTGGACAGACGGAGATGCTGGTGATCGGCACGGGTGACGGCGGCAGCAGTGGGCACAACTGCTCACGGAGAACAAAGCTTGTGCTTGCTAGCAAGCTTCCTTGTTTTTATTCCAACCTAGAAATAGATCCATACGCTGCTCGTTGGCTGTTTATGAATGTTAACTAGGTGCAAAGCATCCTGAGAAGTGCAGCGTCTGTTTGCCGTGGTTGAACACTGAAAGGAGAGTTACATCGTGAGACATACGTAGCCGGGACGAGGGTAACTTATGTCCTTGTCTCTACTAGATCACACATTTCCTTAGTTTTGTTTGTTTCTTTATATATCATTGAGGTCTATTACCATACTGTGAATGGAATCTAGGGTCTCAAATACAGATAAGCGAGTACTCTAGGACTGCCATACCCCAAGCTCCTTACGTGTTTGTTTATATTTTGAGATACGATCTCACTAAGTTTGCTAAGCCCTCCTCTAATTCACTCTGTAGCTGAACTCAGCATTTGAAAAGGCTTTTCTCTTTGTTTTTGTGCTGGCTGGTTATTTTGCCAACTTAACACAAACCTAGTCATATCTGGGAAGAGGAAATCTTGGTTGACAAGATATGTCTGGCTTGATGGCATGTCTGTAAAGCAGTTTTTTTAACTTAATGATTGATGTTGTAGGGCCCAGCGCACAGTGGGAGGTACCACCCCTGGGCAGGTGGTCCTGAGTTGTATAGAAAAAGCAGGCTGAGCAAGGCGTAGAAAGCAGAGCTGTAATCTCCATGATGACTGCCTCTATGCTCCTTGAGTCTCTGCCCTGACTCAAGGAGTCAATCATCAACTGTGACTGAGATATGTAAGCTAAATAATACATTCCTTCCCAAGTGGCTTTGGGCCCCGGAGTTTATTAGAGTAATAGAAAGCAAACCAGGACAGTTTGAGTTCTTTAGTTTTCATTACTACCGTTGGTTGTTTTTTGGGGGGGTAGGGCGGGGCTGAGGTTGAATTTATACCCTGATGCGTGCTCTCTAGCACTGACTTGTGTGCCCTCGGGTCCTACCTGCCTTGTTTGTTTGCTTTATATTCTGTTCTTAGAAAGGATCTTGCTGCTAAGTTGCACGGACTGCCCTTGAATGTACAACTCCCCTACTTCAGTCTCCTACATAGCTGAGATTATAAGCCTGATGAGCTAAAAGGCAGGGAGGCCAAGTGGATTTACCTCTCTATAGCTGTACAGGACAATGGGTTTGCTATCTGCTACGTGTTGAATCTGTCTCTAAACAGAAGTAAGTGGGAAAAAGTTGTGTAAACATTGTGTGTGTGTGTGTGTGAGGGGCGGGGTAAGACTGGGTGGATATGGAAATTACATTCAGAACGCCAAGACCTGGACATTTAAGGTGTTGTATAGAGCTGTTTGAACTCCCAATGAAATTTTCTAAAGGTTAGGCATCTTACAGCACAAGTGTGTTCAAATTACTTTATCACAATTTACACCAGGCAGAGAAGAGTATATTGTCTTTATTTTTCCTAAGAATTGGCACAGTTGAGTAATCTAACCATAATTACTCAATATTTGGAAACATTGGTATTTGATCCTAAGATCAGATTAGGTAGCTGTTAGAACTTATGGTGTAATTCTCTGTTACTCTTAAAATATTTTGCTGTGTTGATTTGTGTGGGAGTGTCTGTATGTGGGTGTGACACTGTGCATATGTGAATACTGATGGACAACCAGCAGGAGTCAGTTCTTTTCATTTACCTTGTGGGTACCAGGAATAAACTCAGGTCATCGCCTTAGCAACAGGGCATTTACCTGCTGACTCTCCTCTCCAGCCCCTTCTTCCTGCCCTCCCCCACCCCCAACAGTAGACAACGAAACATTACTCTTCTTAATTTGAAGTAACCTCGTACCCACAGACACATTTTTATTTCATCTCCCTTTCCTTCCTTCTAAAGCCTTTAGTAGGCTCTATTCTACTCTCTACTGCTCTGAGGTCACCTTCAGTGAACTCCACACACAAATAAGTGAAATCCTTTGGTATTTTTCTTTTTTTGTCGATCCCACTTCTTGAATCATGAAATCTTATGGGTTTGTTCATGTTGTTGTAAATGACCGGATTATTTTTTTCTAGCTGAGTAGTATTTGAGATATATATATATATATATATATATATATATATATATATATATGTGTGTGTGTGTGTGTGTGTGTGTGTGTATACATATATATGTGTATATATATATATACATAAATGTGTATATATATGTATATACACATTTATACATATATATACACATTTTTCATTTGTTATTTTATTTATCTATTTGGATATGGATGCCAGTACGTACACATAAATGCAAATGCTCACAGAGGCCCAAGTCAGTCAGTTCCCCTGGAACTGGAATTATAGATGGTTATGAGCTGCCTGATGTGAGTTTTGAGAACTGAATTCTGGCCCTCTGAGAGAGCACTCTTAGCTGCTGAGCCATCTCTTCAGCCCCATTTTTAATCCATTCATATACTGAAGGTCACTTAGGCACTTAGGGTGACTTCACGTCTGAGCTACTGTGGACAGAGCAGCAGTCAACAAAAATGAACATGTCTCTTTGACATAATTATTTTTATTTTATTTTATTATTTATATTTTACTTTATTTCACTTCCTTTGAATAGACACATAACATGGGCTTACTGGATCATATAGTCCCATGGCTTTCTATAATGTCCACATTATATATTCAATAGGACATAAGGATTCCCCTTAGGTCACTCTTTGTCAGGACACTCTTCTTGTCTTGGGTCATCATTCTGCTTCACCGCTTTACAATGACATCTTTGACTATCTACCCTTCTAGGATAGAACCTTGTCCCCATTTTAAGTGTGCCAGCATCATAATTCTCATATAACCTGTGACCTCCCTGTTAGTAAGGAATACATAGCTCTTCAGTGTTGCTGTTTTCACATCTATGGGGTCAGTAGGAGCTGTGTCTATTACCTAGGGGGTACCCTGAACACCTGAGATGCTATTGTGTAATTCAGGCAGTGGTTAGACTAGTGTTCCCTATTCTCTGAGCCATAGGTGCTGACCTACAGTAGTTTTTGTTTCTTTATTCCTATAGCTTCAATGCATCTATGACTCAACCTGGACACCTGTGGCAACCTCTTTCTGCACATTAGGAACTTTGGAGCATTAGAGACTTGCACATTATTATCTCTTTGGAACTTCCAGCGCGCAGTGAAATATCATCATTATAATTAATTATTTTTGCCTTCTACTACTTCTTACATTCTGAAAGAGAGCTCATGTGACCCACAGAGCAGGTAGCACACAGCTCAGGCTAGGAGCCTGGTAGGTGGGAGGCAGGATGTTCACATGGGTGTGTTTCTTGGCTTTGGCTGCCCTGTGACACAATGTGAAACCTAACTGCTTGACTTCAAGCTGGAGTGACAAGCACGCAGGCTTAGTGTCAAGGCAACAGGAGGAGGCAGCATTAGATATAGAGGCATTCAGCAGCTGCTTTTCCCTTTCGACTCTGGAGCCATTCATCATACGTTCTGGAGGGAAGACAATTGGCCTGCACTTGACTTGGAGCACAGGGTTAAGGTAAGGATAAGTTATGAGAATTTCTTCAAAGCAGTTTACATGGGGAAGGTAAAGTGCTGATACACAATGATGGATGATCAAGAAATTTCAAAGCTACACATGTCGGCATCACTTTCTTTGAATGAGGCCAATAGCAAAGTAAACTTCAAAAAGTAGCTAAGGTTTTGTGTGTGTGTGTGTGTGTGTGAGAGAGAGAGAGAGAGAGAGAGAGAGAGAGAGAGAGAGAGAGAATTAGAAGTTACAAATGTGTCCTGCAATATAAATCACTAAGACACGAATACTTTTTTGGTTATGGCTCAAGAAAAAAATTATAGTTTATCTTCTGTCTTAAAATAATATTTTTATGTTGAAATCAGCTGTTTGTGATTCTACCAAGAAAACTGTTAAATCCCTTTACTCTTGGCTGAGTTTCTTCTCTTTCTATTCACAAGGCAAGCCTGTGGTTTGTGTGGCTGTAACACATGTGCTTTTCAATAGAACATTGTCTCTTCAGTACTAGAGTTTAAAACCATATCGCTTCTTGGTGCTAAGTAAGTGTGAGTGACTCTGTGTATGTGATGTGATGTGATGTGATGTGATGTGATGTGATGTGATGTGATGTGATGTGATGTGATGTGTGTACGTGTGTGTTGCCAATAAAAATGATCTAATGGGATATAAGGAGGGTGGGTTTTTTTGTTATTTTTTTGTTTGTTTGGGTATTTTGTTTATTTGTTTGTTTTTCTTTTTAGCTGAAAGAATAATATTTGGTGTTACTATGAATGATAGGTCTCTTTGTATAGGAGAAGAATCTGAATTTTAGATTGAACCATATCTGGAGGGCAGTGATTGAACTTGCAGATAGAAGTGGAGATCAAGAGGAAGTTTTTGGTTTCTTTTTTTTTTTTTTATGTTCTGCCCCTTTGATTACCATTGGCTGCCTGGCAAGTTCAGCTTTGTGAGTGAGGAAGGCAGCCCAGTGTTTCTTAAAGAACGTGCTTGTTTGGGGGTTTAGAACCCATCCGACTCTGCCATTGTACTAGGCTTTTACAAGGAGCAAGTTACATTGGCAGGTATCTGTAGACCAGGAAACAGAAGACAGATGGTTATTATAAGATAAAGCCAAGAGATATATGTGAGGATATACGCATTCTTCCTCTCCAACATGAAAGTGCCATTTTAGTCACTAGGAATGACTGTATGTCCTTTTGCCAGGCAGATATCATGATTGATAAGTCTTTATTTATACTGAGGCATTTAAAAAAAACAGCAGCATCGGAATCATCAAATTATTTTAGAATAAAAGGACAGTGACATTAAAACTGATAGGAAGGACTCGTTTCTTTCCCCTCTGTGATCATCTGATAGCCATTCAAAACATGTTGTGGCTCCTCCTTTATCACACCCCTTATTACAGCCCAGTCATGTGATCAGATACAAAGACCCACTTACTTCATCATGGAAGCAAGCCAGAAAGACTGTATGACCTAGAACTATACGTTAAGGGAGGTTTGGATTTTTAAATTCCACATGAGTTATTACTCGCTTACTAGCCTATTAAGTATATTCAGCAATTCTAAGGCTTGACAGCAGCTATAATATGCCCTTTATGCCCCTCTTTGGGATTATCTTACATTTCCTAATATGCTGGGACCTCCAGATAATAGAACAGATTTAGGCTCTTGATTTCCGAAAGTTCCTGGTGTCTTCTTATGTAGGGAGACTTTCACAGCACAGTGACGTAGTCATACAGATTAAAGAGAAGAAGAACATATCTTCTACAACTAATCACAGAAAGAAATCATTGAAGGGGCAATCCTTCGAGAGAGTGAGCCATCTCTGTTTGGATGAGGCAAGATTCATCAGGAAGACGGCATTGAAGTGGTTAAGGAGACCCACCTAAGTCTGGGACGGTGGAGAGTTAGTATTAATCATCGCAGATGACACTTTTTCAATAACTAATTCATTTATTAGGAAAATAGTTAAAGTCCAAGGTGATTTTCATAGTTTTTATTTGGGCAGGTGGGTGAAAAGGAATAAGTATTGTTAGCTAATAGGCAGTGGATCAAGTTACTTCCTCACCTCAGGCAGATAGGTAACCCTGATTCGTTCTGTTTGGGGCGTGTTGACTATGAGATGGCCTTTGAGACGTCAGAGATGTTTTGGGATGAAATGATCTTGTTTGTGAGAAGAGCTGAGCGCGTCCTGTCGATTTAGAGGTTTACAATATCCAGATACTATCGATGCTTAGAAGGGAATGCCATCAGACCCTCATGATCTCCACTTTTGAGGAATTTACTTAAATACCATAGAATAGCCCAGGGACTCTCCTTGACAGTCACAGGAGAAAAGTTAAGAGCTATACACGTAGGCCCGCCAAAATAATTCTGTAGAATGCTTTTTGGTATTATGTAGTCAGTATGTTATCTTTTAATTTTTATTTGCTTAACTTTTATTTTTGAGAGTAGTCTGTAATTACAGCATTTCCTCTCTCTATTCCCTATCTTCATACCCTTCTCGCCTCTCCTTCACACTCATAGCCTCTGTTTTTCACTAATTGGTGTTACATGCATATGTGGATATGTATAATATATTTCTAAAAATAACCTTTTCGGTCCATTCTTGTGCATATGTTTTCAGGGTTAACCATTTGGTACTGAACAACCAACTGTTGTGCTCTTCCCCGGGGACACCATGTAGCCTACTCCCCACTTTACTCAGTTGCCTCTGGTTCTCTGAGCAGGGCTGAGGCCCTGTGGACTTTTCTCCAACACTTTCACATGCCCATTGGTGTTGACTTTGTTCAGCACACATTCAAACCGTTCTTCATTCTTTCTTACCCGTCATTTCTCTTCGCTTTGTTGTTTTGTTTTGCATCTCTTTCTTTTTAAAAACATTTTAAAATGCTATACCTTCAGATAATATTGGGTTCATGTTACTTTTACTCTGATACAGTGGTTTTTCTCCACCTTCCCAATACTGCGGCTCTTTAATACGGTTCTTTATGTTGTGACCCCCCCAAACCATAAAATTATTTTTGTTGCTACTTCATAACTATAATTTTTACTACAGTTATGAATTGTAACGTAAATATCTGATATTTCTGATGGTCTTAGGTGACCACTGTGAATAGATCATTTGAGCCCCAAATGGGGTGTGATCCAGAGGTTCAGAACCACTGCTCCTCTCATTTGCAGTAAAGAATACCATAAGTTGTTTGATAGTAGCATGGGGTAATTGTTTAGAAGTAGGTAGTATTATTGGTTCCATTTTACAAAGTTGGAAACTCAGACACTCAAAGGTTAAGTAATATACCAAAAGCCACAAAAGTAACAAGTGATAAAGAAATATTCAGACCTACCCTCTTTTTTTTAAATTTTAGAATCAGCTTTAGTTGTTATTAGGGTATCCCATGATTCATTTGTGGGTTGTAGAATCTTAAGGGTTCTTAGGATCCAACTCATTTTGTCAGGCTTGTAAGCATTTGCTTTTGCCCCTGGGCAATAATTCTGCTCTCTCTTCATTTTCACCCTATTGTTTTCACTAAATATATTACTGATTATTTGAAAATCATACCTCTAATGCCTGCATAACTTCCTTAAGTATTCCCTTAATTCTTTGACTTATGTCTTGTTTTCATTTGATCTTAAATTTCAAAACTTTTAGTTTTAATCCAAAATCTTAAGATTCCAGAAACTCCTACAAACAAGTTTATTATATTAAGAGGGAACAAAATGTTTCAAGATTGCTAAATTATGCAAAATTCTTTTCCAGAAAAAAAGGGGGGGTGGGATATATATGCTGGGTGTGTTTCTGACTTCTTCATAGCAGTATTTTGCAATCTCTTATGGTTATCTGAACCAGACAAACAGGCAGAATCAGCAGCACATGGGGGTCAGGCTGATGAACGGGAGAGCAACAGAGCAGAGATCTCATGTATCATTAAGGTCTACATACTCTTTATAGTATCAAAGAACTGCAGCTGAAGGTCCAAAACATGTTAAGTAAAGTATATGGTCCAATAGCACAGATTGAGAGTTAGGGCCAGAACCAGTACTTAGAGATGTATGATGGAGTTTGACTCTTGGGAGGTTTGGATAACTCCGGGGTGCACAAAATGAGTGTACACAGGACACAGTATGTGGGTCAGCCTCATGGTTTCCTTTAGATCAGCCCTTTAATTCAGAGGAGAGTAACCCAAACGAAGGGCCCCAGTACTCACTCGGAAAAAATAAGGACTCCAGTCTCCTAGACTAGGAATACTGTGAAGTCTTCCTCATGAGTTTGCTTGGATCCAACTCTTAGATGTACAGGATGATTTTGGACTCTACTTTCACTGTTTGGTTAATAAATATGCTTGAAAGAGGGACTTCCCAAATCATTAAAAGATCATGTGATTCATACCTTTGGCTGCTTTATACCTTTGGCTGAATCCAGATTGTAGTTCTGTTTCTTAGATTGTAGCAAGAATGTGAGCAAAATTTATGCAGTGATTTGGGTTGCTGCCCATCAGGCTGTGTTGTTCTAAAAGTAAACCTCAAAGTTTCAGTGGTCTACCTTAACAAAGGGACACACACACATGCGCGCGCGCGCGGGCACACACACACACACACACACACACACACACACACACACACACTCACACTCATGCACACATGTACGTGCATGCACGCACATACATGCAATATATGTGAGTCGGGCTGGCTGCCCATCTTTGTGCAATAGAGAAGTCACGCAAAAGTAGCTGAGGCAAGACAGCCAAGTTATTCATGTAGACTTAAGTGACTCAGCTTGAAAGCGACACGTACCTCCTTGCTTTTCAACTGGCCAGGATTACAAGCATGGGTCAAATCCAGCTGGAGAAGAAGCCTGTGAGACGTGCAGAAGAGAGAAATAGAAACATTTCACGAGTCTGACCACTCTTTAAAAATGATTGATCCTTTAATATTATTTACTTAAAAATCTATAGGCAGATTCACATCCTTTTAAAGTTTTAAACTTTAAAAAAAATTTTAGACTTTTAAAACTTTTCCAAACCTTCATGTTGTTTTTCCTTTATGCTTAAAGGGCAAGTATATGATATAGAACATATTGTGTTTTAAATAAGTCAAAACTTTCTGCTCATCAATTGTCAGATCTCTACAAGTCATTTAACATCTCCAAATCTACTTCTCATCTGAATATTGGAGAGTGATTTCTCATCTGTGGGTATATTTCAAAAATTAGGGTAAGGATGACATTTAAAACACTTGACCTGGTATCTAATACATGATAAATGTCAAACAGATGCAAATTTTTGTTTTATTTTTATTTGAATTGCCAACCTTATAGTAGGATCTACAATATACTCATAATCCTCACACAGCAGTAGATTTGGTGGGGACAAGAGATATTTTTGCTGAGCTTAAATGAAATGTTTATTTCTTATACTTGTAGGTCATGGGGAGTTTCAAAGGCCATGCTCTCCCTGCGATTTTCTTCTGCCTCATGGGTTTCTGGTGGAGTATGAAGAGCGTCCTGAAATCTGTCTACAAAAAGCAAACTCGAACCTGCTACCTTAACTCTAAAACATTATTACGTCGAACGGAGATTTGGGAAGGAGCCATTGCGATTTTCATGGCTCTTACTGGTAAGTAGACCATTCAAGGCTGTGCTCATATTTTCTCCTTTTGAGTATTTCATGAGCCAAAATAACCATTCAAGATTGAGATGTACAAAATGAATTTTGTATTACTATGTTGCCTAGTACTTAACCCAACTACAGTTTACAACTGTCATAATCTTAGGAAAGTGACATTTCATAATTATTCAAAAGTCTAATCCTTAATGAGTTATTTGCATCTGCATATGCAGTCAAGTGAATTTCCTTTGTATCAGTGGGAACCTGTGAGATAGTCTGAAACAGGTTGTTGTGATCCCTCAAAGAGTAAACGCTAAGAAACCATTTTGTAAATTATTATAAAAAAAATAGAACAATTATGGGAAATCTCCAATAAATCATTGTGTAGAGATGATAGAGAGAATCAGGCCCGAAGGTCATCTTGCTTCATGTATATCCACCTTGTTTATTGAGTAGGACAGAGGTCAGGTAACTTGTAACTTCAAAGCTTTCCATTGCTATTGAACATTCTATACTGCATTCTTACAGTACTGCTTTCGCTGCTCTTTTGAGAAAGGTAACACTTCTAATTTCCCCACTGATTCTTTTCCTTCATGTCAATTTTGTTATGACCATCAAACTGCAAAGTAACTATTTCCAAAGAGAGGACTTTTCTTGCCCATTCTAGAGGTTAACAAGGCAGCATCTCTAAGGGGGAAAAAAACCACTGTCTACATGAATAATTAACCATGTGTAGAATCTGCATGAAACATCCCTATTATTCTTAGTTGGAGAAAAAGCTAATTCCTTATCATTTTGTCAGGAATCAGGGAAAATACTCTTTTTTGAAACAGCTACCCAGGCATACAATATCTAGAAAGAAAGGAATCATCCTTTATCAGACACATATTGGAACGCCAAGCCATCAAGTGGTCATTATTATTAGAACCAGTTGTTGAATTGAAATTACCAGTGTTAAGGATACAGTTGCTTGGTTCCTTTGTCTATGCGTAGATGAAACTGGTTATCCAAACAAGCATCTAAACTTCTGAATCAAGTCTAAGTCATTATAGCTAGGCATTTGATGGGAAGCTTAGGAGGAATCAGCATCATAAGGTTGGAATAATCAATGAGCACGTGGTCCTGTGCCTTCTCACATACCAGGGAGAGTTAAGGAGAGGGTTCTAAAATGTGATATGTTCCTCCACAGGTATGGCTGGGGAACAGTTTATCTCAGGAGGACCCTCCTTGATCTTATATAAAGATGGCCAGTGGAACCAGATCCTGGGCTGGCATCACACAACCATGTACTTCTTCTTTGGGCTACAGGGTGTGACCCAAATCATATGTTACACTACTAATGTACTGCCACTTTGCTTAAGCAAGTTAATGTTATCAAATGCCATCTTTGTGGAGGGTAAGTATGAGGGAAATACATTTTCTGTTCTTTCCCTATCAGTGGGCATTGATTTAGCATTTTATAATAATACATCTTTTGGTTGGTTTTTTTTTTTTTTTGTCACCTTGATTGGCAGGACTGTCTGTTTGAGCTATGGATAAATATATGTGTATCCTAGATAAGATGTCTATAACCTTCCTTCCTTACATCTTTACAGGCTAATTTAGATCTAGGCAGACACAGCCACTCAAAACACTGTATTTGCATTTCCTGTCTGGCTTTAAACGTCATCTCCAATGGGTTCTTTACCCATCAGTTGCTGTGGAACCTATCACCCTTTTCACTGCTAACAGTGAATTGAAATGGAGCATCAACTCACAAGAGAAAATGTCTACCAACCTCTAAAGAGCTTTTCAAAGATCAGGAACAGAAACCTTGCAAAAATGTGGTATATAGTATCTGAAAATGACTTCCTAATTCCGAAAGGCTAATGAGGATGACGGGATATTTCTTTCCGTCGATTTCTCAGATTATTGTAAGGGTGGCAGATGAAACAGGCGTTTAATAATTTGTGATAATTTAAGTCGGTCTTTGCTCAATTCCTAAAAACAAGACTTTGACTTTACCTTATTCATCTGTACATTCACATTAATTATAGCTCCCTACTGCAGTCATGTTTATTATACATTATCCTGAACAGATAATGCCTTGGACAAGACTTGAACATTTTTTATGGCTTGTTAGAACACAAGACCAAGGATAGAATAACAGAAAAGTGGGGATAGAATTCAAGGATTCTCTTCCTAAGAGACAGTATTTACTCTCCCCCAAAAAGCAAAAGTACTTTGCTACGGGGATCAGTGGGGATTTGCTCTTTGGGACAAGCTTATGTTTGTATAAAATTCTGTGGAGAGAGACTGGTGCAGTGGGAAGCCTTTGGTTTTACCAGAACCTATGTTTATTATTAGCATTTATCTTCTACAACCACACACATGGTCGGGAAATGATTGACCATTTTGTACACGAACTTCTGGTCTACATCACCGTATTTTCCGGTCTGGTTGCCTTCATGGAGTTCCTCTCAAAGAACAACGTCCTTCTGGAGCTCCTACGGTCCAGTCTCATTTTATTACAAGGAACCTGGTTCTGGCAGGTGAGTTGAGATTTCTAGCTAACAGACCCAGTGCCACTTCTCTGTCATTTCTAATTGATGAGACATTTGGTTTTAGTATTCCCCTCCTGTGAGCATCAGAGAGGTGATGTGCATGGAGTAGCCTGGCAGTTCTAGTGAAGAATACTGTCAGAGTAGCTGTGGAGGAGGTAGGTGCTGTGTCCCTTCATGATGAATCCACTTACCATGTATGCCATCAGCTGCTGCTGCTGGTTGTAGGTGATTCCTCTTGCTAGAACAGCTTATGGTCTGATGGCTCAAAGCTCAAAAAACATATGAAAGACACACAACAGAACACATATGGAGAGACAACTCTATGATGGGAAGGGGAACAAGTCACGTGGTCTGAGTGAAGTAAACACACCATGAAGCTTAGGATTGTATGGACAGTGTGGGGCTAACAAGGTGGCTCAGTGGGGAACAGTACTGGTTGCTTTTGGAGAGGATAAAGGTTTTGTTTTTTGCATAACTTCAACTCCCAAGTGTCCAGCATCTCTGGCCTTGAATGGTACCTTGCTCAGGGCTAGAGCCCCTGCCTAGAATCCCCTAGTGAGAGGCTGGAAGTATGCATCAGAGGCAGATCCCATCTTTTCATTTTATTATATTCCCCATTCACAATGGTCCAGAGGTTAGGTGTTACCACTTCTAATTCATCTACAGGTGTCTCCAGCAATACCAAGCTATTTTCTCATGCTAGGATCTAAGTCTAGTCTAATCCCAAATCCCAGAAACTTCCCATGTTATAGCATCATCAACCCCCTAAACTTGCCATGCCATTGAGAGCAGCAAATCAAGTACTGGCCGTGCATTTTAGAGAGACTGTTGAGCTACCATCACATTCATAGAGATATAAACGAAGTCTAGAAAGAGGTAAGAATGTGGTTTGATGGGGCAAGACTTTAATTTTTCAGTCACCAGAGAGCCAGGATTTGAGGCTGATGTGGCTATTTCAGGGGACTTGCATTTCCCCATGATGGGTGATAGAAGAATTGTCAGGTGAAGGGGAGAGAATGTGGGAGGAGGTAGGAGAGCTTGCAGTCCAGGGACCTATGGTAAGTTGGAAAGAAGTTCATAATATTAACTTGAAAGCGTTTTATAGAAAAATATGGTAAGTACCCCCATAAAGTGACCAATCAGATGATTGCTGTCTATAGCAGCTGAGGTAGGATCTTAACACACCACAGGGTACCCAAATGGAGTAAGGAAGATGGCACAGGAAGAACTAGTGGACAGTGAATCGCCATGCTTTCCCATGTGCATGTGTTCAGTAGGCAAAAGAAAGGCTGTGTTTTCAAGACAGAGCTTCTGGTCAAGTGGACTCTGTGAGCTTAGGCGTCCTGCCTAGTCTCTGCTCTGAGCACATGGCAAAGACTCAGAAGACAGAACACGGCTGCAGAGATTTGAAAAAGAAACATAGAAAATGGAAGAGAAATTTTAAGAGAAAATTTTAAAAAAAAAATAGAAAACATCTAACTATATGCAGGTAAAACAGGCAGGGTATAAAGTCTTGTGGGCAGGCCAAAAGTAAAACAGAGATGCACAGCGGGAGCAGAGCTGAGCTGGAGGCCTGCTGAGGCTAGTCCAGGGCAACTGCTGGGGTAAAGCCAGGCCCTTGCAGCACTTCTGGCTGGTGTGTGTGTGTTTTGTCTCTATGATCTGATTGGTTTCTTCGGATTAGTTTCTTGATGTCTGTGGAAGTTTGATGGACTTGTATGGATTTGTTGAATTCTTATTTCACTTTTCCTTTGTTATGAGGCTGTCTTTCTCTCTTTTTTATTCCTCTAGTTTTTTTTTTCTCCCTTGGATGACAAATTTCATTTATTTTTAACATCTTATTGACAAAACATGCCTTAGTCTCTAAATACCTCTAGATACTGTTCAGTATTATATTTGTAGTGCACTTTCATCTTTAATTCATGAGTTCTTTTGACTCATGTGGAGTTTCTCTGTTTTTATTTTTAATTTTTATTTTTTATATTCTATGTTTACATTCCAAAGGCTTTCCCCTTTCCCAGTTCCCACCCACCATACTTCCCATAGTTCCTCTCCCCCACAACTATTCCCCAATCATTCCCCCTCCCCCCTCGGTTTCTTTACTAAACTGGATGCAATCTTTACAGGCCCAGGGTCCTCTCCTTTCTTCTTCTTGGGAATCATTTGACTTGCTATTTGTGTCTTGAGTATTTAGGGCTTCTGGGCTCATTAATATCCACTTATCAGTGATTGCATTTCATGTGCATTCTTTTGTGATTGGGTTAATTCACTCAGGATGATATTTTCCAGGTCTAACCATTTACCTACAAATTGCATGAATTCATTATTTTTAATTGCTGAGTAGTATTCCATTGTATAAATATACCACATTTTCTGTATCCATTCCTCCTTTGAGGGATATTTGGGCTCCTTCCAATTTCTGGCTATTATAAACAAGGCTGCTATAAACATAGTGGAGCATGTGTCTTTATTGCATGCAGGGGAATCCTCTGGGTATATGCCCAGGAGTGGTATGCCAGGGTCCTCTGGAAGTAACATGCCCAATTTTCTGAGGAACTGCCACACTGATTTCCAGAGCGGTTTTACCATTTTGCAATCCCACAGGGCCTCACGCTCAAGGTCACCCTTCTCCCCGTCACCGACTCGTAGCTCTATCTAGTAATACAATGTTAAGTTTCAGAGTGTATCTTTTGTAAACATCACTCATTTCCAGTTTGATCAAAGAATGTGTTTTCTTTGAAGGGTGCAGACACTTCCTTTGGTACAGAGCAGATGTCACTATGAATTCTGTGTGCTTGAAAGGGCAGGTATCAATTATTTGCTCAATTCAAGATCCTATGTGTTGTCTGTCTTTCCGTTACTGTAACAAATGCCTAAGTGATCAACTCTAGGAAGAAGAATGGTTAGTTTTCCACATGTTTTCAGAGGTCCCAGCCTGTGCTTTGTTAGGCACTTTGGCTTTTAGGCTATTGTGTGTGAGCACATCATAGGAGGAGATGTGCACAGACCACTTGCCTCATGATTAGACAGAGAAAGAGAAGTAATGGCCAGGGTTCCACAATCTGCTGCTTCTTTTTTTTGGGGGGGGATATTTATTTATTTATTTGTTTGTTTGTTTGTTTGTTTTTTGGTTTTTCAAAACAGGGTTTCTCTGTGTAGCCCTGGCTGTCCTGGAACTCGCTCTGTAGACCAGGCTGGCCTTGAACTCAGAGATCCGCCTGCATCCGTCTCCCAATATTTTTTTTTATTATTTTCTATATTCTTTGTTCTGACCTAAGGGCTCCTTTAAGCCACCAACCCAAAGGTTGGAAAGAGCAAGCTGTTACCATAGGGGACTTGATGCATTTTTCAAATTGTAGCATACATACATATTATATACATGTTTAATTTTATGAATGAGCTTGATATTCTTGTAAAAAATAAAAAGACAGACAGAGCAAGAAACAAAACCCAATGAGCATTGATGAAAGGAATTATAAGATAGGATTATAATCAATAAAATCAACTAATATTTAGTTAATACATAGCTATTAGTTCTTCTTAGACATAAAAAGATAAGGACAAAACAGCTTATTGCTATCACTTTGGGCACAAAATAATATTTTCACACTTATTGAAAACTATGAGGTTACAATCTATAGGGATAAATTTCTGATTATTTAGAAGTTTTTTTTCAACCTACCAATATGTCTAGATTAGTTTCTTGTGTGGCCAGGTGTCTAGCCTGAATATTGTCTCTGACTCTTAAAAGAAAAATGAAGATTTTTATGAGTGTAAATATATATTAACAAGAAGTGACTGTTAATCTACATCTTCATCCTTTGATTCCTCTGAAATAAAGTGTCTAGCAATTTAGGAAAATGTTTTGTGCTTCCAGAGTTTATCAGTAGGTGAAGTGTGCAAACATTCACGTGCAAATCTCTCTCCTGAACCAATGGCATTGTACTGTGATTTGCTTTTCACTACTTTCATCTCCTGCCACGTGCCCACAAGTGGCCAACACTAGTGTGTAAATTATCTAGAGACAGATTAGAGAAAGTGCCACTCGGATGCTGGATGCTTGGAACCGTTTGTGAGCTGAATGAGGCAAATGTAGACCAGTTATTGTTTATAGCTCATATTGAAACGATTCTGTGCAGACAGAAGAGAAACTCCCCTCTTAGCCTATAAAAAAATCGTTTCTTTCTTAAACTATGTGGCATTGAAAACATGTGTATTCAGTGACTAAGCCACTTCATGTAATTAAAAAACAAGAAGAAAGTCCCTTGTGCCCTTCATTCCGTGATGTTTTTTTGTATTTCCCTGTGGGTGAGCAACCCAGAGGCTCATTTCGTACTTTCTTCTTCCTTTGTTTCTCCTCCTCTTCCTCAGAGTGTAGGATGGTTGAACAGTGGGGGGAACTTTACCTGTTACCATCGCTCCTTGTCATTTTGGACAGTTGTCTGTGTCTATCCTAGTTCTGTTTGTCCCCATGTCCCGAAGATCCCTTACAGGACAACTGTCCTGATCCTGAGTCCAAACTGTAGCTCATCCTTGTCTGGACATTATAAAAAACAAAATGACCAAGCAGTTAAGAACACATGGTGCTCTGGCAGAGGACCTAGGTTTGGCTTCCATCATCCAGATAGTGACTCACAACCTTCTGTAACTCCTGTCATAGATACCAGGCATGCAAGTGGTATTCAGGTACATGCAGGTAAATGCTCAACGTGAATTCACACAAAAATAAATGTCTATTTAAAACAAAAGTCCATTCTAAAATGGCAAAATGGCTCACCACTCTGCCTCAAGGCGTGACATTGTACATAAAACCCTTGTTTGGACTTTCAAGGTTGACATAAATGAGACTAACAAAATATGCAGCAAAATACTTCTTAACTGTAAGCTAGAGAAAATGGGCCTCTGAGTTATTCATTATCAAAGAAAAAAGTTAACTATAGTGTTTCTAATAGCAGTGAAGATTTAACTAATCAAAACATGGGTTTTCTTGGGGGAAGGGATAGCGTACAAAATATAGTAGAAAGAATTCTTTCATAGGTATTTTCTCTTATAATTTTCTAATTAGTAGAAAACTAGTTAGCACCACTGATTAAAATATATTGTTCATTTTTACAAGATGACTTGACAGGTTTGTTAGTTTCTGGTCCTGACTTACAATGTTCTTGGTTTACTTAAGTTTAGCTTAAAGGCCTAGAATGTCCCTTGGCTTCCATAGTAGCTATCTTCATGGCTCCTGTTCTTGGGTTGCATCTTGGCCTTCAGTCATATGTGCAGCTTTCAAACTCTAGGAGGTGAGTTTCCAGTAAAATATTTGGGAAGAAACAGTCAACTTTTCTGTCACTTTGATATAAAATAATGATAAAAATAGTAAAAAAAAAAAGTAGTTAAATCCTTTTGTAAAATTGCAGCCTTTTATTTATCATTATCATTTTGATTATTATTATTTTAATGATGGCTACTAAAGGTTTCTTGAGATAGTTTATTCTGGAGGTTTCTAAAGGCAACTGTAGAGTCTGGGTAAAATGGTACATTAGAACCCAATGATGTAAGATCCAGAAAGAGGGGAACAAGGTTGTAAACATACATAGGGACTCTGTCTCCAGTTGAGAGAGATGAAGAAGGAAAGAAAGAAGCCTGCCTGAGATTTTAGTAAAGACACAGCTAGACAAATCCATCTGCCAGTCACCAATGTCAACATACTACTTGCACTGTCTGGTAGCTGAGAGGTGCTTTGTTTTTCTGGACTCTGTGCTAATGGGCCAGTGAGCTGGAGAGATTCTGGACAGGCTACAAACACACAACAGGGCTGGAGTGACCATTAATGGGGGAGACATCAAGCCCCTTAGACCATGGAGATATAGACACAACTATGACAGGTTCTTTAAGACTGAGAATCTCCATGGGCACATTGGAGATAAATAAATAGCTCAACTGCCAGGGCTACTGACCCCATGGGGAACTGAGAAATGAGGGGTTAAACTGGTCCAGGAATCTTGCATACGTCTGTGGCCAGAAAGACACAGGCTAGTGACAAAGACACTAGGAGGACAAATGTTCTACACATTCTCCGAGCCTTAAACACAGAAAACCTCACATAGAAAAAGATAGTGCTCAAACACTAGATAAGAAAGTATTAACTGGAAGATAAGGAGATATCAGTCTGGGAAAGTCTAGCAGTAGGCGGAGTTCTACATCAAAACCTGTATGACCAGGTGAATGTACTAACCTGCCTTGTGTGAATTAATGAGACTGGCAGCCTCACTCTCACCTGCAGAGATGGATATCAAAGCAAAAACGGTGGGAGAGACCACACTCAACTCCACTAAGAAGTGACAACACCTTCACTTTGCTTCATATTTTATTCATGTATTATCTTTATCTTTATCTTTTAGAATCTTTTAGAATTTGCTATCTGGGTGATGGAAACCAAACCTCGGAAAGATAGCTTATATTTCCACAGAAGAGTCTTTACAACCATCCTTCCTCTGTACTATAATGGTTGTCTTCATTTTCTGTTCTTTCTCCCTTCAGCAAAACCATAGGAAAAAAAGCATACTCAATAATTATCTCAGTGGAACATGCCCTTAACTTCCTAATGAAAAGATGCGAACTAACTCACTGAACCAGAACCCAGATCCAGGGGAGAAGACACCTAGGCTAAGAGTGTTTATTGCTCTTGCAGAGGACCTAGATTCAGTGGCTGGCTCCCACATCAGACAGGTCTCAGCTGCCTATAATACCAGCTCCAGCATATCTGAGACCTCTGGCCTCTTCAGGCACTTACATTTATATGTTCATACCCACACACAGACATTATATACACACAAATATTTAAAAAATAAGATAAATCTTAAAAAAAATCCCAAGATCAAAGTATGTATGTCTCCAGGAAATATGCTTCACTTGGACGAAAGAAAAAAAAATCCAAAATCTATGAATCAAAGTTTGGAAATCAACCTACTAAAATCCCAGAAGGGGCGGGGTGGGGGGGTGGGGGTGGGGGGAAGCTGCCAGAGCTCTTCTGATACCTGATGAGAGCTGATAAGGAGACTCCAAACTAACAGGTTTCAGAAGAGATAAGGAAGGCCCCTGCATATTACAGGGAACAAGCCAAGAAGAGTTTGGTAATTTTAAAAACTCATTCATGGGATGTTGGGACGCCCAGTTCTACAAAGCAACCACTAAAATGCATGGAAGGTCAGATAGGTCCTAACAGAATGATAGTGGGGGATTTTTAATTTTCCCTGTCCATATTGTTAGGTAGGTCTTCCCAACTAAAAGACTCCTAAAGAAATTTCAGGCTTTAAATATTAAACTATTTAATAGATCATTTGCATCAACAGATGTCAAAATAATGTTTGATAAAATCTCAATAGGGTTTTGTTACAGACATTTTTTTTTTGAAGAGCTGATCATGAAATTAGTGTAGAGTTGCATTGTACCCAGTATTACATTCTTCAGATCATGGGAAAGGGTCATAAAAGTTGTAGCACTCACACCTTTCCATTTTAAAATGATTGCTTAACTATAGTAATCAAAACTATTGCCCTGGGAGTTTTGCCATCTCAATAATATTGAGACATGTAGTACATAATTTGAGATGGATTTCCATTTCCTTGGGCCCTTAATTTCTTTTACCAGAGTGGTTCAGCTTCTGACATATATATCTTAAAGCTTCTCGATCTGTGTGAGTTCATATGTGTATTTACATGTGCATGTGTGGGTGTGGGTGTGGCACCTGGAATCAGCATCAGTGCCTTGCAGGTACCAGTTAAATGTTCCGCCATGGAGGTATATTTCCAGTTGTTCTTGGGTACTTCTCTTCACGCAGTGTTAGTTTAAGTACGTTAGAGAAACTTTTATTGTGGGATTTCCATTGCTCAGGCATAAAAATATATGTGATGATTGTGTATTGATTTTCAATTTGCAAATTTGTAAATCTCCCTCATTAGATATGATGATTTGGTCATGGGTTCTTTACGATTTTCTATGTTTCTGGTCATGTTATATATATAGCCACAGATCATTTTACTCTTTCTTTTCCAAAATGAATGTCTTTATTTTTCTTGATTGATTTTCCTGACTAGAATTTTCAATACAGTGTTTAATGGAGGTGATGATAGAAAATGTCTTTATGCTCCCTGATCCTGAAGAGAAAGTTCTAGCCTTTTACCAGTTAACACAACAATGTCTATGGGTTTCTGTTTATTGAAAAAGCATTTTACAGTCTAATTTTGAAACACCAGAGTGAGACTGTTCAGTGTTGGCATTATGTATCAATCTTTGTCATCATTGGAGTAAAATATGCTTTGGACACTGGTAAACTAGTGCTTTTTTTAATAGATGGTCCATTCCTTGACATATGACCATCAAGATTAGATAGTGCTGAACTTCTAATTCAAAAGGAAGATTCTATTCTTACCTTCTTATAAGACAAACTGGGGATTTCTGAAAGTGCATCCAAGGCCAGAGATGAGCACTGTAAACATTTTGAAATTTGATAATTAATTACGCTTAAAATTATTCTTCAAAAATATGCCTAAAATCCTGACACATACAGAAAACCTGACATTGTATCTCAAATTGTGGGAGTCATATTAGTTAGCAAACATTTAAAAATGAACCTTCTTTGAGAATATGATTGGTTATTTTAAAGTGCGCTTGTTTTGAATTACAGATTGCTTTCGTCCTGTACCCTCCTAATGGAAGCGCTAAGTGGAACCTGTCAGACATCGAAAATAAAATGTTTCTTTCAATGTGCTTTTGCTGGCATTACGCAGCAATCCTTGTCATCATTGGAGTAATGTATGCTTTGGCCAACTGGTAAGTTAGTGATTTTTTTTTTAAAAAATAGATGATCCATTCCTTGTCATATGACCATCAAGACTTGATAGTGATGAACTTCAAATTCAAAAAGAAGATTTTATTCTTACGTTCTTGTAAGGCAGACCAGAGTATTGGGAAGTTATCTCTACACAAAGAAGTGGCCAGCAAAAGGGTCCATGTGGACTTAAAGTTGTAAGAGTTGAGCGGCATGGCTGCTGTGCCTCTGACCCATGCCTCACTCCATGCATAACCCCTGGATTCTCTGTCCTTTCACTGGTGTCTATCCCAAGTGGCCAGACCCCCTGTGCGCAGTGAGATCTCCACTTACTCATGGGTACACAGTTTATTTGTACCATTTCATAACCTTGGGACCTCTTTTTGACAAATGTACATAAACAAACTTAAAGACAATAACCCCAATAGTTCTAAAAGTTGAACGGTGTATTCTTTTACACAAGAATCCCGATCTAACTTTCTGAGCAGAGGAGGAGCAACGTAGAAGATGGCTGAGAACACAATTCTAGTTCTATTGCCCGTTGGCTATGACTTCAGACTCATTACTCAGACACAATAAGTACGGATCTTATTGTTTACAAAATTGGAATAAGTGAACCTACATGGGATTCTGTATTTAAATGGTCTCATAATCTGGCCAGTATTGTCTTCCTCTTTATTTGGGAGAAGGTGGAGTCCCTCCCATGGGGAAGATTCTTGTCTTGTAGCCAGGGCTAATTAGAGAGGCAGACAATTTAAAACACAGTCCAGAGAGTGGAAGCAGTCTAGAGAACAAGGAAGGCTTCTCGGGATCAAAAGGTAAAGTTAGCTGAGATGTTGAGTAAGGCGGGAAGGGGGTGGTCATGGCTCCCGGGTAGTTAGTACCAAAGCATAGCAGGACTGGCTGGTGCTCATTACCGGGCACAGATCCTCAAACACTCAGTCCTTCAGACTCGACACCGAGTATAATACTCCACCCCTGCAGCAACGTGTACCTAGTGGGCAGCATGGTGGACGCTAGCTCCCCAGAATGTACACTGTGACACAATCCATAGTACAATTACACTGTAGCTACTGCTGTACACCCTGCATGTTCTCAAGACCCCTAGAATGCAGCAGCACTTTCTAGGCCCCGCCGTTTGTCAGCGTCTACTGTAACCAGCTAGCTCTGCGTCCTCTAGGCAAGGCTCGCAGGTCGTCCCTCCTCCTCTGAGCTTTCCACTACAGCAGCCATGACACTGGGACTCTGGAAAAGGAACTCGAACCATTGCCTTCTCCACCTTCCAGACATCCCTCTTGGCCTTTGGATGGGTTCACATCGCTCTGTAGATCCTTTCTTCCTTCTCCAGATTGTTTCTGTTATTTCTGTCCCCTTCCCCCAAAGCATGTGCTTCAGCTCACTGTAAAGGCCGGCTGGGCTACTGAGTCTTGCTTTCTTCCCCTGTTGTTCTAGGCTGACATCTGAGCATCATCTTCTTAGGGGCTGGGCAGTCTTCAGGAACAGTACCAGGATGCAAGAAAAAACTCTCCTTCGAGTCAGCTCCCCTCCAGAGCCAACAGAAGACTACTGTCTCTTCCTGTTTCAAAAGCCTTCAGATGCACAATAAATGGCTTGTCTACTTACAGGTCCCTAGAAACAAAAAACTCCAGTTTTATTTTTTTAACCTCTCACAATCCTTCCCCCCAACACACACACACACACACACACACACACACACACACACACAAGTGTTGTTCCAATCTCTGAGCTGAGAGTTCCCTTTGCCTTGCATATTTACACTAAATGCCCATCTCTTCTTTGAAATCTTCTATAATTCCTCTGATTTTCTATTGATCTGTGTTTCCTAAGCTTCAGTGGCTCTTCGTGTGCACAGACACTTTAGATATTGTGATCTACCAATTGTCATATGTTGACTACTACTCTGTGTTAATCCTCTGCCAGCTACATTGTGTCCTCATGTGAAAACAATCATTTTTATATCCCCAAACCTACTGGCATATTGCCAGACATGTAATAAGTGTTCAGTTGGCATTTATTAGCTGTGTGCTTGATCTGTATTTCAGAAGTATTTAAACACAGCCTTCATTTGTTCAGAAATCGTATTTTATATGTTTTTCAATTTTCCTTTAATATTTGAATTGAAAAGACAAGACCAAGAGTTCAACTTTTCCTAAACTATTTTGATATATATGAAATAGTTTTAAAATATCACAAAGATTAAGTATTGTCTTTCAGTGAGATCACCAAGATAACTAATTCAGTCCTAGTTTTGAAAACAAGCAGCTTTGAAACTCCGTTAGTCAGGGTTTGACTATGAACTGATTGCTTATCCACAAGACATTAAATGTCAGACATTATATCCAAGTTGTTTGACATAGCACAATGACAGCCACACAAGCACATCTAAGTTACGGGATTCTCCTCCCCAAACGCCAGAAAGATTACACTAAATGCCCCCAAATTTGCAAAATAATGGCTCGAGATTGCCTCATTCTATCCCCCTGCCTGCAGTCTTGATTACACAATCTCATAGGTGAAACCTATGGGTTGGGAAATCTCGTTGCATATTCAATGTGTCCGACAACTCTACCTCTGTTGCAAATAACTATTCAATAGTCCTTGCCTATGAGTAAAGAAGACTGTATCCAGATATATTTTTCACACAGTGAGTCATGTGAAGAACAAAGTGGGGCTTGTTCACACACCAGCACCAAGTTTCATGGAAGTAACTCTTACAACAGCTCTGCTCTCTTGTATATTAACTGATGAGAATGTAAAGCAAGAGCAGAAACATACCTTGATCTTGATTCCTCCAATTTCCCCCATTTTAGTATGTATGTATGTATGTATGTATGTATGTATCTATCTATCTATCTATCTATCTATCTACCTATCTATTTAATTACTTATCTATTTGGGTTGTCTTGTTTCGAATGATTTTTGTTTTTTTTTTAAGACAGGGTCTTACTATGTGGTCCTGACTTACTTACAACTGTAGACCTGTGTAGACCAGGCTGGCAACAGACTCAGAGACCCACCTGCCTCCGCCTCCTGCATGGTGGGGTTAAAGGCAGGTGCCACCATGCCAGACTACAGTTTCTTTCCATCACCCCACCTCTCACTGTGCCTCACAGGACCACAGATGCCTAGAACCCAACAGAGGTCTAAATGTGTCTGCACTTAGGGGCTTACAGCAAGAGCAGATACAACTCAGAGAGAAAGAACAGGACGTAGTGGGAGTTACTGGATCTGTGTTAACATTCCATTCCCAGGGAGAAATGAACATAATTGATTAATCCCTTCCATCTTCCATGGATTAGGGTTGTACTATATGGAAAGAATATATGGGCTTTTAAAAGATGACATAGATGTTCTCCTGCCCTTAACCTGTTACAGAGTATCAGCCCTTCACCAAGGTAGTAGCGTGAACTGTTCAGGACGTATAAACAAAATCAGCAGTCAAATCAAGGCAAATAGCTGAGCAATTTTTCTTGGCTGTTGAGTCAACAGACATTATGGAGTCTGTTCAGTTGTGGGTTTTTTTTATGGGAGATGCTAGGGTTAGTTGGTGGCTGAAGAATAGGTAGCCTCTCTTCACAGATGAGTGATATGACCTCCTGTCAGATTGTTCCAAATCTCAGTGATGTGTCAAATGCATCAGTGTCATAGGTTATAATCACTTCTGGCTCTGGTAAGGGTTAGGCCAGAAAATGGAATGCAGGTGGTGAAGCTCTTGTGAAGCTTTTGTGTGGGATCCAAAGCGCAGGGGATGACCGCCGATATGGATAGAACAAGCCACAACTTCATCGGACAAAGAAAGAGAGAAAGTAAAAGTCAGAATATAAAAAGGCTGAAGGAAGCTTTCATAAAAAGAAATACAGGCCAACCTTGACATGGGTATTCAGTTGGGCTGTGACCCTAAGAGCAGATCATGTATTTCTGTACCGGAAATGACATTTCTTTGCAATTCACAGGTAGTTATGGATTTGATGTCGATGTCCCACCAAAGTCAGGTTTATTTACATTTGTCACAGTCAATAGAGTTTCCTGCTTGTTTTACAAATGATCATTTGTCTTCTGGTGCATAACTAAGCAATCTCATAACACATTTTATGGACACATCTTTTCTGTTTCCTTAGTCCTTGATATCTAGTCCATACTCATTTCCAGGTATCTCAAAGCCAAGAAGAAAACATTTCCCTTTGTTGGATTGTCTCTGCTCACGGACATTGTAGGAATAATCTTTAGTTTGTTACAGTTTAGATTCATATTTCTCTAAAGTTTCAAGTCTTGTAACCAGAGATAATCTTCTTTTTCCCCAGGTTAGTTAAGTCTAGACTTAGGAAGGACTGCACCTCAGAAGTTGGACTCCTGAAACATACTGACCGTGAGCAAGAATCAGAGGAAGAAGTATGATTTTGATGGGCATCTAGTCTTTCTAGATAAGCCTCCTTGTTTTGTGTTGCCTTTGTTCATGGCTTTGTTTCTTGACCTTTTGTCTCAAGGACACTTGTCTGAGGCTGACTCCATGCTGTTTGTACTTCTAGTTTTGTTAAAGTGTTGCACTTTAAATATCTTATTTTCATCTCTGAAAGAACCATGGGTGATAAATTCACTTTGCATATTGTGCATGCCATGTAATTCAAAAGCAATCATATTTTTTCCAAACTTTAGTTTGGTATCCATTTATTAAAATTATATATTTTATTTTTTGGATAGATACCTTCAAGATTTGTGGTCTTGCTATCACTGTAATAAATTAAATGTTGACTTGTACTTGCTTATCTTGTTGCCACAATGGAAAAAATAAATGAATGAATACAACTTGGTACAGAAACCTCAAATACTCATTTTTTTTCTTATTAAAGTATACCTCATCCTCACATGATACTGAAAAATCTGCATGTACAAAATTCCATTTCTTGATACAGAAAATGTGGTACATTTTGACAGTGGAGCTCAGCTATTAAAAACAATGAATTAACAAAATTCTTAGGCAGATGGATGGACCTAGAAAATATTATTTTGTGTGAGGTAACCCAATCACAAAAGAACAGATATGGTATGCACTCACAGATAGGTGGATATTAGGCCAAAAGTTCTGAATACCCAAGTTACAATTCACAGACCACATGAAGCTCAAGAAAAAGAAAAACCAAAGTGTGGGTGCTTCAGTCCTTCTTAGAAAGGGGAGCAAAATACTTATGGGATTAAATATGGAGACAAAGTGCAGAGCAAGCAGAGACTGAAGGAAAGGCCATCCTGTCCCACCTGGGGATTCATCCCAGATACAGTCACGAAATGCAGACACTATTGTGGATGACAAAAAGTGCTTCCTGACGGGAGCCTGATATAGCTGTCTCCTGAGAGGCCCTGCCAGAGTCTGAAAAATACAAAGTTGGATGCTCGCAGCCAACCATTGGACTGATGGCGGGGTCGCCAATGGAGGAGTTAGAGAAAGGACTGAAGGAGGTGAAGGGGTTTGCAACCCCATGGGAAGAACAACAATATCAACCAACCAGAATCCCCAGAGCTCCCAGGGACTAAGCCACCAACCAAGGAGTACACATGGCTACAGCTGCATTTGTAACAGAGGACAGCCTTGTCAAGCATCAATGGGAGGAGAGGTCCTTGGTCCTATGAAGGAAGTCTACTGTTCCTTTGGACCTCTTTTTAAATGTGCTACCAAGTCCCTACAGAGGCAGCCACCTTCTCTGAGAATTCTAAATAATGAGCTTGAGAATTACCACAGATGATTTCTCATGAGTGAGAACAGTTCATGGTATTGATGCTGGAGCTCCTGTCTGCCTGCTACACCTTCTACTTGAGTAATACCCAAGATTTTGTTGTGGTTTCCTGTAAGCCAGAAGATGTGCAAAGACTTGCCATGCTGGCGAATGAATCAACTTTGTACCAAGGTTACCTGCTCAGTGTCTCTTCCTGGGCTTAATTACATCATTTAAGGCAGAACTCACCAAAAGTAGTTACAGACAAAATATTACTGTATTTCCCACTTGTTCCCCACTAACTAAAAGCATCCTTCATTTTGTAAATTTTCAAAATTAAAAATAGGACCTCTAGCGATTCTGGGCATTTGCTCGCTGGCTGAGAGCTGAGTAGACCTTTCTCCTTGTTCAAGGGCTATGCTGTCTATTGAGTGATGTCCTTCATTTCTAGCTCTTACTTGCAGTCTGTATGCTTTCAAGTTGGTAACCCCTGAGCTAAGGTCAATGCACACATCAGATAAATACCCTAGACATCCCAGGTTAGTGAATGACAGACTGGGTAGATGCTAGAGATGCTTTGAACCAGAACGCCATGCTTTAAGGGTTCAAAGCACCTAAAAACCATTCTGATTATTATTCTGGGTGTTTCAAGTTGACCTTTCTCCCTCCCTCCAGAGATGCTATTTAAAAAGCCAGACCCTGTGTAGCAGTCACTGGGCATCTGTGTTTCAACTCACTTCAGCGTCTGGCTGACAATGTTTACAAAGGCAAAAAGATTCTGCACTGTAACACATTGAAGAAATTCAGAAACATTAAAACGAAAATTGTTGTTTCTCCATTTCCTGTAAAAACAAAACAAAACAAAACAAAACATTTCTTTGAGACATTTCTCTATGGGCAGCCTGGTGCAAAAGGTAGACCAGAAGTCTTCTTCTGAGCTTTCAAAAAGGAATGGTGTTGAAAAGCATAGTTTCAAAGGTGTGAGAGACTAGGAGAGAGGAATTGTGGAATTAACATAACCTAGCATGGCCACTGTGCCATTTGCTCTGCTAAAGAGGTGAAGGATTAAATACGAAGCCTTCATACAATCCTAGGGTAAAAAGTCAGAGCCTTTGTGCCCTGCAGGCCAAGAAACTCCCAGATGTGAGTAAAAAAGAAAAAAATCATGCATATAATTCTGGCTCTACCATTAACCACTCTCTATGTTTCTCATAATTAGCTCATCTTTTTCCCTTCACTTGACCTCATTTAAAAGGCCAAAAAGTGGTTCTTCACTCTAAAGTAAAGGGATCAAATTGACTTAATAGGCATAGGGACCCTTTCTTATCATTACATCCTATGAATTTCAAACGGAAGCAAGAAGAGAACTAAATGTATACAAAGTTACACAAGAAAGACAGTCTCTACCATAACAAAAAAGGAAAGGACACAGGAATCCACGGGGATAACTAAATACAGAAGCGGTGACACAGCCTCGATACCCATGGAGCTGAACCACAGCCAATGAAATCCAGAAGACTCCTGGCATTCCCAAGCCCTGGCAAGTCCAGAAGCTGCCCCCTCATATACACATCACAGTGGACCTGAAGAGAGAGGTGAGGATAATCTTCTCACCCAAGAACTGGGAGCCGTCATCTTGTTACATAAGATTTTAAAAGAACAGATATGAGTGACTAAAGATATCTCTTGCCCTGTAAGTGAGTAGACCCTAGTGCTCTCCACGCTAAAAGGGATCAAGGTGTCGTGGTCCTGAGGACCACGTGTTCTGCTCATGTCTGACTCAGATTTAAGGATTCCATTTTAGACTAACAGCATTCTGTGACTGCCATGTTTGAGTCTCAAAGGAACCAGCCAACAGTCAGACACAGCTAGTTGAGACAAGTCGCTGATATCTAGATCTAACCAGTACAGATAAGGTTACCCTTGGAAGTTTGAAAGCCAATGAATCCAGATTTTCTGCTGTGTTTGTGAGAATACAGAGATCACTACTTCTCCAGGTTTGAATCCAGAAAATATAAGTAAGATACAACCCAGGGAGTTCTCAGAACATCTGAGTCTGAGACCAGTTCAGGAACGCTTTCCTACAGCTTCTGAAGTAAAAACCTTTCTTGCAGTTGTATGGTTATACTATTGAGGCTGTGTTTTATGAATACTGTTTTTGGAACAGCATGAGCAAATTAGTAAACCATGATCTCAAACCTGAAATAGGAACTTCTTTCATTTATTTCCTTTACCCTGTGCCCCGGAAGTGTCAGTCCGTTTGGGGAATGTGTAAAGATTTCAGCAAGTTGTCTAAAATAAGGACAAATATAACAAAAGTATAAAATGGTTTTCTCTACTCTAGAACACAGAAAGAGGAAAGGCAACTCAGCTATGCTTATGAGCCAGTGTTGTGGGTAGACACGGGGTCACTTGTTGAACAGATGTTCCATTTCCAGATGCTAGGGAGTATTCAGTAAGCTAATAGTAGAACGATGGTCAAACCAAAGCCATATGTCTCCATCAGGCAAACATTCCTTGGGGGTGGGTGGAGGTGTGTGTGGGGGCAGGTCACGTCAATGTAAAATAAAAGAATATACGAAGTGAGACAATGAAGGAAAAGAATCTGGGAAGGAGGATAAAGAATGGTAAGAAGCATCGGGGACATTTTGCCAGATCTTTCCCAGAGGATTAGGCTGTGCCAAGACAGAGTTTGCCTTCATCAAGGGTGGAGCAGAGATGGAGCCTCCCCAGGCTCCCTCACTTCAGGCTTTGTCTCAGCTGTCACGATCCTGAAGACCAAGTCCCCAAAGTCCTACTGTCTTTCCTTCATGAGTATCTTATGCTACGTCATAACATTACTTTTTGAGTAGTATCTCTTCATCAGTAAAGGAGCTTATCAAGGTTCTGGTTTTACCTTGACTATGGATTAATAAGGCGAGGCAGCAATCGCCCTAATACAGGAAAAACCAGAAATAAAATGAAGTAAGGAACTTCCCCAAACACAAGCCAATGATTGATAGAATTAATATATATGGAAAATCAACTCCCACATTTTGTATTTCGTTAAATCCAGATAAAGAAAAGTAAAAGAAGAGAGGGCAGGCATTCAACAATCTGAATTTCCCCAGAATGAATGTGAATGAAAAGATATATCACTTTAAGCTTAGAGGGATGTGTGCGTTCATGAGTTGTTTAGTGGGTAGAATAATTAGGCTTCTAGACTCACCCACTTAAAAATATGTCAAGACTAAGTCCTTTTAAATTAGAATTGAAAACACCTGTTTTTATTTTAATATTGTGTGGGTGGGGACGCCTTTCACATGCAAGATGAGGATAATAGAATGGCTCTCCCAAGTTCTACTGTTCCGATTTTAAGCACAGAAAGTTTTAGCCTCCGAGTCTTATGGTGTTTTACTTGGAGACTTACATGATTAGATTTCTCTGGAGACTTTCATGATTAGATTTCTCTTTACACTTTCAAATTCCTTTGTAGCAGTGAACTAAATACTTTAAGTATCTCAACCAACAGGCAAATTTTCCTAAGCCTTTATCATTCTTACAAATCTAACTTGATAAACTTCTAAATAAACTGGGCAAAGTTAAGTCTTTGGAATATCCCAATAGTGTTATTGACCTGGTGAGACCTTGTGGAGCTCCAGTCTCAATTTTTTTAATCGATTGTACACTTGCAAATTGGTTATAAATCAGGACAAGTAGAATTATTTTAAAGTTACAAATATCTACAATGCTATATGTCTTAGACAAGCCTTTAACCTAGACCATCGGTACGATGGCTGTGATTCCTATACTTTATTCTAAGGCTTTCTGTGCTAGCGTGAGCTTGTTGTGAAGAAATGAGTTTGTTATTGCCAGGCGATGTGTGTGAGATGTTAAAGCCAAGGGTAATGAACGGGACAGGAGATCTCACAGTGACTTTCACAGCTCATCACGTAATCTGAATACTATTTGTGTCAAGTGTCACATCCTCCACACAGGTGGTGTCCTAACATTCTGTGTACAGGAAGTGTACTGGATGGGTGGGGTCATGCAGGCTCTTGGGTCACTTGAGATGTCATTGTTGAACCTCTTACATTTTAATCTTGTGTAAAGGTGACAACCTACTATAGAAAGATTTATGCAGAAGATCTTTTTCCTTCAGCCCTGCCCAGAAGGTAAGAGGAACCATAAGGAGCACCAGGTTCCAAGCCTCAGCTCCTGCTCTACAGATGTCAAGAGTTCAGGAGTTTATGGAATGCACAGTGGTGCCCTTGTATGTTGGCTGCTCCAGGGTCCTCTGTTAGCCCATGGGAGGATGTCTACGGAGGGAACTCATGTTCCTCAGAAGACAGCATTACACAATGAACCCTGAGTTAAGATGAGTGGGCACCCACCCAATTAATACATGAGTGCACAATGGGATTTAAATGTATCTTCTTTGAGGTATAAAGATTTGTGAACTTGATATAACCCTACATTTTCCACGACACATACATGTCCTGTTTGACAGGACATGCTTGTCATACCCATTATGATGATATGTCCTAATGACTTTTGTGCACTTTACTAAATGTGACCAATGGCCCAGAGGCTAGCCATCAATAGTTTTAACATTCAATGGCTTGAAGCAGGATCTACATACACTTGTTAAGGCTGTATATGACTTACGGAAAGAAGTGTATAACCAAGCAAATATTAAAATGAAAGTGAAAAAAATTGCTCCTTGTCTGGCTTTTTCCCTCAAATTGAGTCTCCTAGACTGTTTTCAAATGTCCTAAAAAGGGTGTAGGTGTTAAGATTCGACAAATGTCTAGAAGTGGAGTCTAATCCGTTCCCTATTTGCTGATTGCATCCGAAGCCAATATATGTTGACTCCGGAAGCACACAGGAATCAGGTCGTGAAGATAACAGAAGGCCTTAGCAACTTCGCACAGAGCAACCTCTTTCCTGCTTAGAAATAGACCCATACTCCCTTTGTCTCTCAGAACAAGTCTAAACTCATTAGTAGTATACTCAGAGCTTTGACTCCAAACATTAACTAACATTAAATTACTTTAGCCTAATTGGTAATCCAATGTACAGCTCTGCCTTGTATTGTACTCTCAACCTAAACAAATGGAAATTTTATGCTCATATCTACATTTTATTAACCATCCTCCCTCCCATCTACCTCCCGGCTTAGTTCTGCGAGGTCTTTAAGGCTGTAACATTTTCCCCTTGCCGCTTCTTATCTCGAAAGCCCAGAGCCTAAGCAAACACTGGGCCATTTGCTTTGCAGACCTCAATCACTAGAAATAAAATCCTCTACTCTGTAGGGCTCATACTTCTCTCTCTGCTGTTAAAACTGTTCATCTCTGAGGCTTCTCAGAAATTAACAGAAACCGTCTGCCCGCTGCTATAGTGGAAAATAAGATGCGGCCATAGAAAGGAAGGTGTCCCCTAACAGGTTATGCTCTGTGTGGTGCAGAAAATTATAAACAATATCCATATTTCCAGTTTTGAAAGGGTGTGCTCAGTAAGCATACGGCAAGCATAAATGAAAAACAATAAACATCGACATATAGACACCGGCAGCAGAAATGTTGCAAAACACCAAGCCAGGTGACAACATGGGACAGAGACAGCTGCAGCGGCGTGATTGAGAGCAGACAAAGGTGGCATTACTAAATTTGGACTTTACAACAGTTCACAGAAATGCACTTGGAAAACCTTATTGAAATAGTTGGCTGAAATTCCCAACAAAACTTCTGCTTTCTCACCCCACCATAGGTTTTATACCATGGAATTGAGCAGCCAAAACCAACCTCTATTGGAAAGGGGTCCTCTCTTCTGCCATTCTCAGGGGCACACTGTTTTAATATCCTTTCTTCTACAGAGTTAAAAGCTCATTGTACCCTAGGACAGGGAGACTAGGAGAATACCTGAACACGCTGAGACCCGAGAGAACGGAGCCTCCCCCGCCCCAGCGTCTGCTTTCAGCAAGTTTAAGAGCACCATGTGGCAATTCACCAACATCCACTATGTCTTAGGAGGGAACCCCCAATTCAATGTTAATGATGGTTCAAGATCTCTCAGTGGCCCAGCCCCACAGGAGGATACTCCTTCTGAAGTGGGAGATCCTCGCACTTCCAAGGTTACTAGTGCATCGGGATGGTTCGGTGACTTTATGGTGAACTCGATTATCTCATATAGTATCCAGTTCAGAGAGAAAGGCACCAGAGAGTTTTGGCTTCTCTGCCATTTCATTCCAAGGTTTTGGAGAGGGATGGTAAGGATGGATGCTTAGGAAACATGCATCTTTCCACTGCATGCAACATCTTTCATATTTCACCCCTTAAGAAACGTGTTTGCCTTTCCTCTCATTGATGCAGAGGAGAGGCCATTGATCCTGTGAAGGCTCGATGCCGCAGTGAGGGGAATTCCAGGTCAGGAAAGTGGGATGAGGGGGGGGATGAGCAGGGCTAGGGAGGATGGGATAGTGGATTTTCGGAGGGGTAACGAGGAAAGGGAATAACATTTGAAACGTAAATAAAGCAAATATCAAATGAAAGGAAAAGAAATGTGTTTGCTTTTATAGAGTTGGTAATCAAAGCCAGGGACTTATGAAAGAATTATAACATCAGCTCGCACCCAAGTGCAAGAAATTTATTATATCTTCTGGTGCTCTGATGTGTTTACATAGTGGGCAAAGGGATGAAACCTGAAGATACTACAAAATAACACGACCCAAGGAAAAGACGATAGTCATGGTGCTCCCCCTAGTGGTAGAGTATAGAAAGACTTCTCGTAAGCTAACGTTACTTCCTAAATCCAAATAAGTTACTTCACTGAGACAACACAGGTTATTGCCATTACTCTTGGTTGCTCACAGGTCCGCTGCTGAAGACCCTTTTGTTACAGGACATGGAAGTCTCAAGCTGGTACTGAACTGGAAGTTTCCTCCACGCCGACTAGTTTCGTGCCAGTAGATGGTATGCAAGCTGAGGCGGGAGAAAATTCTTTTTTTTTTTTTAATTTTTTTTCTATATTCTTTGTTTACATTCCAAAGGCTTTCCCCTTTCCCAGTTCCCCCCTCACCATATGTCCCATAAGTCCTCTTCCCTCCACCCATTCCCCAATCACACCCCCCCCAACACACACACACACCATTTCTCTGTTCTGGTACTCTCCTACAAAACTGGATCCAGTCTTTTCAGGACCAGGGTCCTTTCCTTCCTTCTTCTTGGGAATCTTTTGATTTGCTAATTGTGCCTTGAGTATTCAGAGCTTCTGGGCTCATTAATATCCACTTATCAGTGAGTGATTGCATTTCATGTGTATTCTTTTGTGACTGGGTTAACTCACTTAGGATGATATTTTCCAGATCCAACCATTTGCCTACAAATTGCATGAATTCATTATTTTTAATTGCTGAGTAGTATTCCATTGTATAAATATACCACATTTTCTATATCCATTCCTCCTTTGAGGGACATCTGGACTTCTTCCAACTTCTGGCTATTAGAGTGGGCTACAAGCTGGTACAACCACTCTGGAAATCAGTTTGGGGGTTCCTCAGAAGACTGGGCATAATACTACCAGAGGACCCTACTATGCCACTCCTGGGCATATACCCAGAGGATTCCCCAGCATGCAATAAGGATACATGCTCTACTATGTTCATAGCAGCCTTATTTATTATAGCCAGAAGCTGGAAAGTACCCAGATGTCCCTCCTCAGAAGGAGCATTGTGAGTGGTGACCTTGTATTGTTAGTCTGCTTTTCATAGCATCATTGTAGTAAAATATACGTTACATGAAGTTTACTATTTTAAGCATTTTAAATGTAAAATCCAGCGATGTTAAGTATATTTATGGACTCCTAGAGACTTATGGCAGAATTTGCTTTGAACAATGACACTGTGTGAAAACGTCTGTAAACGGTCGGTTTCAGTGCATTATTAGAAAGAAATCATTAGGTTCTTTGGTTCTGTGAAACCCCAAGCCAGGGCTGTATGTGGGCAGACTTTACAGGTGAGAACTGCTTCCTCTTTCAGTGACTTCATTCTCAATAGGGTGTCCACTGGGCGTTCCTAATATCTGAACAAACACTAGGGAAGGAGCTGATCTCTCTCTCTCTCTCTCTCTCTCTCTCTCTCTCTCTCTCTCTTTCTCTCTCTCTCCAAACTAATAAAATTTATTTTAAAATATACAACTCAGTAGTATTGACATTTTTAAGTCATCCAAAGAATTTATAATAGTTAAATGCCTCTTAAATATACATGATATCTTCTAAAGCTAAAAGTAATATGCACTCAACCAGTTTTTAAGATCTATTTTGAACGTAAATCATGATAGAAGTAGAAAAAAATCTCCTGTGAAGTTCTCCATGAAAGGAAATTGTGACAGGTTCTGGATTAGACAGAAACTGTTCCATCTCCAAGGGAGAATACACAGCGTAACGATGGCTTCATAGAATGAATTGGGTAGTGTTCCTTCTGTTTCTATTTTGTGGATAGAGTATTGATATTAGGTCTTCTTTGAAAGTCTGATAGAATTCTGCCCTAAACCCATCTGGTCTTAGGCTTTTTTTGGTTGGGAGAATTTAATGACTTCTGTTTCTTTAAGGGTTATGGGACTGTTTAGATGGTCTATCTGATTGTGATTTAACTTTGTTATCTGGTATCAGCCTAGAGAAATGTCCATTTCATCCAGATTTTCCAGTTTTGTTGACTATAGGCTTTTGTAGGAGGATCTGATGAAGTTTGAGTTGCCTCAGTTTCTGTTGTTATATCTCCCTTTTCATTTCTGATTTTGTTAATTCGGTTACTGTCTCTGTGCCTTCTGGTTAGTCTGTCTATCTTATTGATTTTCTCAAAGAATCAGCTCCTGGTTTTGTTGATTCTTTGTATAGTTCTTTTTGCTTCTACTTAGTTGGGCATCTTTGTCTTTTAAAATAGCTGACTCTTATTGCAAAGATATTCCTGGTGTTCTCCGGAGAACTACAGACAATAGGCTGGTCAGTGCTTTACAGCTCTTTCATTTGAACATCATCTTCTGAAGGGAGGAGAGAAGCTTCCTTACAAGATTCAGGAGGTTAACAACACTTACACAGCGCAGGAAGCTCAGAAGTCATGGTTGGCTTTATTGCTTATGTGCTTGCATGTTTGACCTATCACCCTGTGTGCAAAGTTTTGCTCTTCTTTGCCATCTGCATCCGTGTGTTCGCGTCCTTCCTCCCTACCTGTGCCCGCGCTGCAGGTATCTTCCTCAGTTAACTCAGTGGGTCACCTGGCGAGATTCTTGGTCTCCACAGGAACGCCTCTTGGAGGAAGTACATCACTAGGGATCCTGCTTTGGGTGTGGCATTTTAAGCTAATCTCCTCTTTTTATAGATGCTCTCATTACTCTGTTCAGTCCCTGACACCTGCTCTGACTCACAACATATCTGTCCACACATGATAAACACCTTTCTTATTCTTAGATGGAGCTTTTATGACTACAATGCACAGAGACAAGAGGTCCAATGGGGCTATTTAAAAATGTGAAGACCTGGATTTTGTGTGACCAGTTTGGGTCCATGAAACAAATTAGTGACCACAGAAACAAAAAACTCCCAAGTCTCCCTGAGTGGCAGCTGAGTGACAACAGGGACCTTGTCCCTCTGGATCAGTATTTTATCCACATGTTCATCACAATACACAAACATATTGAGTAGAATAAATTAATAAATTATTTCCCATTTATCTTTTCTCTCGTTTGTTTTCTCAACTCTGTGTAGATAAAACTTAGTGGATATGTTACTGACTTTATGAGCCTGCGTGAGGACATCTTGACATGTGCAAATTAAAGGGGGAAAGATAAAGTTTGGCTCATAGTTTCTGAAGGAGTCTGTGGTTTGGTTTGGTTTTGTTTTCTTTTCTTTTTTTCTTTGGTTTTATTTTGTTTTCTTTTGTCCCATGTGTTTTGAGAGAACATCATGGTAGCAAGAATTTGTAATCAAGGAGTCCGTTTATGTCGTGGAAGACAGGAAAGAAATAAAAAGCAGGCAAGATGGGGCTCCTCAGTTCATGTTCCTGTGACCCGCTTCTTCCTGTCCTTTCTCCCAATGTCTTCATGCTTTCAGAACCTGCGTAAACAGTGTCACCATCTGTGGACCAGCCTTTTGATGAATAAACTTTGGGGAAGGGGTACAGCATCTCTAGACCATAAAAATGTCAGTTTATACAATTTTTCTTCTGTAGCAGTCTTTAAACTCTTTCTTTTTGTGACATACTAATGTGGTTTTTTTGAAGCTCATTAGACTAATGAGCTAATAGTATACTAATAATTAATTTGTACTAATATAAAGTCCTAATTTTACCTCATTTAGGATGAGGTAAAATTAGGACTTTACATTAATATTCCCCCGAGTTGTACTTTAGAGAGTGTTATTGAGAAGTGGGAAATAATACATAAGTTTGAGGGGGAAACAGGCGATCAGTTTAGATGTCAATTTTATTTTATAAATCTGTGTTTAATGTAGCATCACATTTTGTTCTCTTTAACAATTGTAATCTGTCTTATCAGGAGTTACATCCTGTTTTCTCACACTGGGACAATATGAGTACTTGAGGGCTTGTCCCTGCCTGTGACAGTCCTGACACAATGAAGGCACTTTATCATCACGGGTCTAACTGAACAGGGGACCCATCTGCTGATTCAGCCACCAGAACCAGAGCGTCAATCACATGAGTGCTCATGAGCACCTTTATTTGAGACTAGGGAGGGACGGGGAAGAGTAAGGCAGGATCCCCAGGGTCAGGGCTGCAACTTCAGAGAGATAGCAGTTTGTGATTAGATTGCTGTGACAAAGTACTGTAAACCACGTTGCTTAAATAACAGAAATGTATCATTCCTCATGGTGTGGTGACCTCCAACCTCAAACACTTTTCATTGTGTTTGTTTGTTTGTTTGTTTGTTTATTGGCTTTTTCTTTTCTTTTTTTTTTCATTGTATATTTTCTTTATTTGTGTTTCAAATGTTTTCCCCTTTCCAGGGTATTAGGAGGGTATTAGATCCCTAGTGTACCAGAATGCTAGGGTAGGAAGGCAGGAGTGGGTGGGTGGGGGAGCACCCTCATAAAGGCAGGGGGGAGTGGGGTGGGATAGGGAGTTTCCGAAGGGGAGACCTGGAAAGGGGAAAACATTTGAAACATAAATAAAGAAAATATACAATTAAAAAAAAGAGAGAGAAAAGAAAAAGGCAATAAGTAAGTAAATAAAGAAACAAACAAACACCAACTGGGCAGGAGAGATGGCTCAGAGGTTAAGAGCACTACTCTAGAGGTTCTGAGTTCAATTCCCAGCAACCACATGGTGGCTTGCAAACATCTGTAATGGGATCCATTGCCCTCTTCTGGTGTGTCTGAAGACAGCAACAGTGTACTCATACACATAAATAAATAAATCCTTTATAAAAAAAAAAAGACACCAACAATATTGGAATAAGGCCCACGCTATTAACTTCATTTAAACTCAATTGTATACCTAACTTATCTTCAATCAAGACTGCATTGTGGGTGCTTTGGGTTAAGACTCTAACACATGAACGTGGTCACATAATTTAATTCATAACAGCTGAGTTGCAATTCTCTTTTAGTGCTTTTTATACTCCTCCCCAAGTCAGTCTACTCACTCACCAACTGCAGCTGTTAGAATGTAGGCTCATTAAGGAAATGCAAGAGTGGAATCCTATGTGGCTATTGCAGTTTTTCATCTCCTTGACAACAAGGACACCCTATCCAAGAGGGTGTTTGACTGTCCTGAAGCACTTGCCGAAGTCTCTTATAACCAAAGTACAGGAGACTGAGCTGTGGATAGCCCCTGCCTTCCTGCCTTCCTCGTTGCTTCTGCTAGCTTACCTCCTTCCTTGACTGGTTTTTCCGTGTCTAGATATTCACCCTTTGACCCTCAAGGCTGATCCCGCCCCCTCTTTATTGCCCCGAGTTTGTTTCCTTTTCTGATAATCCTTGTCTCTTGATCTACCTCAGTGAAAGAATGAGCGTTCTGCACGCAGAAACACACCTTCTATTCAGCGATTCCAACTGCATTATTCTGAATTAACTTCAAAACTCTTAAAGCATGAGAGAGACCACCAAAGGGAAGAATTCCTTTCATGCTTTATAACCATCTCTGGTTGCATTTCTCGACTTAAGGAGAAGCCAACTGTTTCTAGCAGAGTGGGGCAGTGTTTTGGCTTCACCATGCGTTCCTGTCGTTCCTGCAATGTCCGGGTACTGGTGGCCATTGTGTGTGGGCTGCTGACGGGCATTGTTTTGGGACTGGGCATCTGGAGGATGGTCGTAAGGATCAACAGAGGTAATGTCACCCTGTTATAATCTACTGAGACAGGCAGTGGGTTTTGGGGGATGGCATTGAACCTCTGACTCTGCTCCCTGATATTGCAGTGACAGGGAAGTGCCTTGTCCAGGTGATGGCTGCCTTCCACCATACCACTTAAGAATTGTAGGACAGCAGTCTGTTGATGGCTAGTGGAGAGCTTTATATATAAAACGTGTGTGTGTGTGTGTGTGTGTGTGTGTGTGTGAATAAGCAGGGTGAAGAATGAGTTTTGAATTGGCTTCTTTGTGCTATTTTAATTTCTGAGTTGATAAAATGATTAACAATAGGAAGTATAACAATGTGTATTTGGGTTCGTTGAGTTAAATCCTATAAATGTAAATAGTTGTGAACTCAGACTCCCAAACAACCATATACAGAATAGAAATTCATCTCAAGAAGGAAGCTTAGAGATGTTAGCAGCAGAGTCGTGTGTGAAAGGAACTCAGGTTTATGTACAATTCCATTCTGCAGGTGCGGAAAATTAAAGTTGAACAAGTTAAAATGTTACTTTCCTGCTAGTTCCGCATGTGTTTGTAAGTTTCTTGCTGTGCTCCAGACCTCCTGGAGGAAATAGGGACAGAAGCATTGTCATGTGTAAAATGATGGCGTCAAAGCAGAGCCCCTGAGGCCACAGAAATACGTTTTACTGATTCTAACAATGCATTCCCTTGCCTCTGGAGATTCTCTATAAAGCACTGGTTCTCAGCGTGTGTGTTGTGACCCACCTAGGTGCCAAATGAAGCCTTCACAGGGGTTACCTAAGACCATCTGAAAACCATTACAATTCACCACAATAGTGACATCAAATTATGAAGTAGTAATGGAATCATTTGTGGTTTGGGCTCACCACAACATGGGGAACTGGATTCAAGGGTTTTGCAGTGTTAAGAAAGTTGAGAGCCGTAAAGGGGTTCGAGACTGATTTGTAGAACGTGTGAAACCCAGTGACTAGAGGTGACGAATACCAGTAAAGAGGAGCAGTCTGCCCTCAAGGGCGGCAGAGAACTGCCCTGCAATGGTGCCAGGCCGCAGAATCCCATGCTGAGAACGAGTGCTTGATTTTGGCTGGTGCTGAAGAGATAGTCTGGAATGGAGCCATCCCTCCATTACCCCAAAGACTAGAATTCAGAGAATGCTGTGTTGGCAGTAACCTAGAGAACTTAAGTAAGAAATTAAACAGGACAAAAGAATAAAATTAAAAACATTAACATTTGTAAAACACTTTAATTCAGGTTCAAGAAAAGACCCTACAGAGTCTCTCTCGCTGTTGGGCACATTAAACGTGTACGATGTCATGTCATTTAAAGGATGTGTGTTTGGGCAATGTCTTCCATCTTGTTGCACTCATAGTGACTTCTGTTTTCAAAGGGAAACTTGTGACTTAGAAATGGCACTGTTAAATCCAACCATTATAAGGACAAAGTCCAAATCCAACATGAGGAACCATGCTGAACAGAGGACAGAAAGTGAAAATTAGTCAAAGGCGTAGGGGGACCTGCTTAAGTGTTGGGCACACTCTGAACTGCTGGAGGCCTTTGAAGGAAGTAAAGGGTATTAAAAGTGCTGGTTCTCAGAGTGGTAACATAGCAGCTCCTCAGAAAGACTAGCTTTGTCCTTGGTGTTAGTTTGTCAGTTGGCTTTTTATATAAGGGATATCCCTCAGCTTTGGGAAAAAGGCAACAGAAAATTAGATGATCGTCACTATCATAGAAGTGATTGTGGGGAAGGAGGATTGGAGAGGGGCTATCTGGGAGGGGGCAGAAACTGGGAAAAGGGATAACATTTGAAATGTAAATAAAGAACATATCCATCAACCAAAGAGTACACATGGAGGGACCCACGGCTCCAGATGCAAATGCGGCAGAGGATGGCCTTGTTGGACATCAAAAGGAGGAGAGGCCCTTGGTTCTGAGAAGGCTAGATGCCCTAATATAGGGGGGAGAGCAGGAAAGGGGACAACATTTGAAATGTAAATAAAGAGTATATCTAAAAAAATAAAAAATAAAATATCCAATAAAAAAAAAACAAAATAGAAAGACTAAAGACTGCTGTTTGCTGTTTGCTGTGTGTGTGCCTTGTAAATTTTACCTGTAATGTGCTTTAGCTCTGTTTATTTTTATTTAGTTATGTTTGTATCTGTTTAATTCAGTCCCATTCCACTTGCTGCTTTTTCATTAACTTCTTCCGGGTATTTCATCTCTTTCCCTCCCATCTCCCTTCATTCTACTAATGTCATTATGGAGTACTTAGTTATAAGTTATCCTTAAATTAAAATTTTTCTGAGACAGAGTTCATGCATATCTCAGAGAAACTGATCAATCTGTGAAAGCCTTTTGTGCTTGTTTTTAAAATCTTATCTTACAGTTTGAATTGTCCTGGAACTCACAATTTGTATCCCAGATGACATTGTACTCATTGTATCCTGAGTATGACACCTCCCACGTCTGGCTTCCAAGGGCTGGGTTGCAGGCAGGGCGCCACACTCCTGGCTAACTATAAATACATTATTTAAAGAAAAGTGCATAAGCACATATACATTATGTCCAAATTAATTTACTACATTCAAAATTCATTTCATAAAAGCAGAATGCATTTTTCATGAAAAACGAAAAATGATAGCTTATTTGTGAAAAACAGAAGAAAAAAAAAAAACCCTCCATGCTAGGCATATGGAGGTTCACAGTTATAGTAGCATCCAGGAGGCCGGGACTCAGGATTGGTGGAGTTCAAGGCCATACTAAGCAGAATAAGACTGTTTGAAGAAAACATACACACACACACACACACACACACACACACACACACACACACAGAAGAAATAAAGAAAACTTCCAACTTCTCTTTTGAGAAAATTTCAATGAAATGGTTTTTATCTGGTCACAGAGTGAACATTGGTTTTTATACTTAAATTTTCTATACCTCACAATTTCAAAAACTCTATGACCAAGATAGCATACCTCAAACTTCATGTATCTTTTCTCACTTAATCTGGACATTTAAAGAATTTAAAGCAGATACACTCTGTTTGTCTTACATATGGAGAAACTTGGGTTGAGAGAAGATATATGGATTTATATAGCTGTATAACACTGACTGTGAATTTGAACTTGCATCTTCATGGTCTCCCTAGGTTTTGTTCTCAGACGCACAGGAGAAACTGCAGTAAATTAATCCACCTTTTGTCTTTCCACAAGATCTGAAAGTCCCAATCCACACTGGTGCAGTAAGCCTGATAATCAGACTGCCCTGCTGCCCTCTTTGAGAAGTCTGCGGTGTTCCTGTTTATGGTTCTCCTGTAATAATACAGTCTGTGGAGTATAAATTAGGAGTCGGGCTTCAGTTCCCAGGTTTCTGAGTCTTCCAGCATTCCTGTGCATTTCTGCCTGTGTAGTAACCCCCATGCTTCTCAGCTGTCTGGGAGACTGTTAAGGTGCTTTCTCCAACTTGGCAGCATCATAGTCTGCCTGCTTTGGTCTTCTAACTCAAAACAGCAAAAGAAACATCATTTTTTTTTAGTGTTTCCCATCCTGGCCACTGCCTAATTTTAAGAAAAGGCAAATTCATAATAGCCAAAAAAGTCACACATCAAACCAACTCTAATTATTCTAAATGTAACCCTCCCCCTTAAGTTAACCATTGTTTTAAATGTCAAAGAAGCACTTTGAGGAATGATTTATAGAATTCCAGCGACCTTCCGTGAGCAAATGGAACTTTTAGAAGTCCCGTTCCTGTTTCTGAACTGTGCCTCTTGTTAAAAGTTTACCAGAAATTAAGGGTCTGGTTTTGACAACAGATAATACTGCACAGGAATAGCTGAAGCTTCCTTCGGGTTTGCTGGGTAGCCTGTCATTTTTATATGACATTGATGGGATTATTTACTAATAGTGATATTATTTATTGACAAGTGTAATAAAATATCATGCATGCTATCTAGCACATGACTCCTAGCCATTTGACATTTCTTCAGGCAAAGAAAACTTTCAATAGTATTGATAGCTTCTGCAATGCCCAAACGGAGGTCTAGACTTGGTTTCTTCTGTGTACTGTTAGTTTACCTGCAGCTGCACAATCCATTTCACATGAACATCTCCTTCAGTGGTTGAGGTCTTCAGCTGAGTGTCTCCACTTCATAGACATTTTTCTACCAACCCAATCAATACAAGTTCTTATTCCCAGTTCCCCAGTCTTTACATGTAGTTTTTTTTTTTGTCCTGGTCATCTTTACTGGCCATTTCTTCAACTTGATTTACTTTTTTGAAGAGAACTGAGGCCTGATTTAGAAACCTAATAGATTCCCTACAACTATTTTTGAGTTATTGAGATGAATGAATAAATCTTATACACTGAGAAGGTAGACTTAGTCCATTAGAGTGACTATAAGAAAATACAGTAAGGAAGTAATTATACACACTAGAAATCTCGTTTCTCACAGTTATTGGAACAGGGAGTCTGAGGGGAAGTGAGCGCCCGTTTCAGTGTCTAGAGAGGGCCTGCCTCTTGGTTCTAAGGTGTCCTCTTGTTGCATCTTATGTGATGTAAATAGACAACGCTGTTCTCTTCATCCCTCTGGGGCATTAATCACATCGTGAAAGGTCTACCACCCTCCTGAACGAGTCACCTTGTTAAGAAATTGCCATTTAATGCTATGATATTGGAAACTTGACTTCAGCGCATGAAGTCCGAGAGGCTGCGCTCAGTCTGTAGCATGGATGAAGCACTCTCACATCGGTGTGTTCAGAACTGAGGCACAAAGCTGGCAAACCCTCACGCTTTCCTTCAAAACAGTAAAAGTGCAAATTCGGATGTTGAAAAGACATTGTTTGTTTTTGTTTTCTGCTGCTTCAAACCATGTGACATATGACCATTAGACTCCAGGATTCATAAAGATCTTTCCCATGACAAATAGTCTCTTGTTCACCCATATGGTCAGCAATCTTGCCGGCTACATTTATATTGGAAGAAATCTGTGTACTTCCAGAACCCCAGCACTTTCACATCAGGTGTTCATAAAAACTGTCTAATATAGTTTTTAATGAGGGATAGACATAAGAGGTCTACTGTGGTTGGCTTCATGCTTCCAACAGCAAGAGGCTTACAAGGCAAGAAGCCGGGTGGCTTTGAGACCTGTCACACTTGATAATCAAAGTTCAATACAAACGTGGATTTCATTGCATTTCTCTCCTTTGATATTTACAAGTTTGAGCTAATCCTAATACAAACATAACCAGATGGTCACAATACAGTGGTGAGAGGCTTTCTTTGATTTCTATTCATAAGAGGCCATCTCAACCTCAACACACAATGGCAATGCCTTAATTAACTGTGCCCTACAGCTCTGGCTCTGAAAACTCCCAACTTCCTGTTCCTTCCCTACTCCAGATATAACCTTCCTTCCCCACTTCAGGACAGACCTGTTCCACGGCTGCCTAACAAGGGACTCACAAGGTTTATATAGTCTCAAACCCAAGGTCAGACTTTATAGCGCTCATAATTCTTGTTCAATAGAGAAATGAATGTTATCAGGAAAAAAACAAGGTGAGTTTACTGCTATTCAGAAAATCATCTTTCTTTCCTTTTACTAAATTTAGTACTTCCTATAGAGTCAAACAGTAATAAATCTAACTCCTGCAACGGATCCTGAAACTCTAGGATCACTTTAGTTTTTGTTTGTTCGTTGTTTGTTTGTTTGTAAAAACACAACAGCCCAGACACATTGTCTTATGAAAAGAAGAAAGTGTGTTTGAGGTGACCGAGGTGCTGTTATGTTCAATTCTCCAATGACAAGTCTCTGTCATGTCCCTCCTTCCCTCTTTCCTGTTTCCTCACATGTCCATGTGCTAAGTATTTTTAAATACATAGTTATCCATAAAAAGGAAGAGAGTCTCATTCAAGGGATAAGTTTTGTTGTACAAGTGGCTTGAGGGACAGAGGTCTGGATTATGTTACCATAAGAATCAGTGATGTCTATTGATCCCATTTCAAAAGCCATGGTCTTAAACGAAGGAGCTAGACTCCTGGCTTAGTGGATTACTGCTGGATTTCTAGGTATTAGGTGCTTTTGGATATGGCCATCAGCGTGGACCAGACTCTGCTGACAAGCTATTAAAGATCCTTCCCAAATTCTGTGGTCATGACTGTGTTTTTGAAAGAAGGAAGAGACCACTGAAGCCAGACTAGCTTGCTTTAAATCTTAATATGTCTGCTTACTACCCATTTGACTGGGTGCAATAGTCAGTGTTTCCATGCCTCAGTTTCCCCCCCTTAGTGGTAATACATTCTGCCTGGTGAAACTATTTCAAGAATTAAATGATTCAATGTGCTTGAAGATTTAAGATGATGAGTTGTCTCTTGTAAGCACTCAATACACATGGACAAATGTTTTCTAATGTATGAGGGTTTGTGTCATTCAGTGCTGAGCAGTTTTGTCCTTGAATCATACCTAAAATGGATACCACTGAGCCACATTGGACCTTTGGATTGAGACTCAAGTTATCACACCAAAACTCTACAGGAGGTTTAATCATTAAGTTAAATTGACTAGCTGAAAAGAGAAACAGAAAGAGCTCCAAGAACAGCCATGGAATATTTGCTTTCAATATCTATGCCACTTCGCGAGCAGAAGAAACCTTATTAAAATATTTATTATATTTACTGAAAACGTTAACCCAGTAGTTAATATTGAACAGCCTTTACTTAACAAAAGATACACTTTATGTGCTTTATTTACATTTATCTTCCAGGGTTTCTTTCTTTTTTTTCCTTGCTTTTCTCTACAGTGAAAACATGTTACTTAATATGACCTGTCTAATGTCTTCTTTTTTAGTCAACGGTACAAGTAATTATATGAGCAAACCACTTCATCTTTCATACATATGTATGTTTATGATAGAGCCTTAAAGATGCTAGTAGTACTTTGGGTGACATTTTTGGGTCATTTGAGTACTTTAGAGGCTAAGATTTTGAAGTGCATAGTACACAGAATTAAATTTATCATAAAAACAGAAGAGTGGACAGTCCATCTTGAATTAGGTATCCTTAACTGGAATTCCAATGACAGAAAAGCCATTGAGCAAATACTTACTAACCTTCTATTCATTAGGAATGTTCTGAGATCTAGAGATACAAGCTATGACCTTGACTCAAAATATTCTTTAATGATAAGACTTGTTATTAAAAGCCAAAATGACTGACTAGGAGCTGGACTGGGTAGATGTTTTTTCCTGCTTATTGAATGTATACAAATTGTAACTAAACTTTCAAACACGCCAACAGGTTTCCATTCTTAAGGGAAATTCCAGGGGACAGAAACACTGTCAAGATACCATAATGATAAGTAGGTACTGTCAGATTGGTGCAGAAGCTGGACCCGAGCCACCAGTGTGACACCTGAAGCCTTCAGGAGTCACCCCAGCCATAATAGTAGATTAGAAAATTCCTGTTTCCCTGTGCCACTAAAACATTGAATAATTCTTAAGATCTAGCTTTCCTGTTATGGTGGTGGATTTGAGACAGGGGTGTGGACGGGGGTGTGGCCCCTTTTATAGTGGGCTGGGTTACCTGGCTGGTGCCAGGTAATTGTGGGGCAGGGAAAACCTGGCTGTAGCCAGGTGACTGTGGGCGTGGAGTCCAGCCAGAACACTAGGGACCTGGCCCTATGCGTGACTGATGGCCACAGGATTATGTCCAACAGGGGAGAGCATCTGAGGCTTGGAACTATGAGAGGTCAAGGGAGGCCACTTGGGTATGTACAGCCTCAGTAGCAGTATGAGAAGGTACAAGATTAAAGGAGTCATGTTGATTAGAGCCCAGGAGAGGTTATTAGTAAAAATGCAATTCAGCTGTACCAACAGACTTTAAAATTTTGGAGAGGCCAGTACCAGGGGCTAAATGCCAAGAACAGCAGCAGCTGTGGGGTGAGCCAGCCTGCACTTAAATAAGTATCGTGTGCTTTGGAGGGCTACCCCAGGCCTTTGGAGGAGCTCAGAAGTACACGAATGGATCCCAAACACAGGACCCTGAGCTATTTACAGTTAGAGGTTCCTTTTGCTTTGATTTGATTATGACTGTGGTCTGGTTCTCTTTTAGAATGAGAAAGTATTTAACGTAGTTTGGGTTTTACAGGAGCCCACAGTTGAGAGTCTCTGTATTTAAAAGAGATTTCATTGTTTTTTTGTTTTTTTGTTTTTTTTTTTAAGAGACTGGACTTTTAAAGTGCCTGAATTACTACCTCTTGATAAATTAAATAAATTACTACCTAATTTAGTTTTGATTTTACAGGAGCTCAGTGATATCTTAGAGTTTTACAGAACTTTGGATTTTAAAAGAGAATGGATACTTTTAAAGAGATTGCATTCAAAGTGTTTGAATTTGTAAGACTGTGGGACTTTTTAAGTTTATAGAATGTTTTTTATTGGGATGTTCATATTAATGTGTGATATTGGGGTGAACAAGAAAGGAACGGTGTAGCTTAACAGTGATGTGCTTGTATGCCAAGTTTACAAGGGGTTAATTGTGCTGACCAGTTTTTTTTTCCAAAAAGATTTTTTATTATTATTATTTTTCTTCCTTTTTTTAAACACTCCAGATTTTATTTCTCTCCTGGTTCACCCTCCAATTGTTCCACATCCCATACCTCCTCCCTGCCCCCTGTCTCCACAAGGATGTCTCCACCAATCCATACACACCCCAACAGACCTCTAAACTTCCTGGGGCCTCCAGTCCCTTGAGGGTTAGGTGCATCTTCTCTTACTGAACCCAGACCCAGCAGTCCTCTGCAGTATATGTGTTAGGGGCTTCATATAAGCTGGTGTATGCTGCCTGGTTGATGATCCAGTGTCTGAGAGATCTCAGGGATCCAGGTTCATTGATACTGCTGGTTCTCCTACAGGGTCACCCTCCTCCTCCACTTCTTTCAGCCTTTCCCTAATTTAAACAGAGGGATCAGCAGCTTCTGTCCATTGTTTGGGTGCAAATATCTGCATCTGACTCTTTTAGCTGCTTGTTGGGTCTTTCAAAGGCAAGTCATGCTAGGTCCCATTTTGTGAGCACTTCATAGTGTAATAGTGTCAGGCCTTGGGGCTTTCCCTTGAGCTGGATCCCACTTTGGGCCTGTCGCTGGACCACCTTTTCCTCAGGATCCTCTCCATTTCCATCCCTGCAGTTCTTTTCCACAGGAACAATTATGGATCAGAGTTTTGACTGTAGGATAGCAACACCCTCCCTCATTTGATGCCCTGTCTTTCTGCTGGAGGTGGGCTCTACAAGTTCCCTCTCCCTACTATAGAGCAATTCATCTAGGGTCCCTCCCTTTGAGTCCTGTAAGTCTCTCACCTTCCAGGTCTCTGGTACATTCTGGAGGGTCCCTCCAACCTCCTACCTCCCAGGGTTGCCTGTTTCCATTCTTTCTGCTGGTCCTCAGGGCTTTAGTCCTTCTCCTGCATGCCCCCAGACTCAATACCAGATCATGTTTCCCTCTCCCCCAACCACCACCACCCTGCCCTGTTTCCCTCCCAGGGCCCTCTCCCCATTCCCCTCTTGTGGTTGCTTTCTTCTCCCTCCCAAATATATACATACATACATACATACATACATACATATATATATACACACACACATATATACACACACATACGTATATATACACATATATACATATACTCATATACATATATATAATTTGCATTATATATTAAGCATTATATATGTATATATATGTATATGTGTATATATATATATATATATATATACATATACATATATATATACATATATAAAATTTGGGATTTAATGGCCTAGAATTGGTTCTTTGTAATGTCCTTCTCATGTATTGACATCAGAGCTATTCTCACATTATGAGATGACTTGAATAGTTTTGCTTTTCTCTGTTTTCTTAGAGAATGTATATAAGACTGATATTTTCACCTTCTTAATTCAAGCTTAGGCTGTTAATAGACTTCTTTTAAAATTTTTCTTGAATTTTAAATTTTCACGTTTGGTCACGTGTGTATTTATTATGCCTGTGACTTTCTGAGCTTCTTAGATCTCTAAACAGAAGTTTCAACCAAATTTGAGAATTTTTCAAGTTTCCTTTATCTTCCTGCTTTATGACTTCAATCTCTCAATCTCTCAATCCTCAATCTCTCAGTCTCTCTCTCTCTCTCTCTCTCTCTCTCTCTCTCACACACACACACACACACACACACACACACACACACTCTAGATCTAGATCTTATTCTAATTTTTCAAACGTTTTCTTTCTCCATATTTAATGGGAAATTATACAGAGAGGCCTAGCCATCTCGTCTTCCTTTGTCTCTCTCCTGGAAACCCCGCCTTAGACTCCAGTTGCTCAGTCACTGCCAGTGTCTTCTCAGGCCTTCATCTGCTAAGACTGTAGCTTTTTGCTGGATTTTCATCCACTTTGGTCACTCAGACTTGGTTACACGTTTAGTGGAAGAACTACAGAAACAGGACTCTCTCTAATTTCTGGATAGTTTTCTTGACTTTTCAGTACTTCTAAGCAGGCTTTGTTGTCCTTGCTGGTGTTGCTGCATTTGTAAATACTGCTGAGAGTGTAAGGCTGTTGATATGTGGGAGTCTCAACACAGCACAAGCCACTCCACCATTAGTGCTTCACCATCCATTCTATAAACACTAGTGTCCCCTACCTAAAGATTTTCCCAAGGGTTCCTATTTTGGTTGTTCTTTCTGAGTGTACTACTATCTACCATCTTAGTGCCACTGCCAAGGACTGGATTACTGTTTAACTTTTCTTCACTGCCTGCCCTATGCCCAGCATATTCCTATATTGTTGGATAAGTCATCCTAGAATACAGTCCTAAGTCTTTTTGTCTTAAGACCCCTCTGGGATTTAATCTCCTGAGCTTAGTGTATAAAGCTCTTCACAGTCTACTCTATGTCACATAGGACCATTGCTTTTGTGTATATTCTACTCTGTTGTTGGGACACGTGAGAACTTTCTTTGCTTTGTGATGCTACATGGTGTGCCAGAGTATGCACGCATAGCCCTGTGTCTGTGTGCAGATGCATGTGTATGGCACATGCATACCTGTGGAGATGAGAGGTCAACCACTGGTGTTGTCATCCCTTAAGTGCCATCTCCATTGTGTTTTGAGACAGGCTCTCATACTGGCCTGGAGCTCCTTGATTCCGTGAGTCTGCCTGTCCAGAGAGGCTCAGGCATCAACCAGTGTGTGCCTTCTTGCCACTGGAAGTGGGTACCACCATGTCTGGTTTGTCCGCAAGGGTTCTGAGGATTGAACTCAGGCTTGTACAGGAAGCGCTTTAACTACTGAGCAACCCACCCCCTTTGATGCTGCTCTTTCTGTGCTTCCAATTTAGGCCACCAGTTTTCATCTGACTTTACTTGATTTAATCATACAGTCTAATTCCAATACTACCTCTTTAGGAAAGTCTTCCTTGTTGGTGTGACCTCTCTCCTCATCATTTCCTTTGTATTTCTCTTGGTGGTCTCTATTGCTGCAATAAAATGCCATGACCAAAAGCAATTTGGGGAGCAAAGGGTTTGTTTCACTCACAGGTCCATGTAACAGTTCATCATCAAAAGCAGTGAGGACAGGATTTCAGTCATGACAAGAACTTGGAGACGCGGCCTGGTGCAGTAGCCAGGGAGGAGGGCTACTTACTGGCTTGCTCCCCAGGGCTTGCTCAGCCTCCTTTCTTATCGAACCCAGGACCATAGGCCCAGGAATGGCACCACCCATAATGGACTGAGCACTCGCATCAGTCACTAATTAAGAAAATGCTTTACATGGCAGCCTACAGTCCAATGTTATGGAGGCATTTAGTCAACTGGGATTCCTTTCTCTTAAATGGCTCTAACCTGTATCAAGTTGACATAAAATTAGCCAGCATAGTATCCAAATAATATCTGGAATTCTGCATGTTAACTTGGTCGATCTGTTTATCTGTCTATTATTTATCTATGTATCATCTATTTCCTCTTAGGGGATTCCCATTGGATGCTCTGTCTTTTAAATATATCTTTTTTAGTATTAATAATGTTACATATTGATGGGGATATTATAATGGATATTTCCAGCAATGCCAATCTTGTTTTGCATATAGAAATTAAAGAGCTACAGACTTAAAAAGAGAAACTGACAAGTTTCCCATACTATTCTGTCGTTTACTGGTTCTTCAGGGATATCTGTTTCTGTGTCAAGCACCCCTATACAGTTCTGCAGGAATGGCGGAACCTGGCAAAATGGCAGATGCATTTGTACTGAAGAGTGGAAAGGGCTGAGATGTACAATCGGTAAGCTATTTGACTAACACTATGCTGACACATTGGTGATCCTTTTGTTAGTAACAAGAACAGCAGCAAAATAGATCTAGAAGCTTTAGCTAAAGACTATAGACACAATAAGCATAATAATGAGAGCACTAAGATATGGATGCATGAATTCACCACAGCTATGGTTATCTTCACAAGACCTGCACAAGATTGGTCTGTCCACACTGCATCATGGTTACCAGGGGCTCCTATGAGATTCCATTCCCTCCCTGGGGAACTATTGAGAGTTAACTGTTGTTAGGGAGGAGACAACGATTTTATCCAGGGGTATGTGTATCCACTGATAAATTTGCCCTTACCCCAGTAACTAATCTCCCACTCATGGTCTTGAGCAAGAAAGTCTAATTAAGCTCAGAGAATCAAACACCAAAAGAAGGCATAAAAATAGGTGGAGGACTGATTGGGAAGGGGACTCTAGAGATGGGGCATAAGAAAGAAAATGGGGATGTGAAAAATCTAACATTTATTATGTAATTGTATAAAACTGTCAAATAATAAACATAAGCACACACACATGAAAATATTATAAATACTAAAAATGTTAGGTTTTATTCCTCTCAATAATCAAAGCCATGTTTTCCTCATAGGCTTTATATGATCAAGACACTTTGTACATTTTCTAAATATCATTTTTTTCTGTAATTCACAAATATAATTTTCCTTTTGCTTCCATTCTTTAATCCGGGACACCTAGCAATATGGTTTCTGCAAGTCCTTTCAAGGGGTTATATGCTACGTGACTCTCTTTCAAATACCAGGGTCTTAGCATATTTTCTTTTTGAATTATGCCCTTCTGGATAAGAATATACTTAAATATGTGCTTAATTCAGTCCTTTCCTTTGAGTTATTAAATTTATGGTTTGATGTTCATAAACGATGTTAGAATCCCATGTTAAGCTGTCTGGATCAAGGTGTGGTTCCCAACAGTTTTCATTCTCATACTTCCAGCTTGGAACAGTCTCTCCATCCACCCCCATTACCCGCCTCTACTCCTTCCAGCTAATGCATCTACGTCCCCATGAATTTGCTCCTTTTGCTTTGATCCAAAGTCTCATAAAGTCCTTTGCCACCATAGATTGTCGTCAGGCAATTCTCTAGATCCTAACTAATGGATACATACTTCTTGCTATGTATTGTGTAAGGTGTGTTAGTGTTCACACCTCTCCCAACAACTCTTTATGGTGTACATTTTGACAGAAACCTATTATCTAGTGTATTTGTTCTAATGGCACAAATGTAAGATGATAGAAAGTATGGAAACTGAACTGGCCTGTTGACTCTGGGTCTTTTTTTCAATTACACTGCAAAGATTCTGAACTTCATCTTTATCCATTTTCAAATTTCAAAAAATGAAAGATATAATTTATTATGAGAGAAATTTGTTTTCATTCCAGCTAATTTCTGTGAAAACAGTACCTACCAGAGCTTCACCTTTGACAAAATCCCAGTGGGCAGATATGGGCCTTCTTTGCAGACATGTCCTCCAGACACCGTAAATGGTATGTGTATCCCCTGGAATCTCTGTTTTACCACAAGAACGGTTAGACTGAGTCATACCTACCATTCCCCTAACTATAATTATGTCTCTGGGCAAAACAGAAAGGAAAGTCTTAGCTTACTTTAACATCAGTGTTTGAAGGTTAGTACAGAACTGCAAAGAATCACAATTTCCCTAAAACCTTTAATGTGGATCAGTTGTTTCTAAACTCTTCCTTATCTGTGTTTAATTGGAATTTTTTCTCTAGCTTGCTCTGTCCCATGGCATTTGCTGAGGCAAATATTTATTCTGTGAGTTGTATCATTTTTGTACATTATTTTAAATCAATATATATTTCAGATGTCTTCTGTACCTTTTTAAATATGTCTTTCCAAGTAGAGACTACATGGAGTAGGCTTGTTGTCAGTAAGCCTTTATTTCCTTGGTCATGTTGGTTATGAATCATGATATATTTCTAGTTTAATGATAACTTTCATCAGTATGACAACCCTATGTGTTTGAGGTATTTCAAGAATCAAGAGGAATATGTTCTGGTTCTAATATGTTTCCAGACAAGATTCAGAGTGTTGATGACTTATATTAGTACCACACTGAGGAAAATGTTCTGAGTGTAGACTTTATTCATCCAGAGAGCTCTTTCATAATAACTAGAGCCTACTGGTCATGTAATTTTATCTAGATGTTTTACCTGTCCCTTGACTGCATTAATCTTATTAGCTTTGTCAGATCCACATTTTTTACAGACTGGATGTTTCAAGAAAGCAGTCATTTTATAACTCATTTATAAAAATGTTTGGTAAAGCTATCATCACTAATAAGAATAATTTTATATTTTCCTTAGATATTAACTTTTGCATATATCCTGACCACACCAAAATTCTAAATACCTTATAGGAATTGCTTTAACCTACATTCTTTCTTTACTTATTCTGTAAGTGATCACAAACATGGCCATGATCCATCCTACACTTAATATATGTCCTTCCCAGCTTTCTCTTAGTTATGGTTATGCTGTGATGAAACGCCGTGACCGAAAGCAGCTTGGGGAGGAAAGGGTTTGTTTCACTCACACTTCCGTATAACAGTTCATCATCAAATGCAGTGAGAACAGGAACTCAAGCGGGACAGGAACCTTGAGGCAGGGGCTGTTGCAGAGGCCATGAGGGAGTATTGCTTCCTGGCTTGCTCGGCTTGCTTTGTTATTCAGCTCAGGACCACAGCCCAGGGGTGGCACCACCCTGATTGGGCTGCACCTTTCCCCATCAATCACTTATTAAGAAAATGGCCTGCGAGCCTACCTGCAGCCAGATCTTATGGGAGCATTTTCTCAAATGAAGTTCTGTCTCTCAGATGACTATAGTTTGTGTCAAGGTGACATAAAACTAGACAGCACAAGCCTCTTAATATCTCATAAGGCTAAAGGAACATGACAATATGTTTGTTTTTACTATGCATGCTTTATAGACGATACTATACTGTGCAGTGTGCTCATGAATAACTGTTGTCTTCAGTTTCTATATTGTATATACCTTACATTTTTCATGTTTTATAAACCAGATACAACTTGCAAAGCATAAATGCATGTTATAACTTGGAAAAATAAGTGTCAGTGATATATCCATGCAGGTCATCACAGCTGTTTGATGTAATACTTTAGGGGTGCTAAGAGAGTCACAGTGTCATCTTTTCTTTGACATTTATCAGATTCTTGAGCAACTACTATGAAAATGTTTATTAAACATACCCTTGAACTTCAGACTTAGTCCATATAATTTTAAAGATACATATCTCAATTATTAATGGATCCACTTTTAATTATTTTATTTATATTACAAGTGATTAGAGTGCATTTCAATGATATTTGAATATGTTCATAATTCGATGAATAATGGAAGAGACATACTTGATATGGCTTCTTAAAACATATAAACCATTTATGTGTTCAAACTTTTTATTGTGTCTTGCAGTAGAGGCATAGTGATCATATAAATTAATGAAAACTCTAACCTGTTTTAAGTGTCATTAAAGCAGTTTTTGATATCAACATCTCTTACCATTTCTCAAAAAAGAGCTGCCTTAATACTGATCCTGAGAAAAAGTTTCACCTGGGATTAGCCACCCCTTTAATTATGATTTTACCTAAATATATTATGTAATCATTAGTAATTGGATGACAATGAGGTGGAAAGTTCAGGTGATCTGAGGAAACAAAACTGCCCAAGGAGATGCTTTCCTGAGAGCCAATAGACCCTCTAGCATTTGCCTCAGTACTCTGGAATTCTCTGCCTTTTGGGAGTTACCCAGATTTGCATAGAGATAAAGGATTAACATATAATTCAATAGCCAGTAAGAAATCTTCACATCTGTTCTGGTTTCAGCCTAGTATATCTTCATTGTGCCCAGTTCAAAGTTATTTCATTCCTATGTGTTAGAAAGTAAATCTTTCTTGAGACACAAAGGGGGCTAAATAGCAACTGGCCATGGCAGAAACTCCCATTTTAAAAATCAAGACAATTGTGCAGAATTTGGTAGCAATTGCTTGACTTTTCAATTACTGGGTGTTAAAATAACTCCAAATTCTCACCCTAAACCAACAATGCTTTAGGTTTCTCACCATTCTTTGGGTTGGTTGTGGCAACTAGAATGTCCATTTGGGGAATATGCATGCTGACCATTAGCTTCAGCACCTCAATTCAACAGCCTGGCATAGTCTGTCTGCCAGTCACTAGACTCACTTCCTCATCTATTACCTCAGGAAAGTATTCTAACATCCTAAAATAGTACAGACTGAAACTGAGAGAAGGTTTGAGGCCCAGGTTCTAGAAGTCATGTATTTCCACCACACTTCATTGAGCAAGATCAGACATAGGTCAGCCCAGACTCAAGAGTGAGCACACGCAGTTTCCAGTAGAGCCCCACTCATGAAGCATGCATGCAGTGATTTCCATGTCTGGCTTTTTACACTTTTTTCCTTTGTATTGAAGCGGGCAATCCTCGAGCAACTCGGCTGTGTGGTATTTCTGAGCTTGGACAGATAGAACCACAAAATGTCACAATAGGAAATTGCGAAGTAAATCTAGAGACGCTGGAGAAGCAGGTATGCCTTCTAGTCCATCCCCTGGGCAGCTGGGGTACATTCCGACCCTAGGCCAACTCTTTGGTCTTCACATACCTAATGGTCAAATCAATGCTCTTAAAACTCTTAAAATGATAAATCACAAAAGCAGTGAGTGAAACCACTCTCATTTGGTTAAAGTCAACATCAGCTTGATGTTGACATGTTATTTCAGCAAATGGTAGCCTAGAAAATATTTGAAATGGCCTTATATTTGTAGATTGCTCAAGCTTTGACTGAGCTTTTGCCTGGGACATTTTATTATGTACAATCACACCCTAAAACACCAGCGTGCCCAGCACTGAGACTTGGATGTTGAATTCAATGTTTTGTCCTTTTTTTTCCCTGCTGCTTCCTTACAAGTGAGTACTGACCTCCAGTTGAGCCAGCACCATCTGTTGAAAAGGCTATCTTTTTTCCACTGGGTGTTTTCAGCTCCTTTGTCGAAGATCAATTGGCCATAGATTGTGGGTTCAATTCTGGGTCTTCGATCCTATTCCATTGATCCGCTTCCCTGTCACTGAACCAATACCATGCAGTTTTTAATACCACTGCTCTGTAATATTGCTTGAGGTCCGGGATATTGATTCCCCCAGAAGTTCTTTTGCTGTTGATGATAGTTTTAGCTATCCTGGGTTTTTTGTTATTCCAGATGAATTTGAGAATTGCTCTTTCTAGCTCTATGAAGAACTGAGTTGGGATTTTGATGGGGATTGCATTGAATCTGTATATTGCTTTGGGCAAGATTGCCATTTTGACTATATTAGTCCTGCCAACCCACGAGCATGGAAGATTTTCCCATTTTCTGATGTCTTCTTCAATTTCCCTCTTCAGAGACCTGAAGTTTTTGTCATATAAATCTTTCACTTGTTTGGTTAGAGTCACTCCAAGATACTTTATATCATTTGTGGCTATTGTGAAGGGTGTCATTTCCCTAATTTCTTTCTCAGCCTGCTTATCCTTCGCGTATAGGAAGGCTACTGATTTACTTGAGTTGATTTTATAGCCAGCCACTTTGCTAAAGTTGTTTATCAGTTGCAGGAGTTCTCTGGTGGAGGTTTTTGGGACACTTAAGTATACTATCATATCATCTGCAAATAGTGATAGTTTGACTTCTTCCTTTCCCATTTGTATCCCTTTGACTTCCCTCTGTTGTCGAATTGCTTGAAGCGATGGTGCCATCTAGTGTAAAACTGAGTTCATTCCACTCCCTTACGTTGATCCTGGTTCCACGGTGACATGAATTTGCAGTCCTTGTTTTTTTTTTTTTTTTGTTTGTTTGTTTGTTTATTTTTTGTTTGATTGTTTGCTTTTTTTCTTTTTGTTATCCCTTTTCTGTTTCCCCTTTGCAAACCCTCTATCCCATCTTCCCTTACCTCCTTCTATGAGGGTGCTCCCCGACCCACCTACCTACTTGTACCTCACTACCCTAGCATTCCTCTAAACTGGGGTATCAAGCCTTCACAGGACCAAGGGCCTCTCCTCACACTGATGCCAGATAAGGTCCCTTCAGCTCCTTCAGTCATTTCCCTAACTCCTCCATTTTCCCCATGCTCAGTCCAGGGGCTGGCCATGAGCCTCCCAGTCTGTATTGGTCAGGGTCTGGCAAAGCCTCTGAGGAGAAGCTGTATCAGGCTCCTGTCAGCAAGCACTTCCTGGCATCCCAAAAGTGTCTGGGTTTGGTGTCTGCATATGGGATGGATCCCCAGGTGGGGCAGTCTCTGGATGGCCTTTCCTTCTTTGTCCCTGAATTTCTTTTAGACAGGAGCAATTCTGGGTTAAAGTTTTGGAGATGGATGGGTGGTCCCATCCCTCAACTGGGGTGCCATGCCTAACCTCTGGATATGGTCTATAACCTATGGGTATGGGATAGGTTCTCCCTCCCCTTTGTGGGGTATTCTAGCTAATGTCATCCACGTGGGATCCCTGGAGGCTTTTGCTTTCCTGGCATCTGGGACTTTCTGGTTCCTCCCCTCAGTTCCCCATCCCCCATTGCTACACACCTCTGGTCAATTCCCTGACCCTCTGTACATCTCCTCCCATACCTGATTCTTCCCCTCTTCTCCCCTCCCACTCCTCTCTTCCTCCCAAATCCCTCTCACCCTCTATTTCCCTTGATTATTTTGTTCCCCCTTCTAAGTAGGACTGAAGTGTCTACTCTTTGGTCTTCCTTCTTCTTGAGCTTCATGAGGTCTGTGAATTGTATCACCTTGTTCTTAATATAATGCATGCAGATAGTAGAGAATGAGGAAATTCCCTGGGCTTTGTGAACTGTGTTGCTTACACAAAGAAGCAAACAAAGGCTAGGTTAAACAGCTCATTCAACTGCAGTCATTTGTAAAATGTTTAGGAATACTTGTATAAACTAAACTTTTTGAAACAAACAAAACTACTTTTAAACAGATAAACGACATCACAACAAATGCTGAGAATATTTCTATAGAAGCCCGGGTTTTAACAACAAATGCCAGTATACTGACGGCTCAGAACATCACTTCTGCTACTACAGTGGTTGGACAGATCTTCAATCAATCCAGAAATGCTGAAAGCCAGGTAAAACACAAGATAATTTTTTATTCACTTTACAAACCTCTCCCTCCTGTTCATCCCCTCCCACTATCCTTCCTCCTATCCCCCCTCTTCTCGGAGTGGGTGTGTCCTCTCAATATTCCCCCAGCCTGGCACATCAGGGGCTAGGCACATCTTTTCCCATTGAGCCCCAACAAGGCAGCCTAGCTAAAAGAACATATCTCAAGGATAGACAACAGCTTTTGGAATAGTCTCTGCTCCAGTTGTTTGGGACCCACATGAAGAACAAACTGCACATCTTTTACATATGCACAGGTAAGCCTATGTCCAGCCTGGGTATGTTCTTTGGTTGGTGGTTCAGACTCTGAGGACCCCAAGGATTCGGGTTAGTTGACTCTATTGGTTTCCACGTGGAAGTCTCACAATCCTTCCCTGTATTCTTCAATAGGAGTCCCCAAGCTGTCTCTACCGCTTGCTTGTGGGTGTCTGCATCTGTCTGATCCAACTGCTGGGTAGAACCTCTCAGAGGACAGGCCATGCTAGGCTCTTGTCTGCAAGTATAACATAGTACCATTGATAGTGTCAGGGATTGGTGCTTGCCCGTGGGATGGGTCTCAAGTTGGGCTGGTTATTGGAGGGACTCTCAGTCCCTCCTCCATCTCCCATTCGTGAATTTCTTACAGACAGGATACATTTTGGATGGAAAGTTTTGTGGGCACTCCACTGGTGTTCCCGCCTGGCTACAGGAGGTGGCCCCAGTGATGTGACAGCTGAGGTCAGCCCCCTTGATTCTTGGGCACCTCCCTCATCTCAGGTCTGTCACATCATGGAGATGCCCTCCACCCATGTCTGTCTCCTGTCCTTTCACACATCTGATCCTGATCTCTCCCTATTCCCCTCCTCACTCCCACTCAGTTCCCTCCCCCCATCTGCCTCTTATGACTATTTTATTCCCTCTTCTAAGTGACAGCCAAGCATCCTCACTTGTGCCTTCCTTCTTGTTTGGCTTCTTTGGGTCTGTAAAGTGTAGCATGGGGATCCTGTGTTTAATGGCTAATAAATGCATTTATAAGTGAGGACTGAAAATCCAAGCTTTCAAGCTGTAAAAGGTGTTTGGGATTGTAGCCTATTGATAGTGCTTCATTAGCATACGTGGAGCCCAAGACTTGATTCCCAAACCCTAAAATGGGGGGAACATCCAGAATTCTATCCCTTATCCTATGATTTGAGTGATGTTTAAGTTAAGACCACCAGACAGAGAACACTTCCTGGGCAGATGCTCGAAGAAGTTAAACTCCTTGTCAAAACATCCTCTAGAATTGACATGACGATTATTATTACATTCGATATTCCAGCATGTCTTAGAATAAAAAAGTCTCTTTAACTTTATTATGTACAGGTTAACAATTGTATTAAACTGGGCCCTGCCTGTTTTATCCCAAATAAACAGTTTTCCTATACACTTGCTCGGAAATACGCCTTTTAAGCTCTGCATTTTGTGCCAAGCATATGTGCAGGTTGGTCTCTGGTTTTCTCAAAAGCTCTAAGCCAGGTTTACAGGTCTAACATCATGGCCGGCTAACTTCTCAAACATGAAAAGGGAAGTATGCGCAACACTTGCCATCAGTGAAGCTCTTGCTTTGCTCAGCAGAGTTGTAAGCCATGAAAATGAAGCCCCTCGGCACCGCTTATCTCCTTCCTGGTCTTCAGATACCTTCTTTCAAAACATTGTTTTAAGTACCAAAGGTCTTTTGAAAAGTAGGTTTTCAATAACAAGGTAATTAAAGACAGAATTCAAGGAATATGCTCTTCTACCTGTAAAGTTTATAGAAAAAATTAGTCTGTAAAGACACGTAGGGATGAAAAGCCAAGAGACTCTCTCTGACGCCTGAGTGTTCCATTATCAGAAAATAATTTTACTGATAGCTAAGTAAGTACACCTGATACTAAGCTATTTAAGTTATGCTAAGTGTTGTGAGCGGAGTGGTTTGGGCAGGTGACAGCCACATTTGTGTCTACTTTTATCCAAGCCAAAGTGTTTTTATGAGTGGAGAAAGCTCTGTGAATGATCTTATTATGGAGTCAAATTCAAAATCCTAAGCCTCCCACTTCGCCAGGAGTCATTTATGTTTTCACTTCTTACCATGGGTCTTTCCTTTGTCTCAGATAGGTCTCAAGCTGAGACTTCGATTTCAATAATGACTTTCCATTGGATTGTCATGCTAATTGTGTTATTGGCCACCATGATAATTCCTCATGATCGAGGTGATAATTATGCATGACGCATATCTTATGTGATGTGCCTTCTCCTTCACAGGCAAAAAAGGTGGCTGTAACCACCGTGAGCCAGATTTTGGATGCCAGTGCAGATGTTTTTCAAAAAGCTGCTGAGATCGACACTAGCAATTCCTTTAACATGTAAGCAACTGTTGATGGAAAGAAAGGTTGAGGATGTACCATCTACCTCCTCAGGTTAAAGCCTGACTAGAGGAGCTAGTTCTCCCAGGGATACAATAACTGCCTGGGGCTTTGGGGATTAAGAGAAAACCCTCGACTTTCTACTTGATCTTGTTCTACCTGGAGTAATATGTGCTACCTACTGGGTTTAAGATGTGCTCATGGGCTAGGAGAAAAAGGGACTGGGATGATTCAGATGACAGTTGGTTCCCTTAACCTGGGTCTGGTGTGTTCAAAGCAGTAGCCTATGCATGAAGAAGGGGATCTTCCAACTCCCTTCTCAATGCACAGAGCTGCAGAGGGCACCACTACAGGAAGAACCACACTGTGATCCTGCAGTCCACACCTCAGCTCGCCCCAAAAATTGGTAGGCTTTTTTTTTTCAGTTTCCCTATAGCTACTTTGGACAAAAAGGAATTTCAACCCCCCCATCCTTTGCTTTCACTTATTAAAGCCATGTTCTTGGTTATTTCTGAATATATATATATATATATATATATATATATCTCCCCAAATCATGTTTACTTACAGAAGCCTGTCATTAAAATACAGTCTTAAACCCATTCTTACATTTAATCATGCTTGCTGCAGAAAAATGAGCAAAACCACAATGGGTAAATTCCTTGGCATTATTTACCCCAATTAATTTGTTAGAATATACTCCAAATATTTTCTTTATGCATCTAAGTTCATGCACTCATATATAAGTAATTATATAATGTGTTAACCTATTTTCATTTACTATTTTAAAACATTTAAAAAGCTCTGACTATGTATACTTGCACATCATAATTTTATATTATTGTATCCTACTTAGAGTCCACTAGTAGAGCAGAGCAGCAGAATGAGGATGTATACAAAGGGGTATTTATTGGACTGACCCACACAACATGAGGTACAACAACAGCTATGTATACACTATAGAGGATAGGTCAGCAGCTGCTCAGTCTTCAAGGTTGGATGCCTCAGTCATCTGGCTGAAGGCTGAATGATTTCTGGAGAACCACAATCTTCAGTTCAATAGGAAGTTCTAAGAAGGTGGGCTCCAATATCGGCACAAAATGGCAGCAGCAACAACAACGTAGGTGCATTCCCAGCCAGCTGAGGGAGACGGCAAGCTCACTGCCTGGCCTTCCGACATATCAGCCATGTCCAGAAGGTGATGCCTTCTGGATCTTGTCCCCCGTAGTTAATTCCTGAAAATACCCTCACAAGTCCTCACGGGTGTTGGGGGTTATCTTTTAGTCGATTCCAGATCTAATCAACTTGATAATCACTGGATCCATGAGGTGGCTCAGGAAGAAAAGGGATTTGCCATCAAAACAGACAACCTGAATTTGATTCTCAGGTCCCACACGGTACAAGGAGAAAACTGACTCCCACAAGCAGTCCTCTGACCTCCGCATACATGACACGGCACTTGTATATTCCACACACTCATACACGACACAGACACACATATACACACCACACACCATACACACACATATAACCCCCACACCCATATTACACACACCACTCACACCTTCACACAGCCCCCCCCATATACACACCACACACACCACACATACCACGTACACCACACACACCATACACACCACGCATACTATGCACACACCATACACACATATTCACAAATGCTTTTTTATCTAACCAAGTGTCTGATGTTTGGTAGACTTCAGATTATATCAAGCCTTTCAGTATTATAGACAATCAACATTATGTATAAAATCATTATTTCTATGACCATATATACATACATATATATGTATATATATACATATATATGCATCTTCCATATAATTCTCGGGTTTTGACTGAATATAGCCATGATCTCTAGGATTAAATCCTCAAAGTAAAGAAAAAAAAAGGATACATATGAAACAGAGCACCATATTATATTCCATAAGTAGTATAGAAATTATCTACACATATGGAAAAAATGCATAGATCACTGGCAAGCACTGTGTCCTCTTACAGAAGAGTTTAAGCATTGTAAGACTTCAGTGTCCATAAGGATAACAGGGCTCAGGAACCATTACCCCGCGGAACCTGAGGGGCAGCGGCACTCTTAAAGAGCTGCCTAGGAAGATCTCTTCATTCTCTTCCTTTCAGGCGAAGGGAATTAAATTTGCTCAGGGTAACTCTGGGTCTCCAAACTCTGTTGAGGCACGCTTACAGAAGGGCCTCTTCATAAGCCAGGGGTCGGCCACCAGTCTCTTTCCCTTCTCTCCTCTGTAACTCACTGTGTTCCTCAGCCTCGGAATTCTCCTTCTAGTCTGTTTATTTAGGGGATAAGTGAAAATAAGAAAACTGGAAGCAAATGGGACTGAGACGGGTGGGGAGGAAGGACCCCGTCCAGCCCAGCTTCAACCCCATGAGTTGTCATAGTGAAGTATTCGTTCTCCTCTTCTGAACTGGCAGGGGCAGAATGCCCAGGCAGCCAGAGCGCTGAGGCTTGGAATAGGGTTTCTGATGGTGGAGACAATATGGTACAATCCACAAGTTTAGATTTTCATTCTTCCTTTTGAAACGCTGCTTGCAATGGCCAATCTATAAGCCTGGATCCTTGCTGCTGTGTTGAAGGTCAAAAATTCTCCCTAGTTGCCTGATTTGAGATGTAAAACTGTCTCTGTAACATCCATTTTGTGCATACGCACTTCCCATTGTTTCAATTTCTGCTTTAGCTAGCTTTCTTGGATAATTAAGACAGTTATCTACTTAAGTGTTCCCAGCTGTCTTAGTTACTGTTCTATTGCTGTGATGAAACACCCTGAAGGAGACAGTTTAGGAAAGAAAGCATTTGATTGGTGGCCTTCTTACAGTTTCAGGGGGTCAGTCTGTGACCATCAGAGTGTGGAGGATGACAGGCACTGGAGCTGGAGCTGACAGCTTACATCTTATCCCACAAGATGGAGGGAGGGAGAGAGACAGAGAGAGAGAGAGAGAGAGACAAGGTTTGACATGGGCATTTGAAACCTCACCTCCAGTGATACACCTTTTCCAAGGCCACATCTCTTAATCCTTCCTAAAGAGTCCCCCCAGCTGAGAACCAAACATTCAAATATATGAGCCTATGGGAGCTATTCTCACTCAAACAGCCACACTGACTAAACTGAAATTTATTGTAAGGAGATGTATTGAATCTCACAGGAATCCAAGCATAGGACTGTAATAGAGTCAGTGTGTGTGCGGAGCTGATCTTCCCTGGAGAGGGAGATGGCTATAACCCCAAGGCTGCTTTGCAGTCTTCGGTAGAGTCTGTGGACCCACCCTTATTCTCAACAGAAAGACAATTGCCTCTTTTTTTCTTTTGTATTTATCCTTACAGCGATAGGATGGCCTGACTTTTTAATCATAAAATCTGGAACTTCCTGGCCATACCTATCTCCTCGACTAGAAAATCACTAATTTAAAAACTGGATGGTTTCCTTTCAGTCACGTATGTCTGTCTGACTGATGTCTTCTGATTCAGACTAGCCACTCTGAGGCCCATATTTAACCTACTCAGTTATACCATGAGAGAAAAATCAAGCAAAGGGAAAATGGCCTTAACAGCAGCCGTGAGTGAGATGACTTTCGAGAAGTGTCTGTGACTATGGTAAACAACCCTGACACATTTAGCACATCTGTTCTCAGTCTTTAACGCCTGGGGGTACTCTTCTTGATACCCCAGTGTTTCCGGATTCCTTAATAGGAACATATCCGGTCCAGTGGAAGCAAACGATCCGCTTATCAGTTTGGATAATCATGGGGGTAATTTCTTCTAATGAAAGATGTTATCGGGTGTTAATATTATGTTGGAAATATAGCTCAAACTGCTGACAACTCATGAAATTGTGTAACATTTGAAATTTAAAAGTCATTATCCTCTTCTAAAAATCTCTAGTTTAAACTTCTTAAAAGACTATACTAATCAGAATAACTCATATTTTTCCGTATCTATATTTAAAATGAAAATCAATCACATTCCATCATCACATTTTATAATGAAATATAATCAGATAAAACAAAAAACTGGCACAATGGAATTGGGTAAAACAGGGAAAGGAGCCCAAGGGAAGGCACAGGAAACAGAGACGCACTCATTCACACACTCAGGAATCCCATAAAAACACTAAAGGGGTGTGTAATATGTACTCAGAGAACATTCTTTCTGTCTCCTTTTCTCTAAGGTTCCCTGAACCCTGAGAGGAGGGATTTGACAGAGGCATCCCATTTAGGGCTGAGTGTTTCAAGCTCGTTCTCTCTCTCTCTCTCTCTCTCTCTCTCTCTCTCTCTCTCTCTCTCTGTGTGTGTGTGTGTGTGTGTGTGTGTGTGTGTGTGTACACAAAGTCTGGCTGGCTGTGGATCTCTATTAATTCCTTCTGCTTCAGGAAGAAGCTTCTCTGATCAGGGCTGAATAGGGCACTGATCTGTACATGAAGCAGAATGTCATTAGCAGTCAGTTTCGTGCTTTGTTTACAGCCCCAGTATTTTGGTTTTACTCTGTCCCTGGGTTATCTTGTCTCAGGTTCTTGGTCACCCAAGCAGTGTCAGGTATGTGTTCAATCTTGTGGAGTGGGCCTTAGGCCAATAAAATTCTTGTCAACAAATGAAGCTTCCAGTACCAAAAAATAGGTTATATTTAGATGACGTTTTGGCTGTCTTAGTCAGGGTTTCTATTCCTGCACAAACAAGACCAAGGAATGAGTTGGGGAGGAAAGTGTTTTTTTTTCATTCTCTTTTTTTTTTTTTATTGAAAAAGGAAGTAAAAATATTTTATGATAAAATTGAATATTTACATGGAAAATATTTCAGACAAAATTGAAGAAATACATAGAAAAACACGTTAAAATTGACAGTTTTCATGGGAAATTAAAGAGTAAAATGGTAGACATAAAAAACATTGCTAAATTAATTGAAAAGAGGAAAGGTTTTATTCAGCTTACACATCCACATTGCTGTTCGTCACCAAAGGAAGTCAGGACTGGAACTCAAGCAGGTCAGGAAGCAGGAGCTGATGCAGAGGCCATGGAGGGATGTTACTTACTGGCTTGCTTCCCCTGGCTTGCTCGGCCTGCTCTCTTATGGAACCCAAGACTACCAGCCCAGGGATGGCACCACCCACAAGGGGGCCCTCTTGCCTTGATCACTAATTGAGAAAATGCCCCACAGCTGGATCTCATGGAGATACTTCCCCAACTGAACCTCCTTTCTCTGTGATAACTCCAGCCTGTGTCAAGTTGACACACAAAACCAGTCAGTACACTGGCCTAAAAAGGTTCCATGGGAGGCCCCAAACAACCCAGGCTCTTGGCAAGACTTTCCATAGACTGAAGGGCAAGTCCTCATTGAACATGGAGAAGTTGAGCTGGTGCCTACATAGCTCCTTCACACCTGCACATTAGCCTCTTTTGTACAGGAAGGTACTCTGCCCACCATCAAAGGAAAAACCTAAGTACCAACCAGCCAAAAATCCCTCTGATCTACAATGCCATCTTGCCTGCAAGATATGCTAATGCAATGGTGGCACAAAGCCATGTATATATACATATATACATATATGTATACACACACACACACACACACACACACACACATATATATATATATATATATATATATATATGCATACACATACATTTAGTGGTTGTCACTGTGACTACATGGGTTGTGTGGTCCTGCCTTTTCTAATGAGGGAAACAACACATCTCTAGGGTTTATGACAACATGCTGAGTTCCTGTGTTTCATTCTATGCAGTCTTATCCAGCAAATGGAGAATTATTCCTTTTCTCTGGGTGATGAGACAGTGGTGGAACCTAACATAGCAGTCCAGTCCGTTGCTCTAGACAATAATATGGGGTCAAGTGTTCTCTTCTCTGTACAGAAAGGTAAGCTGTTTGCCTTCTGTGCTTGTGACAGTAAACAAAAGTTCATTGCCAATAACAATGCACAGTTCACCAACATGCTGATATTTAAAATATTCCCTTTCTTATAGGAGCTAGTAATTCTCTGGTTTCTGGTGGAACATCGATTAATAAAACTGCAGATGGACTCAACCCAGATGGACAGACTGAACTTCAGATCTTATTTAATACTGGGAAAAGTATGTCTTCAACCTTGTTTGCAATGTTTGTAGAGCACACTTAATCCAAACAATTACTAACTTAAAAATCCATGAAGGGAGGAACAACCCTTGTTTCGTTTCCACACCTAATAATTTTGTTTGTCTTTAGGCTCTGATACAGTAATCTCAATGATACTATTTCAAGTGACAGAGAACCCTTCTTCATTTCAAAACCACACTGGAGAGTAACAGATTAAAATATTAGTGTAGGTCGACAAGTCTGTATTCCTATGAAACTCTTGCAGAAGTGTTTCTTGCATTTCTGCGTTGTAGGAAGGCTCAGTCACAAACTGTATTCTTATTTCCTCATGGTGTGACACTCATGGAACTACTTATATAATTGGGAAAGTTGTCATTTAGTGGTAAAAATTGCACTTCTGTCTCTAGGCTTCTCACAGTCTTGCGTGTGGCACGACGTCTCGGAAAAAGCTGTTATTGAACTCTAAAAAAGTTGGCTTTCTCTCTCCCACCACCACCACCACCAATCTAGGGTTCCAAAGAACATAGTTTTATGTATGCAAAAATGTATTTGACCAAAATGTAGAAAAAGTGATACTATTACGTATGATACAATTGCAAGAATCTAAAGAAGAGAGCATATTTTATTCAATTGCACAGTTTGCTAAAAGTTCATCTCCCTGGCAGTGTGATGCTTTATAAATAGGAGTGAAGGACTGTGGGTCAGATAAGCTAGAAGTGGGGCGACTGTGAACTCGAGTTGGCCCTGCACTGCTGGGGAATTGGGAATGTTTTCAGAGTGAGATGTTAACTGAGGAAGCAAAACTGCAAAGCCAAAGCTATCTGCAGCCGACAGAGCACTCCACATCCAGTTCAGTTAGGAATTCTTGGTCTTTGATTAGTGTCATGTTTTCTTGTGTCAACCTTTAGCCTCACGTAACTTCGCCAACAGCAACCAGCTACCATTAGATACTTGAGCCTGTGCTTCAAAGTGTGGGGCTGATGAATTCCCGAGGACCAAATGCCCTCGGCCTTAAGCAACTATACTCAGTGTGAAATTCTCTGCCTATTTTAGGAATGAATGCAATTTAGGGATAAGAATAGCCAAAGAAGTTGGTACCATTTGAATGGAAAAGGGAAGAATTAAACTTAACGGGTGCTTCAAACTTGTGATGAGCGTGGCTTCATTGAGAGGCATCTCCTGGTTCTCCATCTTTTCCTCATCTTTCCTGGCTTGGTTCTCCATCACCTTCATGCCTCTCTCGCTCCCATCCGCAGCCTTCTCTGCCTCTTCCAGCTTCGGCAGGGCTGTGTTCAGTCGCTGCTGAACCAGGTCCAGCCCCTCCTCCATCAGCTAGATGCTGCCATTGAGAGCAGCCACATCTCTTCCAGCTTTCTCTCGCCACCCCTCGCACTCACCCCCACCCCCCACCCCCCATCCCCACCCCCCATCCCCCATCCTCCAACCACCACCTCCACCACCCCCTGTCCAGCTCTGGCTGAAGGCTCTGTGTGTGGTCCTGCTGCAGGGCCTAGATCGTGCACTTCATGTCCTCTAGTGAGTTGAGGCAGGCCATAGCTCCCTTGAGCCACTGGGCTCAGGGAGATAAGAATGGGTCAATTTGCATCCTTCTAACATGTTGACTGCCAGTTGAGCCAGCACCATTTGTTGAAAATACTTTCTTTTTTTCCACTGGATGGTTTTAGCTCCTTTGCCAAAGATTAAGTGACCATAGGTGTGTGGGTTCATTTCTGGGTCTTCGATTCTGTTCCATTGATCTTCCTTGCCTGTCTCTGTACCAATACCATGCAGTTTTTTTTTTTTATCACTATTGCTCTGTAGTATAGCTTGAGGTCAGAGATGGTGATTCCCCCAGGAGTTCTTTTATTGAGAAGCCATCCTGGGTTTTTCATTATTCCAAATGAATTTGTAAATTGCTTTCTATCTCTGTGAGGAATTGAGTTAGAATTTTGATGGGGATTGCATTAAATCTATACATTGCTTTTGGCAAGATGGCCACTTTTACTATATTAATCCTGCCAATCCATGTGCATGGGAGATCATTCCATCTTCTGAGAGCCTCTTTGATTTCTTTCTTCAGAGTCTTGAAGTTATTGTCATACAGATCTTTCACTTGCTTAGTTAGAGTCACACCAAGGTATTTTATATCCTTTGTGACTACTATAAAGGTGTCATTTCCCTAATTTCTATCCCAACCTGTTTATCCTTTGAGATTAGGAAGGCTACTTATTTGTTTGAGTTGATTTTATATCCAGCCACTTTGCTGAAGTTGTTTATCAGCTGTAGGAGTTCTCTAGTGGAGTTTTTGGGGTCACTTAAATATACTATCATATCATGTATCAAAATATCAAATAATGATATTTTGACTTCTTCCTTTCCAATGTGTAACCCTTTGACCTCCTTTTTTTTGTCTAATTGCTCTGGCTAGGAATTCTAGTACTGTATTGAGTAGGTAGGGAGAGAGTGGGTAGCCTTGTCTAGTCCCTGATTTTAGTGAGATTGCTTCAAGTTTCTTTCTATTTAGTTTGATGTTGGCTACTGGTTTGCTGTATATAGCTTTTACTATGTTTTGGTATGGGCCTTAATCTGTTAGTTTTTCAGAAAATTGGACATAGCACTACCTGAGACCCCAGCTATACCATTCCTGGGCATATACCCAAAAGATGCTCCAACATGTAATAAGCACACATGCTTCACTATGTTCATAGCTGACTTATTTATAACAGCCAGAAGCTGGAAAGAACCCAAATGTCCCTCAACAGAGGAATGGATACAGAAAATGTGGTACATTTACACAATGGAGCTATTAAAAACAATGAATTCATGAAATTCTTAGGCAAATAAGTGGAATTAGAAAATATCCTTTGAGCTTTAGTAAAGTTTCTTTCATGAATATGGGTGCCTTTGCATTTGGAGCATAGATGTTCAGGATTGAAAATTCTTCTTGGTATATCTTTCCTTTGATGAGTATGAAGAGTCCTTCTTTAGGTTGGAAGTTAATTTTATTTGATATTAGAATGGATACTCCAGCTTGTTTCTTGGGACCATTTTCTGGGAAATTGTTTTCTAGCCTCTTTTGAGGTAGTGTCTGTCTTTGTCACTGAGGTGGGTTTCTTGTCTGCAGCAAAATATTGGGTCCTATATACATATCCAGTCTGTTAGTCTATGCCTTTTTATTGGGGAATTGAGTCCATTTATATTAAGAGATATTAAGGAAAAATATTGTTCCTTCCTGGTATTATTGTTGTTAGAGGTGGAGTTATGTTTATATGGCTATCTTCTTATTGGTTTGTTAACGGAAAATTACTTTCTTGCTTTTTCTAGGATGTAGTTTCCCTCCTTGTGTTGGAGTTTTCCATTTATTATCCATTGAAGGGCTGGATTTGTGGAAAGATATTGTGTAAATTTGATTTTGTCATGGATATTGGTTTCTCCATCTATGGTAATTGAGAGTTTTGCTGGGTATAGTAGCCTAGGCTAGCATTTGTGTTCTCTTAGGGTCCGCATGACATCTTCCCAGCATCTTTTAGCTTTCATAGTCTCTGGGGAGATGTCCCGTGTAATTCTGATAGGTCTGCCTTTATATGTTACTTGACCTTTATCCCTTAATGCTTTTAGTATTCTTTCTTTGTTTAGTGCATTTGGTGTTTTTATTATTATGTGCCCAGGAGGAATTTCTTTTCTGGCCCAATCTATTTTGGCATTCTGTAAGCTTCTTGTATGTCCATGGGCATCTCTTTCCTTAGGTTAGGGGAATTTTCTTCTATAATTTTGTTGAAGATATTTACTGGGCCTGTAAGTTGTAATCTTTGATCTCTTCTATACCCACTATCCCTATGTTTGGTCTTCTCGTTGTGTCCTGAATTTCCTGGATGTTTTGGGGTTAGGGAGATTTTTGCATTTTGCATTTTCTTCAACTGTTTTGTCAATGTTTCCTATGGTATCTTTTGTGATGAAAACACTTATTTTCCATTGTCCTAACCTGTTTTATGAGCAGAACATGTTAACTGTAGTCACCATTGGGACAAGTCAGTTTTAAACATTTTCTTCCTACCTAATGAAAATTTTGTAGCCTTTAATCAACATTTTTCTAACATCTCCAACAACCCTAAACATATTTCCACAGTAATACAAAGAACTAGCCTGCCAAACATGTTTCAATTCTTTGTTCTCTTAAAAAAGACAGTAAAATGTAAAAGCAAAAACAATCGAAAATAACAGGGAGAGCTGGCCAAACAATAGTCAGTGGGAGAAATTTTGTTGCAACTATCCTAGAAATTGAAGAGAATGTAGATAAAAATAATAAGCGTGATTTCTGTATATATTTCTATATATGTATAATGTTATTTGTATATTAAAAGTATATATTGAGAATCCTTTTTAATCCCTTGTAAATTTATTGGAAAACTGACTATCATCAGTCACAACATTGGTAGGTGCTAGGAGGGGGAGAGTCTGTTTTCTTTTCTTTAAGGGTAGCTGGACAACTCTGCAGTGGATGTCCACACCCAAGAGTGCATGGGCAGCTCAAACTGGACCTGGTGGGTTTGAGAAGCAGATGAGGACAGTCAGGAAAGGATAGTGGATCTGGGAGGACTTGAGGGGGAGCTGTTTGTAATCAAAACTCAATATATGAAATTCTGGAAGAAATCATTAAAAAAGAAATTAATATTCATTTTTAAAATAAAAATTATGTATGACAGTTCCGGATCACAATCCAACAGAACTGAACAACAAAAGAGCAGCAAACATTTTGGCCGAATTAGAAATTTTGAAGTGAGAAGACTATTAGAGAAGATATTAAAGTATGGATTTCAAGTAGCTGGAAAATTAATAGTAATGATACCACATGTCAATATGTAGGATATAGTTTAAAAGTGTTTTTAAAAAGTATTTACTGCTTAATAAATTTATTAGAAAATGAAATAAATTAGGGAAAGGCACCTCAACACTCATCTGAAAATTCATACAAGTAACATATAGAAGGCCACTGTTAAGAATAAATTGAGGGTATAAGTGAATACAATTATAAATTAACAAGTGCTAGACTTGGTCAGCAAAATGGAAAATGGATTTCGGAAAAAAAAAACAATGAAATAAGCAAGCAGCTAACAAAGCTGATAAAGGGAGGAGAGGGATGGGAAAGGAATAGATAATAATTTAGAGACTTGAATATATACAAGATACAAATATAAGCTAATGAGTATTTGTAAAAATTATGATTTTTGTAAAAGATGCTGATAATTCTCTAGGACTAGGGGAGGAGTGACCAAGAACTCTAATTTTTAAAACAATCTATATGCTCATATGGATTTCTGTTTTATCTCAAGTATGCCATTTTATTTTTTTTTAAATAGAAATCCAATGTGCTGGCTTGCTATTTTGCCTTTTTATTTTTTATTTACATTTAAAAAACTTTCAAGACTTTCATGCATGAGTACTGTATTTAAATGATTGGTTTCCACCCATACCTTTCCTCCCTCCAACTCCTCCTCTGTCCCCTCCCTCTTCTCTCGGGTACAGTGGGAGACCATGTCTCAAGAAAGTAATATGGAGAGGGATAGAGCAGAACTCCTGGTGTCCTTTCCTGGCCTCAGCGTGCATGATTGGGTGTACACACTCACAGATGCATGAGGAACCACACCATATGCACACACACTGCACATTAAAGAAATGCGCTTATGATTATATAAGAAATAACTTCGGCTGTGTTGTTTGTGGCTAGCAGCTACGCAAAAGCAGCTATGTTGAAGTATTCCTCAGCTGGCTCATTTTGACCATTCCCCTGGCCATGCAGGTACAACTCTCACTGTTGTAACCCCACAGGGCCTTTAAGGATCAGCTGATTCTATTCTCTGATGTCCCAAAGCAATGGTTCACAATGGTCTTCCTGCTCTGGGATAGCTGATGCCTGACAGCCAGAGCAGGAGTGCCTGTGCCAAGACCTCCGTCAAAGCTTCCTTCAAACGTGTTGCCTAGTGACCTAAGGCATCTGCTCTGCAGCTGCAAATGGCGGGCAGCCCTTATGAAGGCTTCGTAGCCACAGTCATCTTGACAGACATTAACCCTTTGCCATTTCTTGCGCAGTGTTGTACTACTGAGGGAAGCAGCATCAGTTGTGTCTACCCACAGATCCTGCCTCCTGTCTTACTGCACAGAAAGTGAGCCGGTTCTAAATGAGGCATTATAAGCAGACATTTACCATCTGCACATAGGAGATAAGGAAAGGGAACCTCGGGGTTGGGGGAAATCTATGGGAAGAAAATGAGCAGTTAGCCAACTAGGGGTTACTATATGTTAATGATGCCTTTCATAAGGTTTACAGCCTAGACTGGTCTGCCAAGGTTTTCACAGACAGACAGACAGACAGACAGACAGACAGACAGAGCCAGTTACAAGCCCCAGAAAAGTTTATCTTCACATATTGACCAATTATAAACTAGTTTCCATAAACTCTTCTGGGATTTAAATGACTTTGGAATTCACATAGATCAGGTAGACACATTTACTGGATTATGATGTAGGATATTATGAAGGATACACATGAAAATAAGCACAAGGCGAGGTTTGAAAGAAGGGGTGCAGAGTTTTCACGCCCTCTCCGGGAGGGTACCACACTCAGATAGCTCCACAGGCTCTGCTGGTCCAGAGCTGTTTGAACTCCATCCTTTGGGCTTTCCATGGAGACTTTATTGCATAGAAATAATTGAACCATAGGCAAGAAATGTGTAAATGTGATTCGGACAGAGAGTATGATCTAATGGAATCGGGAAATAAATGGAATAGGGAAATTCAACAAGCCTGTCTGTGTACACTTCTATTCAACTCTGTCAAGTATCCCTGCCTCTTAGGCATGAGGTAAGATATTTACTTAAATCTTGTAATTTACCAGATCTTATAATTTACCAGATCAGAAAGGTCAGAGAATTTCCTGATGGCCAACTTCAAAAGAGACATTCTAGTTTGCATGGATTACATTGTGCAAGTAGTTATGAGCCGACAGTCGCTGATAGCAGTGGTATATATGCATTCTGTAACGTCAGGGTCCTGTACTGCAATTAGGTAAAAGCTTGGCCAGTGAACTTTTTTATTTTTTTACCCTACCTTAAATAGGAAGGAACCTTGCATTTCCACAATGATTGAAACTTATTTCTTTCACCACAGAGTACATCTGTTGATTTTAATGTCTGCTTTTTTCCCCCATAGATAAAAGTTCATGTGGTTTTGTGCTGTATCAAAACCACAAACTTTTCCAATCAAAAACTTTCACTGCTACATCAGATTTTAGTCAAAAAATTATCTCCAGCAAAGCAAATGGAAGTCAGCAAATCCAGGATGATGTTTCTGTGCAAATGGTGTTTAATCCCACGGTGAGTTTTTCCATGAATGGAAATAAAGATTCTGTCTACTCTTAATTAAAAAGAACTGGAGGTTTTATTTTGATAAAAGAACTTTACAGAATCTTTTTATTTTTAAGTCTTTTGAGCTGGAGAGATGACTCGGTGGTTTAGAGCACTGACTGCTCTTCCAGAGGTCCTGAGTTCAATTCCCAGCAACCTTATGGTGGCTCACAACCATCTTTAAGGGGACCTGATGACCTCTTCTGGTGTGTCTGAAGACATCAGTGGTGTACTCATATACATAAAATAAATAGATCTTAAAAAAAACTATCCAGGAAAAGTCTTTTGAAGTAATCATTTAAATGTTTGAATTTTCTGATAAACTAAAATATAAAATTAGTTAATTTGATTTTGTATCCTCATATACTTTCTTTGGATGGTTGGTTGTTTATTGTGTACTTGAGACAAACTCACTATATAGCTCTAGCTGGGTATGAACTTGGAGCCGTCCTCCAGCCTCAGATCCACAAGTACTGGGATTCTAGCTTTATGACTTTTTATGCCTTTCTTCCTCCGTCGCTCTATAAGGAAGCTCTTGATGCTTGTATATGCACTCATTTCTCTTGGGACAATCTTATCCTGTTGGATTTTTCCCCTATCCAATTAATCATTAAATGTGCCATCAATTCACAGTACGACAAAAGAGAATTACAGCTTCACTCCTATGCCTGTGTCTACTGGAATTTTTTAAAAAGCGACTGGGACACACTCGGCTGCCAAAAAGACACGAGCACCGCAGGGTTCCTCGGTTGCCGATGCAACCACACAACCAATTTCGCTGTATTGATGGTAAGCACGCGCAAAGCAATCTCTTTCGCGATAAGGTTTTCCCTTATACACAGGTCTGGGATACATCAACCAAGGATAACATTGAAGTTGTTTTTTTTTTTTTTTTAACATAGATTTTTAAGTTCACATAAAATGGGAAACGGGGTAAAGTGATAGGGCTAAAAAGGAGCATGCTTGAAAGTAACAGAGGTCTTTGCTGTTGTTTACCATGTGGTTTCAGAATAGAGATAGATAAGTTAGTTTAGTGTGTTCATAAGCATGGAAAAGACACATACGTGTGAAGGAGAAGCTGGCTCATTCCACTAGATGAGCTGTGGGAGAGTCAGATCCTTGTGGAGCGGGGCACGTCAGTACATACCTGGACGTTTGTAGGCCACTTGGATTTCCCGAAACTCTTTCCATTGCAGCTGTCCCAGTTACTGTACTTGTTGGTAAACGGAAAAAGAAACGGCTCTTGAATTCTTTACGTGTTTCCTATAGGTTCACTCTCCCTTCCTTAAGCTTATTAACCATCCACATCCCTGCACAGGGGCAGAAGCAGATCTGACATATGCACCTCTGACCTCTCTGGAAACCATCCTTATGAAGCAAAGTGTTGGTTTGGATGTGTGATGGAATGAGGACGTGGGTTAATAGAATATTAACAGGGGTGGCTACTAAACAGCACGCATTCATGAACGCCCGGAGGGAAAACCGAGTTTTCATCCTGCAGTAGCTGCCATGTAGCCAGGTTTAGGATGGAGACCCACAGGATACACTGACACAGTGTAGACAATCAGAACTTTATTTTTAGACATGTTTGAGACAACTGTATCTCCCTCGTTTTACCTGTAAAACTGCTCTTAATTGATTCATATTACTTCTTGTCTAACTTACACTGCGAGCAGACTTTCCTGTCAGAAGACACTAGCGACAAAATTTTCCATTTTTGACATCAAGTCGTATTAGCTATGAAGATTAGCTTATACGTGAAATGATACAGAAAGCTTTGTAACAGTTACATAGAAGCCTCCTGTTTCCAGGTGTTTCCTGTTACCTCTCACTAATATCTGCCTGACCACAGTTGTAAATACTTCGGAGCTGTGAAATTTGTCAGATGAATAGTTGAATTGCAAACTAAGCCAAACAGGCTCTGAAGGAACAGCTGATGTCTAAGATCTGATGATCCGTGTTGTCTGTGTTTTTTTGTGCATTGAATATGTATGTATGTGTATATACATATATACATGTAATATATATTACATATATATATGTATATATATATATATATACTGCCTTGACACTTTTCTTTTAAATCAAGCTTATTATTTTTATATTTTTTCTACAAAAATAATACATACTGATTATATGTGGAGTAAAAGTTTACCTCATAAATAGAATTCTATTTGAATTAGAAAATGTTTGTAATAAAAAATGTATGATGAGCATATATATATACACACTTTATATTCAAAGCATATATAATCACATAAAATATACTTTAAAACATATTTATATTATGTGTGTGTGCATGAGTGTGCACATATGCACATGCCAGGGCTTAACTTGTGGAGACCAAAGAACAACTTGTAGGGGTCAGTTTGCTTCTCTACCATGTGAGTTGTAGGCATCAAATGGAGATCATCACGCTTGGGAGCAAACACACATGTCTGCTGAGCTATCTTGCTGGTTGTCTGGAATACACTTTTATGTGTATCTTTAAGAACCTGTTGGGATGGATGTAGATATATTGCACAAATAAAACATGTTTTAAAATTAACAGAATTATATAACCATCTCTTTCTGTTGAAGATACGTCTGAGCTTTATTGTAAGGAAATGAGCATACAAGTGTTCAGTAATACAGGAAACCATGCGATCAGTAGCAACAGTGGACAACTCAGGCCTAACAGAGACAACCCTGTCTTCTTAGACATCGACTAAAGTTTTCTCTACATATTTGTATGTATTCTAACTGTACTGGCTAGTTTGGTGTGTCAACTTGACACAGGCTGGAGTTATCATAGGGAAAGGAGCTTCACTTGGGGAAGTGCCTCTATGAGATCCAGCTGTGGGGCATTTTCTCAATTAGTGATCAAGTGAAGGAGGGCCCCTTGTGGGTGGTGCCATCTCTGGGCTGGTATTCTTGGGTTCTATAAGAGAGCAGGCTGAGCAAGCCAGGGGAAGCAAGCCAGTAAGGAACATCCCTCCATGGCCTCTGCATCAGCTCCTGCTTCTGACCTGCTTGAGTTCCAGTCCTGCCTTCCTTTGGTAATGAACAGCTGTGTGGAAGTGTAAGCTCAATAAACCCTTTCCTCCCCAACTTGCTTCTTGGTCATGACGTTTGTGCAGGAATAGAAACCCTGACTAAGACACTAACTGAACTAGATTAATTAATTACTTAAGCCTTGACATCATGGAAGTTGTTATTAATTTACCTCATTTAAGAATCTATCAAAGTGTCGGGGCTGGAGAGGTGACTGAGCAGTAAGAACACTTCTCCGTTCAGTTCCCAGCACGCGTATCAGTGCCTTACACCTGCCTGTTACTCCAGTTCCAGGGAACCTGACGTCCCCTTCTGCTCTCCACAGGTCCCCACACATGTGTGGCGTAAATTTACCCAGACACATACATGTAAATAAATTAATTTTTATACAAAGGTATATTTGGAGTCTAGCTGGTATGTTTGGCATCTACATTATTTTAATCCATGCAATTCCTTGGTACAGACTTACATTGATATTTTTTAAAAATTCCTAGGCCAGTTTGTTTAAAATCGATGTCAAATTATTTTTCAGAGTTTCAAAAAGGATTACAAGTATCCAGAATCCCTAGATGTGTTATCCAACGTTGGCTGTGCCTTGTCCATTGCTGGTCTGGCTCTCACAATCTTATTCCAGATTCTCACCAGGTAAGAAGAATAAGGGGCTTGTTATAGGAGAAACTGCTATCCTGATTGTAATTTACTGGGTTCATGCATATCAAAATTTAGTTCCTCATCAGAATAGACTTTTTCTGAGCTAGAAGGAAACATTCAAAACACCAATTTTACAGACAGCATGATCTCTGAGAGGCTGAGATATAATCTCAAGTAAATACATAATTATAAATAAGACATAGCTTGTCTTATGAGCCCACAGCCCACAGACGCTATAACTCTTCAATGCAGAATGAAACATGTCTGACAATCTGGATTGCAAAAGAAGAAAACACTGCTGAATAAAAAGTCTTGAAAATAATTTTTAAAATGTATAAAATTTTTGAATGGTGGAACTTTTGTTTAATCTTTTTTTTTACAGTCCAATCATTATGCATTTCCTAGTCCACCCCTTCCCCCCATAGTTCCTTCTCCCATTCCTCTTCCCCCTCCCATCTCCAAGAAGATGCCCCCTCCACCCCCACCCTACCCCATGCCTCTCCTCTCCCTCAGGCGTCAAGTCTCTCTAGGGTTAGGTGCATCTTCTCTCAGTGAGACCAGACCTGGCAGTCCTCTGCTGTCTATGTGTGCAGGGCCTTGTACCAGCTGGTATATGCTGCCTGACTGGTGGCTCAGAGTCTGAGAGATCTCAGAGGTCCAGGTTAGTTGCGACTGCTGGTCTTCCTATAGTGTCACCATCTTCCTCAATTTCTTCTAGCCTTTTCCTAATCCAGCCATAGGGGTTACCGACTTCAGACCATTGGTTGAGTGTTGAAGTATCTGTGTCTGTCTCAGCTGCTTGTTGGTCCTCTCGAAGGGCAGCCATGGTCGGCTTGCTCCTGTCTATAAACATACTATAGCACCAGTAATAGTATCAGGCCTTGGAGCCCCCTCTTGAGATGGGTCCCAATTTGGGCTGGTCACTGAACCTGTGGAACTATCAAAGTTTTGAGTCTCACAGCTTTCTGCTTATAAAACAAAATCTTACTTTAAAATTGGAATAAGTACCTATAAACATATTTCTTTTCACCTTATTTTCCAACCAAAGATATTCTTGGGGTTCTATTGTTGTTACAGGCTGCAGGGCAGTTGAAGAAGGTGGGGGCCTCCTCTGGCCTCCTCCCCCTCCTCCCCCTCCTCTCCCTCCTCTCCATCCTCCCTCCTCCTCCTCCTCCTCATCATCATCACTGTGATTGTGTTTGTCTTTCACCCCTGACTCTCTAGGGCTAAGCACCATACTTGGCCCACATAAAACTGTAACTATGAAATAAACTGATCTAACAAATGTTCCAATCTGGTTCTCCTCTCTCACTCAACTTGTATCAAGATGAATTCATAACTTCTCTAGAAATATTTCTTCCTGCTAAATTTCTACCCAATTATATCTTAGATGTGTAGAACCAGATTTTAATTATAAAGACACTCTTCTTTATAGTTCCATGTCGTCTTACTCAACAAATAAAATCTATAGCTAAGCAGACATAGGATACTGGATGTCCTTGTAAAACCCAACTATACATGCCAATTTTTAAATATTTTATGATTACTTTTGCCCTGAAAATCCTAAAAGTAAACTGTACACAAGACAATCATCTTTAAAATTTTCACCTGTGTGCCACCAGAATACAACATTCTATATTCTCCTACAGAGCGCCGTATCAGTATTCTCACTCTGGAAATGTAATCTAAGAAATTTGAAATTATGCAATCTATAATCAAGTGTCTCAGTTCAGTAACCTCTTCCCCCTGGGTATTTCTCTAAATGCATTCACCATCTTGAGCTTTCGTCAGCTTTAGCCTGTAGTAATTCCTGTTGCTATTTTGTTTGTTTTGGCCATTTATGGCACTAAAGTCTTTGAAGTATCCAGGCATTTTGAAGACTGATCTTCAGTGTAGGATTTGTTTGACATTCCCCTAATCGTTAGATTCAGGTTAAAGATTTTTAGAGTAAATACCGTGTGGTCGAATCTTCCTCTGTGTGACGCCACATGGTAGCAGTCCTGCTGCTATTGGCTGTAATTTTCAGTGTTGTCTACCCGAGTAATGATGTTTCTATATCATCCCGACTCGTTTCTCAGTAGCTAAACAATAGGTGATTCATGTGGTAAATCTGAGTCTATGATGTGCCCCTGTTTTCCACCAGTCTCTCACACAGTGAGTCTGCTGAGATCCACAGGGATCTTATTAGGACATGGTCACATTGATTTCTACTCCTTTTTGTTTTCTCGTTTCTTGGCTATGCACTAATAAAGAGCCACAGCGGGATCCTTATGCCCTTTCCCCGTGTTTCCTTGGACTCTAAGCACGGTCTCATTCAGATCACAACAGAACAACTGGGCTCATCTTTCTGCCCCTCTGCTCAAATCTCTGAACTTGTAACTTCTCCAGAGTAGAATTCCTTTTTCCTTTTTCCTTCACCTTTCACACTAAATGTCTTTTTTTTTTTAATGATTCACAAATATTTTTTTGGCTAACTGCTTAATATTGCCAAGCACCATGCCAGATGCTAAACAGTAAACTATAAGCAAAACAGTTCCCACCTTTGGAGAATTTATACTCTCGGGGCGTAGACAAGATACAAGTGTGTACAAAGTGAGATATAATACAGTTATAGATTTCAACAAGAATACTGGAGTAAAAGATATGCCATATGGGTACAGGGTCGTCATGGAAAGTTAATGCCTTGCAGATGTATCCCTTCATTTGCATTCCTTCTAACACTATAGTTCAACTAATAATTATTCTGTTCACCATGGATAATTTGTAGTTAATGTCTAACTAGGCTCTTTGTCACCAAAAATCTCACCATTTCCATTTCTTATTAGATGCTTTTTTTCTCGTGTTACTATTTCCTAGCCCAATTGGCAATCATATATCCCACTAACTATGTCATTCACGAGACTATATAACTGAACAAAATACTACAGGTGTTTTGTTGATATTTTAAATCTTGAATGAAATAATTTTTTGGATAAATCTCCCCATGATAATAATAGAGAATACAGAAACATGCTATAAAGGGTCCAGGTTGCTTGAAAATTCCATGTTCTCCATATAGGTCATAATTTATGTCCAAAATTAGACAGAAGTTATAACTACTGTTACTTTCTATTTCATTTTTAAAATGAATTTAGAGAGGGAACATGCCACTGCATGGATGTGGAGGTCAGAGGACAGCATGTGGGAGTCATGTTCCCTTCTACTGTGTGGACAATGCTGGTTATGTGGCTTGGTGGAAGAGCCTGTTCCTGCTGAGCTCTCACACAAGCCCCTCAGGATATTTTGTACATAATTTCTTTGAAGACACTTTGCAGTTTTTATTATTAAATATCTCAAAAGGTGTAAAAGGCTTGAATGATCAAGAAAATCTCAACTACTATATAAAAAGACTGAATTCTATCAATGGTAAAATCCAAGGACTGAGAGAGGTTATGGCAGGATAACCTCTGGATAATTTGTAGTTACTGTCTGACTAGGTTCTTTTTCACCTAAAATGAAAGCCATACAGGCCATGGAATGGGTAGCCTCGATCATTAATTTGCAGGGTAAAAATAACAAGACACATCTGGATATTGGAACTTTTAAAACCTAGGATAAATTCAGGAAAAAAAAAACAGCTATTGGAGAGATCTATACTCTAGAAATTCTAGAAGAAATTAGAAGATAATGAGTATGGATCTTATAGCCTTCATTAGTACAGGACTATATGCCATAGAATATAGGACTGCTACTTGCTATTGGAGAGGACACAAGGATATAACTGTCTTTAATAAAGAAGATGGTATGTACATGGTAGAGAGAATGACATTCCTTGCATTTGAGGTCAATGTCATTAAAGCACATCTTTCCTCTTTTGCCAGTCAAACACACACACACACACACACACACACACACACACACACACCACACACTATACACACACACACACACACACACACACACACACACACACCACACACTATACACACACACACACACACACACACACACACACACATATATGCCATTACAGAGAATACATACATTGACTACAGCATGCATTCCATCAATATTATACACCTCTTCCATACCATACAGCACACCACACACATGCAGACATATAGGCACACACACACACACACACACACACACACACACACGATCAACATGATCATAATGCCTTCTAAAAGTTGCTGGTATACATTGCCAGTCTGTAGATAAAACCAGGACAGCAAAAACTGTTTGAACAAAGACATTAAGTTCCTAGGAACCGGGACTGGTGCCGAGAGGAGCAATTTTGAAGAGCCTTTGGTTTTGCACCTGGAAATTACAACTCTAAATGCTGGAACACTCTGAGCATATTTTGTGCTAAAAGGGCAATTCAGAACATCTCGAACATTTAGCAATCAACAAGAATTTCTCAAAGTATAACCCTGGGACTTTCATCATTCCGAGGTACCATGTGGAAAGAGAATTCTAAGCTGACTTAGAGAAAAGCAATATGATTGTGTTCTAACATAGCAAAAAGGTAGTAATCATCTGCCTACTAAAGAAATAGCATCAGTAACAATGTAAAAAACTTTGCCTAATTTTATTCTTTAAAACATAAGAAAATGGGTTTTTAAAAAATATATCATTACATTTTTAACTTTTAAATTTATATTTGGCATTAACTTAAAATTTACAAATGATTTTACAAATAAATATTTGCTACAAACAGATTTCTTTACATTCAAACATGGGTTCAGCTATTAATACAAAATTTTCTGTTTTGAGGCAGAAATGCCATGTAGATGTTCTTCTGCACATAGCCTTTGTATATGTTTGCACATGCCTGAGCTCAGTGATGTAAAAAAAAATGTGTTACCTCTCATGAGTTGGGTGCTTTCTGGGGCTGGTCAGGTCTTGCTGAGCTGTTCCAGGAGATGGAATCAGACAATAGCTGGGATGAGTCCTTTGGAGGTGCCTGTAGGGCAGTGGTCCTCAACCGTCCTAATGCTGCAACCTGTTACACAGTTCCTCATGCTGTTGATGTTGGTGATTTGATGATGGGGTTGATGTTGTTGCTGCTGCTGCTATTGTTGTTGATATTGTGGATGATGTTGTGTAAGGGTTCATAATTTACTAAAGAAGGATAACCTGGATTCAAATAGTATTCAAGTACCAAGAGTTTTATTCTGCAGAAGTCTAACATGCTGGGGTCTCCCATTACCAAGATAGAGATGTCCCAGTGAGCTCACAGACCTGATTTAAAGCACATTAGGGGAATTCTTGGGAGGGGTAGGTGACCTCTATCTTAATCATTGGCTCTATCTCTAGGGACGTTCCAGAACTATTGATGGGGAGTCAGGGGGGCTGGAAACTGTTGCTGGGGAAGTCTGGAAACTGCTGTTGACCTATTGCCTTTCTCTCAGGCCAGGTGGCAGGGCAGCTTCTGATGGCAGGGCAGTTTCTGACTGGCTGCCTGAAACCTGGTTTTTGTTGTTGTTGTTGTTGTGGTGGTGGTGGTGGTGGTTGTTGTTGTTTTTAGTAACTGACTTGTCTGGACTTGACTGGACTTACTCAGTTCTTGGAAACAGAGATTTAGGCCTGGTCTCCTAATTTAAATTCTGCCAATTTGAAGCCTGTCATGGAGTCAGCCTAGCCTGTCTCAGTTGCTGTTTCTGTGATTTCAATTGGTTTTTCATATTTACTTTATTTTATTTTATTTTTAGGAAAATCAGAAAAACCTCCGTAACCTGGGTGTTGGTCAGTTTGTGTACATCGATGTTGATTTTTAACCTCCTCTTTGTATTTGGAATTGAAAACTCCAATAAGAACCTAAAGACAAGTAATAGTGATGTCGATACTAACCCTGAAAATAACAAAATACCAGAAGGAGACACGGTTGAGACCCCGAATCCCTCGTGCACAGCCATTGCAGCCTTGCTCCACTATTTCCTGCTGGGGACATTCACCTGGAATGGACTCAGTGCGATGCAGCTCTACTTCCTCCTGATAAGGACCATGAAGCCCCTCCCATCGCATTTCATTGTCGTCATCTCATTAGTTGGATGGGGTAAGTGCTTGCGTCAACACCTAATTAGAAATTTCACTTTGTTGCAATTCTCTAATGTCAACAAACACCCATTGGAGGGCTAACCATTCAGGGTAGGGGAGAAGAAAATAGAGTAATCACTAAGAACTGTTTCTGTCCAGTAGCTTACTCTCCAGTGAGGGATCAACACTGGTATACTGGACATATTATAAGCTAAAGTAAAGGGTTCAATTTTTTAAAAAAAAAATCAGTTAATTAGTTTATGTTAGATTTGGAACATATACAATTAATCTTCTAGCTAATTTTTTATTAATTTTATTTATTTACATCCATCCCATCCCCAAATGTTGTCCTCCCTCCCAGTTCCCCCTCACAGTGTTCTTGCCCTCCTCCCCTTCCCCTCTGAGAGGGTGCCACCCAGGTATCCCTCCACCCTGGGGTATCATCAAGTCTCTACAGGATTAGGTGCATCCTCTCCCACTGAGGTTAGATAGGGCAACAATCCCACAAAAATCAGGAACAAGATACAGTTGCCCATCCTCTCCATATCCATTCGAAATAGTACTTAAATTCTAGCTAGAGCAATAAGACCACAGAAGGAGATCAAGAGGATGCAACTGGAAAAGAAGAAAGTCAAGGTATTGCTATTGACAGATGATATCAATATGATAATATATATAAGCAACCCCAAAAACTCTACCAGAGAACTCCTACAGCTGATGAGCAACTTCAGCAAAGTGGCTGGCTATAAAATCAACTCAAGCAAATCGGTATCCTTCCTTTATACAGATGATTAGTGGACTGAGAAAGAAATTAAGAAAACGGCACCCTTCAGAATAGCCACAAACAATATACAATATATTGGTGTAACTCTAACCATGCGTGTGTGTATGACAAGAACTTCAAGTCCCTGAAGAGAGAAATCAAAGAAGACCTCAGAAGGTGGAAAAATCTCCCGTGATGATTAATTGGTAGGATTAAAATAGTGAAAATCGTCATCTTACCAAAAGTAATCCCCATCAAAATTCCAACAGAATTCTTCCCAGACATCGGAAGAGCAATTCTCAACTTCATATGAAAAAAATAAAGCCCAAAACAATTCTGAACTATAAAAGAACTTCTAAAGGAATCACCATCTCTGACCTCAAGCTGTACTACAGAACAATAGTGACAAAAACTGTATTGTATTAGTACAGAGTCAAACAGGTTGATCAATGGAATAGAATTGAAGACCCGGAAATAAATCCACATACCTATGGACACTTGATTTTTGACATAGAAGCCAAAACCATACAGTAGACAAAAAGAAAGCATCTTCACCAAATGGTGCTGCTCTAACTAGTGGTCAGCATGTAGAAGAATGAAAATGGATCCATATTTATCACCCTGCACAAAGTTCAAGTCCAAGTGGATCAAGGACGTCAACATAAAACCAGATACACTGAATCTAACAGAGAATGTGGGAAATAGCCTTGAACACATTAGCACAGAAGAAAATCTCCTAGCTACTTTAACAGTGTTTCAAGGAATGTAATCAGAGTGACTTGTTAGAAAAAAAAATCTTGAACATTATGTTGTGTCCCAGGAAAAACAAAGGAAAGAATTGTTTCAGTGCTACTTAAATTTAAATTGCTCAAGTAAAAAAAAATATTGGGATATTTGGTGGTGAACATTGTTATTGGAAAATTAAGAAATGAGAAATCAGATAGCATTGGTACTTAGAGAACACTAAAAATAGAAAGAGAAAATTCTACTTTAATTCTACTGCTGGCAATGGGTCAGTATATTCTCAAAGAGGAAAAAGAATACATCTAAAGAGGTCAGATGTATAATTTACTCAAAGTCTTTTATAATTAATTTCCATCTTGGATAAAGTATTAACCTGCTGCCTCTCTATATCACTTAGGAGTTCCAGCAATAATAGTAGGTATAACGATTGGGATTATTTATGCCCTGAGTGGGAACAAGACGTACTGGGAGTTAGACTATCGGCAAGAGGAAATGTAAGTTTTGACTCTTTAAACTTTGACATGAAAGTATATGTATTCGTTGATATTGGCTCCAAGTATCCAACTTTCACTTTATAAATGCCATATTTTGTCATGGTTATTTTAAGTTCTCAAAAAAAAAATAAATTGTATTTTAGATACAATGACACAGAAATTTCCTATGATATTTCCTGAAAAGGACGTATCCACTGTTTGGCCAGATAAATCTGAAATTTCTTGTATTAAAATTACATTCAGGGTTGCTCAAAAAAAATCATACAGTATAATAGTTATGATCCTTAGTGATCCTGTGTCTTGGCTTCCTCTTCTAGAATATGGATGGCAGTTATAGTTAATTTTGCTTACGGTTGTTATGCAGGGATGTCAATCAACCCTGAAAACATTTAACTCACTAAGCACTCTCTATGTCTTACTCAGATGAACTCGACATGTTCAATATGATTAGAATAGCAACTCTTTCATGGTAATGGATCGTATATCACAAATTCTTGCTTGGTCACAGTGTTTGGTATGTGGGAAGAAGAGAAAAAAGTTGTGCTAAGCTGAACTCAGGCTCCATATTTCCTTGTATTTCTCCCACCAGACAGCAGCTGTCCTGTAGTTTATCTTTCCTTCTCTTGTATCACCCTGCCATCCGTATCCCCAAACCCCTCATTAACTCCTAAGCCAACTCACCTGAGCAATCTTATCATCATAATGGCACTTGAACATCCCAGGGAAGGCTATGGTGTCAAGGGACTCACCTAATTATCCAAGCTGTAGGGCTGACTGCCTGGCTGGATTTCACATCCTAGACTTTTTGTTTCATTAGATTTCCATATCACTTTGAGTTTTAAGCCTTAAATTTCACAGTTAGAAATAAGAAATGTAGCTATCTCATGGGAGAGGTCATTTATTCTCATCACATCATTAATTTTGTATTCATTTCTAGCCCAAGCACAGAACTTTCGTGAGAGAGAAGCCAGACTACATAAGTTTAGTCACACTGAACTGTCACTAACTTAGAGTGGGCCCTTTCCTGAGCACAGGGTTAGACACTGAGGACAGCACCGGGCCACTGATAATTACAGACGGGAGGAAAGGAGAAGGTGTGTACCGTGATCTTTCAGATCACCCTACTATCTTCTGTCACATACTCTTGCCGTCAAAGGTCTCATTTCTTCATTTGTCGAGGAGGAGGAGGGACGACTGTGTTTCCCCGAGCCATCCTTCTACTGGCACCTCCATAATGCCTCAGGTTCTGATTCTGCCCGTAGTTCCACTTATAAGGTCCCTCACCCAATTCTCTTACCTGTTGTTTTTCCTCATGAACCTAGGTAAAAAGAAAATACAGGCCAGGCCGCATTCTCTTAATGCACTACCTCAGTTCTCTACACTGTCATCAGATAGACTGGATCATACTCATGATAGGGGTTGGTGTTAACCATGGGAACTAATAAGATACTGGGGGTGAATTCTTCCAGTGTATGCCACAGAGGTTAAACTGGGTCTTCCCATATTTCACGGCAAAATAACCAAACCCCTTAGCCCATCTGAAGTCTATATAGGATGCTCAGTAGACTCCACATCTTTATTTTTATCAGCCTACATCCTGTGACCCTCTTTTTCCTAGAAAGTCTACCCCATGACTGTAGAAAGTAGCCTTACTAGGACCCATCCTCCTCCTCCTCCTAAGCAGTCTACACCTTGAGGTGTGAATCATTGGATTCAGAATAACATGCATAAGAGATGCAGTGAGAACAAAGTACCACAGTCCCTCTTGATCTAAAGCAATAGAATAGAGGGAGAGAGTGGTCCTGATAGGTATTTTCTAAAGAAGCTGATATCTAGGAAGGGTTCCTATAGGTCTTCCCATCCTTGGACCACAGGAGATTCTTACAAACCAACATTCAGATCACTGCAAACACACAACAAATGATGGTTCTCATAATTTGTACCTTTGAGCATGTGCAGAGGGTGCTTTGTAATTACACCATAACAGCTATCCTCCAAAGACAGATGAAAGTCAAGGGATTTTTATCTTAAGGTAAACGTTAGACACTTTTATTATCTTATTTAGAGAGGGATCCACTCTGTTAAAGGCAGAACACCCATCTGCCTTTACGTTCTTTCTCTTTCTTACCCTCTCTCAAGAAAAACAAAAAATAAGTACAAAACCAAAATAAACAAGAAACACATGTATACTCAAATCTCCCCCAAACTGAAAATCAAAGTAAACAAGCCAAAGGCCAATAATAAGCCAAAAAAAATCCAAAACAATTCAAAACCAAACAAAAAGTCCTCAAAAATATCACTGAATACATTAGGTGTTGGCCAGCTACTCCTGGGCATGAGGCCTGACTTGGAGTGTGGTTGATATATCTGTTGAGACTCCATTGGAGAAAACTCATTTTGTGGCAACATGCACAAAACCTATACAGTTTGAAGCCAAATGGAGTCTCTGGCTATTTTTTTAATGCTTATTTTTTTGTGAAAAATATCTATATAATATGTATGTGTGTATATGCTAGACAGTGTTTAGGATACCAGGGCATTATCATGTGTGCAGATACAGGTAGAGGCCAGAAGAATGCTAGAGGCAGAATCACAGATGGTCGTAAGCTGCACAGTGTGGCAGTTGACAGCCAACCCCCACTCCATCACACCCCCAAGAAAAACCAGCTGTCAACCCTTGGGCCACCTTTCCAGACCTTGTTTTGTTTTTGTTGGTTTGTTTTTTTTTTTATTTTGTTGTTTCATTTTGTTTTTGTAAGTGGCATGCTGTTCTGTCTGCTGACATTTCTTGTCTTCCCTTTGAAAACTACTCAGCACGATGATACCAGTCACCCTGAAGTCTCCTCCACTCAACAGTTAAACAATCATTAAATTATTTCTCCTTACTTTTTTCCAGGTAGGATCCCCTAGCCTTGCACTTGTAAAATAGCCAAGGATGTTCTCGAACTCCTTAGTCCTCCTGCCTCTGCCTCCCAAGTGCTGAGTGTGCAAGTGTGTGCCACCAGCCTGGTCTTTCTCCTGACTTTTAAATGATCTTCACCCAGATTGTTTGTTAACACCTCTCCTATTGCATGCCCCTTACAATACAATGACTCCAACATGGTTCCCCCCCCCCCTTTTGCTCAAGTCCTGCTCTCATCACTGCCTCTCATCATTAAAGTAATACTTTTAAACCTAAAGCAGCTCATTCTGTCTCTCCGCCTTATCCAGAATGCAAGCGATTGCTCACAGCGCTCCCGAGTGGTACGCATCAATCCACACACCTCATGCAGTTACTCATTCTGAGCCGCACTGGCCTCTTTTTCTTTCGTTTGTACATTTGCTGTTTCTTTTTATAATTAATTAATTATATCCCAAATGCTGCCCCTGCTCTCAATCCCCACGTTCAGAGTTCCTCTACCCCCTTCTCCTCTGAAAGGGTAGGGCTCCTGTGGTATCACTTCACCCTGGCACATCAAGTCTCTGCAGGGTTAGATGCATCCTTTCCCACTGACGCTAAAAGAGGCAGCCACAAAGACTGAGCTGCACGTCTGCTACATATGTGTCTCTGGTGTGTGTCCACGTGTGCTCTTTGGTTGGTGGTTCAGCCTCTGAGAGCCCCTGAGGGTCCAGGTTAGTTGACTCTGTTCATTTTCCCATGGAGTTCCTATCCCCTTCAGGGCCTTCAATCCTTTCCCCGGCTCTTCCATAAGAGCCTAATGTTTGGCTTCTAATATTTGGCTCTGGATATCTGCGTCTGTTTCAGTGAGCTGCTGGGTAGAGTCTCTCACAGGACAGTCATGCTAGGCTCCTGTCTGCAAGCATAACAGAGTATCATTAATGGTGTTAGGGATAGGTGCTTGCCCATGGGATGGGTCTCAAGTAGGACTGGCTATATTGGTTGGCCATTCCTTCAGTCTCTGCTCCATCTTTGCCCCTGCATTTCTTTTAGATGGGACAGATTCTGGGTGGAAAGTTTTGTGAGTGGTTTGGTATCCTTTATCCCTCTGCCGGGCATCCTGCCTGGCTACAGGAGGTGGCCTCTTCAGATTTCACATCCCCACTGGTAGGCGCCTTGGCTAAGGTTACCTGAATTGACTAAAGTTGTCACTTCAGGGCGTTTGAACACAATGCAATCTCTGTTTAGAACACCCTTCCCCCTTATCAAGGTCTTTGCTCCAATGTTGTTTTTCTGTGAGACTTTTCCTCAGCCACTCTATTAAATTGAAATCCTCCCCTCCCTTCACATGTATATGTATATATATACACAAATGCATATATAGTAATTTCTAGACACTCCTTGTCCATATTACTTTTTTTTTAATCTCCCATGCTTGTCAGTACCTGAAATATAATCACTTATTTTTTGTTTTACCTGCATCTCTAAACTAGATTAATTTACTAATCTAGTTTAGGGATACAGGTAAATATGGAGTTTTTCTCTACTGATAATATTTTTAGTGTCTAAAACACCATCTGGCACATAACATGTTCTCTCTAAATGTTTTTAAATGAATAAATAAATTGTTTCAACAATACTATGAGGTTGCATCATTTTCAACTTGGCTGAGAAGTGAAAAATGCAAACACACACACACACACACACACACACACACACACACACACGCTTCTTTTACCAAAACAAAAATAGCAGCAGACAACCTACAAAATGAAAAGCACAAGGGAGTTAAACAACCTTTGAAAACTCTATTTAATTATTAGCATTTTTAAATGTCTATTGAGGGGCTGGAGAGGCATTTCAGCTGGAAAATGTTTGCCATGTGAGCATGAGGTCCCAAGCACCCAGGTAAAGGGGCAGATGTGGTGCACACACTTGCAATTGCTGTGTCTGGGAAGCTCGGGCAGGTCACTAATGCTCATTGGTCAAGCCTTGCTGATTCAGTCAGCTTCTAGCCAAGGAACAGACCCTATTGCAGAAAACCACTCCTGGTTATCTTCAGGCCTCCATAAGCACGTACCTATGTACATGAGTGAACATTCACACACACACACACACACACACACACACACACACACACAAAGTAGTAATATAGAATATTAGGTAATAGAGTAAAAATGCTAAATTAATTAATGAAGTATTTTCATTCTCCAATGATCTCTAAGATTTGCTAAGGGAGTTCTGGAAGCATTTATTAAATGGTGTCAAGTGTTTAGAAAAATGAAGGGAACATGTGTATTTGCTAATGTTTATGCTCTAAGGACACATCAGAAGTACTGGCGAAATTTGGAGCTGGAAATATTGTCCTTCCACAGTCATCCGTACCTTTTATATTCTGAGCCAGGATAAGATACATACACAAGTGATGGCTCGCCGAAACTTAGGTGCCTTGTACACGTCAGGAAGTAACATCTAAAGTCAAGGCTGGTGTCGGCATAGGGGCACATGTATTAGTACTTTTCTGTTGCTGTGGTAGAATATCCTTTAAAAAGCAGCTTAGGGAAGCAAGTTTTATTTTGGCTTACGGTTGCACGGGGGAGCAGTCCAACCTGCCTGAGAAGTCACAACAGTGGAAACATGACGCCACCCTGAAAGTCAGAAAGCAGAGCTTTGGCATTCATCTATACCCAGAAAGTTGAGGGGGGACAGGGAGTAGAGTCTTGAAGTATGAAGTATAGCCTACATAATATAAAGTATAAGCCTGTAAAGTATGAAGTATAAAGCCTCAGAGCCCACGTCCAATGTACTTTTTGCACCTCTGAAAGGTTCCATAGCCTTCCCAAACAGTGCCACCAACTGAGAACCATGTGGTCAATGTTTGAGTCTCTGGGCAGGGGAGGTATTTGTCATTCAAATCACAATGGGGTATAATTCATTAGTAGAACTATTAACTAGTAATACCCTATGTCCTGTGTTACAGAGTATTTGATCACACTGTGTTCCCCAAGATTGTATTATTTACTGGAAACCACTGTTTTTTAGTTGTGGGTGTGACTCAGCCTTAGCACACACCATTAATCCAAGAGCTTTTGCACCTATTGTAAACAGGATTAAAAGAAGGCCATAGGTCAAGAGGAAGATTAAGCAACCAGTTCATAGGAAGTGAACATAGTATTATTAAATCATAGAGAGTAAGGGGGAGTCAGAGGGATGGATAGAGAGAGACACAGGAAGCAGAAGGAAGGGATATTTGGTTTGAATGGAGTCTATTGAGGGAGCTTGAAAGAGGGAGACTGCTTCTGGGACATCCATCAGCTGAGGAAGAAGGTCAACTGGGTGCTTTCTCTAACTCTCTGAGTCAATAGCCCAGCATCTGACTCCTGAGTCTTCATTGTTGGTATCTGACTCAAAGTGTATTTACCTTCTGCTGGCCCACAAAGACTCAAGGAAATTTTTGCAGAACCAACTCTTCTAATGGGCTGAATTATTGAAAGTAACCTTGGATGTGTAAGATGCCAAGGGATATTCTTAGCAAGGACTTCAGTTCCATGAATGCCAATAGTGGTAATAGCAAAAGGAATTGGTATTTGTTCTTTTCTTAGTTTGCTGAAATATTTTCTTCCCCACAGATGCTGGCTGGCCATTCCCAAGAACAATGATTTTGCAAGAAGTCCCCTTTTGTGGTCGTTCATCATGCCTGTAACCATCATCCTCATCACAAACATTGCCATATTTGTCATAATCACAGTCAAAGTGTTGTGGAAGAACAATCAGAACCTGACAAGGTGAGACCCTCCAGGAGTGGGAAGCTGCCAACAAGGACTAATGTATATGTCACACAACACCTCAGCACACCTCAGACCACTGCAGAAGTTTTCAACATCTGCACAATGCACGGGCATGTGGTATTCAGGAGAGCTTTCCCAATGAACTTTGAGAAGATGGATATTTTCCCCTTCTCTTCTAACCTCAGTAGTCCTGTGCTGTGTGCAACATTATATAACACACTTCTGTAACACATTGGCCCAAGCAAAAAAATAAACCACACAGTTTCAAGAAAATAGCTTCTCTTCAAAAGCCCCCCTCCAAATTCAGGCAACAAAATTTGAATACTTGAACAAGAGTTATAGGGAGGGGGGTACTGGGATCCACGTTTTCAATGTGAAGCTTGCTACCTGAAGTGTTTGGACTACATGGTGGCTTCAAACGTTCCAAAATGTATTCCAAGTATATAACATTTTAAGATTCCCCGTACAAATGGATTCTCTCATTTAGTGACACTGAGATCACATTCCCTGGCGTACCAGAGCCCACACAACTGCATGTCTTCTGAATGTGATTTTTCCAGCCCCAGTGGTCTTGTTATTTCTACTATTCAACAAGAGCTTTGGGTAGAACAAAGATCAGAAGCCCCTGAGCACATACATGCTGCAGCCTGCTGCCCAGAGTTCAAGGCATGGACGGGGCAGAACACAGTACAGATGAAGCCATAAGCTCAGGCTGAATTCTGCAGGCCTGTACATTCCGAGCATCCTTTCCATACAGACATCTGTGTATCACACTCAGTCCACAAGTGGATCCACTTCGTGAGGACAGATAGGTGAAAACCACCATCTTTGATGAGAATGCAATCTTAAGTATGTGCTTTACAAATCAAAGTATCACATCTCATACATGGTCATGGATGGGGAAAACGACATCCTTGCTAAGTATTAAAACAAACATACATTTTAGTAACAGTGAGGAAATACTTTAGTGGAGGGTTCTTAGCCTAGCTGGGTATTAGATTATATTTCTTATATATAAAACATCATGATTTTGGGTCAGAGATAATCAAATTTGTATGTCTTGATTTTGAATGACAAGCCTATGGTTTTTAAATTGACTTAATAACAATGAGGAGGATTCATCATCTGTTTTAGCTAGCCCTCCTTCATGTGCTAGCTAGACACAAACCAAATCACTCCAGCACTTAAGGACCTACAATGGCAAACTATTATTTGTCATAGGATTGTCCCGGTGCCTCGGTAGTAGTTTAGGCTAGGCAAGTTCAAATGGTGACAGGTGAGCTATGATGAATCCATTCCATATGTAGTTGCTGGTAGTTAATTGATTGTTGGTGGTCTTGGGTGGCTGCTCTTCAGTTGGGGAAGCTTATTCGTGCTCTGTGTAGCTTTTTATTAAACCCTCTATTACCACAGCTCATACTGCTTAATATATTGCTATTATAAACTGATACAGTGGGTTCAGATTTTGGTGAGTACAGAGCTAAAAATAAGCATGACTAAGACATAAAGAAGTGGGAAAATGTATGGCCAGCAAGCCGAGCAGGAGAATAAGATCCAATTTGCCTGAATAAAGAAAGCCTGGGGATTTTACTTGGGGAGCCTATACATATTTACATAGGGGATGGGCCAACTCATAAGGAGACCCAATTTAGAATCATAACTTAGATAGTGGGCACATGTTTTGGGCATAGTTAGTTCAATGTCTCAGAGCACACATGTAAAAATTAAAGCCTCGGAACATATCCATTTTGCACTACAAAGTTTTTTACTGGAAATGAAGAGAAAGGTCTTTTTGAGAGTATTCTAACATGCGAGTCTGCTCCTGGAGAGGCCTGACTCACTCAGTCGCTAATGCTGTCAGGCTCTCAAGAGCAGGAAGAGCGAGCAAACCCCATGAGCAATTGCTTTCTAGTCTCTGGCTTGCTCTCCTGGCCATAGGAAGTCACATAGTCAAGACCAGATTCTGGGGGTATAGACTTCCAGAAGAGAGAAGATCAGTTGGCCTCTAAACTGTATTTTTTATCAAGGCCTAAGAAGTCCCCAAGTATTCCAATATCCCTGTAGCATTCTTCACTATTTGATCTGTTAGTAATAGCAAAAAATCCCATTAAAAAAATATCGACTCCTCTTGAAATTCCCTAGGTAGTATGAAAGGAATGATGTGCCTGTGCTTTGAAATTGTCATTTAAATTGTCATTTAAAATAATGGGGTACATTTTCTTCTGAGGGTCATAAGGTATGGCACAACATTAAGCAAGCAAAGTACATGGACAGTTGAGAATGCAAGCTCGCCATGGGTGGTGATGACTTGAGTAAGAATGTCCCTAACATTCCATATTTTCTCCTTTTCCTATTTTCTCATGTAGCACCAAAAAAGTCTCATCCCTCAAGAAGGTTCTCAGCACATTATCTATTGCTGTTGTTTTTGGAGTTACCTGGATCTTTGCATATGCTATGCTAATCAATAACGATGACATCAGGATTGTTTTCAGCTACATATTCTGTCTTTTCAACACCACTCAGGTATGGTATAGATGGTAAGAAAGAAGCAGAATTTGTGTTACCCTGGACCAGTATTTCTTTCCTGTAAAACTCCCTGAGGACCATTATTTAGTTACCTTTAGGAGGACCAATATTAAATAGACTTCATGACAAGAACGAAAGCCTTCTGTATCCCTTTCTGGCCTGGAGGTAACAGAGTAAGATCTTTATAGGTTTGGCATATAATCCCTCTTCTCTGATTAAATCATAGCTCATCAGGTAAAACACTTCGTTCTTTTCTCCCACACAGTGAGTGTGCTTTGGCTGGTGTGGGCAATGGTCATTACTCCTTGAACTGTGACCTCTGTGGGTTTGTTGAATTTTTCTTTTTTTTTTTTCTTTCTTTCTTTTTTTCTTAATGTGTGAAGACTGAATCTAGGTCCTTCATTTTGATCTATCTTTTCTGTAAAATTTTAATTACATTTATTATTATTTTAATATATTTAAATTGAATGCATGGCACAGAATATATGTTAGAGGTCAGAGGACAAAGTGCAAAAGCCAGTTTTCTCCTTCCGCCATGTGGGTCCTGTGGATAGAGCTTAGACCCTCAACCTAGGTGGCAGGCACCTTACCCTCTGCAAAGACTCACAGGCCCAGAAGCAAAATATTCACCTTGGGGAAAAACAAACTACTTATTCTGTAGTTACTGGGTGTACTGGCTGGTTTTGTGTGTCAAAACTTGACACAAGCCTGAGTTATCACAGAGAAAGGAGCCTCCCTTGAGGAAATGCCTCCATGAAAACCAGCTGTAAGGCATTTTCTCAATTAGTGATCAAGGGTGGAAGGACCCATTGCGGGTGGTGCCATCCCTGGGCAGATAGTCTTGGGTTCTATAAGAGAACAGGCTGAGCAAGCCAGTAAGTAACATCCCTCCGTGGCCTCTGCATCAGCTCCTGCTCCTGACCTGCTTGAGTTCCAGTCCTGACTTCCTTTGGTGATGAACAGCAATGTGAAAGTGTAAGCTCAATAAACCCTTTCCTCCCCAACTGGCTTCTTGGTCATGACTATGCAGGAATAGAGACCTTCACTAAGATGCTGGGTCTGAAGTCTTAAAATACTACTAAAGCTGAAGACTCCCAGCTCTGTGGGGATTCTCTGTCCTTCCTAGTATTTTCATCTGGTTCTTTCAACTGTTTAGTAAAGTGTGAAAATTTTCCATCAAAGATTGACTCTGTGGGGTCCCTTGTTGCATTTGGCCAGTTTGTGCTTCATGTATATTGAGTGAAGACTGAGCAAACATTCACACTCGTGATATAGATTTAAGGTTATTGTGTTTTCTGGATGAATTGGCTCTTTCATCACTTGTATTAAGATGTCTTCTTATTTCTGATAGTGCCTTTTGTCATAAGGTATACTTTATTACCTAGTTTTGTTGTGTGCATTGGTTAGATGATTACATGTGTGTGCATGCATGAATGTGTGTGTGTGTGTGTGTGTGTGTGTGTGCATGTGTTTGCATTTGCTATGAACCTCCATACCTTTATAGTCTATAGTATGCAGGCACCAAATACATAGGCCTCACTTTTTTGTCTATTGTAAGAGAGTCTCCATCACTTTATCAGAAGGTGAAGCTCATTTGGATTTAATGTACTCATTGATGTAGGTTGTTACTTTACAATTTGTGTTCTGTGCTCATTTGTTTATTTGTTGTTGTTTTTGTTTTGGGGAGAAATATTTTTTGCAAGTAAAGAGAACAGTTATGTAATAAGGCTACTTTTTTGGATATATAGTAATTACCATAAAACCCATTTCTTTTGTTATAACAAAACCATTTATAATCCTTTCCTTGTACACTTACAGACTGCTAAATGTCAATTATTGTAGCATAACACTTATATGTATAATGTGCAACTCTAACTAAAGAAAAACAACCATACAGTTACCCATCATTCCTTGATTTAGTGTATTATCTCCCTGCCTCCCTATTCACTTCCTATCCATTTTCCCATTATTCTTTAGTATTATTTTTCTTTCTGCCCCTCTGTCTCTATCTCTCTTTATTTTTCTCTCACTCTCACCTTTTCCCTCTATCCGTTCCCTTTTCTCTCCTCCGACTCTCTCTGTTCCTTTCTTCTTTCTGTCAGACTATATTTCTTCAGAAGAACACCTACATTACTAATTGAAAGTTGTGAGCAGTGAAGAACGTTATGCTGATTATATCCCATGGGTGTGAAGCATCCTGTAGCAAAATTCTGTTTCTTCAGGGGAAAGGACCATAATGTCGGAACTCCATGAGATAGAATGCTGCTTCGAAGTCAGCAAATGGTAAAAGTTTCGGTTTTCTGTATTTTGTTGGATTTGTGTCAAACTAGAACACACACATCATGTAAGAGCTGAGTTGTGTTTAGTACAGTTGCCTGTGCTTCTCCATTGACCACAGTCCCCTAAGTGAGAAATAAGAGCATGTCAACATGCAGGGGTAGTGTGTAGTCTTATGCTGTACCTGCGTTTACTCTCAGGAGGAGACCATGCTTCCCTTGAATCCTTGGACAAAACACACTGTCTTAGGGTTTTACTGCTGTAAACATGCACCATTTCCTTTTAGACAACTCCTATAAGGAAAACATTTAATTGGGGCTGCCTTACAGGTTCAGAGGGTCAGTCCATTATCACCAAGGCAGGAGCATGGCAGCGTCCAGGTAGAAATGGCGCAGGCGGAGCTGAGAGTTCAAAATCTTCATCTGAAGGCTGCCCGTGGAAGGCTGCCCATGCATTTGTTTTTAATCCCCTGCCACCCACTTCCTCCTCACTTTTGAGTACAATTGATTATCATTATATTTCCATTTTAGTTCACATTCCAGTAATCAATACCACTTTTCATTGGGGATAAGTTCATGGTGTAGTATACATTCCTAACTAGGAACTTAAAATTGATATTTTGTAACACCTGTAAAATGAAGGGCGTCATAACAGTAGAATCTGCCTGCCACCCCCCTCCCGCGTGCTGCCATTTTCTTATGTCCTACATGTACATACGGAATAAATCCCACAAACCAATGTCTTAAAAAGACAGATGCATCTAAAGGAAGTCATCGGTAGACCTTTATACTTGGCCATGTGTCATCCATTTCCAGGACCCGCCTTCCTTTCTGAAGATCCAAATGTCACATGGTATCATTTCCCTTGGGGCCAAAGTCACTCCTTAGTGTTTCTTGTAATTTATGGCTTTGGTGACTGCATATTTTCTTTTAACTTTCATCTGCTTTGTTCTTATTCTTACAAATTTTTTTTTCTTTTATTAGATATTGAACTCTGGGTTAGGCAAGGCTTTCCCCCACCCCTTTTGGCATTTTAGAGAAGTAATTAATTTCACACTCTGCTACATTTCCTTTTTTTTCTCATTTTTTATTAGAGATTTTATTTACATTTCTAATGCTATCTGCATTTCTCACTTCCCCTCCCCAAACCCTCCATCCCATTCCCCTCCCCCTGCTCACCCACTCTCCCACTCCCTCTTCCCTGTCCTGGCATTCCCCTACACTGCAGCATCGAGCCTCCTCAGGACCAAGGGTCTCTCCTCTCATTGCTATCCAACAAGGCCATTCTCTGCTACACCTGTGGCTAGAGTCATGGGTTCCTCTATGTGTACTCTGGTTGCTGGTTTAGTCCCTAGGAGCTCCTCCTATGGGGCTGCAAACCCCTTCAGCTCCTTGGGTCCTTTATCTAGCTCCTCCATTGGGGACCCTGTGCTCATTCCATTGGTTGGCCGTAAGCATCCACTTTTGTATTTGTCAGGCACTGGCAGAGCCTCTCAGGAGACAGCTATATCAGGCTCCTGTCAGCAAGCACTTCTTCACATCCGCAGTAGTGTCTGGGTTTGGTAACTGTATATGGGATAGATCCCCAGGTGGGGCAGTCTCTGGGTGACCTTTCCTTCAGTCTCTGCTCCATCTCTGTATCTCCTCCTGTGGGTATTTTGTTCTCCCTTCTAAGAAGGACCAGAATATCCATACTTTGGTCTTCCTTCTTCTTGAGCTTCATGTGGTCTGTGAATAGGGTATTCTGAGCTTCTGAGTCAATATCCACTTATCAGTGAGTGCATACCATGTGTGTTCTTTTGTGACTGGGTTACCTCACTCAGGATGACACTTTCTAGTTCCATTCATTTGCCTAAGAATTTCACGAAGTCATTGTTTTTAATAGCTGAGTAGTATTCCATTGTGTAAATATACCACGTTTTCTGTATCCATTCGTCTATTGAGGGACGTCTATTAAGGGTTGTTTCCAGCTTCTGGCTATTATAAATAAGGCTGCTATGAACATAGTGGAGCATGTGTCCTTATTGCATGCCAGAGAATCCTCTGGGCATATGCCCAGGAGTGATATAACTGGATCCTCAGGGAGTGCTATGTCCAATTTTCTGAGGAACTGCCAAACTGATTTCTAGAATGCATGTACCAGCTTGCAATCTTCAGCTATTTATACTGTTCTACTGCACACAAATGTCTTATTTTTCTCTGCTTACATCAGGGATTTCTCCTAGCTTTAACATTTAGTATTATGTCTATGGAGTACACAACTATTACTTTCTTTGCATGTATTTTTTTCTCCCGGATGGCTGAACTGCTAGAATCTTTTATAGTTTTCACCATTACTTTTTCCTCCTATCCTCTTACTTCTGAGAATGCCTTGGTGGTAGGCCATTTGATTTTGCCCTGCAGATCACAGAGGGCTCTGTTCATCTTGCTCATTCTTCTCGCTTGTCATTACACCACTGGAGTTAGGTACTTATTCAAGATTGTTCAGTCCCTGAGTTCAGTCCCTCGAACCCCCAGGGTGGCCAGAACTGACTCCTACATGTGATCCTCTGGCATTCACTCGGTGTGATGAGTGGACACCCACACGCTTGCACACAATAAGCAAGCAAAGAAAATTTGTTTAAAACCCGAAAGAGACAAACCTGTTTGTTCTTATTCTATCATATTTTGTCACAGGCATCTACCATCGTCTCCCTACATTTAAATACCATGTTATACAAATAATATTACCTTGTACATATAATTTTTGTAATTATTTATACATTTTGTTATATTTTTAAAGTCTGTCGATTACAATCCTTGTTTATTAATGATTACTAAAAATTCAACTTCCATTTTGTTTCGGAGTGAAATAGCATGTACTGGTCTTCCCCACTCCTTCAAAAGTAATATGTATGAGCGAAAGTTTTCTGCACTCTAGGAATCTTACTTGCTAATGGAAACACAGTTACTGCTGAGTTACAGTCTGAGAGAAATAATACTATCAACATTGTGTAATTGTTTATTGCCTCCTAATTTTATTGGTACAATTTAAAATTTCCTACATGATTGACATTGTCAACAATATTTTCTCTTGAAAATTTTAATTACTTGAATTATATTTGATATTTGTATTAACTAAATTTTATTATGTCTAACACTCCATTTAAAGAGTTTCCAAGGTATCTTATTGGATTGTCCTATTGCCTTGACTTTTTAAAATTAATGACTCATCAGCGATAGTAGTTTTTGAGTAACCACTTCAGTAGATTTTGAAAAAAAAACATTATTGAAAAATTTCCTGGCTGACAATTTGTCTTTAGATGCAGTACATGAACTGGAATTTTTTGGCACCTAATTATTGACAAAAAGTCTGAGATGCTGCAGAATTAATTAACTTTCCTCGTTGTTATGATACCCTTTAAGCAATAATTTTAGATTCATTTTAGACTATTTGAAGTTGAAAAGTGCTATGAAGTTCCCAAATACCCACCACCAAACTTTAGAAGTAATAATTGCATCTTCAGAATTTTCTTAAAAATGATGAGTGCGCAGCATGTGCCTGCCTGTGCTCACGCCGGCTAGAAGAGGCAATGGCGTTATACGTGGCTATGATGTGGGTCTGAGTTCAAACCCAGATCCTCTAGAAAGGCAGTGAACACTCTTAACTGCTGAGCCACCTTTCTAGTAAAAAAAAAAAATCTTCTAATGCTACAATATACAACCAAACCCAGGAAAAAATATACTTTTCATATATTCTTTGACCAGCATTCCCCAGTGGCAATATCTTCTATAATATAGTACATTGTCAAAATTAAGGGATGCACATTGACACAATATTATTAGCCAGGCTACACATTTAATAGTATTTAATAGTTTATTTTCATCAATAATGTAAAGGAATTAAGAAAGGCTTCATAGAGACTATAATATACTGGGTAGTACATTTCTGTTATAGTTACAATTAAGAGATAACATCATATATTGTGTAAGAAAGAAAGATTGAAACCAAAAAAGTAGTAATTCAGCGCCAAGCTCTGCTGAGAGTAGATGGGCAATGCTGAGCAAATTGTTTAAATCTGAATTTCAGTTTGCATTTCCATTAGTTGGGGATGGTAAGGCTTGGGGTTGACGGAAGAACAGAAAGGATTCAAGGAGGATGGGTGAATGAGAAGGGTGAGGGGCCAGTAGGACTTTGGTATCGGTGAGCTTAAAGCTGTGCAGGGGCTACTGCCCAGCCTTTGGTGGCTTATGTCTTTATGTGCATCCCTTTATCCACGTGGAAAGAACAGGGGATCAGTGACTAGCAAGGTCTTAAATTTGTGTTGTTAAGAAATCACTGAATATATAAAATTTCAGCTATGTCACTAAATCTCCAGGAAATGGAATCACAATGTTGGAAGTAGAAGAAAAGGGTAACACCTCCCCCACCCTCCAGAACCTCTTCCGACTTTGTAAACTGAAGATTGTAAAGATTAGGGAACAGACCTGCACAGCAGTAATGTCAAGGATTGGTTTTCTCAATATGCACTGGGCACAGCACTGTGTCTATCTGAAGGCCATGCACATGCACATGCACAGCAGCTGCAAGCTCCTGTCGTGGGGCGGCTGTGCTGCCTCAGAGTCAGAGGGTGGAACAAAATCTCTTCCTTCTGTACTGCAACATTGTTACAGTACAGGAAATCTGTATCATAACGCTGCCTGGTATTAAACTTTAATTCTCTTTTCAGGGATTGCAAATATTCATTCTCTACACTGTTCGAACGAAAGTATTTCAGAGTGAAGCTTCCAAAGTATTGAAGTCGCTGTCATCATCCTTTGACAGAGTGAAGCCAAAGCCTTCGATGACCCCGCTGAAACTGCGTGTAAGGATGTACAATATGCTCAGGTCCATACCATCCCTGAATGAGCGATTCAGGCTGCTGGAGCCATCTACAATGACTGAGGAAACGTCATTGGCTGAAAGTGACCAAGTAAAATCAAGTGCCTAACAAGACTGTTACCTACGATGGTCTTTTCTATCCAACTCACAAGAATTGTATCTGTTTATGTTATTCTCTAATCCTCCTACAATATCTTCCTGAATACACATTAAAACTTGCTGTTTATTATCCCAGGGAGAATGGGTTTGGTACCTTTTTGTGGTTTTCACTAGATTACTCTGTGAGTCAAGTGAGGAATCCAACATAATAATAAGATGACCATTATTATTAAGTTTGCATGACATACTTTGGCAATTATGCAGAACTCATAATGAATTCTTTTACAATGAGAAAAAAATATTAACTTCTAGAACAAAGTGGCTCCTGATAAGTACAGTGAGCTGCTTACATACATTAAACTTTTGCCAATGAAGAGTTTGACAACCAGTCTCCTCAACCAACACCTTAGGAAAAGGTGTTTTGTTTAAAAAATTGTTTTGTGTCCAGAATAATCAACTCTGTAAGAAATCGATAGAGATAGATTAGTAGACTGCTAAAGCTCTAGTTCTTTACAGTATGTGTGCATGTGTGCACACGCACACACACATACCTTTTAATATCTATATATTATGGATTGATGACATTCAAAATGAAAAAATATACTCATAATCACACATGTCATAGAACTCCATACCTTGAAGTATGAAGAGAACCCCTTCTGAACTTAGGAGATACCATCTTTGAATTTCTTTTTGTTTTGCCAAAAACCAGGCTTCTCATGTGAATGTATGAACTAAGCAACTAACAGATTTCGTGTGAGCTTAGCACAGGCTTCTCCACATTCCCCAAAGACTGCATTATTTCTTTAACTTTTTTATCTGTTTTATAGCTGCATGTACCATGTGCGTGCAGTGCCTCTGGAGGCCAGAAAGGGGGTCAGACCCCCTAGGACTGGAGTTACAGTTGCGAGTACACATGCTGGTGCCAGGAATTAAACCTGGGTCCTCTAGAAGAGCATCCAGAACTCTTAAATGCAAATCCTTCTCACCATTACTCAACGAATGTGCATTCTCACAGAAATGGTTGCAAATGACAATTGACAATTGGATTCCCAGGGAAGCCAAGACAAGCTTACTTAATCTATAGTATAGATGAGGCCTAATGAGAGAGTAGACAAAGTAAAGAGAAGTACAGCAGAAAAGCAATTCGGAAAGGCCCATGCTCTAAGTTCAGGTATTATAGTGCTGCACTCAAATATGGGCTAGACAAAGAACAATAGTAAGATGCTATTGACTCAAAATTTGATCAAATGAAAATATCCCTTAAAGCCCTGGAAATATGAGAAAAATCAAAACAAAACAAACTATACTCAGCCAGAGGAAGATGTGATTTCTTTTCCCTTGGTGGCTAATGTTGTTTCTTTGGTTTTTAAGTATCTTTGGTGTATCCCAAGTAAAATTCCAAAAAATATTCCTTTAAACATGCAAGAAGGTCCACATGCGATTGTGGAGACTAATTCACACGAAACCCTGACATCTGACCAGGAGAAGATCATTTCTTTGTTTTAACCTTTATCCTGGGTGCTAGTCAGCAGTCTCATTTGAGGATAGGAGTCTAACTCAGATTTAGGTCAAAGGTTAAAGGGAATGCACTAACTTAATTAGTGTAAAGTCCAAGGGCCAGGTTGGCTTCAGATAACGTTTCTATGTTCCATTTTGCCTGAGGCAAATGTATTAGCAACAGCTATTTTGAACGTTCAAGTGCCCTGGCTTGAGACATGAAATAAATGCATAGTAGCATTAACTCCAGGCCTAACTAGAACACAGAATAGTGATAATGTGTCAGAATTCTATCCCCCTTTCCTGTCTCTGTGTTTCTTTATCCTTGTTCTCAAATATGGCTATTGATTGGCACTCCTAACCCTAAAGCCTTAAGGTCTAACAAGAAGAGGGATTCAATTCCTCTTGGCAAATCCTATTGGGATTTAATTCTCCTTACTGTTCCAGCAGAAACAGAGGCGTTTAAAATAGAGAGACTCTAAGACAGACTGTTTTGTGGTATTTAAAAAGCGAGGACAAAATGAATGCACTATAGACAGCCACAAAGAAGCAAGGGGAGAAGATATTTCTTTTAAGCCAGAGACATGAAGAGCAAAACATGAAAATGTGAGCAGGAGCTTGAAACGCCTCTCAGTGGTCTGGGATTGAGACAGAGTCAAGCAGCTTTCACTAGAAAAAGAGCAGAAAAGACCCTTGGCTATCACCCCTCCTACCCAACAGGTTCTCTGCAAATCTCACATTGGATGCAGTCAGCAAAAAGCCAGGAGACAGGAGTCTATAGAGCACACAGGTAGCCCTCTGCAACAGTACAGTGGTCAGGGAGAGACAAGGAGAGAGACCAAGCAGGTCCAGAGCTGTTATGTTCTATCCAGAACACATGCATCATGTTAGACATTTTGGGGTAGCCTGGGCCAAATACCCATTGTGAGGGAGAGATAAGGTATGATTTATTTGACAGAGGCTTATTAAGCACCATGAAGAATGGCCAATTATATCACAGAAGGGATGCTAAAAGCAAAATTTAGAGGGCTACTACATCTGACAAAACACAAAAGTCTGCTGAGAAATGAACCAGCCTAAGACTGACCTCTCGTTTTCCTTGTCTGAACTGTCTTTGGGATCACCCATAGGGAGAATAGGATGAGAGTAAATACAAACTATAATGTGGCTTTAAAAACCATATTATAAGGAAGACTTAGAACTGGTTTTCATGCTGTCATATATGAACAGGTCCTACTTTACATGTTTTGTGATAACAGTTCCTGATTGCTTATTTTCTTCCTTTCCTGCAGTTTCAAGAGAAACCAATCACCCGACCTTTGAGTTTTCTTGCCTGCATCTTAACTGACAGTTGAAAGTTCACAGTTCAACTGCCAGTCGCTTGCTCTTTCTCTTACCATTTCCATCTTTTTCAGTTTATCCTGCTTCTTTGTTTTTTTTCCCCCTGTCCTGTCAGTAACAAATTGTAACCAGCCTCAGGCTCCTTGCTTCACTTAGAAGAACTGGGCACACTTGGTAAACAGCTGAGAAATTGGTATCAAAAGTAGCAGCTTGTCAGCTACTGGGACTCTTTCTGTGGATCTTACTAATGTGTAATGTGGAACCTAACTGAAAGTTTACAAACAGCTTTCAGTTCCTGTCTCCAAAGATGAGGTCTAGCCTGATGAAGCTGCAGGCAGCTGGGAGACATTCAACTGATACAACAGTGTCCATTCGAGAAGGCATTCATGAGCATGTGAACGTGCCCCCAAAACATCCCAGACAGACTGACTAACCAACAAGCAAAGGTTTTTCCCAAAGATGTCCTAATAGCTAATATGTGAAATTACCGATTAAATGGTAAGAAAACCAGAGAAATATAACAGTATACTTATTAAAATGGCCATTCTGAAAAGGCCTCTGAGAGTACGTGTTAGCAAGGACGTGGACAGAGAATCTGTGTACACTGTTGGTGGGAGCATAAATTAGTGCGGCATGATGAAAAATGGCATGAATATCCCTCAAGAAATCAAAAATAGGAATATCATAAAACCTAGTGACTCCTCTATTTGGGTACATAGCCCAAGGAAATGAAATCAGAACCCATATAGATATCTCTGCTCCCATGTTTGTGTGGCGTTACTCATGACAGTGAAGCTAATGAACCCACCTAACTGTTGGTTTTGGATGATTGAGTCGTTTCAGCATATATGGATGGTTTTGACCTTATGAGTTTGTATCCAGGTAACTCATTGTGAATTAAAAATACCATAATAAAATGCATTTAATATGCCTAATGTAGCAAGTACTATAGTTAGCCTACACAAACGTGTTTAGACCACTGACAGTTGGACAAAATCATCTATTAGAGCTATCTAATAAGGTGCGGTTTATTGAATGCCATGTGATATACTGCCATGATTGTGCAGCTGGCTGGGAGCTGTGGCTTGTGGCTGGAGGCCAGCATTTTGAAATTACACTCCATATCACTCACCTAGAAAAAGATCACATTTCCAATTTGAAGTATCGTTCTACTAGATTCATTTTTGCACCATCGCAAACGGAAAGGTACGTTGAATCTTCACAAATTGAAATTTTATATATTGTTTATACAGAGAGATACTCAGCCTTAGGAAAGAAAGAGGCATCAACACTGGCAGCAGCGTGGATTACTCCAAACAGCCCAGAGGCAGAAACACTGTCCATAACTGCAGGTCTATGTGCACTCTCAAACACAGCTGCACACAGGGCGAGAGCAGGATACTACTGCCAGTGATTGGGTGGCAGAGGAAAAGGCGGTTTGTTTGCTGCAAACTTCCAGCCTCAGACTGGGTATGTTCTAGAACTCCACTGGACAGCAGCAGCGTCACTGTAGCTAATAGTAGTGTACTGTATTCATGACACTGCTGAGGGCACATTACACCATTTTGCACATGTATGGCCATGAGGAGATGGCTATATTAGCATGATTGTGGTAGCTCTCAATATCATATTATATACCTCAGATATGTAATTTATATTTTATACTTTATTAAAGCTCATGAATAGTCATTTTCACAAATATGTTTATAAAAGCAAAATCCATACTGGTTTAATTTTAAACCATTGTCTACTTTTTTATATTACCTAGAGTCCTTGTCTTAACTTTGTAACTGAGATAGCATTATAATTTTACTTATTATTATTATAATAATAATAATAATTGCATTGAAGTCCACAGAAATTCTCATCTACTTAAGAAAATTTGGGTTTGTTCCTTCATGTAAAAACGAAAATATTTTATCTGAATTTGGCTATTAGGAATTAAACTATTTTTGTACAAGCTCTTGGCTAACATTTTATTTTCTCTTAAAATACTGCTTGGAGTTGCTGGGTCACAGAGCAATTGTAATTTATTTTAACCCTTTTATTTTAAACACTTTACTCAATCAATAAGAGCTGAGCTGTTTTCTATGAAGGCTGAATCATTTTACAGTGGCAACAGCAATACATAGCAGTTTACCGCTAACTGTTAAGGTTCTGATTATTCTAAAAGGGGTAAATAGTTATAATTCATTCGTGGCCCATTGGTCATGTTTCTGAGTACCAGATCTTAAATGGAGATATGGAGTGTGTGTGTGTGTGTGGTAGAGGCAGGTAGGATGACATGATCCAATGCTTATCTCTTACAAGCTGTTCCCAGGGGCCTCTGTACAGTTCCTATCTGTACAGTTTCTCCAGTGGAACTTTGCTACATGCAGAGAGGTATGATCTTACAATTTGTTGGACTTTGTTTGCCATGCAACCATAATATAATAATTGAGACTTTCTGGACCTTGCTGATAATAAATGAAGGTGAACCCTCCCCACCCCCAACCACCCAGTACTCACTAGACAGCAACAGAGAAGGGATGTGTTCTAGACTGGGAGTTTAGATGACAGTTACAAGTCATGTGATTTGAGATAACATCACAAGACATTGTAAAGGAATAAGCAAGACAAGGGAAGTTCCGATTGTCCTGTCGCCACTAAAATCTGTGACTTTGAAGGTAAGCTGAAGTTATTAACAAAATAGTACCCTCAGTTAAGTAATTTTGGGACAATAAGTATTATCCCAAAAGCAGACAAACAACAGTGCTAATGTCCTCTCTGAGCACTGCTACAAAATCCACAACCTCTTCTCTCCAGATTATTTTGGTAATGAGATCTCTGTGTTTCTAGATCTAGAACTTTAAAAAAAAAAAAGTATAGTCAGATTATACCTATAGTCATTGTATGTTTTTTACACATATGCTACAGAGAACTGTGTCCAAGTGTAGGACCACTTATAGGTATGGTGTTATAGAAAAGATTATAAGGGACCATAGCAAAAGAACAAAATTATAAAGGGAGGAGTCTGAATGAGACCAGAGCACACGGCTAAGTTTTCTTCCTGGACACACTTAATTTCTTCCAGCAGCAAGTCCCAAAACTACCACATGAACAGTCTTCCAGAAGTTACTTGTAAGAGATAGCAGTGTTAGATTATACCACTACATTTTGCTTTATTTTTTTCTTGTTGTTGTTAAAAGAGATTATTGGATCCACTGGCTGCTGCGCACTAAAATTCCCGCCACCCAGATTGCAAGCAAATATGTTCAGCTTAAAATACATTCATTCAAACCCTTTAGACACAATACAAGGCTCTGAATAAAAAACAGTGGAAGCATCCTTGAATTCTAATTGCTCAGACACTAGTCAGTGACCATTTTCTAAGCAGGCTTTTAAAGGGAAGACCATCTTCTGCTACTATGGTAACACTTTTAGTCATGCCAGGATAACTTTTTCAAATGTCTTTTGTGCACTCAAAATGTTCTTGAGGTTTAACTTATATACGTATGTTTCTTTTCATTGCTTTACAGTGTTTCTCTTGAAGATAAAATATTAACAGGTATGCATGGTCTCATGTGCAAGGGTTCCCTGCTACACTCCTTTTGTCCGAGGGTCTGACTTAAATTTAGGAAGAGTGGCAGAGATGTCTCCTTTAGGGTATTTTACCTCTATGCATAGAAGTGTGGCTTTGATAGCTCCATGTCATAAGGAAGAGAGAATACTATTACCTGACAGCAGCACTCTGAATCTGTACGATTCGGTTTTAAATGAGAAGCACCGAGGAACAGTTCCTAGAGAAAATAGGGAAATCTTCTATCTGCAGCTCTCTGCTTCTCAATCTCTGAAAGCAACTGCCGAAACACCCTTATATCCAACTGTGGAAAACAACTTATAGTGGGGGAAAAAAAAAAACCTTTTAAGCACCTCTACCAACTTCGGCGTCCAGTCTGGGCACATCCAAAGCAAAAAGTAAAATGAGTTTAAGCGAGTATAGGGTATGGTCAAATCTATCCTACAAAAGCCTTCTTGAATCCTTGGTTTTACTATCACGTTTGCCTTTTGCACCAGCAGGTGTGCCCTCTAAACTCTGAGGCCTTCCTAAATGTTTGGGTACAGCCTAGCTCAGGAACTGACTCATCAGCATTCCCAGCACTCTTTTGGCAAAGCGTAGGCGCCCAATTGTGAATGAATGAATGAATGAATGAATGAGTGTGTAAAAGAAGGCGGGAAAGGGGTTCGTTTTTCCGAGATGTGACTGACTAGCTGACTAAGACAGCTACAAATCAACAAGAAGCAAACCTTTTTGGACAGATACCCACTTCCACCAGGCTCTCAGAGCAAGCCCGGCCCTGCAGAACTACGCCCCGCCCACCGGCTAGAGCTAGGAAACACTCGCTGTCTGGAAAACCGGAAGTGCGGGTAAATCCCCGCGCATGCGTGTCCGCCTCGGCTCGCACTTCCTACACCCGGTCATCCAGTGAGGAAGCGGGGCCGCTCACCCGACGCAGCGGGGTCTTCGCCCGTCCCGCCCCTCACTCCACTGCGCATGCGTTCTGGCTGGCTCGTTCGCCTAGAGGCGGGGCGCCGGGACAGTTTTTTTTTTTTTTTCCTTTGCTCCCGCCCCTGCGCTTCCCACCTGCCACGTACGGGCCCGCGGCGGCTCTCGCTAGGCTCGTCGGGTGTGTGCGATTGGCCGGGTCCGCGCAGCCTGCAGCTCGGCGAGGCTCGGCGGACGGCGGCCTTGCGGACGGTGTCGGAAGCCTTCCCTGCGACCCTGACGAGGGCCCGTGGCGGCCTCGCAGCGGCCGGGTCAGCTGAGGCGGCGGCCTCGGCCAGCGGGTACGTCCGCCGGGAGTGCCGCGCGCGCGGCGGCTATCGGAGGTGGGCCCGGGGACCGGGGAGGGCCGCAGGGCTTCTGGAACCTCCCAGCGCCGGGCGGGAGGGTGGGGCTGGCGGACCGTGGGAAGGGGCTTGTTGAGTGAGGGCGCGGGGCGGGGGCGAGGCCGCCGCGGCCTGCGTGGGGGAGGGGCGGCCGGGAGGGGGAGGGGAGGGCCTCGGCACCCCGTCCCCGCCGATACCCCATTCCTGTTCGCTTCGGCCCCAGAGAGCAGAGGGAGCCTGGGGTACGTCTCACCCGAGGTAGAGAAAAGGGGATTGAGGAAGCCTGGGGCGTTTGCTTGGCTCCTCACCCTCCAGAGCGGCTTGGAAGGTGGAGAGTGAATCAGGGAAGGCAGAGAAAGGGGGCTTGACGGGGCCAGAAGCGTGTGTGCCTGATCCCCGGGAGTGGTTGGACGGTGGAGGCGATAAGTAGATTGAGGTCACAAAAAGGAACCCTATTCGGTCGTACACTGTCGTGCGTGGTTGGTGTCCTCTTGAGGCCCTACCCAGTTTTACTGATCACAGTTCCCAACTTTTGTTAAGTTGGTGTCTCTGGGCACCGTGGGAAGAATTGTAGATCCTTCATCCCAAAGATTATACAAATTAAGCTGTTGTTCTCCCTTCGCATGCGAAGAAAGTGCACCGTGGAAGAAGGACTTGAGCTCAAGTAGCTACCAGTGAAAATGGTTACCGTGCTTGCCATATATACACAGCATGCCATACAGATTGTGAGACGGCTTACAGTTTTAGAATGATGAAAGTTCTTAAAAAAAAAAAGGGGGGAGGGAAAAGAAAGGAAGAAAGAAATAAAAGAAAAAGGAGCCAGTTCATGGTGGTGCACTCTGCACTCAGAGGCAGGAGGATTTCTGAGTTTGAGGCCAGCCTGGTCTACAGAGTGAGTTCCAGGACAGCCAAGGCTACCCAGAGAAACTCTGTCTTGGAGAGGCAGAGGACAAGAAAAGAAAAAAGAAAAACTGCTTAGAGGGTAGGCGCTTTAGAAGCTTCTGAAAGAGGGCCTACTCTCAGGTTAAGCAACAGGTGCCTGAGGCTTGACTGTTGGACTTACCTTCAAGTGTAGGGGACAGGCTTTATGTCCTTGAACACATCAGTTTATTCCAGTTTCCAGAAAATTTCTTGGATGGAGGTTAAATTCCAGGTTGAGTCACTTCTGGACTTAGGCAGTAGTAAGACAGCAACAAGATAAATCAGAAAATGCATAGTGCTCTCACCAGCCGTTCTAGGGACTAATTTATATTCATCTCTACCTGGTTAGAGAAAGGCAGGACCAGAGTTGACAACTGTGTGGATGAGGTTTTCTCCTGGAACAGGAAGTAACTGTGGTGCCTGACATCATTACACAAATGGACTGCAGGGAGGAAACTAGAAGTGAATCTGGGCCACCCAGGGCAGATGTTAAGGATATGTAATGTTAGCTTTTATGTCCATTGGAGCTGAGTGCTTCCCAGGCCCATCAGAGGCATATTAATTACCAAGTACATTTGTGCTGGGACTTTGTCTAACTTGGGAGTGTATCTTGATATGAGGTGCCCCTTTTGGCCAGGTAAAGAAGGGACTGTGAGATGTTTCAGGAACTGACAGTGTTCCAGCTTCCTAAGCACTGGTCCTTAATCTGTATTGCTGGCTTATATGGCCTATAGATAGAAGACAGTCAATGCAGATTTATCGTAAGATCTTCATTCCTGTCAGGCTATCAATGAAAGCATGAGATATTTACCATCTTTCTAAACATACTGTTTTAGGGCTTGGGATATAGTAGATGTTATGCAAATATTTTGTAAAGGTAGAGAACAAATTGGGCCAACAATTGAAGAGTAGGTTCTATAGAGGTCCAGATTATCATAGTTGTTATGAGAAGTCAATTGTGAGGCTGATCAAACAAAACCCATCTGTGCTCTTTACATTAAGATAACTGTGACATCCAGATTGTGGAAAGTAGTTCACTTTGTTCTGCTTTGACCTTGTAGTAGTCTGTTTAGGTTTATGCCTCATTTCATTAAAGAGATACTGATAAAAGTGTAATTTTCCCAGATTATGGTGAAGGGCTGTCTTCATTTGAGGGATAGTTAGAGGCAAAGACATTTATATGAGGAATATTGGGAGATTTATATTGAATAATCATGACATAAGCTAGGATTCATTAAAAACTATGGTGATTTGGTGAGGGATTTTCCACATTAAAGGGGTGGGGGCGATAATGGAGGTCCAGTAAGTTTTAGAGAAGGAAACAGAAAGCTGGAAGTAGCGAAAGTTCAAGATTGAAAGCGAAGTGGCCTGTAGGAGGGTTAGCACAGCTTAAATGGCTCTCATTGATCATTTACTTGGAACAGGTGAAAAGAGTTGATGGTAGGAACATTCTGTGTCCATAGATAAACATGTTCAGGAATTATTTGGCCTTGCAAAAAACAAATGTTAACCCATTATTTGATCCTAAATATGCCCTTTCATAGTAGTAATTTGAATTACTAAAAGCCGTAGTGTTCAGAATTTAAGATTATAAACACATAGGACAATCATATTGAATAACCCAAAATGAGATAATAAAAGGAAAATAAAACCCTCCAAGAGGAGAAAATTCTGTCGCAAACTAGTATTAAATAGCTACTTCTGTCTTTTAAAAACATTTAATGTGGTACCAGGTATCTCTCGAACCCAAAGCCTTATGCATGCTAAGCAAGCACTGTACCACTGATCAATGTCCTCTTTTAGAGTCTGGTAGCCTGGACTCATCTTAAATTTGTTTTGTAGCTGAGGCTGGTCTGAGCTCCTGATCCTGCCCAGCCTATTCTTAGTTCTCTTCTTTTTAAAATAAAGAATATATGACTGGGAAGATGGCTTAGCTATTAGCAGGAATACTACTATCGAAGAGGACCTGAGTTCAGTTTTCATATCAGAGGTCTCAACTACCCATGGTTCCAGCTCCTGGTGATCCAGCTCTGGCCTCCTGGGATACCTGCATGCAGAAATAAAATAAATCTTAAAAAAAAAAAAAAAAAAAAAAAAAAAAAAAAAGCCGGGCAGTGGTGGCGCACGCCTTTAATCCCAGCACTTGGGAGGCAGAGACAGATCTCTGAGTTCGAGGCCAGCCTGGTCTACAGAGTGAGTTCCAGGACAGCTAGGGCTACACAGAGAAACCCTGTCTCAAAAAAACAAAACAAACAAACAAACAAAAAAAACAAAAAAAGAGAGAGAGAGAGAGAGAGAGAATGCAGTCTAATCATACACACCCATTTTGATTGGAGGTAATGTGGGTTGACCAGTTAATGGAGTTGTGTTACTTGATCATGTATAGTTTTTTGAAAGCCCATGAGAATACTACTAATTTGTTCTTTCACTTTGAGATCCCAAAATAGGAAATTAGAAAAAGTTCTCTTGAGATATTATATAGGAAAAAAAAATAGGTTCTAATTTCATGTTCATACATGCCTCCTCTCCCAAGTTAACATTAGAGTTACAAGTTAGCAATTTTGTAGCCATTGTCCATTTGAATAACTATTATGTATAAGGTCTCTTTTACATTCTAGAAAGTTAACAAACAAAACTGGAACTTATATATAGTGGAAAGGACAGTTTAAAAAAAGTCACATAGTGTTTAGGGCTTTGAAGAAAATAAAGCAGAGTAAGAAGACATCGATGAGGTGCATTTTAAGTTAGATTGTTAGGGAAAATTTCTTTAAGATATATAATTAGCAGTCTAGTTCCAGTGAGAGTTATGAAAGACTTCAAGGCAAAGGACACAGTAAACACAAAGCCTTCAGTTGGGAGGTGATCTTAATGTAGCAGATGTGAGTAAGGCAAAGAAGTAGAAAGTGTCAGAGGTTAGGTCATGCTACAGTTTTACATTTTTCTTTGGGAGTTCATTGGAAGGTTCTAAGTATACTGACATTAGATTTTACTTAAGAACAAACCTTTGGAGATTCATTGAAAGTGGATAGAGGTAATAAGCAGACCATTTGAGACATTTTGAAATAAATCAGACATTTTGAAATAAAGTAGTGAATTGGATTGACGATACTGAAGATACCAAATTGGATGGATTACCAAAATACTTTAAAGATGGTGTTAACCAGGTCTTCTGCCACTTTAGGTGTAAGGTGTGAGTAGAGGGAAGCAGCCAGGCCTTGAAGAAAAGAGTTGCCACTAACATGTGAAAACCTTAAGAGAGGCAACTTTGGAGTAGAAGTCAGGAATTTATTTTTAGATAGATGGATGGCATTTGTATTGTCGGTTAAGTAGTTGAGTGTACGGATAAAATAATATACATAATAGAAGAAATTACATTAGTAATAAAACACTTCTAGACCATTTATGTGTCAGTGAGAGGCACTTTTTTAAGGGGCACAATTTCTAAATATTCTAATAGTTCTACTTTCATCAGTTTTTCCCCCTAGAGTTGTATATATAGAGCATCCTGGAGTCCACAATGAATGGACAGTTGGACCTAAGTGGGAAGCTGATTATCAAAGCTCAACTTGGGGAAGATATCCGACGAATTCCCATTCACAATGAAGACATTACTTATGATGAATTAGTGCTAATGATGCAGCGAGTGTTCAGAGGAAAACTTCTGAGTAATGATGAAGTTACAATAAAGTATAAGGATGAAGGTAAGAAGATTTTTAAGGTCTTAAGTACTATACATGTTCTTTCACCCATTTTTTTTTCCAATGAACTAATTCTTCATTCCCCTAACCATTTTATTTACTATTTCTATACTTCATACAATGCCTTCCTTCCTTCCTTCCTTCCTTTCTTCTTTCCTTTTCTTTCTGTATATCCATCCATCCACCCATCCATCCACCCACCTACCTACCCATCTATTTTTACTGGGTTGGGGACCAAATCTTCTAGGCAAGTACTTTACTACTTAGCTACAACTCAAAGCTTTAAAAGTCATTTTAACTTGAGACACTGTGTTCTTGCCACACACTTAGCACATCTTAAAACTGACCTTATGACTGACATTGTCTTGCCTCCCTGTCATATAGGTGAAGTGTCAGCAAACTGAACAGTCAGAAAATAAATACTGTACCTTTGCATCTCACAGAAAGCCTCTGTCATACTACAGTCATTTTTTATGACTTAAAAATGTAAAGGACATACTTCATTATTCTGCAAAAACATGTGAGGTTCTGCTGGGTGTGGTTTGTGGCTCCCACTTTAGGGTATCTTCCTTTTTGAAATCTGTCCTCCATATCCAGTTACCACATTGTATTTTCTTCCTTTCTCCCTCTCACCTTCCCTGTTTTTCCTTTCCTCCTTTTCTTTTTTGTGGTATTTTTTTTAATTGTTTAAATTGTTCAGATTGTTTCATAGTCTATTGGCAACTACATAAGATGACAGCTTAGATAACATTTAACAGAGACACTCATTCTGTGTCTTAGTTAAGATCTCCATTGCTGTGAAGAGACACATGACCACAGCAACTCTTATAAAGGAAAACACTTAATTGGGGCTGGCTTATAGTTCAGAGGTTTAGTCCATTATCACCACAGCAGAAAACCTGTACAGGCAAACATGGTACTGTAGAAGGAGCTGAAAGTTCTACATCTTGATCTGCAGGCAGCAGGAGGAGACTGTTCCATACTGGGCGTAGCTTGATCATGTGAAACCTCAAAGCTTGCCCCCATGGTGACATACTCTTCCACCAAGGCCACACCTGATAGTGCTACTCCCTATGGGCCAAGCATTCAAACATATGAGTGTATTGGCAGGGGATATCTATTCAAACTACCACATTCTGTTACTGTTATGGGATTCAAGAAAAGAAAAAAGAATAAGAATGATTCACTGTTTTTGCATCAGTATGTTATTTTCTTTAAAATGTGTTTATGAGCAGAATCCCTGAGAATTGAGCATTATTAAACATGTATGCTATACATATGTATACAAGTATGGGTCTGCTTATAAAGTTCTAAAAACAAAAGTGCCTAGTTATGCCTGGCTTTTGACATGTTTGTTTGTTTAAAATAACATATCTTAACAAGTTTTAAAATTGGCTTAGTTTGTCTCACCCAGTTTTGTGAGACATAGTTAAAACTGTCTCTTCTGTCTGGTCCGCCTACCCTGTACCACCCCATATCATTCCTTAGCTTTGTGAATGTGTTAAACATTCAGTTGATATTCTAATTAGAATATTTTTATTCTTAGGGTCCTAAAAGATCCCAGTCTTCAGCAAGTGTTATTTTTTTATATATTTACATAAGAACATGTATTAACTGGAAAAAATTTAGGGTTTCATTTTCAGCATGATCAGTGATCTAAAAGATTTCACCGTGGTTTACTAAAGCAGTCCTATAAACCCTTTTGCAGCTCTGTGTTACCAGTCAATGTAACTCTCCCTCAATTTGTGTTAGTATATTTAATTAAAAATAAGGATTTGAACTCTGGTAATCCTTGTTGTCATGCTTGATACTTTTATTTAAGCATTATACAATGGAAAGATTTTTTAGTCTAATATAGTAATTTGTGATATTGTTACATATCTTAGGACTAAAAGTTAATGTGTATGATACATTTTCAAGACAGGGTTTCTCTGTGCAACCCTGGCTATCCTCATCTCTGTAGACCAGGCTATCTTCAAGTCAAAGAATCGCTTGCCTCTGCCTGCCCTCCTGCTAGGATTAAAACTGTGTACCACCACTCCCTGCTTAATTTTGGCTACATTTTCTCATGAATATATGATAAATATTTATCATATATTAGATTAAAGTTTAGACAAGATTAGACAAAGTTGATTTAGTATTTCTAAGAAAAGAAAACTTTCTTCACTGATACTTGATTCTTATGGGAGATTCTGGTTCTGCTCTGTAGTTTATATTTTTTGTATGACTTAGTTTGGTTGGAAATCTGAATTTATTTTTCCTTTGAATTTCAGATGGAGATCTTATAACAATTTTTGATAGTTCTGACCTTTCCTTTGCAATTCAGTGTAGTAGAATACTGAAACTGACATTATTTGGTGAGTGGCAAACTTTAAAATGAATTTATTTTTTTAGACCCAAATGCTTATTAGAAATGATTTTTTTATAATAAATGTGTTTTTATTTGCTTGACCTTTTTCCTTTTAATGGCTCAGAGTTACATAATACTTTAAAATATTTGCATTCAGGTGAGACTTTGAATTACTTGAAACCGTAAATACTAGTAGAAGTTTAATTCAGTCAGAATTAAAGATTATTTTGGTTTTGAGGTGAGATGTAACTTAGGAGTCTCTAGTAAGAATACTATAGTTTTAATTTGTAATGTCAGAATTTTGGCTTTGTTAAGTTCTTTATGTTTGGGAAGATTGCTGTGTTAAGTTAAATGTATTTGTTTTGTTATCCCAAATAGTAATGTCTTATATGTCAGATTTAGAAATAATTACGGGTTCAAACTACCTCTGAGGTCTCTAAGAACTTATAATTATCTTCTATATTATGTTTTTGTTTTGTTTTGTGTTTTTTTTTTTTGTTGTTGTTGTTCTTTTAGGGCTTAGCATATAAGTGTGCTACTTTGGGTATTATTTTTCAGGGTGTAAAAGCTAACAATGATGGGTCTTGGGTATAGTTCCAGGCTAACCAGGACTTCACTTGAGACCCTATCTCTAGGGGAATAAAAAAGGAAGTAGAGAATTTGACATCAACTGTGTGTCTTGTTTGATTTTTGTTACTTTTTAAAGGTATATATTTTAATGCTTTTAAATTCCAACATTGTAAAAATACTATTAGGGGATGACCCAGTTAGTAAGGTCACTGTAGTTCATACAACCTGAGTTCTGATATGTGAACACTCAAGTGAAAAGCTGGGCATTGGGACATGTCTGTAACTCTAGCTCGGAGTAGAAAGAAACGGCCAGATCCATGGCCAGCTGGTGAAAAGCGTGCTCAGTGAGAGCCCTGATTCCAAAAGTAAAGTTAAAAGCCATGGAGGAGAACCCTCTGCATCAACCTCTGGCCCCGTGGAGCCCTCTGCCGGCAGGCATACACACACACATACACACACACACACACACACACACACACACAAGTTAGAATAAGTGGATGGAAGTAAAACTTCTTTTGATTCTGCTGTTTATTTTTACTTAATGAGTGTTATTTTAATGGCAGAATTATTCTAGTCTCATCTCCTATGTTTAAGCAAATTAATGCTTCTGTTTTAGTTAATGGCCAGCCAAGACCCCTTGAATCAAGTCAGGTGAAATATCTTCGTCGAGAACTGATAGAACTTCGAAATAAAGTGAATCGCTTATTGGACAGCTTAGAACCACCTGGAGAGCCAGGACCTTCCACCAGTATTCCTGAAAATGGTAAACTGAATTTACTTTATTTTATCCTAATGAATTCTTTTATCATTTTTGTGGAGAGAGAGCATTATTTGATTATTTCTTAGGAGTAAGATGGCCTCCTTAATATCTTCATTCTCCTTGCTTCTGTTTTGAACATGTCGGTATTCCCACAACTCACATTAACTTGCAATACAGTACTTGGATTGACTCATAGCGCCGTGGGAGGACAGGGCCTGGAAGTGGGTCGGTGGTGGAGTGCTTGCCTGAGTGCAGTGCTTGGTATTCAGTCCCCAGTACTCAAGAATAATCGATGAATGCACAGACGAGTGCATACGAAGGGCTTTCGGGATAATTTCTTTAGTTTGTCTCAGTCTATACAGTAGGCCGGTTTTCAAACAACTTTTGATTCATGAATTGTTATTAGTGTGGTAATTAATGAATCTTAGGAATTGATTTTATGTAGTAAAAATCTAAGTTTCAAATGCAAACTACTTTTAGGTTAGTACTTAGAATATTAAAGTTTACTTTAAACACAATTTTAATAATATGCATAAGAAAACATTTTTTGCATTTACTGGTGACATGTACTGTTTATGAATAGTAAAGATAATTTAAGGCTTATTGATATTGGACGTTGATATAGTTTAGGTAATATAGACTGAAATTAAAAGCATATTTCATAGGTTGAAAGAATATATATCTGTGTGTGTTTAAAAAACTATTCAACTTTTGTTTAATACTCTTAACTATTTCATATAAGATGATTTTGAAAATGGCTGTTCATAATTTTCAAATGTTTAAAACTATACAAGTTTTTAAAGGTTTAATATACAAACTGGCAACTTTTTTAAGAGTCAAGCTAGCTACACGTAAGGGCCATGAGGATTTCTGTGGAAAAATGTCACGTATAACTTCTTGAAAGCCTTAGACTCAGATATTCTACTTTTTTCTCCTGGGACTTCCCCACGGAGGCTAGTCTAGCTTTGTCTCTGCCTCCCATCTTGCTATTGCTGGAATTACAGGATGGTATTACCTAGCCAGCTTTTTATGTGAATTCTGGAGGTTCAAAACTCAGGTCTTCTTGAACACAAGGACATAGTACAAATGTATCTTATCAAAGTAGACCTAACACTAATAAATTCAAGTTCACTTTTAAGAATTACCTTAATTCAGGATCATGCCTATTTATACTTTGTCACCTTGTATATTATTTTGAAGCAAATTCTAAGTACATTTTTTTCTACAAGTATTTTAATAACTAAAAAGTAGTACATATTTAAGATAAGAGCAGAATTATGTTTTACTGATGACTTACTAATTTTGGCTGTCTTGGCTTGTATTAATAGTAGAAGAATATAAATTAGATCCTAAATTTAAGCAAGATTCGTGTTGTTTTACTCATTGCCATAACTGTTTCTTAGGCGTCTTACATGTATTTGTAGGTCACTGGGGTATGGGCTGGATAAATAGCTCAGTTGATGAAGTACTTGGTCTGGGGTCTGTGTTCAGTTCTCAGAACTCATGTGAGAAAATGCCTGGTATGATGGTGTGTGTTTGTAATCCCAGCCCTGTACAGATGGAAACAGGCAGTGACTGGGGGGCTATCACTGGCCAGCTATATAGTGATAGACCATATAGCCTGCTTGGTGAGCCCCAGGCCTTTGAGAGACTCTCTCAGAAAGCAAACTGGACAACTTTTGAGAAATGTTACTGGAGATTGTCTTCTAATCTCTGTGTGCACACAGGTGAATGAACACACACAGACAGACACACACATGAATGAGTTAGGATTAGTGCTGTGATGAAACATCATGACCAAAAGCAACTTGAGGAGGAAAGGATTTATTAAAAGGCCAACATATGCTAAATCATAGTCCGTTGATAGAATCCAAGGCAGGAACTCAAACCAGGCAAGAATCTGGAAGCAAGAGCTGCTGTAGATGGCGTGGAGGAGCACTGCTCACTAGTACTATTACGGATTGCCCATCCTACTTGTATTACCCAGGACCTAGGGGTCACCCAGTCCACACAAATCACCAATTAAAGAAAAAAGAAAATGCCTTAGAGGCGTGCCTACAGCTTGATTTTAGGGAGGCAGTGTCTCAGTTGAGGTTTTTCTTCTCAGACAGAAAGAAGACTGTAGCTTGTGTCAAGTTGACAAAAAAGTAGCCAGCTCAGGGCTCCATAAAAGTAACATGTAAAATGCTTGCTTGTTAAGGAGATTTTTTTCTTTTCTGTTCTTTTGTTTGTTTGTTTTGTTTTGTTTTGTTTTGTTTTTTGTTTTTTCCAGACAGGGTTTCTCTGTATAACCTTGGCTGTCTTAGAACTTACTCTGTAGACCAGGCTGGCCTTGAACTCAGAAATCTGCCTGCCTCTTCCTCCCAAGTGCTGGGATTAAAGGCGTGCGCCACCACTGCCCGGCTGAGATTTTTAAGTAGTGATGCTGCTGCTGCTGCTGCTGCTGCTGCTTTACTTTCTCCTTTTTTTTTCTTTCGGTTTTGAGATAGTCTTGAATAGCTCAGGCTGGCCTAGAACTCTCGATCCTCTTATCCTAGCCTTTTGATTGCCAGGATTATTGACACTCAGTTTTATCCAGTAATTCTAAAAGGGGCAGTGGTAAGAGACAATAATACTTTTGGAAAAACTGTTCTTTAACTGTTACTCATTTTCCCTGAAGCATAAACATAGTTCTATATTCATAGAGTCCTGACAGCATTTATACACACATATATTTTCATATCATTTTTATGTCGCTTTGGGTATAGATAAAATCAACTTGTTTATTCTTTTATGGTAGATACCGTGGATGGTAGGGAAGAAAAGACTGCTGCTTCTGATGCTTCTGGGAAACAGTCTACTCAGGTTATGGCAGCTAGTATGTCAGCTTTTGATCCTCTGAAAAACCAAGATGAAATCAACAAAAATGTCATGTCAGCATTTGGACTAACGGATGACCAGGTTTCAGGTAAGTCTGTTCCTTTTTCCCCCTCTCATCTTTTCTCTCTCCCTTCCTTTTTGAATATGGTGGAATATTATGTCTTAAGGGTTCAGCCAACGATTTTTTACATATTTAAGTTCCTATAAAACAGGAAAATTCATGATTTCAGCACCCCCAGGGAGATTTGGCCTTAAGCACGGCTTTTCTACCTTAAAAGGAACCACTGTTTTCTTCAGGTAAATTTTATTAAAAGAAGTATTTTCAGATTTTTTTTTTTTAAAAAAAAGTTCAGATTTTTTTTTTTTGTAAATTGCATTTGATACATTTTGCTGTTTCTTCTAATCTTAGGAAATTTAAAATTAAACAGATTTCTGACAAATTGCTTTTATATGAATAAGTTTTTAGCTATAAAGTAGTGCTTTAAATTTTTTGAATTGTGATTTATTCTTTTCTCTCTCTCTTTTTTTTTTTTTTTTTTTTTGCTTATTGTCAGCATTGTACCTGTTTTTCTTGGTGGGGGCCATCAAGGGGGGGAGAATCCTAATCTCTCACATTCCAGAGTGCTTCATGTTTTTATTGGCTGCTTTCCAGTATTACAGTATATGTCTTATTTTCTTGTTTCTACCTGTCTTGCAGGTTTTCATTGTGAAGTATGCATTTTCATTAGTGTATCTTTCTGACTTGTAATTTTTGATGTTTTGTTTTTTCTAAGAGCTTTGTTACTGCCCTACCAGCAGGTTCTTAGTCTGTATAGACCTAAATTACCAGCGGACAGTAGCTGGTATCTCTGGGTTGTTTTTTGTTGTTATTTTGTTTTTGTTTTTTTCTTTATTATTATTTTCAGCAGTAGATGCTGTCTCCTCTTTCCTCCTGTTTCTTCCCTTTTCTTTCCTCCTCCTCTTTTGTTGTTGTTGTTGTTGTTGTTGTTGTTGTTGTTGTTCTGAGACCTCTTGGATTTACCCCCATTCCATAAACAGATAAGTGGCTAAGGATTTGGGCAAAGTTTATAATTATTTTAGTGCAAGTAATTAGGCCTTCAGTGACAGAGAGTTTCATCCTCCATTTCCAGCTCCTTGTCTAACCTTGAAATTGTTAACATCTTGGTTTTCTGTCATTGGAGCTACAAACAAGTCTTGAAATTCTTAGTTCACTGTATTTCTACAGGGGTAAACTCCCTTTTGGTTTCTCTGAGATTTGGTTTATTAGTAGTTATTTTAAATAATTGTTTTCTTCTACTTTGTTAGAGTCTTTGCTACTTGGGTAAGGGTTTGCCTGAATCATTTACTTTGCCAATTGTAGTAATTTAAAATAGAGAATTTATTAGATTTATTCATTGTGATTTTCTTGGAAACTTTTGTGGGATCATTTACTGAAGAGAATTATGTTAGATTTTGAGAAGACATTTGAATATATTACCTTTTCATGTGGATATGTATACTTAGTTGTTTTCACATAGATAACAACCAGAGGTTTTTTGTTTTGTTTTTGTTTTTGTTTTTGTTTTTTTTTTTTTAATTCTTCAGGTGTGATATGGTTAAGGGAAAATGAAGTCTTAGAAAAACAGAATAAACATCAGTAATAAGCTATATATAAGAGAGAAAAGAAGAGCCAAGCACTGAGCATTTTTAGGATTAATAGTCCAGTATCTTCTCTAGGGGAACTGTGTGCGTGTGTACAAGTAAAGTTGTAAGCCAGTCAGTCATATATTTTAACCTGGTGATCAGCATTCCTATTACCATAACCTAGCATAGATTCTCATTAGTACTTGACTGTTAGTGGACAAGCCATATGACTAAAATGATGGTATATCAGCTTTGTCTTACAGTGACAAAATATGTGAGAAAATAACTTAGGGTAGTGTTCTCAACTTGTGGGTTTCGGCCTCTCTGGAGGTTGTATACCAGAGATCCTGCATATCAGAAATTACATTATGATTCAAAACTAGTAATGAAATAATTTTGTGGTTTGGGGTCACCACAGCATGAGTAACTTTATTAAAGGGTCACAGCATTAGGAAGATTGAGAATCACTGACTTAAGGGAAGAGCATGTATTTTAGGTCATTTCTCAGAAATCTCAGTTCATGATCTCCACTGGCTCCATTAGCTTGGGCCTGAAACAAGGCAACACCTTAGAGGCTGAGTGTGTATAAGAGAAGGCTGTTTATTTACTCTGTGGTGGTCGTGAAGCAAATGAGTACGGAAGTGAAAGGGCTATTGACAAGATACATTCTTAAAGGTCATGCTCTTAAGAACCCTGTCCTGTTCTCCTCTCACCTTCTGGTAGCCCACCAACTATCAGTTCACTGGTGGGATAACCCAGTTACAATGTCCAAGCATTTGTTTCAAACACTTCTCAAACATTCATCAGCTTTAGTACTTGGGCTTTGGTGACATGTTAGATTTAAACCATGATAAGTTCTGAGGACATGCCACTGGAACTGTTAGAGACTACTTTCAAGGAGAGCCTACTAAATCAAGCTTTCTAGGTGGTAATTGCTTTTAGAAGATTTTGCCGTAAGCTTTGTTTAACTTATAACCCTTCCATGTAACCTTGAGGTGAAAATTGGTGTGTCTGTTACATAATTGAAGGAATTGTGGCACAGAAAGAGATTCAGTAGCATCCCCAAAGTCAGCAGCCACTGTTAGCTCTGGCAATACAGCCTAAGCAATTCGCTCCAAAAACTCTTCATATCATGTGTTGCCATATGTTATCTTCAGAATCCACTTACTGTCGCAGGATTAGAAGTATACAGAACATCTAGATTCTCGGTACTTGCTTCAGTGTTTTTCTATCCTGACAGAGTTTGATTGACTACAGGTGTTAACTGGAGCCCTAGGCCTATTAAAAGAGAACAAGAGTATGGCCAAAGTTCTCACAGTCTTAAAGAAAGTCCACGTGGGTCCTGAGTAGACATTTATACAAAGTAGAAATCAGTGTGGCTTATTTAAAATGTAAGGCATAGATAAATTCACTAGTGAATAAAGTATAAGTCAAAGGTTTACTAGAATTACAAGTGGGTCTTAAAGAAGGTCATTTAAGTATGTGACTATTGGAGTTAGTCATAGAGTGGAGTAATTATGATAAGTGAAGTAAAAGCCAAAAGAATTAGATAACCTATGAAACCATGAAGTAGATCATTTTAACTAAAAGAACCGTGAGGAGACTAGTGAAAGATGTCTGGATCTCTGAACATAACCAGGGAGATCAAATTGTGTTTACAAACAGCAGAGACCTGCTGAAGAAAGCAGCACTGTTTTTGGTTGACTGTAGATAGGAGTTTTGATTTTGACATGGGGAGTTTAGGACTCAGGAATTTAGCATTTCACACATTGTAGGGAAGGATTTCCAATTTTGACTTTTGTTCCTAAAGACTGGTGCAAATGTGAAAATACAGAGCACATAACCTTAGTGTGTTGTTGGTGACATGGTGGTTTCATAGTGATTTATTTGTATTGTCATTAACCCAAACTTTGAATTGTGCTTGTTAAGGAAAGACCTTGAGGGCAGCGTAACTAACTGACTTTTCATGACCATCCAGGACCACCCAGTGCTCCGACAGAAGACCGCTCCGGCACTCCTGACAGCATCGCCTCTTCCTCCTCAGCCGCACACCCGGCCGCCGTTCAGCCGCAGCAGCCTCCCTATTCAGGAGCTCAGACACAAGCAGGTCAGATGGAAGGTAAAACAGTGCACAGAGCCGTGTGTGCCAGGGCATGTGCAGAAGCAGCAGTTGACGCATCGCTGGCGATGGCAGGCGTCTGCCTAAGTAGTCTCACTGTCTACACGGATGCCGAATAGGCTTATTTACTGGCATGCTGTGATTTAGTGTCATGGAACCAAGTAGTATACTGGGTATGCCTCTGTTTGTTGAGAAGAAAAAAACGGGGATGAAAATGTCTTAATATAAACACAAAATGAAAGATTAGAGTGGGGATTATAAAATAATTTTTCCCTAAATACTACACTTTCTGTCATTTAAAAAGATTTTATATAGAGATGATGAAACATAATTTTAGGTAAATAATGTACATTTGGGTCAGTGTATTTGATGTTATTTTTTATCTTTAAATTATGTGTCCTTGGTAAGTATTTTAATCTGAATTTTGATTTTTTTTCACTGATTTAAAAAAATGTGAAAATTGGACTAAATCAGTTTTGAATTACCTTATTAGTCCTCAATGAAAATGAAAACTCAGTATTTAAAAGGCTGGTTGGTATGCTCGAAGGATCTCAGATCAGCAAAGGAGGAGCCGCATTGAAACACACAGACTAACTCCATCACAGCATCACTAAGGACCATACTGATCTCCAGGACAACCCCTGATGTGGATTTTTCCCCCTCCTGTTAACTGCTTATACATGTTAGGACCTTTAAAAGTGCACATTTTACTTTAAAACAGGAAACACCAGATGGCGCTCCAACAGTTTGTACTAAAGGGTTAGTAATAATCATAATCATAATAAATCACAGCACCTAAAGCAACATTTACATTAAAACAAAACCGCTGCAGCTGTAGGCTAAAATGAGCTGACTAGAATCTTCTTGTCCTGTGGTGATACTTTCCATTCTTGCTCACTGGATTAGTATGAGTCACTGGGGGCTAGTAGATGGTATCTTATGTTAGTGTATGTATTCTTATGTTAAGTCTTTTCTTCACCAACTTTGGTCAGTCAGTCTTTGCAACAAAAATACAAGAGCCAGAGCTAAAACAAGCTAGAACTGATGTGGACGTTGATTCATATGGCAGGCTGAAGCAGAATACAGAGTTTGGGTGATCAGATTGTAACAGCCATGTCAGGTGAACTAAAAGCTATTGTAGCTCTGATGTACGTTATTATTTAGAAGGAGAATTGTACACAATAAGGTCAGTGGCAGGAATGAGGTGTAATGTTTGCTTAGGAAAATTTTACTTGTCTTTTGAGGGCTTTTTTTCAATCGCCAGATTATATGTTAAGAATAGTTTGTGTAGTGAAAATGGTCTTCTCCCTGTGTTGCCTAGCAACCACGCGCCCTGTTCCAGCAGCTTCGTGTTAGTACTGTTGGTGCGTTTTCTTTGGAGTCGTAGTCTGTGCCTTGCTACAGCCATTTCTTGTCTTATATTTAGGGATATTTAGCCAAGTATGTCTATATAAATATGTAAGCGTCGATTTAGAAAGAGGTTGGTAGGTTTTGCTATTATTGTTGTTGTTGTTGTTGTTGTTGTTATATTTTGTTTATTAGAAATGTGACAGTGATTTGGAACATTTTAAACACCATAGAGTATGTGCCAGTTCAGACTAGCTCAGTTGTGTTGAATGTAATATATACCTGAAGATAGTGATGTAGGGTAAACTACTTTAATGAATACTTTTTGATATATACTATATACATTGCAGACACTGCCAATTATTTAGATCAACTTCTGATTATATTTTGAGCAGTTATCAACAAAGTATGACTTAATTGTTTAACATAATCTCTTACAAAATTAATGATTTGAAATAAAGAATTTCAAATTATTAATTGAATACCATAAATACCATATTTCCCCCAAAGTATGTTTTGCTCCTAATTGTAATTCAAGTATCTTCTCCGGTTGGAAGGCTCAGACTCAAGAATAGCTCAGTGGTCAAACATATACCTAGCTTATATGAGGCCTTAGGTTTAATTTTGAAAAGTGAAAAAACTAGAGGCAAGCCAGTCTAAGATTGTATCAATGTGGTCTGATCTATATAGTTAGTTCCAATTTGCCAGGGCTTCATAGTAAGTCTCAATAAAATATAAATAATAAAATATAAACTGTCTGAGAAATTTTGACCTTGTGTAAACAATATAGAACAGTGATTCTCAACTTTCCTCATGCTGTGACTTTTAAATACAGTCCCTTGTGCTGTGGTGAACCCCCCAACCATAATATTCTTGTTGTTTCTACTTTATAACTATAAACTTTACTGTTACGAATTGTAATGTAAATATCTGTGTTTTCTAATGGTCTTTTGGGGGTCACAACCCGCAGCTTGAAAACCACTGTCATAGAGCATGTTTACACAAACTAAAGTGGCTCTAGGTTATTAGTGCACAGTGATCGACTAAGTTGAAAGTCATTTAAGAAAATAAAAAGACAATGTTACCTAAAGTCAGTGCCTCTCTTCCTCTGTATAATTTGATAGTTGATTAAAAACTAAATGACTTGTAATGAGAAAAGTGCTATGAATGGTCAGAGAAGTATTGCTAATGTATAAGGACACGTGTTTGTCCCCTTTCTCTGATTACTTTCCTGATGGCATATAGCGTGGACAATGTACTTTATAGAATTTATAAAGTGGTGGCCACTAGAGTTACATCATAAAAAGACTTGCTGCCAGCCAGCATGCTTGGCAGTTTATCTGTAGCAGAGCAAGCAGTCACCTTTAAGTTATTCATTCTTCTCTTCGCAGACATGTAAATACTAACAAAAATTATTATTCAATGTACTTACATAGTTAATTGGGAGGGAATATAAAGGTTTCCTAAAAGTATTTCTCTGCCAAGTCAAACCTTTCTCTTTTGTCTGTACTTCTTTCGTAGGTCAGATGTACCAGCAGTACCAGCAGCAGGCGGGCTACAGTGCACAGCAGCCGCAGGCCCCTCCTCAGCAGTACGGTATTCAGTATTCAGGTGAGGAGGCGTTGAGAGAGAGAGCGTAACTCCAGCTTCCTCCTCCTAAGGACTTCATCTACAATATTTACACTGCCCTAAGTGTTAGGTACTTATTAGGGCAAGCAATACTTATTTGTATTTAAAAGTGATATATGTTCTATCAAATCAGCATTTTCTTTTTTTAGTGAGCAAATACAACATAATTATAGAGATGATTCTATAATAATCTATAGTGTAAAAATGTTTTACTACAAAGCTATCTCTTACATTAACAATCTAACTTCTTAGATGACTTCAAATTGAGAAAAATATTATAAGATTTTCTATTTGTATCACTCGTAATTCTAGAGTACTCTTAGTATTTGTAGTTCCCCACACGTGTAGAAGCGAAGTTAATAAAAACTAAATTATTTTATTTAAACCTGTTAAAAATACACTAGAATACCAAAAATAAAACATTCAAATAAAATTACAGTTGAATTCAGGCAACTAAGAGTATTTAGGTGTTTTAACTGTGCTGAGGTGAAGTGACATAGTTGTCATCTGACCGGGGAAATTTCAACACATGGCAAATCTGCATCACCTGAGGAGCTTGTCATAGCCGGTCCCATTCCATCAGTCCACTGAAGATTATGTACAGAAGAAATATACATTTTAAATATGTATATTTAAAATGATAAATTTCTTTTGTTTAGCTGTGGTTATAATTTAGGTACTTTTTCTAACTAGAAAAAGTTATCAGTATCTTTCTACTGTGTATAGTCAAAGGTTAAAATAACTTCTATAAATTGAATCTTAACAAAATTCTATTTTTGGAGTTGTGTGCTATTAACTGGAGTATGAGTATAGATCAGCAGATTAAAGATACATAGCTATAGATGGATAGTTATAGATAGACTACCGCAGAGGCAGCTACAGTGTCAATCTGGTCCTGCCTGGTTTTATAAAGGAAGCTTCACTGTACACTTGCGTCCTACGTGTTTCTCAGTGTCCCTGCTGCTGTTGCACTTTGGCACTGTACTGAGAGCAGAGTGAGCAGTTGGAACAGGGAGAGAAGCAATGTGGCCCACGACACCTAAAATATTTACTATCTGGCCCTCTAAAAGAGGCTGAACTTTTCATCTTTTATTGGTGCAGACAGTTGCTGATTGCTCACCTAGACTACAAAATTTTGAGGTACTTAAGTTTGTTATATTTTTACACATAGAGTAGTTTTTTGGGATTGTTTTTGCTGTAGAGTGATTTTATTTATTGTAAAAAAAAAAAAAAAAAGATGGAGTGGGTTTAAAGGGAATGTCATTTTAGCGTGTTGTCCTTTTGAGTAAAAAAAAAAAAGTATATGATACAAATTATATAACATAGAGAAGCAATAGGCTGAGGGATCTGAGGGGATAAGTGTCTTTGTCTGATCTAGGAGATGCTCTTGACTCTCATGGCTTCCTCCCCTGGGCCCTATTCCTGTAGACTTCGGTTAGCTTGGAGGTGGGATTTAGGCTTTGGTGTTTTAAAGGCATCACAGGTCATGTAGCCAAGGTGAGGACCACTGATCTTGTTCTACTCACTCGTTTGATAAATGACTTTTTAAGGCATGCAGCTATTCAGTGAAGGGACTGGAACAGAATGTTTTTCTCTTGCCTTTATATCACTTTATATTCTCCAATATAGACCAGAGTGGTCAATATTTTAAGCTTAGTTATAGCTATTTATTGATCTAAAAATATCTATTACCTATGTTGTTGCAATTTGTGATATTCACCTAATGTTACTCATTTTAGTAGTGTTGGGAGGGTGTAGGAATAGAGACAAACATAATAGAGAAATATTACTGCATTATGAATAATATCCCGCTAGACTGCTACTGAAATGGTATTGTTACCACTTGTTGATGAATTTTTAAAAGTTTCTATTTCAGTTGTAGGATGAAAAGATAGTTTTGTTGCTTTCCTCTCAAATGGGATAGTCATTTTCAGTATGAAGGTACTCCCCAAAACCTTACAGTAAAAAGTTAATACTTGAAAGTTTTTGTCAGGGCTGACGAGTTGGCTGGGAAGTTGAGAGCACTTGCTGTCTTCCAGAGTAGCTGAGCTCAGATTTTAGCATCCTCGATGGCAGCTCACAGCCATCAGACATGTCCGTGCCCTCCCGCTTCTGGCTTCCATGGGTAGGTCCACAAACACAATTTTAAGTTTAGCATAGAAGAGAGGAGAAATGACATGCTATCCAAGATCTTATACATTTATTTTAATTCAGTATTTAGGTACTACCATGAGTGAATTGCTTTAGTTGCTTGATACCTAAGCTTTCTCTGCGGTTTTAGTCAGGGTTTTCACTGAGTAAGATTTAGTGTTTTTCAAATTGCCTTTGTATTTCTGATCCTGCTAGTTCTATTTCCTTGACTTCCAGAAATATGGAAATAGACAACTAATCGCTCTGCATGGAGACTTGCTAGTGGTGCTGGTTGGTAGTGACGTTGACCAATCTCTCATACTTTGGTTTGCCAATTTTCCCTCTGACCTTTTCCAGTTTTGTTCATAAAGGTTTCTTTCATAAGTAAATTTTTGAACCCAGGTTCAAGGTGAGTTCAGAATATACTCAAATCATTCAATCCTTTTTTTTTTTCTTCTAAATGCAGGGTTGTACATATTTTAATAATTGTCTTATGTATCTGGTATTTAATGCTGACAGGATTCCAGTCAATGGAGAGGTTTCATTGCAAGTAGCTGCAGGTGTGTTTCATAGTAGAGATAAAAGTTTTCAGTGAAGCGGATTTTATTTTTAATTATATTCTACTAAATAATAAATATAGATGTTGATTATATGGGGCAATATATGTTGTTTGTTTATTATGCCATACTAAGTCAAAATTTGAGTTTAAAAGGCAAAAGCATCAGGTACCAAATATAAAAAAAGATGTAAGAACAATATATAATGGTAGTCATTATTCCTAGATATTATAGTAAATAAACTTTAAAACACTTAATTTATATGAAAAGAGTGTGTGTAGCACTGTTTCTCTTATAAAACACTTGTCTGTAATGTGATTTCATGTCATACTATTAAATAGGACTTCCCTTTAAACCTAATTAATGACTACTTTGCTTTTATGACTTTTGTCTTCCTCGAAAACATAATAATTTCACCTATTTGAGCATCATCGTAGGAATTTTGTGCAAATGGGAATTTGCTCAAGGGTTATTAGTTTCAAAGCAGTTATAATGAAAAGACATGTTTATAGTGACTTGAATTTTAGGCTATAGAATTTAAAAATTATCTGGAAAAATTTTGTAACTCCTTGATTTTGAGATGTTTTATGCTGGACTCACTACATAATTATGAATATATTTGTTAATTTTTTAATCATTTTGGTCCATAGGAGTAAGACTAAATCACTGGAAAACTTTCAGCAAAAAACCCAAAACCTGTGTTATTTATTTTGCTTTTTTCAGCTAGTTACAGCCAGCAGACTGGACCCCAACAACCTCAGCAGTTCCAGGGATATGGCCAACAACCAACTTCCCAGGCACCGGCTCCTGCCTTTTCTGGCCAGCCACAACAACTGCCTGCTCAACCTCCACAGCAGTACCAGGCGAGCACTTACCCTCCACAGACCTACACTACCCAGACATCCCAGCCTGCTAACTACACTGTTCCCCCCGGCTCGCAGCCTGGGATGGCTCCAAGCCAACCTGGTGCTTACCAACCGAGACCAGGTTTTACGCCAGCTCCTGCAAGTACCATGGCCCCTCCTTCCAGTGGGGCCAACCCTTATGCTCGTAACCGGCCTCCTTTTGGTCAGGGCTATACCCAACCTGGACCTGGTTATCGATAAGGAGGTTCAGCTACACTAATGATGGCTAATTGCCTCCCAAAAGACTATACAATACTATTTTGTTTCAATTTGTATTGTATTGAAGTTTAAAAATTTAAAAAGCAGAGCATTTTTTATGATATCATTGTTGCTGTTAATTGAAAATATAATTTACCAGATACAAACACAAAAAGACCAAAATGAATATTGTTTCCTCCCCTGCTTAAAATTGTAGCCGCTTCCTAATTATTTTGGGACACTACTCTTACATGCGTATAAAATGATTGGCTTTCTAGTTTCCCAGAGAATATTAAAAAGCTAGGCTATTCACTATTAACATGATGTACTAAAGTAGATCCCTTTGAGAAGATGACTAGACATTATGTATAAAATGTAACATTGATAGGCTAATAAAAGTGATTGAATCCAATTGTGGTCTTGTAGCTTAATTATTTAAGACATAAGGAAAATAATCATTTACAGTATTAATAATTTAATAGTTAATGATTTAATATTAATGATTTAATAATTAATAGTAATTGATTTCTATTCAGGGAAAGAAATTAGCATAACAAATTTGATTGACTTAGATATAAATACTGTATGGGTTCAGTAGCTTTGGTTTTTTTGATTTTCCTTATGGAGATAGAGGTGTATTTACATATTGGCAAACTATTCAGAACGTTTTAAAAACCTACATCTTTTTATTGCAGTGTTTATACTTGCTTGAAAATACAAAATATAGCATCGATAAAACTGAAGCATGTTGAAAGATACACACAGAGAAACATCTTTTCAGGGCAAGCAGTGATTTTCTTGGCGTCCTCCTACACATGAAGGGAAGCAGTGCTTGTTTTTCATGAATTGAGTCAGTTTTGTTACAGCTTAAGTAAACAGTGTCACAGAAACATGCTGTGATGCATTCATTCATGGCCTAAGTATATAAATACATAATATATCCTATAAAACAAGGGCTTCTCACCATGCATTATCTCTTCATGCTGACTTCACACTCAGTCTCTACATACAGATTGAATAGAACCACAAAGCCATTTAAAAAACTGCTTAAAGGAAGAGCTGAGAAAGTAATTGTAGATATAATAGTATGGGTACAGAAAGAAAAAGACATTAATCATTTGACACATATCAGATTATCAGTTGTTTTTGGCTGAAATAAAATTGTACAGATTCAGGCTTTTTGCAATAATTTGCTGGTAACTTATAGAAATATTAGCATGAATACATAACTAAACTTCAAATCTGCTCATCTGATTCTAAAAATGCAAGTTTACATCAACGTAAGTATTTGAACTACTTTCTGTCACATGTATATGCTGAAGATTATTAGATCCAATAAGTTAAACCAAGAAGAGATTTATGGAATCAATTCACCAACAACACGTACACATCAATAAAGTAAATACTTTTTATAAAGATTAAAGATTTTTGACAATTTTGTTATAAAAGTATCTGAAAACATTACAACAGTGTGATAAATAATATACAAATGATCTTTTAAAATATGAATAGGGAGCCTGCTTCCCTAAAATGTTATTCTATTAATGTTAATATCTTGCTTCTTAAAAATGACTTTGTAAAACCTGATAAATATTCTCAGTAATCTTTTCTAATAATAAACATCTAGTACTGCTATCAGATTGCAAACTTATACATAGGAAACAAAAATAGCTTTGAATAGGTTGACAAATACCATTATTTCCGATAGGTTCTTTTTGTTATTGTTTCTTTTTGCGATAATGAACCAGAAGTACTTTGGAAATAGTTTTGTTGCATCTACCATTTTCCAGGTATTGTGGTCCCACATTCATACCACTGGACATAATTGATTTGGGTATGACCACCTATTTCTCCAAATTGGACAGGTTCCTGGCGAACAGCTCTGAAATAGCCTAAGAGGAAAAATAGTTCAGTTTAATAAAACTTTCCTATTTTTGCCCACACGATTCACAGATGTAAGGCTGTTCAGAGGTTGAAGATTAGTCTGAGTGAAGTAATTTAGAAAATTAATAGGTATAATAGATCTGATATTTATCCAGTAATACAATGGCCTTAGGACTTGAGTCTTGACATTTTTCTTAGTGAGCCAGTACTATATATCAGAGTAGTTTTGATAGCCCATTATAGCTAAGTATCTTGTAGAGACATCTTTTAAAAGGCTTGGGGATTTTGTGTCCACGAACAAACTATGTTACTGAAAACTTCCATAAGTGATCAGACGTATGTAAAAGAAACTCCTGTGTTTTCCTCAGCTATTTGGACAGTTTACTCCATTTTGCTCTGCTTAGACAAGGCTTAAATTTCCAATCATCATTACACAGCCTGCTGGTAATATATATTTAGAAAGTTACCGAGTATATTAATTCTCGGATTTATTAATTCTCAATTTTGATTGCTTTATATAGATTGAAAATATTTTTTTCTTAACAATTTAACAGAGCAGGAAAGATGATTAGGTCTTCCATATGACCTCAGCCATGAAGACATCTTTGAGTGGGACAAGATTTTTGTTTTTCTCAGAATACATTTATATATCTAATTGCTTGAGTTGAGTTTCTTTCCCCAGGGATAAAGTAGCAGTTGTGTAGCCCTCTCTGTCTTTCTTTGCTACTTTGCAGAGCCCCCTACATAGGATGATCAGAAAGCATACCTTCTTTGGTGGGTAACTGGTCAGAGGTGAGTTGCTGTCCTGTGCGACCATCTAAAAATGAATCCACAAACTGGCAGTGATCTTCTCCATGGCCCCTCTGATCTCCTATGTTGTAAAACTTGCCTGAAAAACCAGAAATGAAGCAATGTTCTTTTCTTTAGTTTATGAAATCCCATGATTAATTATTTTAAAGGGGAGTCTTGCCCTTGCTTTCCCCCTAGTCCCAGAGGTCGAAGCTATTAGCGTCTCCTGGACTGTAGCTCTTCATAGCTGGTGTCCTTATGCCCTGCTGTTCTCCTTTCCCCTGCAGATCAAAGTGGTTTTTATTTTTAAGTGTAAATAATGCTATTACTCTCCATATTTCTATCCAGTAAGCCCCAGAATACAACTTCTCCTTTATAAAATCTCAGCCAAACCTAGTAGGACTGACCATATGTCTTGCTTCATGCCTTCGTACTTCATCTTCTCCAGAGATCCTGTGTCCCTAGACTTTGTGTAGTTGGTTACTTCTCAAAATTTTACTCTAAGCAGACATACCTTTGTAGACAGACCTTCCATAAAACTGTTGTACAAAAGCTTCCGTTTCTGTAGAGCCATTCTGTCTAACCCTAGTAAAAACTGTCTTCAAAGCCCCTGAGTAACATTTGTGTGTAATTTACATATTATCTGTGTCTATGTTGGGACCAGTCTCTCCACCATATGAATATAGAAAAAAAAAAAAAAAAAAAAAAAAAGCTACAGAGGAAGGCTAGGGTACAGAATGCTGCTAACTCTGCCTTAAAAGCAAAGGCTTGGAACGTACCTGTGAGGGAATCGCTCAAATAAATCTTGTATCTGAGAGAGTTACATAGCTGTACTCCGACAAATTTTTTATACCACGTCCTTTTAACATACTGTTTGCCTTTACATTCTGAGTAAGAGTCTGAATTAAAGGGTCTTTCTGTCCAGATGGCATCTCTTCCTGCTGCATGAAGAAAACACATGATTTGGGTCAGTATTTAACTCTGAAGAACTGAGAGCTTTATAACAAAAGCAGCCCATGGAGTTCATTGCCAACTTGCTGATACCTTGCATCTTTAAATACTGGAGGCTGAGGATATTTAAAAAGGTTTAACAAAGTCCAGCATTTGTATCTGTCAGTAGTGAAGTAAACCTCAGAACACTGTCATAGATACTGGACTAGACTCTAGTGCCAGGACTCCTCTTTGCCCTAGTATAAAACTCAATGTGACCAAATTAAACAAATTTGGAGTGAAGTAGTACAAGAGTGAAAGCAGATTTTAGCACCACCTCCCATGGGTTCTAGATGCTGATGAGTTTAAGAGTGACACCTCTTCTCTCTCTCTAGATAGATGCTTTGCTCAAGTTCTGCTGTGCTTACCTAATTTAGAAATGTGCGTGTGCCCATTAGACTGGTACTTACCAGATATTGGCTCGCTCACTCTTGGGTCAGCTGAGGAGAAATAAAGAGAAGAGGGCCAGTTAGGCAAAGCTCTAATATTACAGTGATGCGGTAAAGAAGATGGGGCGCTTATGCTTAGGTCTTGTTTGCGAAATGATACAGTCTTGCTACAGAGTGACTGAAAGTTCCGTTTCCTTGGAAACGGTTATGAGCATCTCGAGGCACCCGTGGGCATCGTTTACATATAATTTGACTGGGTCTGGGCCATAAGCTGCTGTTCTGGCTGTTAGTGACAGAGGCTTTCTCACTTAGTGTTGTACAAAACCTACTCATTGTAAAGTCACCAAGGATATGATGCACTTTAGTTTAAATTTTTTTCTATATATACAGATGCATTTTATTGAGAAATTGAAACTTGGAATGTGCAGTTTCACAGAAGTCACGCACTCCGTTTCTGATGTATTCAGTGGACACCGCTCTGGTCATTCAAGGAAGCATTCATGCACTACATTTTTGGGTATAGATTACAAATTTTCATTTTAATTTCTTTTCTGACATAAACCTCAATGAAGAAAAGCCGTGGGTCTGCAAGCCCCTTCCTCTAGTAGCTTTTTCTCATGGACTTTGAGAATTCAGGACACAGGAGGTTCCAAATCAACCTATGCAGAACCCGCCTCGTCACGCCCCCGCATCAGTGCGGGGATCGCTGCTCGGGGATTACCTGACTCAGTGCTGAACGCCACCGTGTTGCTGGCGGGACCCTCACCGAGCGGATTTTTGGGTTTCACCTGGAATTCATAGCTGTATAAGAAGAAATAAAAATACTAGTAATATATTATTGAGGGATATAAGGAGCAACATTCTCTTACTATATTAACTTCTGTCTCTATTGGACACGACAGTTTCAGGTTTTACATTCTAAACATCTTACCTGATGTTTCAGATAAGAAAAATGAAATGTCGGCTGTCTTAAGACCACAAATGGGCAGAAGTAACCAGGCAGGCTTACAATGGATACATAGGGAAGATTTGTGCTGACCCACACTAATTCCAGCAACGAGGAACCTCCCTTTGCTTCAACTGCCAGGTGCAGAGCTTTCTTGGTCCCTGTCCTCCCCACCCTGGTCCAGCGTAGCTGCACTGCCGCTCTGCAGTGCTGTGTCTGAACCCCAGCAGAGGGTGTCAGTAGGCAGCCTTTCTCTAAGTACACCTTACTGTCCCACCTCTGCTACTGAAAATGAAGACTAGGTAGCAATGAGGGTTGCCAGGATGAGTTCAGTGACCACTGTTTTTGAGAGTTACTAAGTAGTTACAGGAATGGATACACATGAGGACTTTTCTTTGCAAGGTTCGATGTGTCTCCTGGAAGTCTGGTCTGATGAGGCCTGATGCAGATCACAGGAAGACTAGAAAGTGGGCACACTAGTACCCGGAGCCTGAGCAGAAAGCTGAGACTCGGCTCTACCCCCCAAGCCAGGTTCAAAGGTTTTAAAGTGTTGGGCATTACATCGTGCAGCATTTGACAGATCTTATTCATGAGATATATAACCTGCAGATCCTGCGGGAAACCCAGAGCAGGAAGGCAGTATACCATTTGCCTAAACCTGAATTCTTCAGCAGAGGACTTCCAGCAAGGTGTAAGACGACTGAGTCAGCTGGTAGTGTTTTATGATCTATGCAAGGTTTTGGGAAAATAATTCTTAACGTTGAGAAGTTTGCAACAAAGAAGAACACACACCACACAAGGTAGGTATTTTATAAGCACGTGAGAAGCAGAAGGATGACTTGTCAGTTTGTTGCAGAGGGTGCTGAAAACAAAGAAGTGGGGAGGGGGAATCCTTGGAGTTTCTTAGCGACTTATAGATCACCGATGGAGTCTAGCACGATTCCAGTGTTCAAATGTTAGAAGCCTCTTTTCAAAGCCCCTACTATGTGTCATAATCATCCTGCATAAAGTACAGCACACAAACCCCATGAGGTACTCTCCCAAAGTTTCATCTCAGCAGTGATGCTCATAACTATCGTAATACTTTCTTCACCTTTACAAACTTGAAATATTTATGAAATAGAAATTAAAATTTACCTTTTAATTCTTGAAAGCTAAAGGACTCATGTAAGGTTCTGTGCCCATTGCCATAGGAAAGACCTGGGCTGGGAAGATGACTTAGTGGGTAGAATGAGCCCATGCAAGGTGAGAAACAGAGTCCAGATCCCTGGGACCCATGTCACGCAGGGGAGTTGTAATCCCGACTCCAGTGTGCCTATAGCTTCTGGGGAGTGAGGACAGCAATCTCCAGAAACTCAGGCCAGCGTGCATGGCCATGTAGCAGGGCCCAACAGATGTTACAGCAAGGACTCCAGACTGTCCTCTGCCCTCCTCCATGCTCCAGGGCATGCGCACATGCACCTACACTTGCATACACGTGATAACAGCCTCATACAACGATACTGGGCTGAAAACACGCACACCATTTACTAAACTCATACATGGGGTATTTCCAAGGTTATAGTATTCCAAAGGCTCGTCGCCTCAAACAGTCCCAATAATAACATAAAGCCTCACAAATGAGGTGAGCTGGTGATGGGAGGTAGTGGGGCAGGAATTCCCTGGCACCCACTGTTTGATTTCAAGTGGGAATGGATGTCACGTCCATTCTAGGCCACTGGCGGCCCGCCCATGCTTTGGCTGCAGCTGACCGGGCAACTTCCCTGTCCTTTCATTTTTGCTACTTCCTCTTGAGCGCAGCACGGCCACGAGTCTCCATAACTGACTTTTCTGAAGAGTTTTTCCAATCTGACGCAAGTATGGAAAAATGATTTTAAACTGTTTAACAAACATGAGGACATTTTTGGCTGATTAAGCCCTGCGTAACAAAAATTTGTGCTGGCAAAATCCTTCCCAGAAAGCACATTGTGCCACATGAGTGACACCATAGGTCTCTAAGAGGAAAGTCTCAAAAGCTGATTGTATGTAATTGTAGGGTGCTACGTAACAAAATTATTTAGGGATACTAAGTAAACATTTAGAAGATAAAATTAACAGATACTAGAACTGAAAGTCAAAGTTACAAAATTAAGAAAGTTGGATTATTGTTGAGCACTAGCTGGCAGAAACTGTAAACTCGGGACATCAGCCCTAGAAATGTGTGAGAAATTTCCCAGAACTTAGAGATTGAAGCTTTCAGATTAAAGAGACCTACTCTGTACCCAACAAGATGAGAAGAGAAAAGAAAAGAAAACACAAATTTCAGACCTTCAGAGTCCCAAAGTATAATGACAAAAAGCCCCCAAACCAAGGGAGTAAAATAATGGGCCCTATTGCAGGGACGAGATCAGAATGGTGTGTTAACTGCCCGGCGTGACTGGAAGTTAAGGGCAGGCGTCCAGAGACGATCGATCGGACGGTCTTTATCATCATTTCACTTAAAACCCATTCAGCTAAACAACAGAATCAATAGAAAACAGAGAAAAAGTAAAGACTTGTACCATCTCTCAAATATTTCGTTCCCAAGGAAGCCACAAAGTGAGGGTGCGGGAAAGGTTTTGATGCATTCACGGGCTACACTGTATCCTAAAGGAAAAGGGTAGTAGAGGGCGAGAGCTGAAGCCAGCCATTTTGAGAACAACTATAAAACCAGGCATATAATTAAAAATTTATCACTGTCTAATAAAGTGAAAAACTGGTTCCTGAAAGCATGGTCTGCAGTTGCTGAGCGAACCGGCAAAGGCGCCTCCAGGCGCTGCCCTCTGCGGAGTGGGCGGAGCGAAGCCTGGGTCTCCTGTGGAGTGGACACACCCTCCTCTCCTGCCCCGCCCCCGCCGTTCACTATTAGAGCAAGTTACAGCTTTCACTGTTTAATGTACGTGTTAGTTACATGATTCCTACTGTTTAAAAAAGCAAAGTTAACGGAATTCTCAAACCTAAAGAAAACTGCTGTTTATAAAGTTACTCTTCATACAGAAACACTCAGAGGCTCTCTGTTGGTTTGGGCTGTGTGACTGTTAGCTCATTTTACTCCTGCTGTGTGTGGTCTTAAAGTGCTGGAGCTCTGTTTAGGTGAGTTTTCTGTCAGTGGAAGAGAATCGGGAGAAGTGGAATAAGGATGATTACTCAAAGGGCAATAAGGAGATAGTTTGTGACCTCATCACAGACTGCAGCATTTCAGGAAATGCAGCAACATGTGATGTTATCCATTGTGCGACATTAGGAATACAGATGAATATCCAATAAAAAAAAAAGAAAAAAAGAAAAATTTATGTCTGTGCGTTTAAATATATATATGTATGTATATCTAAATACAAACATATTCGATGTTTTTACTTCTATGGTCTCTTTAAATAAATACTAATAATCAAATGATCCTTTTTGAGATCCATTACAAGTCTTCTGCCCTATCTTCCAAATTAAATGGCTACCATTTTCCTGTCTTCACAACAAACCCTGTCCAGTGTTAATACTCATTCACAATAAAAGAAGATGGACAGACAGCCCCAACCAATTTTTTCTTAATAAAGGTTTGAGAATTCTGTTAACTTTGCTTTTTTAAACAGTAGGAATCATGTAACCAACACGTACATTGTACATTAAACAGTGAAAGCTGTAACTTGCTCTAATAGTGAACGGCGGGGGCGGGGCAAGAGAGGAGGTGTGACCTCTCCACCGGAGACCCAGGCTTCGCTCTGCCCATTATATATATATATGTATATATATATATATATATATATATATATATACATATATATATATAATATATTATATATATAATAAATTTATATATATATAAAATTTAAATGTTATAAGGACAAAAAGATATGACATTAAAAATAAAAATGTTATAAGGATAGAAGTAAAAATTATCTTAATAAAAATATACAAAGATTAAAATTTAAAAAAGGATACAGGTAAAGAGCCAGGAGGCTGAGTGGAGGAGACACAGGGGGGTGCCATACATGACTGCTGCCACCTAAATTCTACACAATACACACACACACACACACACACACACACACACACAAACACACAAAAGCCTCAATTTTAGAGCTAAAACCTGCATGGTGGTACATACCTGTAGTCCCAGCCACATTAGAGATGAGGTAGTATCCCAAATTTGAGGCCAGCCTGGGCAACAAACCAACCCATATCCAAAGGAAGGGAAGGGAAACGGAAGGGAAAGGATGGAGGTGGGGGAGGAGAATAAAAGGACAGGGAAACCAGACTCAGAAGTCATGGCGGACGTGACCTCGCTGCCATTGTGCCTCAATCTCTTTAACAAAGAAGGGAATACGTGTCTGTTGCCCACACCTACACTTTAAATAAAACGCCTGATGCATTGGCCCCTTATTTTACTCTCTACCAAAGCCACTGATGGTGTTGCAAAGTAAAAGCAGAATTTGCAGAGACCTGAATCTCACACAAACCCTGTGTTCTAGATATAATGGCTACTCCACACACCTGTTTCCTTGAGCGAGTCCACTTTACAATTCATAAGAAGTTACTGTCTGTGTCATGGCGAACCATCAGTGCCAGTGTTTTATCAATTCAGCATAAACAAGAGTCCCAAACAGTCCTGCTGCCACTTCAGTAGGTTTTAGTCCTAGAGACGAACTTTTCCCAGAATGCTTCTCAGCCCACAGATGTCAATAAATGTACTTCAATAGATGATGTGAATTTGAGTTCTCTTAATTACCAGAGTCCATTTTCCATAATTACCAGAGTCCATTTTCCATTGGAAATCGTTGGACCACGTAATTCTGGCACACACACAACAGATTCAGTTTTTCAGTAGAGTAAGGTGAGAAGTAGACTTTTTGGAACAGGCTGAGCCTTTTGAGCCTGAGTGGTCATGCGTGTCCATCTTCATTACCAAGCAGTCCATCAGGAAGAGCCCATCCCATCAATGTTCCCAAATAAGGAGTTACCAGGTCTTCTGAAGGCAGACTCAGAGTCAAAGACAAGCTGCTGACTGAGACCATTCACTATGGACTGATCTGGATCTGAGTTTATTCTCACTGACTGCATAGTGTTGGCTATCTCAGGATTATGTGTCAGACCCCAAGGGGGTCTAAACCACATTGCCTGGCCCTATCAGTACTGGTGCCAGATTGATCATTCAAGATATTACCAGCTTCCCTATTTCTAGAATTAAGAATAATTGGTGGTCTTACAGACACAGTGGCTTACTTAACTTTGAGTTCAACAAGAGCTTTATGCTGCCTAGAAGACAAAGGATTGTTCTGGCCAACTTCAGGAAAGAAGATTTGATGGGGAAAGTAGGAAATGTTAGGGAGTGGGCTGGAGTACTCATTGTGATGGTTAAATGAGAATCTCCCCCCCCCATATGTTCATATATTTAAATCCTCAGTCCCTAGATGATGGAACTGTTTGGGAGGGTGACCTTGTTTGAGGAGATCTGTCACTGGCACTGACTTTTGAAACTCTGTGGTTTCAAAAGACCCCTGGGATTCCCAGTTAGTTCTCTCCATCTTCTACTTGTGGATAAAGATGTCAGTGCTCATCCACTGCAACAACCAATATCAACATTCCCACAATTCTTTTTTATTTATTCTATATTCGTTGTTTACATTCCAAAGGCTTTCCCCTTCCCAGTTCCCCCCTCACCATATGTCCCATAAGTCCTTCCCCACCCCACCCCACCCCCATTCCCCAATCACCCACCCCCCAACCATTTCTCTGTTCTGGTACTCTCCTACAAAACTGGATCCAATCTTTTCAGAACCAGGGTCCTCTCCTTCCTTCTTCTTGGGAATCTTTTGACTTGCTAATTGTGCCTTGAGTATTCAGAGCTTCTGGGCTCATTAATATCCACTTATCAGTGATTGCATTTCATGTGTATTCTTTTGTGATTGGGTTAACTCACTTAGGATGATATTTTCCAGATCCAACCATTTGCCTACAAATTGCATGATTTAATTATTTTTAATTGCTGAGTATTTTCTGCATCCATTCCTCCTTTGAGGGACATCTGGGCTCCTTCCAACTTCTGGCTATTATAAATAAGGCTGCTATGAACATAGTGGAGCATGTGTCTTTATTGCATGCAGGGGAATCCTCTGGGTATATGCCCAGGAGTGGTATGACAGGGCCCTCTGGAAGTGTCATGCCCAATTTTCTGAGGAACCACCAGACTGATTTCCAGAGTGGTTGTACCATCTTGCAATCCCACCAACAGTGGAGGAGTGATCCTCTTTCTCCACATCCTCGCCAGCACCTGTTGTCTCTTGAGTTTTTAATCTTAGCCATTCTGACTGGTGTGAGGTGGAATCTCAGGGTTGTTTTGATTTGCATTTCCCTGATGACTAATGGTGTTGAATATCTCTTAAGGTGCTTCTCAGCCATCTGAATTTCTTCTGCTGAAAATTCTTTGTTTAGCTCTGTACCCCATTTTTAATAGGGTTATTTGGTTCTTTGGGGGTCTAACTTCTTGAGTTCTTTGTATATATTGGATATTAGCCCTCTGTCAGATGTGGGGTTGGTGAAGATCTTTTCCCAATTTGTTGGTTGTCATTTTGACCTTCTGAAAATGTCTGCCTTACAGAAACTTTGTAATTTTTTGAGGTTCCATTTGTCAATTCTTGATCTTAGAGCATACACTATTGGTGTTCTGTTCAGAAACTTTCCCCCTGTGCCAATGTCCTCCAGGGTCTTCCCCAGTTTCTTTTCTATTAGTTTCAGTGTGTCTGGTTTTATGTGGAGGTCCTTGATCCACTTGGAGTTGATCTTAGTACAAGGATATAAGAGTGGGTCAATTCGCATTCTTCTGCATGTTGACCTCCAGTTGAACCAGCACCATTTGTTAAAAAGGCTATCTTTTTTCCACTGGATGGTTGTAGCTCCTTTATCAAAGATCAAGTGACCATAACACTGTGGGTTAATTTCTGGGTCTTCAATCCTATTCCATTGATCCACTTGCCTGTTGCTGTACCAATACCATGCAGTTTTTGACACAATTGCTCTGTAGTACTGCTTGAGGTCAGGGATATTGATTCCCCCAGAAGTCCTTTTATTGTTGAGAATAGTTTTAGCTATCCTGGGTTTTTTGTTACTCCAGATGAATTTGAGAATTGCTCTTTCTAGATCTATGAAGAATTGAATTGGGATTTTGATGGGGATTGCATTGAATCTGTAGATTGCTTTTGGCAAGATGGCCATTTTTACTATATTGATCCTGCCAATCCAAGAGCATGAAATATTTTTCCATCTTCTGAGGTCTTCTTTGATTTCTTTCTTCAAGGACTTGAAGTTTCTGTCATACATATCTTTCACTTGTTTGGTTAGAGTCATGCCAAGATACTTTATATTGTTTGTGGCTATTGTGAAGGGTGTTATTTCTCAGCTTGCTTGTCCTTTGAGTACAGGAAGGCTACTGATTTGCTTGAGTTGATTTTATAACCAGCCACTTTGCTGAAGTTGTTTATCAGCTGTAGGAGTTCTCTAGTGGAGTTTTTTGGGTCGCTTAAGTAAACTATCATATCATCTGCAAATAATGATTGTTTGACTTCCTCCTTTCCAATTTGTATCCCTTTGACTTCCTTATGTTGTCTAATTGCTCTCGCTAGAACTTCAAGTACTATATTGAAGAGATATATATAGAGAGGGCAGCCTTGTCTAGTCCCTGATTTTAGTGGGATTGCTTCAAGTTTCTCTCCGTTTAGTTTGATGTTCATTCCCACAATTCTTATTTGTTTTAGAGGTAGTCAGTGAGATGGGTTCTCTCCGTAGGAAGAGATAACATGTGTCTTCTTGTCTCTAGACTTTTGCCTCACTCACGTCAAGTGATGACTCCCTGTCCCTGTGCACATGTGAGACTATAACCTTGCAGCAGCATGCTGTGGGCAGGAGGTTCCAGCCCAGAGATGGGAACAGCTGACACCAGGTATGGACTAAAGCTGTCTCATCAGCAGAACGGCTGCTGGTTGTCCCACTACGGCAAATTAAAAAAAAAAAAAAAAAAGAGCTTCTGCATAGTAGTTTGAAACATGGTTACATAATTACAAACAAGAAGACTAAAGCGGCATAGGAAAGAACACGTGTGTGGCTCAGTATAGCCTCTGGAGTAACGAGTGGCGTTTAGAATGTCTAACCCAGAGCACTTTAATCTTCATGCATACATATTTAATCTTCCCCATCATACTTTCTCTCTGGTTCACTCTTTAACACTGATCTCTACTCCACCCACTAGCTGCTAGGTATTCCCAGTTTTCAGATTTCGCATTCTAAAAATCAGGTGAAATAGTAGAAAGATTACTAAAATACAGTATTCACATGTGTCTCCTTATAGTGTAACACAGTAAATCATTCCAAAATCATTTGTAGTTATTCTAATAAGAAACCCTGGGGGGGGGGATTCTAAAGTACAATTGAGTTTGCTTCTGTCCACTGACAAGTGCTGCCCTACATTCTCCATGCTATATTCTCGGTGACACTCCCCTACCACCATTACCATGAGGTGCTTTTCTAGTTGTTCTTCAAGCCCAGCCCAGCTCACACCTGCTTCCCTTTCCCAGGCTTTGTGGAGTGTTGTTCCTTGGCCACATCAGCCCATCCACAGGCCGCTTCCAGACCTCTGGCCAGGCTTGTGTAGAACACTTTCTGATTAGGCTTCCTGACGGTCTTGAGCTCACAGGCGGACACCACATTGGTTTCCATTTGTAGCCCCAGCAAACGAAATTGGGCTTCAAATGTCCCTGGAAAAACTCTTCTACATTTAGACCATGAGCTAATAGGTGCACTGTGAGAAGCCGTGAGGGCAGCTTGACTCGGAAAAGGAACACAGTGTACGTTTACAAGCAGATGCCTTTCCATGAAGAGAGTGTTCAGCGCCACTCACATTATTAAATGGAAAGAAAGCAGGGAACCCGAGAACGTTTTGTAAGCATAGACCTACCTACTAAAAAGGTCCAATGAAATGTTTTTCTATTCTTTCCTTAAAATCTATTATGGTTAAAAAAAGGGGGAGGGGTTTCTTTCTCCTAATCTTGCTAAGGAAACAGAATCAAGATCAACTGGACTTTAACTGAAAAATACGCTTATTTTGGCTAATTTAAACCTTTCATGACTATTAAAAGTGGAAAAATGTTCCATGTTATATCTCAAAATAGAGCACTTTAAAAGTCATATTTGTGGAAGAAACGTATTTTTTTCTACAGTAGGCCTAAAGATTATACATACGTAACTTCAATTAACTAGTTGTTTAATTTCTTCTGAAATGATTGGAAGAATGTCCCTACAGCCAGAATCTACACAGGTTCATTCTCAGGTCACTACCCATACTCTCCACAGCAAGGAGATAATAGAGAGGGTTAAGATTGGACGCTTAGGAGGCAAAGGCAGTCTAGGAACTACTCTGCAACTAATCAGAAATGTCCAAGGACCTTTTTCTTTCAGTAATAAAATGGATTGATAAAATATTTTATACTAAAAAGAAATCATAAAACTGTGCTGAAATATCAATAGTCTCATGCTAATGTATGAACCATAAGACATGCCATGAATTACCAAAATTCTATTCTCCTTTTCAGTGTGACGTCTCCAAAGCAAAGGGTGCCTCCCCAAAGGCTCACCTACTTGAATATTTGGACCCTAATTAGTGGACTAGCTTGGAAAGGATTAGGAGGTGTGGCCTTGTGGGAGAAACATGGCCTTCTGGGGGGAGGTGTGCCACTGGAGGTGGGATTTGAGGTTTCCCAGCCTTGTGCTCTCTGTGCCTCTAACTTGCTGTTAAGACAGAAGCTCTCAGCTCTTGCACCAGCATCATGCCTGCCTGCTGCCATGCCTCCCCCCATGATGACCGTGAGCTCACTCTCTGGAATGGGAAGCAGGCCCCCAATTAAATACTTTTATAAGTTGCTTTGGTCATGCTATTTCATCCCAGCAATAGAACACTGACTAATATAGCCTGGGGCCAGTAGGCAGCCATTTTAAATAAAATCTTTGTGTTTTGTCAAGGAGTGCACATTCTTTGTTTCCCCGCTTTCTACCATCAGAGTCAAAGCATCGGGTTAATTTCTGCCGGGCATACTCCATTTATACCAGTTCACAGATTTTTCTAAATTTTCATATTTAAAATCAGTATTTGCCATTAATGGCCTATTTTTTTATGTAGCCTTTTATTCTGTTAACTTATAAATACTTATAACTGAAAAATACGCTTATTTTGGCTAATTTAAACCTTTCATGACTATTAAAAGTGGAAAAATGTTCCATGTTATATCTCAAAATAGAGCACTTTAAAAATCATATTTGTGGAAGAAACGTATTTTTTTCTACAGTAGGCCTAAAGATTATACATACGTAACTTCAATTAACTAGTTGTTTATTTTCTTCTGAAATGATTGGAAGAATCTTATTAGCCCTTCTATCCCTAATGAGGATATTTTGAAAATGTCATATGAGGTATTCAGAATCACGTTAAAGGAATCCAGAATTAAAATAAGACCCTCCTTGAAATCATTGTCCTTTCGCTGTGACTGCAGTTTCTGCACTCTCGGGATTCATCTGGAATAGCGCTGGGCCTTACCTTGTATCTGGTTTCAGATTTTCTACTGTAGAAAACGTTTGATTTGTAATTTGAATGGACTTGTTCTTCCCACTGAATGACCCATTTTCTCTGGATATGACTTCATATTCTGAAGATGGAAGAAAACATATGTCATATTGACTGTAGTTCCAGGGACACAATCTTAAAAAAAAAAAAAAACTTTTGTGTCTCTATGTCTGTGTGTGTTTCGCTTGCAGGGGTAGGGTGCACTTTTGAACGCAGGTCCCTGTGGAATCCAGGAGAGGGTATTGAATCTCCTGGAGCTGTAGTCACAGGGAACTGTGAGCTGCCCAGCATGGGTGCTGGAAACCAGTCATGTGCGCCCAAAGAAAGAGAAGTGCTCGTGTCAGCTCGGCACCCTCTGCCCCTGGACATCACCATCTCTCTCATCTTTTAGCAGATTTCAGTCACCGGATGTCAGAAGTTCTCAAAGCCTGTGGGGAATGGAATGGCATAGTAACCATCCATGCTGTATCAGTGCGGGAGAAGGCCTGAGGCCCGAGGCCTGGTGACGGGTGATGACCACTTTGAAGAGGGAGCTTAAGGTTTGCCACTGGTAGAAAGGCCAGTCTCTGGAAAGCACAGTGTGAGGACCAGTGCTCGAATGGAAGACATGTGTCTTACTGTCTTCTTGTTTGGGGGGAAGGGCGTGGAGTATGGTGTCCAGCTACAACAAATGTGTCCTTAAAGCTGTGCAAGCAGCAACTGTTGGGAGCTGTAAAACTGGATTTTGAACCTACTGCTTATTTTAACTATGTGCCCTGGATAGTCTCCGTTCTGTTAAATAAAAGCCATAACCTTAATGTCTGAGGGAATTTCCCTTAAAGGCATGTGTCTATGGACGTACAGGGCTCGCTCATCAACAGGGAAAGACCTTCAGAAGAAGAGACTCTGATGACATGTTAACGTGTTTCCCTTGTGTGGGGTTAGTTGTTATTAGCTGAGCAGCTGGCTGGTAGGTAATCCATGGTCTTGTAACACTAGAATTGAAAATGACATCTATCGAGCACATTGTTAGGAGAGATGTTCTGATTTTAATATAGACTAAGAGAACGATGCCTAAATGTGGAATATAGCTAAAGAATTAAATGCAATCCTTGGACATGAAAATTTCAGTTTTGAAAGACTCCAAGTGGCTCATTAGCATCTAGTGAGAAAATAATTATGGAAACGGTTAGGTAAGTAAAGTTTAATGTACCCATGACTCATTACAATTAAAAATTCATACAAATTAAATAATTGCTACAGATCCAGAAAGGGAAATCATACTATTTTAATTTTTTAAGTCAGATATTATCCGAGTGGAGATGTACTAGATAACTAGGTATATCAGATTAAATAATTCCAATTTGGTAGCCCGCATCTTTAGGGCAAACAAAATTTGGTTTATCATTTTGTTTCAGAAAACTAGAACTCATTATTTGTAAGTGTCTAGTCAGAGTTTTGGATGTTTTAATATATGTGGATAATCTGAAAGCTGATTGGCTTTTAGGAACTGAGATAGCAGTATCTACTGGCCCAACCCTAAAGGAATAAGCAGGACTAGTCAGATCCTAGGAATGCTGGTGGGGATGCACGCTTCCTCAGGACAGAGGCTGTCTTTTCATAAGACAGGAAATGGGTGCAACATGACAATTCAGCACAAGTAATATTTATATGGGAAGTTGCTCAGATCACATGGTTTTGTAGGAAAAATGATTGCTTCCCCCCCCTCATTAACCACAGTAGAAAATATTTTTGGAAGATTCTGAGTCTCTTCCCCCACCCCCTGGCCCTCCATAATGTTCCTGTCTACTCCAGATAGATGCTTTTCCTACGCTTCTGTCCTCTGCACCAGGGGCCCAGCAACAGTTGCTCAGAGACAGGCTGGCTAAGAACCATGTCCCCTGGCCATCCCGGTCATTATCCCTCTCCTTCCTTGTCTGACTCTCCTTTTCTATATGCCAAATCAAGGCGGACCAAACAAATTATCACAAATTTGAAAAATGACTCCACGTTTCTTATTTAAACCAGGAATTGGGTTGGTGCAGCACAATCAAAAATTTCCTCAGTTTAAGTAACAAGTTGCCTGGAAGTGAGGGACTTTTTATTTTCACATTTTCATTTTATTTTCAATTTCTGCAAAGTTAGTTGAAATCACTGTGAGCCCGTTTGGAAGTTCTCAGCCAGTTTAGAAACTGGGTTGGTGAAAAGATATTTTAAATATTATCAGTGGTGTTAGTCTTCACACACTTTATATAATTTTCTTGGTGAAATCATAAGGCTAGATTTTCTTTTTTTTTAAATTTTTTTGCCATGATTTGCCATGGTAAATCTAATTTTTTTATTTGATATATTCTTTATTTACGTTTCAAATGATTTTCCCTTTCCTGGCTCCCCCCTCCCTGAAAGTCCCATAAGCCCTCTCCCCTCCCCTTCTACCCCTTCCCACTTCCCTGTTCTGGTATTCCCCTACACTGATGCACTGAACCTTTCTAGAACCAGAGGCCACTCCTTCCTTCTTCTTGGACATCATTTGATATGTGGATTGTGTCTTGGGCTTATCAGTGAGTGCATACCATGGGTATTCTTTTGAGACTGGGTTACCTCACTTAGGATGATGTTCTCCAGCTCCATCCATTTGTCTAAGAATTTCATGAATTCATTGTTTCTAATGGCTGAATTTTCATGAAACTAAGACTAGATTTTGAAGCTGTGAAAGGGATTCTGAGAGGGAAGGAAGCAGCACAGCTTTAAAGTCCTCAGTTACCTAGGAGCCCGTCGCAAAGGCCAAGACCTTGTTCCACCTGTGACGCATTAGACAACAGAACTTCACTTCTCCTTAGAAGTGATTTTTTTGTGTCACAATTTGACCCACACTCTGTCCAGGTACTATGCTATCAAAGCTTACCACCAAAATATCACATCCTAGTGCGACAGTCTTACCAGTGACGGTGTCGTTTAGAGGCTTTTCCCAGTCCAGGATGACAAATGAAGGGCAGCCTTCGACAGTGACCACGGTGAGGTTGGTGGGTGGGTTCTGGGGTGGGCTGGTAGCATTGCCCTCTATGGCTTCCTCTGTAGGGAACCGTCTGACCGAGTCAGTGATGGAACAGGGCTTGTTGTCAGGCTTTGGGATATATCGCACATGGGGACCTACGAGTAGGAAAAAATGGCTGACAGCACATCGGAAACTTTCGAGGAAGATGGAGAAGATAACCTTGTAAATTTTATCATCTATTTGAAGGCTTTGGTGTCACATCCTGAGAAGGCATTTGAAAATAGTACTGAGGATGATTTAGAAACAAAACTCGTATCTCTGGGGTATCTGATAGAGATACTGTATTTATAGATGTATCTAGTGTTAATCTCATAGGTTTTCGGTTCACTTCTTCAGAGTTGTCTCCTACCTCACAATGTCTAGGTAGTGAGTCTCAGACAGTAGGAATGGGTACCACACTAAACATTCTGAACAAAGCCAGACCTACAAGGACCAAGCAGTTCTGAATAATCAACTGTGCCCCAGAACAAAACGAGAGTATTTCAGGAATGAAATATTCAACACCCAACAAGATAAAAGCCACAGAAAAATATTGTCCATATTGAGAAAAATCAGTCCTTTGAAACCAACCTAGAACTTGCACAGGGGCTAGAATATTATACAAGAAAAACATGGCAATATAGAAATGGCCCATGAAAGGGGATAAAAATGACTCAAATTTCTAGAGATGAAAACTTTATATAAGATGTAAACCAAATAAAGTGAAACCAATGCACAAGAGATTAAAAGATGGAAGATGGTGGGTGACCTTACAGACATAGCACATGACAGACAGACAGACAGAGGAGGGGATGGAGGGAGGGAGGGAGTTAGGGAGGGAGGGAGGGAGGGAGGGAGAGAGAGAATGAATGAATGAATGAATGAATGAATGGATAATGGTGATTGGGAGCTTTGGGGAATATTGATGAGTTCTCATATGAACATAATTCAAGTACCTGAAGTAGGGGAGGGGAATGGCCTCAAATGACCTAAACATCTAAATCACAACTTCAAAGAGCTAAAAAATCAAAACACCTTTAAGAAAATAAATATGAAGATACCTGTACTAATCATAACCTCCCCAAAACCAATGAAAAAGAGACAATATTTAAAGGACAGAGAGACAATGTGTAGACTGATCAAAGTGAGTGTTACAGTAGGTCTCTCATTGGGGAGAATATAAAAAAAAATACAATGGGGTCACATGTTCAATGTAGAATCAATAACCAGTAAAAACTACTTTTTTGTGGCAAAATACTTGCTTTCAAAACCAGCAAACTGGTACTGTAAGGCAGGAGTCGAAGGAAAAGTTTCATTGGATGGAAGTGTCCCGCCTCCCACAAAAGGATAGGAGGCATGAGACTGTAACCATGTAGATGCCTATAAACAATATTTTTGTCCAAGTCTAAATGTTATTTTACTTTAAAAAAATGAAAACAAATTTGTGTAATGGTTCTTGGCAGTGATAGCACAAAGCCACGAGGAAAGCAAGGCGCTGTAGAAGCGTATGTGTGTTAAGGGTGGGGCTCTTCATTGTCACTGGAAGGCAGATGGGAAGAAGTTAAGGTCCACACCGGCAATCCCCATAGGACGGCTGAAACAAGGAGTCAGGAGGGAGAAGGCACAGGAAGTGGAATCACAAACTTTAAGAGGAATACAAAAGAAAAAACAGGGAGCAAAGAATATATAAATATATAGAAAACAACTAGCAAGACAAAAATTTACCCCTAAAAGTATCAATAATAATTTGAAATGTTCCATAAACTAGAAACAAACAAACAAACAAAAAAACCCCAGCAATTGTCAGATTAGATAAGAAAAGTAAGACCCAATGGTATGATGTCTAAAGAATACAGTGGAAATAAAAAGATTAAATTATAGTAAAAGTAAAAGGCGAAGAAAGGATGTAATTCAGAGAAAGCATGACCGGATATGTGAATATCAACACATCAGATTTCAGAGCGAAAACGTTCAGTATTTCGTTAGTAAATAGGCAATGCCTTGCAGAATGAATCCAAAGATCTGTCAATCAGTAATTTATTACAATTGTAAATAATTTAAGCCTGCACCTCACCTTGATGGACTTAAATATAGAAAGAAAGAGACTGATAAAAACCTAATAAGAACTTAAAAGTGTGGAGTGTTATCCTAATCAGCCTGGAGTTCTTAGTAGACAGAAGGGACTCACAGGCACAGTGTGCAGGTCATGTGACCACACAGCAGGAAGGAAGACACTTGCAGGGCAAGGAGAGAGGCCATTCCTTGCCTACAGAATTGTGAGGAAAAATAAATTTACACTGTGGAAGCCACACCCAAGTCTGTGGAATTTTCTTAGGGTAGACCCGAAGAGTCAAATTAAAAACACAATTATATACCACTTTGCACCAGCTAAAATGGAAAAGGCATTTTAATACTGACTATACTGAGTTCTGGTAAGGGTGGAGAAACCAGAGTCCTTATCAATACCATCGGAAATGTCAAACAATTCAATGATAGAAAATGGTTTTGCAGTATCTTCAGACTTCACCTCTGAATCCAGGAAAAGGGGTCATGCTCTCCCACTTATTGGTTGAAGCTTGGCTATGAGACTGTTTTGGCCAACGCATGCTGGCGAATGTCATCTAAAAAGGATCTCAAAATACGACTATTCGGAGCCCACCTCCTTTGCTTTGTATCATGGTGAGAATGGCACCTCCTGGCCTACTGCTACTCTTTGTCCCAGCAGGAAAGGCAGGTAGGCGGGGTGGACCTGAGGCTGGCTTGCACATACATGAGACAGTCATATGGTAGCAAGCTCCGACAATATTTATAGAGTGAATACCCGACTGATCTACCGAGAGAATAGGCCTTCCAAGAACCAAAATGCAGAGGCAGCCATACCTGTGAATCTGGGCTTCCCAAGGTGATCGGTTTCTTTGGTGGGACTTGAACTAAAGTCAGTTGTATTGCCTGAGATTGAAAAAAAAATGAAAAACTTAGTGAAAGATAAGTAAAAATTCGCAATACATTGACAGAAGCAATAGAGATGGAAGATAATCAATATTCCTCCTAGATAAATTGCTTGTAATTTGATTTCCCTTGCTATTCTTATAATAAATTTTCATCTGAAATAAAAAGGTCTTTAATTGTGTTCTAGAGTGTAATAATGGTGGATTAAAAATTATAATGATAAACTAATGCTAATTAATAAAGTGAAATATCTATAGTCTATAGTAACAGGTAATGTAGTAGTCTAAATGTATTAGTTTGGTTATTGGATAGTCTATATTTATTAAAAGAAAAAAGATGACATTCTTGTCTACCAAAGAAAGGAGCATATTCTGTAACAAAAGGCTGCCAATAACGATCACTCAAAAACTGAAAACAATTATTCCTAAAGTTGATGAAAATCGACACCAAACCAAGAATTTGTTCACCCTAATTTGAAATGTGTCAGCCTCTCAGAGAAATGCATCTTGTGAGTGAGAATAAACACACTAACCAAATTCTTCTTCCGAAGCGGGAGCAGTTGGTTGCTTTTTCTCTTCCCCTGGTCTCTCTGTGGCTGTTCCAATAGGTTTGAGTGTTGCCTTCAGGGGTGGGGAAGTTACCCGGCTGGAGGAAATGATTCCTGCAATTCAGAACCAAAGCAGTAAGGCTTTGTAGGAGCAGTACCAAGTTTCAGATTTATTTATTCAATAAATGTTTATTAAGCCCTTCGCCATGTGGCTTGGCACTATCAGCCAGGCTTGGAGAGCAAGCAAGACCTGGTTCTCGATAGAGACAGATGCCTGAGCCAAAAATCTTGAAACATCACAGATATTGTGAAAGAACTACAGAAGGTCACAGAAGGGACAAAAAGGAGGAGTGGTTATGTCTGTGGGGAACGTGGGTATCAGTGGGGAAGAGTGTCTTCACAGAAGTGCCAATAAATGAAATGATCAGTAGGAAGAGAAAAGAGCTTCAGTCTGTGAATCATATCAGGAAGACATGATTGTTGAGCGAGGAGAAAGCCCAGGCCCAGCTAAGCATGGAGGGTCAAGGAAAGGCAGATCATGGAAGAACTTGAGTATCATTCCTATGGATGTTATTTTAAGGTTAAAGGACTGTGAAAAGATTTCCAATAGTGAAGTAACACAAATGGATGATATTCCACTCTCCGTAATGAGCTAACCTAGCCTTTTGGTCAGCTATGAAAGAAATCAGGGAGATGGCATGACCTTGCTTAGAGATGAACTGGCAGACATAGAAGACATCCAGAGAAAGAGGACAAAGATCCCCAGAGCAATGCTGGGCACTAGAACAGTGTTCCTCTGAGTTGCTACACCCAACCCCTTTACATTAAAGCTACTTATCCATCCCTAAAATGGAATTCATCCCAAGGGCCAAGCAAGACTGAGTGTGTTGAGTAGAGTAAGAGTAATACAGAGTGCGTATTTTATATTCCTCTTGGGAAAAGTTTTTCCATGGTTACCAGTCAAGGGATACCTGCTGGACTTCCAGACTCTGGTTCAGTGTGCAGTCATGGCTAAGTCAGGGAGATGGACCCCTGCTTTTCCCCTACACACACAGGCCCTTGGTCATAGAGAGAATGGGCCACAGGAAAATAGCAAGCAAATCCAAGAGAAGTTCTGCTTTTCAGGTTGACAGAGTCAGCTGGAAATGGGGGTAACATTTTCACTCTGGCAAGCTAAGTGGGACTTGGAGGTCTCAGGAGATTTGGAGAGAGGCAAGGAATGGTAGATGTCATGTGGGGACCAAGACTGTTCACAAGCACTGTGACAGAGCCTCCAAGTAGTTCCATACATCCAGTGGATTCCTGGATCACCAGGACTCTACCACTGTAGGTACTAGGTGCTAGGTTTTGAAGTGAAGTCATTTTCATTAGAGGGGCTTGGTGAACATGGAGAGCTGTGAGCTGAGGTAATGCTAGAGATGGGATGTGTTTATAACTCCTCCTTGGGCTCACGGCTAGAGAGGCTGTGCCAGAGCTATACTTTCTGACAGAGAAGAACAGGAGATCATAAGCCAAAATGCAGGACGAGTGAACTGTAGCCTCGCCTGGGGATCTCCTGCAGGCGTGGTCTCCTGGGTTCTCACAGCACTGTCAGGCAGGCTCGTGACTCACCAGGAAGACCTGAACACGGTGCTGCTCCAGTCACAGCTGCTTCACATTACAGTTAATGAGAACAACCTGGTCTCCTCACAAGGACCTCACTGGGCCTTGACCCAGAAAGGCCCAAGAAGCACAAGCTGGAGGCTAGATCTTCCTCCAGATAGTGGAGGAAAAATCCTAGAGCAGCGGATCTCGACCTTCCTAATGCTGTGACCATTTAAGACAGGGCTTCACATTGTGGTGACCCCCCCCCCAATCGTAGAATTGTTTTCATGGCTACTTTATAACTGTGCATTTACTACTGTTATAAATTGTAATGTAAATATCTTTTGTTTTCCAATGGTCTTAGATGACCCCCTTTAGGGGTTGTTCAACCCCAGGGTGAAAGCCCTGACCTTGATTCATGAAACATCCTAAAACCATTCTCATTATCTTGTTTATAAAAACAACATCAATCCCTTCACAAAAACCCTCTGCCTTCACCTCTCATCGCTGTCTGTAAGACCTTTATGTAGGTTCAACCTAGCCAATGTTTAGGGAGTTAGGCTGTGGCCACGGAGAAGGACAAGGAGCACACAGTTTGCTGGCAGAGTCCCTAAGTGGAGGGAGGTGACGCTGGTTTTGAACGGACCAGTTATCACTGGTTCTTAATTCCACTCATCTATTTATTCAGTCCTGGCGATCACATTTCCTCTATATTATCAGCACTCAACTGGGCTCTGGAGTTTCAGAGAGAACATACCAAGAGCTATCATCACAGAACTCACAAGCTCTGAGAGGAAGATCAAAAGTACAAACAGGACAAAGCCATTTGTTCTTTTGTTGTACCAAAGATATATACCGAGAACCACTCAGAGTACAGTGGGCAGTGCTAAGACGTTTTCTTTTGTGGAAGCTAGAAGATGGATGCTGTGTGTGAAAATGCAGGTCTGGCGGGACTATTCTATGACAGCGTGAACCTAGACATGGAAGTTAAGACACAGCTTGACTGCTTACATGCCTTCCCCAAGCACCATAACACTGCCGAGGGCAAGAAGACAAAGTCAGAGACAGGATCTCATATTCTCCACTCTCTCTGAGGGCTTGGCAATGCATACTTGGCAATCCCCTACTTCTACTCTGAGTTCATCTATCCTTGAAAGCCAAGGCACCTTGCTAGGCTCCAAGCATGCAGTTCTCTCAGTAGTTAACTGACATAGATATGGAGGAATGGTTTCTTTCAGTCTACCCAAGCAGAGTCAGTATTTCAGTCTGCCATGCTGTGGATAGCAGCATCCAGTCTTTGTGCCAACAAAAGCGTTCGTCTGTCACACATGCAGTAGCTTATTGGGTTGGCTGGTAAAATGCAGTCGTGGGGAGAGAAAAGAGGTAAGTGACCATACCTGCACTTCCTGGCTTCCCGGTGACATTATTCGGTGGTAAAGGCTTTCTCTGTGGAGACGCAGGTCTAGGGGACGTATGTCTATGTGGCACTGGTGGACGACGAGTCCCTGGGACTAGGCCTAAGAGATATTATAAAGTCAGTACTTACAACAAAAAAGTCAGTTTGAAATAATTGCTTCTTCATAAACAGCAGAGTAGCAGTTGGATGCTAAGACATTTCATGTTTTATAGAAAAGTGCCTATATAGAAAAGTAATATATAGTGGGGTTCCTCTAAACTTACACTAGTCAAATATTCACAGATAATGAATCACATTAGCATATGTAAATCATCTCCTGGAACTTTAGATAAAATATGTAGACAAACATGATTTGGAAGGTCAGATATAGAGATGTTAACATCTTTCCCTTGGAGATACAACAGAGGCATCGATGAACTTTATTGTTCCCAATTGTCTGTACTTGTGAACCTACGAATCAGTTTATCATTTTGACTTTGAATTGTTTAGCACATCTATAATTTTTCTTTTTGTGGCAGTTTCATGCCAGTCCCGTAACTCTAATATATAATTATAATTAAACAACATTTGAACCTCTCAAACTACGTCAAATAGCACTCGTGGCAGCATCGGGAGTGTCGTGACTGAAGCAACTGTAGTGTTGACGCGTGCAAGGATTCCTAGCTAGGGGACATGACTAGGAGCCAATTTTACCACGCCCTTCGCTCACTCGCCCACAGCCTCTGATCCCGGGCTCCAGCCCAACAAATGGTACAATTTTAAATCTTGTTTGCTTAGTAGGCAAAGGAAAGTAGCATGTTTTTATAGTGTGTTTAATAGGGTCTATTTTGCAGGATGGTTGGAAAAGTTAATGGTGTCTGGCGCAGCTCACTGTACCTCAAACTTTTAAGTTGGTATAGTTTTAAAATGTATTTCTTTCTTTGCATTGTGGTGATTTTTCAATAACCACGAAGAATTCTCCACCCGGGGAAGTACCATATCACTTTAAGCCATTTTCGAGGCTACTGGGAGGAGAGACGAAGAAGAAAGTGGTAGGAAAGGTAGGCGAGAAGGAGGGAGAGAAGGAGGGAGAGAAGGAGGGAGAGCCTGCCTGTGTACTTGCTTAGGTGAGGGTGGTAATATAAACACGAATGCACCAGAGTCTCTCATGGCATCCTTTCAAAAGGACTGGATTGTCAGTCTCATATGCCTATTACATACAACTTACTCGTAAGACAGGAATCATTTCAGGCCAAATTATATCAGAATAAATCACACAAGGGCAAAGATTGAAACAAAAAATGATCTAAAACTCAGGTCAATAAGTATAAACCCAACCACACTGGATTTCTAAGGTTTCTTTATGGGCATTGGGAAATTGGACAAAATGTACCACTTGACCATGATGGCTCCTCAGAGTATTATAGGACGAAACCATTAGTTTAGTACCCCTCAAAGGTTTTAAAAGAATTTAATTTGCGTTTTCTTTCCCCAGCGATGGTCGTTTGGAATGTTTTTCTAGCTGCTGGCTTCTACTGCTAATGTGGTTCTCACACCCAGGACCCATGTAGATACTATTCATCATTCGCCACTGCGGTTACTGAGAAAATTTGAGCTCAGGTTCCAGAGGGTCCACGACGTATGCCTTACCTGGTTTTCTTGCGGCATGTGCATCCACTGACGCATTTCTCCCAGTACTTGGTGGCTTAGGTACTTGCTTGGTTCCTAGGAACAGCGATAATCAACATGCATAGTTGTAAATGTTCTTTGTCATGGGCATTTGATAAGAGCTGTCTGGGAGAGGGTGCATTTCTTACATAAACACTGGTACTTTTGTGTCCACTTTAATTCTCTTCTACTATGCAGACATAAAGATACTAAAAGTCCTGCCTCCATTGGTTCTGTTTTTCCTCTGTAGCGCTGGCGCTGGGCTGTGGTTTGGGGTTTTTGTCATAATTTCCCATGGCATTAATCCCGCGCTGGCTGCCTGGGAGGTATTGCTTCACCCGACAGATTTTTACCAAGGGCAAATTGTCACCTTCTGCCAGTCTTTATGAGTACGTTTTGTGGTTAAAAAGATAATTTTTGTCCAATTCCCCAATGCCCATAAAGAAACCTTAGAAATCCAGTGTGGTTGGGTTTATACTTATTGAACGGGCTTTTAAAAATATCCCTGTGCAGGTCTGGTGTATTAAGATTGTTGAGGCTGCACACTGGATCTTTACCTTTGGGGTTTGTAAAATAGTCCGGGCTTGGCATAGAACACTAAGTTGTTTTTTAGAAACCAGTTCAAAATTGCTTTGTGTGATATTTTTCTCTCCCATCTCCCCCAAACATAGTAGCTTTCTGGCCATTCCCTGGTCACCCTAGGCTTGGAGAGTGTCTTAGTCAGGGTTTCTATTCCTGCACAAACATCATGACCAAGAAGCAAGTTGGGGAGGAAAGGGTTTATTGAGCTTACACTTCCACACAGCTGTTCATCACCAAAGGAAGTCAGGACTGGAACTCAAGCAGGTCAGAAGCAGGAGCTGATGCAGAGGCCATGGAGGGATGTTTCTTACTGGCTTGCTTCCCCTGGCTTGCTCAGCCTGCTCTCTTATAGAACCCAAGAATACCAGCCCAGATGTGGCACCACCCACAAGGGGCCCTCCTTCACTTTATCACTAATTGAGAAAATGCCCACAGCTGGATCTCATAGAGGCACTTCCCCAAGTGAAGCTCCTTTTCCTATGATAACTCCAGCCTGTGTCAAGTTGACACACCAAACTAGCCAGTACAGAGAGGCTTCCCTGGGGTGCAGGGGATCAGAGGGACTCGCCTTAACTTTGTGTTACTCTTCTTTTTTTACATTATCTTTGCTTCATGCAATTTTATTTTGAAATTAATTATATCATTGTCCCATTTCTTCATTCCAATTCCACCCATGCACTCCACCCCACCTTGCTCTCTCCCAAATTCATGGCCTGTGGCTTTCTTCCCTTTAGTTGTTAAACACACATACACAATACACACACACACACACATATATATTCATATATACAAACATGTGATGTATATGTGTATATATGTGTATATGTGTGTGGATGTGTATGTATATGTGTGTATGTGTGTGTATGTATGTATGTGTATACCTGCCAAGTCTGTTTAATATTACTTGCATGTATATGATTTCAGGGCTGACTCTTTGGTATTAGATAACCAATTATGGGGCAGCTCTTCCCAGAGGAAGGTTATTTCTCTCATTTTTAATATTTCGTAGTCGCTTGTAGCTCTCTGATTATGGTTAGGGCTCTGTGAGATTTCCCCTTCCATGTCCGGCATGTTTGCTGCGCTCTTCTTTGTTCAGGGCTTGTTTAGGCAGCCGTGTTGGTGATGCTTCCTGTCTGATGTGTGCATTTCTTCCTCTTTCTCTTTTCTTCCTCCTCCTCCTGTTCCTTTTCCCCTTCCCCTTCCTCCTCCTCCTGTTCTCCTCCTCCTTCTTTTTGAGACAGGATCTCATTATGTAGCCTGAACTGGCTTAGAACTGTGTGGACCATGCTGGTCTCAAACTCATGGAGATGAGTTGCTTGCCCCTGGCTCCTCCTCAGTGTGGAGAAGAAAGGCTGCGCCACACTCCTGTCTCTCACAGTTTTTATTAAGAAAGAATAGAAACCGTTTTTTAGAATCTAAGTACGGAATCTCACTTCAGAAACAATCATCCTGAGAAAGAATCCTTGTGCTGACAGCCTGGTGGTAGTTTGCACATTAAAGATAAGAGAGCATATTTAATGTGCCAGTTCGAACGTTAACAATGACAACCACAGTAACCGAATGCCTGACTCCACAACTCTGAGTTTACAGTCTCAGGGAATGGTTTAAAAAAAAAAAAGGCATTATTTAAACACCTTTAATGTACAGGCAGATATACTGACCACAGATAAAAGTTTTGCTTGTTGTAGTTTGAATGAGAACGTCTCCCACTGGCTCTTGTATTTGGACGCAGGGTCCCCTGCTGGTGGTGCTACCCTTTAAGTCATAGGGCGTCACTGGAGGAGGAGGAGCTTTGAGAGTTTATAGCCTTGACCTACTTCCTGTATTCTGTGTTTCCTGCGCGTGGTTGAGATGTGGTCGCTCAGCTCCTGCCCCGGCTCCATGCCTTCCCCACCTTTACGAACATCTAGTTCTTTAGAAGAATATTACAAATAAATATTTCCTTAGTGTCATTTTGGTCGTGGTGTGTTTTTCACAGGAACTAAATGTAACTTACGCAGAAGTTGATACTGCAGAGTGAAGTTGTTGCTGTGAAGAGCCTGACTCTGTTGGGTTTTGGAGGAAGGGGAAAGACTGAATATTTCTTCTAAAACAAGCTGTTCCTGTACCTGGGGTGATTGGTACCCTGGGGTCAGGGAACTAGATCACATAACTTATTATTCTGAAAATGACATATAAACAGAAAAATTCTTCCATCCATTTGGTGAGGTTTGATCTACTCTAATTTCTCAAGGGTAACAGAGACACAGAGAGACAACAGATAGACAGCAGACAGACAGACACACACACACACACACACACACACACATACTCTAGAATGCCAGTAAGCTATGTGTTCTTTAAGTAGATATTATAGGCCCTTCTCTAAGTATTTTTATCCTTCAAAAACAAAGTATTTTTTCTAATACTGTCTAAACACTCTGCATATATATTACTTGATTTAAGCTTCACAAAGCTTCTGTGTGAAATATAATATCCAGAACCTACAAATGAGGAAACCTAAGGCCAGATTCAACAAGCTGCCCAATGCTGGGACTTAGAATCACATGCTCTTAACTCTTGGTCTCTTTTTAAAGCCCTGAGTCCTCCCATTGGCTCTGCCCCCTTCTGCTCCTCACAATGACTATAGCTTATATATTCCATCTGCTGAGAGGGCTACAGAGGGCAAGCATCTGTCCTGTAACCATGCCATACCATGCCACCATCCTGTGGCACAAAAAAATTAGTCACTGGCTCTCAGCAGTTCCTATCGGGCAAATGCAGATCCACCAACCCCAGGATGAGCACAGGTAATTGTCTGGAAGGAAAAGAGAGTTGGAGATTATGGAGAAAATGGACAGAGGGTCATAGGTCTGAGCAAGTGGGAATGTGAGACGGGAGAGGAAGGGGGAAGAACACATTAGAGCAGAGTGATCCGCAACCTTCCTACAACCTTTTAATTCAATTCTCCATGTTATGGGGACCCACAGCTATAAAATTATCTCATTGTTCCTTCATAGCTACTATTATGAATCTTAATGTAAATATATGATATTGAGGATATCTGATATGTGACCACCCCGGAGGGTGGTCTATTTATATCTTTAGATATTATAAATCAGCAAGTCAACAGCACATCAACCCTTGAAGTCCAGCCCATTATCTGGAATCATTGGAAAGGGCCCTGTAAACAGTAGCTCTGGGGCTCACTAGAGAGAGCTGGAGACAGGCAATGAAGCCCTAGGCTCTGATAAACCAGTGAACTTGGGCAATTTAAGGTTAAAGGAAACACAGAATCATAATAAGGAGAAAACTCTAAAAAGTAAGCCAGTATAAGACACTGTAGAGAATGGGTCCTGTGGATTGCCTATCAGGCGATCTAGCCCAGCCTGTAGGCTGGATTCTTTTTTCTTAAATAGGATATTATTTAATGGATATTCATGCTAAAGGGAAGTTGGTTCTGGAGGCCCTAAGACTGGAACCTCAGTGGCCCACCATTGCCATATGGGAGTCTTCCAGAAGTCTACAGACTTACGTAATTCATCACTTAGCAATTTCTTACCCAAGATGAAATAATGATTTGGGGTATTTCTAACCATAGTAACAAAACCCTTATAAACAAACTTGTTGATTTCCAATGATATCAAGGGAAATCTATTTTCAAGGAATCAGTGATTCTACCCCCCTGTGACAAAAAAAGGTGATATTATGGAAGACAGTTCTCTGTGCCTTTGCCTCCAAATATTAGCACCTAGCTGAAAGTTCTTGAGTAATAATCTAGCAGCTTGGAAGAGTTAGCCACATTCTAGAAAAACACACATCTCATCCCGAGGAGTCTGGTTTTTCCCTGTGAGACACACTCCACGTGGGGGCAGTAGAGTGCAGTTTCCCCATTAGTATATAGAGAGGAGCCTGAGACCATCTGTGTATCAGAATCTGCAGGATCACATGCTCCATGGTAGCTTCGGAATTCTACTTTGCCTGGTATGTAAGGAGCCTTCAAACAGTGACGGCTGAGCTGCTAACCACCCTAGTAGTTGTCATCTTCCAAGAGAAGTCAGACATGTCTCTTCTCTAAAGACTCAGGCATTTAACTCTACAGTTTTTCATCATTTTTCAACTTAGAAATTTCTAATGTGTGGAGCACCTTAACTGTGATGTCTATGTGCCTATGTGCAGAAATCACCAGGAAAAGCATAACAGTAGAATAAGGACCCATCTAAATTATGAGTCTTGGGCTAGCATGATGGCCCAGTGGATACCTGAGTTCTATATCTTAGAACCACATTGTAGAAAGAGAGGACTAATAATGTCTGCAGATTGTCCTCTGATTTTCTGATTTCTTTATATGTACAGGGACATGCACTAGTGCATACCTCCCACCTCCCACACAAATTAATAAGTGTAATAAAGCCTCAGCCTCTGTAGGCTACTTTCTAACCTTAAATAAAAATCAACGTGTGCAATGCAAAGCAAGTGTCTACAGTGGTGTTAAAAAATAAGAAATATTTAAGGTAGCATCTAGCTAAGACTGACCCTGATGATGATGATAGATGGATGGATGCTGTCTGCTGACCTTGCTACCTGAGATGATCAACAAGATGATCCTCAAAAGAAGCTCTTGATAGGCTGATAACATAATGTACAACAAGTCAATGCCTTTGGTTGGTCATTGGAAAAGAAACAAGGAATGGGGGAAAGGCATTTGCTCCACCTGTGCTTGGCAGTAGTTTGTGGCCAGTAGCTCTACCACAAAAAGCACTTGTCTTCTGCAAACTGTTTTGGAAAAGATATTACAAAGACAACTTTGTACACAAGATGATAATGACAGACATTGGTTCAAAAGTGGGTCTTGAGAAAAAGTCACACTGTTGGTAAGTTACAGTACGATAATGCTATTTGCCCTCTTTGGATGATACTCATTGTCCTAGAATCATGTTTGATTATGTTAGAGGCAACAGCTCTCAGATAGGGCCATAGAAACTTTCATTTTTTGTTGTTATTTGCTCTGTGAATACCTAATTTCTATTTTTACTTATTAAACATCCAATGAATCATTTGACTATTAAACCTGTGTATTTAAATTGCTCCCAAGGATCTCTGAGAGAAAATAGCTCTTGTTAGAGCCAGACTACCCATGCCTATCTGAGAAATTGTGCAATTACCACTTCCGGGTGGGAAGAAATTGGTACAAATAGGTTCAAATAGGTACTGTGATGTCTCAGAAATCTATAAATCCTCTTTCATTTGGTCTGAAAAGTAATTACATTTCCAGAATTCCAGATACCATATTCCTCAAGTACATTCTAAATGTACTAAATGAATCTAAATCATTTTTAGGCTATCTTCAAGTATTACATCTCTTTCCTACTAGGAGCTAATTAAACATGGCATATATACATTAAATACATTCTAATTTTGTTAACAGCATTTTGCATATGTAAACACATGATTTATAGTATTAAAATATCTCAAGGGAAAACAGCAGTTCCATTTGCCCATAGAATAAAAAAGTTGGCATTTGAATTTTTATTAGGCCTATTCCTATAGCTCTAAGGAAGTTATGACTGTTTCATCTGATTAGAATGTTTTATAAACTTTAATAGGACTGTAGCCATAGTGACCAGTTGTTAATTGTGTTGAATTAAGTCTTCTTCTTCTTACTTGTATTCCACACTGCACACTACTAACAGATAGAGGCCCTTCAGATGCTGTGATGGCCTCTGTGGGAAATTATAAAGGGGAAAACCAAGTAACCATGAAGACTGACCTGTGCATAGAAAGTCATTTGAAATAACAGAAAACAATTATTTTTATTATTTTCAAATTAAAATCTAACTAGAATTAATTTTTGAGAAACAAGACTACATATGATAGCTAATTTAGTAAACTAGGTTAGAAAAGTGAAGGTTTCTTTTCCAACAGTTTTAGGAAAATTTGAAGTTGATTTTTGAAATGAGTTAAAACTTTAAATTCTAATTTTCCAAAATGTATACAAAAAGAAATTGATGTGTGAATTTAACAAAATTATATGAGACTGGCAGCATTTACTTTTGAGACAACCAAAGAAAAATACATTTGTGATTATTACCTGTTCCCGCTCCATTTTTATGGGCTGTCCCTCTGGATTTGGTTTTATCAGGTCTTGTAGTGGTTTTGTTCAGAGCTACAACAAAGTAGGGATTAAACAGTTTAGATATTCCATATTAAAAGTTTTCGGCCAAGAAAAACAAAACTCACAGAACTGAAAATCATTTAGCTAGGCAATAAAGTAATAACTACTCACATACAAAAAAATGCATGGTCTCCAATACAGAATATAGACACCACCCTCTGGCATGAAAGTGATAAACTTTCACAGGTAAGAATGAGAATCTCAATCTATACTGGGGTGGTCACTGGGCTTCAATATTTATTCTTAAAGTAGCAAGAGAATTTGCAATTCTGAATGGAAAATATTTTACCTTGCTTCCTGTATATGCTATAAGACATATTCCAAAACAGAATGGAAGGAATATCAGGACTACATTTGATCAAGTGAAAACCGAAGTGTATTTATGTCAAGGCCACTCATAAATTGATGATCCTTTTGTGGACATCTGTAGACACTGTTTAATTACAATAGTCTTTGTATATATATTCACTGTTGAGCACTGAGCCAGGATCCTACCATGTAAAACTCTTTCCTGTTCTCTAGAAAACCAAACACTGGGTGTTATTATATGCATAAGCTCTGAAGCCAGATTGCCCTTCTTTTAATTCCATTTCTGATTCCACTCAGCACCTCAGTTTCCTCAAACATACCTCCTAGCACATGGCAAGCACTCAGTCATTATCAACCATTACGATTTCTGTATTCTATAGAAATGGTCAATCAGTCACACATTAAAGGCTCCTTGCTTTTTATAACATAAAGTCTCATAGAAATACTTTCTTCTTGTAATAGATTTTTCTACCTAACTACCTTAAGGAGTTAAAGATTATAGCCCAAGTATTAGCTCTCTATATGATGGTCTAGGAGCCAGCAGATTCCCAGTGCACAGGCAAAGAACAAAAAACCCTAGGAAGATTAATATGTTTGCATGTGGACATTTAAGATAGCTAACTTCCTGCTTCTCCCTCCACAAGACAAACACTTGGTGGGAGTTTAACTGCCTCTTCACCCCAAGGAACTGCTGGGGAACACTAATATAGAGGGAAATAATCAACTTCCCTTTCTTTGTCCAGATTATCCAACAACCTAGGACAGCCCAAATCAGCCGATTCCCAGAGAAAAAGATAACTCACTACACACGCACACGCACACGCGCACGCGCACGCGCACACACACACACACACACACACACACACACACACACTCTTCGATTCCAGCTCTGGGTCTCCTTCCTGTATGGGGACTCCGCCTCTGTGCACTTGGTTGTCTTTGACCATCTGCTTTCAGCAAGATCTGGTTGAGCGATGAGGCCTGGCTCTTGTGCCTTTTTATTCTTTAGATTAGTGTAAAAGAAGAAACCATTCCTGCAACCTTACATGACTTCACTTTCAAATATGTGTGTGTATAATTACATTATATATTGAATATTACATGTATAATATTCAAAGAATACAAGAATGCTGTTTGTTTCCCTGACATACCTGGAGATACATTCACAAAGATCGCACTCTTGTGAATGGCTTTTCTCAGTCAGGACCTTTGAGAATAGCTAGAATTGCAATGGAAGAAGGCGGGAAGGACCAGAAAGGCTTTAGCTGGTGTGGAAATGCTTGTGCCATAACACAAGAACAACATATGCTGAGCAATTAGCATTTCCTTAAACTCCCCAAAGGGAAGAGTTACAATCCCCCTCTGACTTGGTAAGTATGAAGTATCTTTCCATACAGAACTATGCTTTTTGTTGTTTATAAATATTTTTTATCCTTTGAATTGTGGACAACAATTCCTGGAATCTGTGTCAGCAAAGAGTGATTGGCTGATTTGAACCGCCATGATGGGGAGAGGTTGGGATATTGCAGGTCTGAGCTTGATTAGCTTTGGACCACCATTAGCCATGCCTTGTCTACCTTCTGTAACCAACAGATAAGCCCTTAGGGGCGTATTAGCTGAGACGGCTACTAAGTGCTTCCACCAACCCCAAAGCGAAGAATGTCGCCATCAGGTAGCACCAGAGGACTGTAAGCGAGAATTCCCAGCTTCCTGTGCTCTATTCTGCCCCTCAGATGTGCCTGCTAGTTTGCTTTAAAATGTCCTGATTTACAACTTTCTTTGTTCTGTTACTAAAAAAAAAATACATGCATGAAACTACCTCACAAATATAATATTTCAACAAAGACTGGAATGCATTCTTCTGGGTTTTGGTCACTCAGAATTTTGGCTCCAGGATAAATCATGACTTCTATTCTTGAGAGGTGAGAGATGTTTCTTTTGATGACATAAGATACCAAGTAAAACTATTCTCTTTGAAACTGAAAATCCTCTCTGACTAGGATGAGGCCGTTTATTTTTTCTGAGGTAAGAGAAAAACATTTGAAATTGTCACAAAATTTTAAGGTGTGTGCAACTTATGAATAAACCTTACCGAAATACTTTTTATACTTGTTCAGTTCCACAGAGGTCTCTGAATCTTAATTAACATCCATAAAAAAACTTTAAATCTTATCACATCAATGAATTAAGCCCTTCAAGTATCCACAAGGATCAGAATGTCCATGTTCCTTTTATTTCAACTTAATGGTACATGACCCAGATCCCTTCTCTCCCAACACTTCCACCTTTGGGAAATTTGGCTTTTTCTGTTCTGTGGCTTCCACAGCCTACTGATTGCATAGGTCATCAGAGAAAGAAAAGCCGTCTTACCAGGCCTGCCTCTTGGCCTGTCAGGTATTCTGGGCCTCACAGGAGTCGTGTGTAATCTGTGTGGTGCTGAAATAGAAGACAGATTATATATATATACACACACACATACATACATACCCAATAACTAGTACTTGAAAGGCCAGCCAGTTGACCTTAGTTACCCTAAGGACCAATAACAAGAACACTTCACATAGAAATAGAAAGAGCATCCTAAAATTGACAGCTACTTATTACCTAGATCATGCAAAAGGGATATAAAACAAATGAAAATACTCATGGCTGGAAGGCAAAAGTACATAGGATGAGGTAGGTCATTTGTAATATTAAGAATCAGTCATTTAGTACATGCTTGCCAAAAGTATTAATTTCATCAGGTGGTCGCCGAACATGATAAATACTTAATAACCTAGCCATCCATCTACACACACATCCATCTATCCAGCCAGCCAGCTACACAGCCAGCCAGCCTCCTCAATAAGACGCTACTATCCTGTGGAGCATTACTTCTCCAAAGAAAGCAATCTTAAGGGTTAAGGGGGGAAAAAGATAAAGAAAGGAAAAAAATTTAGACAGCTAAGAAAACCAATAATATCATGCAGTCTTTATCAATGTCTTTGCTTATGAGCTCTGAAATTAATAAATATTCACTGTCTGTGATTGCTATACAGAGCCGTGAGAGAAAACATACCCAGTGTCCCACCTGTCAGGGAAAAATGAGCAAAGGATCTTAAAGCTAACATGCTGCCTCCTGGTGCGTGGCACCTGCTGGTGAAGGAGTGGGAGTGAAACCTTGCCGAATGGAGACGTAGTGTCCATTGAGGCAGGTCTGAGAGAAGATACAGAACTACTTGTACATCCTAAGGACTTAACGCCCGGGCTGCTCCTGAAGTCTATCGACTGCCGATAGTGCACTGCAGACCACACCTGCATTCCTGCCACCGAGTCTCGTGGTAATACTTTAGGTATAGACAGGGGAAAAAAACAGTTTTTCTTGTAAACTATACAAACGTTACATCATTTAGTGGTTCTGCTCACATCTTGAGTGGATATTTGTTAACCATAAATCAGCAACGTTTTGCCTGGCAAGCTTAAAAAAAAGAAAGAAACCACCTGTGAAATAGCTCACGCTGTCGCTGTGGCTTAGGAGCGTCCAGTGTGAAGACTTTGATGACCAGGATTTTGCCATCCAGCAGGCCAACAGCAGAGGCAGAGTGAGATCCTCCAAGGGCCTGCCTAGGGCCGTCTCAAGGGTACTAGACACGGTGAGCACAAGCACTGCTGTTGTAAAGCCTTAATGCCCACGGAGCCAAAAATGCCTCACGATGATTTGCAGACGGTTCCCTTTGGTTTTTCTTTGAGAACGGTAAAAGTGCCAGTCATTTTAACCCAGTTCAGCTTTTTGTGTAAATCCATTTGAGCATTTGATTGCTTTTGCCGAAGAGAACTAAAAGGATGCTGGCTCTTTTGTTCCTTGCCATAGACAGCACACGAGTCGTCCAACTTCGCACAGGAAGGAGATCAGGGCAGGGTGCAGTAATACCCAGCCGTGTGCTGTCATTACTTAGACATTAGGACATGAGCACTTTTGTTCTGTTTTTTTTTGTTGTTGTTGTTGTTGTTGTTGTTTTTGTTTTTTTTTTTTTGTTGTTTTTTTTGTTTGTTTGTTTTTCTAGGAAGAGCTTAAAGAGCCTAAATGAACTTTAGGCTGTGAGGTACTCAAACAGCTCTGCACCCAACAGCACATGGCCTTGAGAAAACCAACCTAACTTTACACCTAAAAAGAAAGACGACAGACCTTTCTGACTATGTAAACATGTAAACAGAACTGCTGTACATTTTTGGGTGGTAGCCAATAATACAAAAATCTAAAGATACTTCATATCTATTTTTTAAAATCTCTAAAAGTATTTAAAATAATGTATTTAAAGCAACAGCAGAAATAAATATAAGTGATGTATCATCCCAAATGATGATAAAAATCAAGAGCTGAAAGTCAAATACTCATGACTCCCTAAAATGCCTTTAGGTAAGGACCATTGGTACAATGTCCTGAAGTAGAAAGCTTGGTGCATAGAGATGACTCAGCAGTTAAGAGCACTGACTGCTCTTGCAGAGGTCCTGAGTTCAAATCCCAGCAACCACATGGTGGCTCACAACCATCTGTAATGAGATCTGACGCTCTCTTCTGGGATATCTGAAGACAGCTACAGTGTACTTACATATAATAAATAAATAAATCTTTTAAAAAAAAGATGTGATTTCTCAGCTTCCTGTTCCTGCCTGTCACTTGCTGCCATACCTCTCTGTCACGAATCTTACTCCTCTGGAACTGTGAATCAAAATAAACTCTTTAAAAAAAAATGCTTGCTGCCTCTCCTGGCAAGCTGTTTGATCCCCAGAATCCATGCGGGGAAATGAGAGGACTGATTCCATCAAGGCACATTCTGACCTCCACACCCATGCCATGGCATGGCCACAAATACCCTCTTATCAGCCCCACGTGTGGACAAAATAAACACGTGTAGAAACAAAAGCGGATGGCAGAGAGAAATGAGCTTAAGATGCGGCACCTTTGTGTGGGAATTGTCTCTAGAAGTGGAAGCAAGTTTGCCACAGAGAAAATACATGGGGTGAATCTGGTAGCGGGTTCTGTTGTGGCCCTAGGTATGCAGCCACGGCTGAGGGTTTGCGATACCAGTCTCAGGCATCAGTGGTACACACATAGTTAGAGCACAACTTCTGGAGAAATGATTTCGTCTCTGCCCTCTCGTCTCTCCATTGGTAAGTGCTATCTATCTGAGGATTGGCATTAAACAAACCCCAATGCCCCAGATGGACCTGAAGCACCTCAGAGCTCAGGCACAGCTTATCAAGAGGGTCCTGATAATACATAGCTTGTCTTCATCAAAGCTGCCCCTCTCTACTTCTAAACAGGGTTATTGGAAGGCGCCGGTTTATGGGTGCCCCTCTTCTCCCCGAAGATGGCTTCCTTCCTAGTTCTTATTTAAAATTCCATGCAACTGCATCCTGAGTGAATCTAAACAGAAGTTTTGAGACAAAACCAGGAAAGCATAAACCCTAGAGTAGCAGAGCCGAGCCTCAAACTAAGAGCTTTCTGGACACAAGAAAAAAAAATTATAGAGCATTGTAAACCCTGCTAACACCATTTTGTTGAAGAGGTACATTGTTTGAGCATGAGGATGCTGCCGCCATTCAAGACAGTAACGTGATTTTCAAAACGGGAAGAAAATACCAAAGCCAGGGAGGGTTGTAGCCATACCGAGCTGATAGAGTGTCGTCAATGGATGAAGCTGGAAAAGAGGGCTTGGGAAGGGTTAACAAAGGAGGAAGGTGGAGAAGGTCTTCCTTATTTATCAGATATGAAAGTCAGGCTCATGAAGGTTCAGCAAGGGAAACAGAACAAAACCTCCCTCAAGCCCTAGGAACTTTGAAAATTAGATATCAGCATCCTGCATCCAACAATACATCTGAAGCAACAGCCGGAGAAGTTGAGCACTCAGATGGCATTCAGTTTGCCTGAGGCCCTTCATCATCAATATGAATCAGTCGAGTAGTTCATTATGGTAAAGAAATATCACCTGAAAGCAAAATTTCTTGATTAAAGGAAAATAAGGACACATTTCCCTCCAAGAGCGGAGAAACAGCATTACCCTGAGTTGTCCTCGCCGATTCAGTTGTTCGTGGAATCTTAGTTGTGAAGGGCTCTTGGGTAGACTGGTCTGCTTCTTCTAGGGAAAAACACAGTAGGATGCTCTGCTTTAAATAGCCATCTTCATGTACATAACAAGGGCAAAGCAAAGCAAAAAAAAATAACAGATAGCTCAAGCCATTCTTGATCCTTTATAGTAACCTAAAGTGAGTGAGTATGTTAATGACTTATCTGTGCTGTCATATATTATCATTTTAGCAATTATTATAAGGACTTCCAAGGTAGCTCTAAGTTCGGAATCCTTTTGCTTTGCTTTTTGGTGTTACAGGCCAGGGAACTGAGCCCGGGGGCAATATGTGTGCTAGGCAAGCGCCCTGCCACTGAGTGAAAGGCCTGAGATAGCTGTTTTATGTGGTTGCTATCCTTAGATGCACCTAATAATATCCTTGAAAATACCTTAAATGTATTTGTCTTTTGTCTCTTCCCTACTCCGCCATTTATATATAGAAAATAAATAGAACACATAAAAGGATGTTTATTTCAACCGTAGAAGAAGAAATATCATTTTGCTTTCCATGTGACAAAATAAAAACGTATGTTTACTGATATTCAGACTTGGTAGGTAAAGTAAGTACCAACCACCTTCAGGTTCTCCTGAAATCAATGCATCATAATGACAAGGTAGATGATACTGTTTATTCTGCTACTTTAAAAGTCAAAGACATTTCTGGTTGGGTAGTAGTATTGCCTTCTGTTTTGCCTGTCCCAGTTTATTCTCATGATTGAATTTCTGGGAAGAGATTTGTGATGGGTCTACAGTGATGATCCTATCTTCAGTGAACCAGGAAGAATTTACAAAGTAAAACAAAAACAAGATGGGGGAGTGGAAATTAGGTGATTAGTATATTTGGTGGTAATTTTGTGAAGTACTTTTTACACTTGATCTCAGCCAAAAGGCCGAGAAACGACGTGTGAAGTACTTTTAACTTCACCATGTCGTGACTTTGCAGACATAGGCTAGAATGATATGTATTGTTCATCATTAGGGTTTATTTGCTCATTCCATGTAAAGTTTTCTTCCAAATGAACTTCATTTAAATAAATATATGATCAGTTACGCATGGGCGTGCACGCAAACACAGTGATAGATTTACTCAAAAAGGGAGAAAGAGAGGAAAATAAAGCCACCGAGTCAGACAACTCTGTAGGATGCAACAAGAGAAGGGTTGAAGAGTCAGCGAATGTGACCTGGGACTTTCCCATCATTTTCAGTCAGGACCCAGCAAGTGATTTCCACGATTGTGGCCATATTTGTGTTGAGGTCTTCAAAAGCAACAGATGATATCAACCACTTTCTTGTCTGATCCATCATCTTTCTGCAGGCAACCTATAAGCTCTGCGGGTGTCCTATTAAATATCAAATCCTCTCTCTATTAAATCCTATGTTCAATCCTCTCTAGATTACTTGAAGAGTAAACAGATGATATGGTACAGAAGGAATTGCTTGTTGTACCATTTGCAAGGAAAACGCCTGAGCAGGTCCCATACACTTGTTCATGAATAGTTTGCATTCAGGAGAACTGACTGCACTTGGAGCTTGATGGCCAAGGTGCTCGTAGACATTCCTCTTTCATGGGAAATCACACAATGTAAAAGTTGAGTGAAGTGAGCTTGTCACTTTAAGGGCAATCTGTGAATGATAAGTCCCTTGTGGAGCAAAATAACACAATTTACCCTTGGAGGTTTGTAGTTCCTCTTGACTAGGTCTTGGTGAAATCACAGGTATGAGAGGAATGCCCCGTGTCTCTAAAGGTGCTGCAAAAGAAAAGGACTAAGATGGTTAGTTATTAAGTCAAGGCCAGTAATAAACCAGAATGGTGAGTCGAGCGTGGTGGCGCACGCCTGTAATCCCAGCACTTGGGAGGCAGAGGCAGGTGGATTTCTGAGTTTGAGGCCAGCCTGGTCTACAGAGTGAGTTCCAGGACAGCCAGGACTACACAGAGAAACCCTGTCTCGAGAAACCAAAAACAAACAAACAAAAAACAAAAATAAAAAACAAAACAAACAAACAAACAAAACCCAGAATGGTAGAGCAGGAGACACCTTCATTTGAATATAAAAGAGCAAACAAATCCTGACTGGTGAAGAAAGTTAGTTTTTACTCGGGAGAAAGATGATGGAATGCTAGTGTAATGGTTCTTAACTGTTTTCTATCATGAGGCACAATAAATGACATTTTAGTTTCCCTCTGTAGAGGAGACCTGGCCAAGATGGAATGTGGTTAGGACACCTTCCTGGTTTTGTTTGTAGCTCTGTCTCCCTACCCATCACCTCAAAGCCCAAAGGATTGCAAAACTGTTGGGATAAGCCTAACTGTTGGAATCTGCTCTAACAAGCAACTCGCTGGCGGCGTTCACATTTTGTCCAATATCAACTTCGTACATGGTCTGGCATGCTTTGACATACGCTAAGGTGTTGCAGCATCACAGCTGAGAACCGTTAAACCAGCAGGAGTTGTGAACTAGATGGGGGACAGGGAAAGTGGAATCATGGAGATAAGTGAGGTAGATATGGGCAAGCGTGGTAATGAGCCTTCCTGGGCTGGTCTCCAAAGCAAAACCTGTTAGCAGGGAAACCATGCTTCTCTTTATTGGACACGGTGGCCACAGGGAGAACAGTCACCGTGAAAGGAACTGAGAAGAGGTGAGTTTTCAATTAGCGATCGTTTGAGAAAGACTTGCAGTTTTGATGGTATCAGAGAAAGCAAGCAAGCTGGGTTGGTTAATATGAGAAAGGCATTACCTATTGTTGTCTTCGGTGATTCCACAGGAGGCAGAGCTACGCCAAAAGTAAACCAAAGAGACACGTGTGAGAACTGCCATCCAGTCAATTCATAGGCTTTCTAGATAGATACAGTCACTAAAACGCTTGGCTATCCATTAAGAATCATAACAATTATGAGAACGGGCTACTGGATTCTAGTCAAGGAACTTTTAGCTAAATTTTTATTTCATTCACCAGCCAGCCATCATTTGAGGAAAACATCAATCAATGGGCAAAACTAAAAACAAGACACAACGCACACAAGAGTGTAAAGAAGTTATCTCAGCTAATAAATAAGTTGTATAGTTTCAGCCTGATCTCCTCTTCAGTAAAAACATTTCCAAAGCAAGTAAAACCTATCGCATTAATCTTCCTATAGTTAACCAGGAAAAACATTTAAATAGGATTATATGATTGAATTTCCTACAAAGAAACATATTTCATAACCATACATTTCTATATCATGTCTCTTTTATTTATATATTTACACCAGGATTTAAAAAATATAAATATATATTCTAATTAGGAAAATAAAATCTTTTTTTTTTTTTACCAGTTTCTCTGTGAGAGACCTCAGGATCTGGTTTGTGGGAAAGTCGCTCATCTTTGGGAACTGAAAGAAAAAGATTATACAGCACTGCATACTACTGCAGTGAACATAATCTTTAGGTGTGAATCCCTAAAGCATGAAGGATAAGAGCAAAGCTTAGAAAGAACGACCATCCTTTCAAGATGGAAACTACACCTTCCTGGAGGAGGGTCTAGTTACAGTGAACACATGTAAAGTTGGTCATAGTTGATGTTGAAGCTAAATTAAAAAAAAAAAACAGAGGGAGGGTGGGGAGAAAAAGAGAGACGAAAAAACAGAAAGAAAAGGAAATGGGTAGTCTAGACACGGGGAATGAGTTTTCCCTTAAGGTTGCTGTTTTCAAAACTTTCAAAAAGAAAAATTTTGAAAGTGGTAGCTGCCATTTGACACTCACTAAAATTCAGACATCAGCAGAAAATATATTAAATCAGATAAATGGATAAATGGTTCTCAGACTAAGACAAGAGACACAAATCTCGAGTACCCAAGAGGCGGAACAAAACTTCATTGCAAATGGCACTGAAAAATTACTGTGGAAAGAAAATAAAGCCAATGGCCCTGGCTAGCCCCTAGAGGAAGCTGTGTGTGAAACTTAGGGTTATGATCAGTACAGAATAAATGCTAGACAAACCCACACTACTACCAACTTCTGCCTTCCTTGGGGGCACGGCTTCCTGTGTGTCGGGTGTTGTATATACCTAACATATGAGGATATTAAGGCAACTTAAGCTAAATAATAGACCAGTTCATAGTAGAAACGCAACAGAGTTTGAGTGCTTGTGTTCTTTGTTAACAAAATGAAATAGATTGGCCACTGCCTGTCTTTTTACTGGGGGAAAATACCAAAGTGGTATCCTGTCGCTCATATCAGATCACCAAGCCAAATCCTTAACTAGGGCAGGGTGCCCCTACAGAGGCCCTGCCTAGGCCTACTTTCTTAAAGCAAAGTTTTCCTTTCACACTGAGGATTTGCAAGACAGCAGCATCTCTTTGGTAGGTAGTGTGATTCCTTGCATCCTACTGGAAGCTTTAAAAAATCAAGAATTAGGCAGGAACTCTGCCTCACAATGATGAAGAAGAAACCGGCACACCTTGAGGCAGCTGAGCACAACTTAGGTTGTCTAGAATGGACTTTTTCTGTTTTGACTGGGAAAATTTAGCTTCAACACCAACAATGGCCAACTTTACATGCCACATTGGTTCTTACTCAAGAATAATACTGGCGCAATTCCAACAGTCAATTACCGTTCTGGAGTCTGGAACACAACTAGTAGAATAGAGACTTTACTCAAACTACTTTACTCGAAAGGCAAGGTGGCACATGCCTTTAGTGCCAGCATCTGGGAGGCAGAAGCAAGAAGATCTCTATGAGTTCCAGGCCAGCCTGATCAGAATGTTCATAAGTTGAAAGAAAAAAAAATCAGAGGAATTTGAAAGTCTCATGTTTTTTGTTTGTTTGTTTTTGTTTTTGCTTGGCTTTTTTGAGACAGAGTTTCTCTATATAATCCTGACTGTCCTGGAACTCACTCTGTAGACTAGGCTGGCCTCGAACTCAGAAATCCATCTGCCTCTGCCTCCCAAGTACTGGGATTACAGGCGTGTGCCACCACTGCCCGGCTAAGTCTCATGTTATTTATTTATTTATATCATATAGGGAAGGATCAGTAATTCACAAAGTTGAAGAAAATTCACCACAGTGTCAAACTCTTGTCCATTCCGCTTGGTGTTTTGGGGAATTCATTTCCAACTTTAAATCAAACTAAACGTTTACTTGGATGCTGACGGGAAAGATGCCTTGATTTAGGTCTGCAAAGGCCACGGAGACGCTAAGAAGAATGCTGTTTACAGATGTCTATTAATTACAGTTCCAGGCTAGACACAGGAGACCTGGGATTAAGGAAGCAAAGATGTGCTACTCACAAACCCGCCATAGCCATACTCTAAACACATCAGCGGCTGCTGCTTGAGCTCCCTGCAGAGTTCCAGAGAGGCTAACGTGGATTCCAGCTGCTAATGCTGGCACCTCCCTTTTCAGCATGAAGTGGTGATTTAATAAACCGCAGAGCAAACTTTCTAGTGCAGGTGAAATCAGTGGAACAGAAAGCAGCTGAGCGACTCCCAGCAAAGGCCTGTGAATCCTGTCCCCTACTTGATCCACTGCTGCTCAGAGTTTCTCCCCCTTTGTGGCTCTCATCTGCATATTAAATCAAATACGATTAGCATCCCGAAAACATGTCCTCCAGGCTGGGGTCAGTCATCTCATCAACATAAATGATGGTGATAATTTGTTTGAGAAGGCAGCTTTGATTTCTTTGTACTTACCATTAGTGTATCATTACTATGAGTAATTACATTGACCAATTTATCATTAATGTCAACTGTCCAATCAATTAGGCCAACCACCTTTTTGGGTAAATTGGGTCACTCTAAAAAAAAGTTAACTATCAAAGGGCACTACCGAATAGAAAGTGTCAAGTGGGGACAATTGCAAAATTCACATGCATAAATGTGTCACTGGAGTTCAGTGATAAAATCAAAACACTATTGGAGAAAGCTGGTATAATATGTAAGAGGGTTTACTCCACCCATGGGCTACAACCAGATCAACTTCTTACAGACATGAAATATGTAGACTATGTGGGATTTTCCTTACTACGGGCATGAGAGGGACCAAATGTCCCACCCCTGTGAAGGATGCTACCTCTGCCTACCCCTTTCCATCTCCTCTAAAGCATGTTAACTTCCATTATTTAGTTCTATCCTACTTAGTTCTTGACATAGGGTGCCACGTAGCCCAGGCTGGTCCCAAACTCGCCATGTAGTTGAGGCTGACTTATAATTTCTGATCCTTTTGACTACAGCTTCCAAGCACTGAGATTGTATTATGACCAGACAAAAGTATGTAACTTCTTTTTTTTTCAGTACTAGGGGCTGAACGTAGGGCCATGGGAACATCAGCCAAATGCTCTACTACTGAGATCTACTCAGCCATTTTATCCTCTAGTTTTCTCACTAGTTCACACTTCTCTTCCAATGAGTTCCTTCCCATATAAAATTATTCAAATCCAACAACCCTAACAAAACTCACCAACTGTAAAACGAACAACATTCTCTGGTTCTAGGAAAAAAGCATTCTGTCCTTGGTATAGTTCTACCTTTTTAGTGTAATAACAGTCTTAGTACCTGTGAAACTAGAATTCTTGAGGCACCTATGAAAATGAAAACCACCAGACTGTAGAATAGAGGTACAATTAATTGAATTCATCTCATATGCCTCCGTCCTTGCATTTCAGTGCATGTGTGTGGGACAGCATGGTACAATTCAGGTTAAACACAGCATAAGATATTTACCAGATGTAGTGTCTGCCACTTCAGGACTTGGTGGCACTGGAGTAGTATGCAGGGATCCCTTAGGAACTGAAAGAGAGAAACTCAGGTCATTCATGTGAGTCACTGGGATTCCTTGTTTCTTAGTCATGCTAACACAACAGGCCTGGCAGGGAATACGCTTGAACTGTCTTAAAAACAAGGCAGCAGCGACAGAGACAGACAGAAAAGGGAATACAAGCATTACAAACAGACCAAGCATGAAAGTTTCTTATTTTTGGAAAATGAAGTCAGAGACATAATGTTTGACAGGTCATCAGGATAAAGAGGTTTTTGGTGGTGTCATTTTTTTGTTTCTAATCTTCCTGTCAAAGGAAACAGGAATTAACGTAAAGCTTCATTCTCCTTCCTGGATATGCTTGTTTGACTTGCGTCGATGGCAGGGATCACGGTAAGTCCCAGAGCTGAGAGTTGCAGCAGGCTCCCAGGGCCAGACGTGATGGCTGTGCCCGGGTCCAGGCTTTTGATACCCCAGTTCCTTGGATCAGATTTTACTTTGTTCCTCGTGGTTAGTTGGAAGTAACAAACCCTGTCTCACAGGGTGAGTATGAGTACCGAATGTGGACTGTGAATAATGTGATAACCGCACTACCTTAAAGTTTTATCAACTTCCCCAGGATTTGGCACTAAAGAAGCTCACGACAGCCTGTTTTACACTTTCTTTTACCTCTCCAAAATTGGTCATACTCATAATTTTGATTGTTGTAATGATCAAATTGTCGTTTGATGGTTGCAAGATCTCTAAGTATAAAATTATTTTTAGGGTCATTACGGCCCAAGAGCAAAGAACTTTGCTTTAATAGCTTACAGTGATTATTTGTTCCACATTTTTAGTTCTATTTCATCTTAGAGAAATAAACACATATAAATTCTATAATTTAATTCATAGATATGCTCTGAACTATTAAGAAAGATAGCCTACCTATTATAAAATTTTATACTGAAGAAAGATGCATGTAAACATTGTGTTGTGTATTGAGAGAAACAGTAGTGTTAGTAGGCATTTGGCTAACTGATTATACACACAGGCTATTTACTCATGCAGGTGGCCTCTTAAGGTTTATGCTATTCAAAGATAACAGAGGAGAAACTAGGCTATGTATATTTATTTTTCAAACATTTTATAGACTGGCAACACTGCTCAGTGAGTTAAGAGTCCTGTCACCAAACCTTACAACCTGAGTTTGATATTCAGAACTAACATGGCTGAGATAAACATGTACCTAACCTTTTCCTCTGACTTTCACATTTGTGCAGTAGCACACACATATATAGACACATACACACACAATGTAAACAAAATATAAACAATAACATTTTAAAATACTTATGTGCACATGCACACATTCTTGAAAGACTATAAAATCCAATGTATTATTTGGATTTGCTTTTTAAGAAACATGTTCTCATGTTGAAAGAGAGAGAACTCTAAGTTCCATCACTTAAAAAACATCATTGTAATACATTTTGATTTCCATTGTTTTCCATTATAAAATACCACTAACAAGGTCAGAAACGTTTGGGTTGCAGCTGCTGTTCACTGCCGAGGCCAATGGACTGGAAGCTGGCTCCGTTGGAACAAAACCAAAAGCCTCTGCCCTTGTAGTTTGCAGTCCCTCCAGCCTCCCAGAGTCAGCACGGAGTGAACTGGGTTAGTTCTCTTCATTCTGAGCTTATTTATCTCGTGTTGGTTAAAAAGCTAATTTAAAATTAAGCAAATTTAAAATATATAGTTTAATCATAGGAAATCATAGAAGGATCCTAATTTACTGCACTGAAGTTTATTAAGTACGAAGTATTCTTCAAGAAGATAAAATCACTAATAAATTGTTCCCAGTGGTTTATATTCCCTTCACTTAACTTCGTATCCAGGAGTTTATAGTCTAGAAGTCGGAACTCCTAGTATGTCTTACTTTATATTTATCATTTTATTGTCTTTAAAATTTCCATTTATCCTTATCTATTACTCTTGCCCTATGCTATGTGTTCAATACAATCTTGATAGCTCTTTGCCATGTAATTTGAACAAGTATTTAATTTTATAGTTAGAGTATTAATTTTATATCAACAATTTTAACATACCTGATTTATTTAGTAACAGTCACTTAACATATTTGACATATTTTAGCCCTGTTTTATCCACTAGTTATTTGTTTTAATTAGCCATTAATCATTTTACCAGAATTCCACATATCTCCACATTCAAAGAATTAGTTGTGATTTTAAATGTCTAATTCCCTGGGGAATGTTGCATTGGGATCTTTGTATATTTATACTTCAAAAATATTATTGTCATAATAGAATTTTGTAGTTAATGTGACCAGATCTGATTAGACACAGTAGGATTTGATTATTAGTGAGATGGAAAACATAGAATAGTCTTTTTAATCAATGTTCTTAAGAAGGATAATAAAAACAGAACCAAATGTTAGAGGAAATACCTGAAACACTAACAGAGATCCTGAAATTAAGTTATTCCTAGTAGGATTCAAGAATTGTCACCTGGGTCCAAACTAATACAACGTTGATAAATATATTCTTTTCCTGCTTCTGCACCATTCACAACAGTAGCTTTTCTTTCCTGGTTTAGCGGGCAACTGGCCCTCAGATAATTTTTGGAAGCAGGACTCAGATTAGTGATCATCAGGTTGTGTCACTGGCAAGGAGATGTGAGCACATTCTGGGGTAGTGGGAAGGTCAGGAGGATAGCCTAAAATTGTAGGGGAAGGGAGTAAGTGGCTCTTCTAAGAAAACTTGGTCTCGGCCATTCCTCTCTGAAACAAGACATTAGGAAAGCTTTGTGGACTGAGCTCTTCCCGTGATGTGCTTTCTGATTAAGTTCAACATATAAACATAAATACTTTGAGTTACCGAAGAAAGGGAGCCTTATTTGACGATGGCTAAAAACTCAATTTGCTGGAACTAAGCAACTAACTCACTAACTTCAGGTTTATACAACCACTTTGGAAATCAATTGGGTGGTTTCTCAGAAAATTAGGAATAGTTCTACCTCAAGACGCAGCTACACCACTCTTGTGCATATATCAAAAGGATACTCCACCATACCACAATGATGACTATACTCAGCTATGTCCATAGCAGCTTTATTTGTAATAGCTACAAAATGGAAACAACCTAGATGAAGAATAGATAAAGGAAAATGTGGTTCATTTACACAATGGACTACTACTCAGCTCTTAAAAACAATGAATTTATGAAATTCTTAGGCAAATGGATGGAGCTAGAAAATATCAACCTGAGCAAGATAACCCATACTTGAAAGGACATGCATAGTGTATACTTACTGATAAGTGGATATTAGCCATACAGAATACTTATAGTACACTCCACAGACCCAAAGAAACTAAGTAATAAGGAGGACCAAAGGGAGGATGCTTGACTCTCACTCAGAAGGGAAAATTAAATAGACATTGGAGGTGGCTGGGGAGAGGGAACTGGTTGGAAGAGGTGGTATAGAGGGGAACTGGGATGGGAGAGAGGGGGAGAGGGCTGGGGAGAGAACAGAAACTAGGAGTTGTATCTCTGGAGTGAGCCAGACACCTGGGACTGCAAAGGCTTCTGGGAGTCTATGGGGGTGACCCTAGATGATGCTCTTACCAGAAGGAGATATGGAGACTGAAGTTGCCACCTCCTGTAGTCAGGCAGGACTCCCAGAGGAGGGAGAGGAATACCCACCCACAAAACCTTTGACCCCAAATTTGTCCTGCCCTCAAGCTGTGCAGGGATAAAGATAAAACAGAGATTGAGGGGATGGCCGACTAATGACTGGTCCAATTTGAGATCCCATGGAAGAGAATCAACCCCTGACACTATTAATGATCCTCTATTATACTTGTAGAGAGGAGCCTAGCATAACTGTCTCCGGAGAGGCTTCATCCAGCAGCTGATGGAAACAGATGCTTTCATCAGCTGCTAACTAACCCACAGCCAAACACTAGGTGGAGCTCAGGGAGTCTTGTGGAAGAGTGGGGAAAGGGATTGTGGGAGCTGGAGGAGTCATGGACATCATAAAAAGAGTAAACTAACCTGGGCCCACAGGGGTTCACAGAAACTACACTCATGTAGCAGGTGGGCAGCTTGGTCTTCATGTGGGCCCCTCAACAAATGGAATGCGGGTTGGGGGGCTACCTTTGGCCCTGTTGCCTGCCTTTGGATCCCTTTCCCCTAGTTGGGCTGCCTTGTCTGGCCTCAGTGGGAGAAGATACCCTTAGTCCTGCTGGGACTTGATATGCCAGGATGGTTTGGTACCCTTGGAGGGTCTTCAATTCTGTGAGGAGAAGGGGAAGGGGGAAGGGGGGACGGGTGTTAGTGGGAAGATGGGACAGGGAGGAGAGGAGGGATGGGGTGCTGCGATCCAGATGTAAAGTGAAAAAATGAAAAGAATGAACTGACGCATAACATATTCTACTACATAATAAAGTGTTCAAATATGAAAAAACCCCAAACAAACAAAAAGGAGTTAAAGCATAAGCTCTGTAGTTACCTGGCTCTTTTGCTGGCATTCTTGAGTGTGGTGTTTTGAGCTTGGGAGGTGTGCTGGTTGTCTGCCTGGGAGCTAAAGGAAAGACATAGGTTCACAGCTTTGGAGCCCTTGACCCTTCAAGAACTATAGTGTTTTCTAGAAGCTCAAAGGTAAGTTGCTGAGTGACTGAAGATAAATACAGTCAATAATTGCTGTCAATATCTCCAGAGCTACAAAGAAGAGGGAGATGACAGATACAGGATAAAAGAGGTAGATTAAACACACCTCAAATATTCAGCTTGCAAATAATCAGCTTTGAACTGTTGGTATTTTAGAAATATCTACTTCAAATACTTTTTAAATCGGTTTTTAAAAAGTCATCTCATTACTAATCCACATGAGATCATGAATATGTAGATGTATTCTTTAAATACAAACCCATCTTTTCTAAATAAAGAAATTACTATGACAAACATTCAAATAGAATAATTTAACTAGCAATCTAATAGAAAACTTAATTTTACTAAGCGAAGCACAATTTTATTGGCTATGTTGGGGGAGAAATTGAGCACTGAAGATACTTTTCTGCAAAGCGTTATTCCTTCACTGGAGAAACTCTAGGAAAGGCTATGGAGCAATTAGTATAAAAATAATTTGTGTTCTTCAGTGAGAAAATTAAAAGTATATCCCAACAAAGGAAAGGAATTGTCAGGTCCGGGCTGCAGCTTCTGAGAACAGTGTCTTCGGAAGAACTAAAATAATGAAGATCAGAACACACAAAAATGCATCCCCGGTGCCACATGGCTTTAGACACCTTAAGAAAAATACTGCTGAAAATAAGAATTATTCCATACTGGAAGTTTGACAAGAAGAAACAAAATGGTGTTAATACTATGTAGTTTTAGGACCTTTAAGAAACATTCACTAAAAATGAGTTGTTAGGCCCTAGAAGAGTGCATGAGTTCTCAGGGTGGCTTCTTCCTGATAATAAATGGAAATATACAAAGTACTGGGTGATTTCAGGACTCTTCTCTGGCCTGTAAAGAGACAAACACTAAGATACGCATGAGGTTATTTTGGCTGAATAACACAGTGGTTTAGAGTACCATTTCCTAGTCATGGTTAACAGAGTCATTTACCTCACCAACTGAAGTGATATTTAAGAAGCATTTGAATCCTAAAATGAATGATTTGAGCTCATTACTGATGTCATGGTTCAGCCCCCTTTCTTGCCAAGGTCCCAGTTAATGTGCTGTGTGTTTCACTAAAGCAAAAAAAAAAAAAAAAGACCACGTTAGGACAAAGGCATGTTCAGAAACAATTCCTGGAAGTGCCATCCACGACAGTCAGGCAGACATGGGGTATATCCCTGGGATCCCAGTACTAAGGAGGTTGAAGCAAGAGGAACATGAATTCTGGGTCAGCCTGGTCTAAAAGGCAGGCTCTTGTTCTCAAACAAAAAGAAAAAGAAAAAACAGGTGGTATATACAATTAGACACTCAATAATGTGTTAGTAGGCTATTGAGAGAATTTTTTGGCAATGATAGTTTTAACTGATAGGAGTGAGGTACATTCCGTTCATGTAGTCAATGTAAAATTTGGGTAAAAAGTTAAACTACCATTTATTAGGCAACACTATTTAATAAGTGTTTAATAATTTAGTTTAATTGCTATTTCTCTAATACCAGGGTAGAGTATAGAGTGAAACACCATATTACTGAGGGCCAGAGTGCGTAGTAGAGAAGCCTCTAAATAATGACATGGGAACTGGTCAATGCCCCTTAATATGGATTATACAGCAAAATCTGTTTCTGTCAGTATTGTATAATTTCATTCATGAGTCAGCTACCTCAAAGTAATCCAAATAAATTTGCATATATGCTTTAGAATAGAATAGAATATATATGATCTTCTTCCTAAATATTCCTATTTTCTGAACTCAAAATCTTGAGTAGTTGAGACCCAGTTTTTCAGCACCATGTTAAAGGTTTACACATTGACACTCAAGAAAGATTATTGATGATAGACAGACATGTTCGAAAGGCGGGCTCACCCATCAAAGGGTGAGAAGAATGAGAGGCATGGCTTCTCATGCACAGACCATGATGCCATTGTGCAAACACTCATCTCATATTCAAAATGCAAAAAAAATGTATTTACCAGCTTCAGGCTTGTCTGGTCTGGGTAGGATTCTAGTTTGGGAGGACAGAGATGATGTTTCTATGGTAGCTGAAGGAAATTATGTGGGGTTACTATAATGCTAGCTACACTCAGATTACAGACAACAGTCAGGATGGTGATGAACAGGTGTCAAAAGGAAGAGAATGGTTAAGTTACCGGAAATTTGAAATATGAAAAATAAATATGTTTCTTCATAACTCATTCTATTTAAAAAGGGCAGACTTCAGATGGCAAAATACTTTTGAGATAAACAATATTGTTACTTCAAGTCTTCCCCTCCTCCACAATGCTTGAATGAGAACTATGGAGGGAAGAGATAATTTTAAAATTAAAGCACAGGCCAGTTAGAGGTCTTGACTTTTACTTGGATGACAGAGAACAAAGAGCCAAACATGTTAAATCAACATGATGAAAAGACTGTTAATGGAAAGTATATCTCTAAGTCAGAGTAGGAGTAGATTATGAACCTCAAATAGTTCTGATGGCAGTGAATGCATTATTTGGAAAAATGCTATATTTTATATTCAACAGTTTGACATAAGAACAGAGACCAAGATGAGTGATACTAACGGAAAAGACATTTTTTCGAAAATGACTATGAATATGAACATAAGAAGGAAAATTCACAACAGTGAAAGGATGCGCCACATGAGATCACAATGAGAGCAGTCCTGAGACTCACAGGGGATGACACAATAAAGACAGAGAACACATAGTTTGCGCTGTGGAGGACGCCATTACCTAGTGTGGTCTCAGGAAGCTCAGAGACAGGTGTAAGAGAATCCACCACTGTATCAAAACAAAGGAGAATGAGTTTAAAAACTGTAAGATGTTCAGTTCGACAAGTGTTTCATGAGTAATTGCAACCTTGTTCTCAAGAATTTATGACATAATTTTAAAGACAAGACAATGTATTTCAGATGGGACAAAGAGGAAGAAGTCATATTTAAGAGTACTAATCTTCTAATATTCACACTTTATCAACAACTGGCTTTCAAATGTTATTATGCCTTGATCATCAGGTACTAACAGATAAATAGGACATTTTTTTTTCAGAGATCATCAACTATCACATTAATTTTAAGAATCCAAGAGCATTAGAGCTGCTGGTATATATAGTTCATTGCTAGCCCACATGCAGAATAAATGTGACTCTCTAAGTTGATTCCTAGAAAGGGGAGTGTAAGTGGATCTGCGGATGGATCAGAAGTGGATCCATCAAGTGCCATAGCTTGAAGAACAGAATGAATTAATCATCATGTAAAACCTTTACCACCTTCCGTCCTTGTCTCCTCTGGCCCGAGCGGTTCTTTGGTGGTGGTATCTACATAATCTGTTTCAACTGGTGCTGGGGAAGAAACACGAAATGGCAGCTTAGTGGCAGGTCGTACAAAGCAGGTTGTCATGGAACCCTGAATTTAGCTGACAGCATAGGTTAGTTTTCTAGGTTATGAAAATTGTTGCAATCGAGTAGAGTAAAAAAAATGAAGCTAGGTAATGAAGTTTGCTGTGTGGGAAATAGAAAGACAGATACACATGCACACACAAGTGATGATCAGGGTCCTTTACAGCAATTATTACCTAGAGCAGAGTAGGTAATTTTACTTCCTTATGCATTTTTGCACGAATATTTTAGTCAGGAAAAAAGTTATGAGTCCTTTGGAAACATGACGAGAAAGCCTGAAAATAACCTGAAGATGACAAATTTCATACACACATGTGTACAGATACATGTGTGTATATATATGTGTGTGTGTGTGTGTGTGTGTATATATATATATATATATATATATATATACACAAAGAATAATCAAAAATTTTAAATTATGAATTTCATGAACAGAGGAAACTATGGAAACTGTGAAACCTGCATTGTAGCATAGCAGATTGTAGCTAGCATGAGCCATTGGATAGGAACAGAGACAACACAAGGAACAGGATGCTATGAAATGTCACGAAATGACCCAAGCGTGACAACATCCAATGACGCATTATGCAATGAGATGGAGAAGCACATGGTCTTGACAAGATGGAAAAGCACATATTCTTGACTTTCCACTGGGAACATTTTACCTATTGTCTTCTGTGGTGACTCAGTACTAAATGCAAACAATTCCAGGTCATCAGAAACTAGCAAAGGAAACAAGGATACAACTGGTCAAGGATGTGTTGTTGTAAACATCAGGTAGATTAAGCAAGCTATTCAGAGGAGTGTTGGGTGTCTGGTAAGTGATCCAGTTGCCTTGTTCTGATAACATGCATCTCATTAGCATGAGTTCTTAAGGAAGTTCTCATAACTTAGTGGGATCCACAACATAATTGTTTTGGCTACCATCAATAAACACACCTTAAATCTTCAACAGGAGTACCAAACTGTAATCTCATCTAACTAAAAGATGCTATAAAGAAATTGTAATCCTAGGCTGAAATAAGAAATTCAAGTTTTCAAATCTAAGTGCTAGAGAACAGCAGCAGTATTCCTAATACTAACATTAAATTCTGTTTGTAATTTGAAAGGCAGTATGTTTTAAAAGATTCTCTATAGTTAAGGAATGTAAAAGAATATTAAAATAATTTTCTCATTTTTCAGTGGCTACAAAGGGATTAGCCCTACTTTAGGTGGGTCAGCAAGCATCTAGCATACTGCTTAATAGAGCCACATCTTTGTAACTGCAGATGAAATTAAGACATATAATCAGTCCTCAGAGGTTTGCTAACTGCTTAATCACTGACATTATCATTCTCCAAAAGATACAGAGCAAACTCAATGAAACAAAAGTAGGTATTTTATATACAGTGGAACAGAAGAAGATAAAGTATTACTAACCTAATAACAATATATAACCATGGAAGGAGACGTTTTTATATTTGGACATACAACATAGAGGGGATTATAGTATGTTTCTGAAGCTCTTGGTACAGCCAGATAGTTAAATCAATCAATTTACCAGATTGACTTTGTGTGATTTCTAGGCTTGGTGAGGTCACTGGTTGCAAAACAAGAGTTTGCAGTTCAGTAGGAGCTGGAAAAAAAAGACTTAGGTTAGCCTGAGAATCTTTAACAAATGAATTTAGGTAATGGGAAAAGTGAACAACATTTTATACTATGTAAAATATGAAAGTGGTATGAAACTCGAAGTCTAATTGGAGCATGGACCAGAGCAATGCAGGGCCTATTCACATACAACCTTATTGCTTTGCACCTACAATGTATGTGTAAGACAGAGTGGCCTGCAGAGTCTGAGACTTTCACTATCTTCACAGACTAAAATTCCTAGTTCCTGATTTGAAACATCCTCTTTGCAAAAGTATTCATTTGTTACCAGGCATCACTAAGGGTTCCCTTAGAAGCCCAAGCCTCAGTGTTCATGTGTTAGTTGAATTCTCAGCAAGGTCGCTATTTAGTAAAGAGCAAGGGCCATCAGCAACTCCTAGAGGAACTCATCAGTGATGTAGGAGCCGGAAACTTACGGTGTAATAAGCATAGCCCACTGATTTTATAGAAAATATGTTGCTAGAAGGGAGTTTATGTCTCTAAATTATTGTAGCTCTATAGATCTAACCTCTACAGAGAGGAGTAACAATATGGATCTCTGGGTTTTTAAAGAGAATGTCATGGCATACTGATATCTTTCCGTGGCCACCAAGGAGGGATGATTAGATAACAGGTAGGTGACACTTGAGTTTCCATGACTGACTAGGATGGATGACATGGCATCCTAACCACAGTCTTCTGAGGCATGAGCACTGCAGACATGACAGCAGAGGGGCTTTAACCAGCAAAGAGAAGAGCACTCACTGAATGTCCCACAGATCACTACCCAGTGTTGATTCTGGAGACCCAGTAATGCAAAGACTGAGTTCAAAACCCAAAACTAAAACTAGTTAAAAGCAACGGATGAACACGAGAGAGTTGAACACCCACAAAATGCCTTAAATTATCTGTCACAGCATGAGTTTCAAATGACAAACATGTTTTTAAATTCTAAAACCAACGGGAAAGAGACAGTTGCTTTCTGAAATGCTGGCCGAAAACAGTCCCATCACTTTGAGCTTGGCTATATATTTCTTAATTCTGTCCACACATTTCTTAATTCTGTCCACATCAGAGATTCCTGGGTACCTGGTTTTCTGGCTATAACTAATATGGAAGATGGATTTGGAAATTTCCTAAGGTAGTATGTTTAAAGTATACATGGAAGTAGTATATTGTATTTCTTGGAAGTTGAAAACAATTATCTGATTATGTAACCAAGGCTAAGCAACAGATCTTATGTTTAATGCTAATTCAGCAATTCATGAACATGAATGACTAATATGAACCTTGCCATCAACTCATCTTTACAGAGAAGAACTTGATCCAAACCAAGTCATTTAGGGAATTAGGGACGAATTTCCCCCAAGCCCTGCTCTTATGGGAAACTCTTAGGCAGAAGAGCTGTTAACTGGACCCAGAGGCTTAGTTTACTTAACTAGCAGGAGCTTCCCACTGCCGGTATTACTTTGGGACCCATCTGGGACAGAGTGCTAGCAGCCCTTAAACCAGGCATTCCACATTTACCCGACTTGGACTCAGACACATCAGTACTTGCTGTGGTTTTAGGTCTCAGACGTGGACGGTGTGTCCTCTGTACACTAGGAACTGAAGGAAGAAACTTTCTATTAACTTCATGCTTTTGGCTTAGGAAAAAGACAAGGTTGGAGTGAAGGTATCTTTCCTTGAAATTTGGGATATATATACTTTTGAATTAAAATATTTTCTTCTATTTTGTTAGGATTATTTTTTAATCACCAAAGATTCTTAAGAAATCTAAAACATAAAATTCAGGCAATGAATGAAAAGAGCTGTATTTCTCCAATGTCAAACAATGCTCAAGCTAAACTCCAGGTGGCAAGATTTTAGGCTGACACTTAAAGTTTTCAGCATTCCCGGGCATCCATTGTGCCATGATATTTTTCTAACTCTGTCTTGCTAAGATGTAGACTCTACTAGCTGAGTATGCAATTCAACTTTAGATGGAAGCAATGTTTAGACAAAAAAAAATAAATGACACATTATTTAGGTTTTTTTTTTTGGTTTTTTGAGACAGGGTTTCTCTGTGTAGCCCTGGCTGTACTGGAACTCACTCTATAGACCAGGCTGGCCTCAAACTCAGAAATCCGCCTGCCTTTGCCTCCCAAGTGCTGGGATTAAAGGCATGCACCACCACCGCCCGGCTCATGACACATTTAATAACGATAATGAGCATAGCAATATTCTAGGTCTGTGGGTAGCTTTTAAAAGAGGTAACTTTAAGAACATCTAACATTCTCAAGAAGCGGTAATATATGAGGATGGCCAGCAGTAGATGGCAGGACAATCTAATAAAGCAGATGATGATGATGATGATGATGATGATGATGAAGTTAAGATGAAGATGGAGTGCACATGAAAACAAAAATGTATTGTGACAAAAGCATTCCAGATCACAGTGCCATTACCTAATGTTGTTGTCTTGGGAGTCTTGGTCCTAAGGGTGACAGGTGCAAGGGCTGTGCCAAGAACTGGGCAGGAAAGGAGGAAAATCACCAAAGACAAATTAAAACTTCATGTTTAGGCTAATTTTGAGAATATCTTTAGCCTCAAAACTGACAGAACAGAGACACTTGTTTCTCCCAATTTGGCTAGACCGTGGACGGATGCACACTATGTCATGACATAGTCTTGCAAAAAGAAGGCACAGTGCAGAACTAACTATGTCACAGTACTCATGAGATGCTCTTCTATACATTTGACTGACTGCCCCCACTACTCTTGAATTCTGCTGGCCATGTTTTTGTGTTTTCACAGTAGATGACTTTCTGAATACACTAAAGAAAGCTTAATTAGTGTCCTTGAGATTCTATAGAAACTCACGAGATAGCTATATAGCTTTGATTTGTCTATTGTTTAAAAAGCATACAAATTAAAATTTCATTTGCTGAAAAGTTTGAAGACAAACTAATGAAATAACCCCATCTGAAAAGTAGTCCTTGATTTTAAAAGACTGTTGAACCTTCTAGAAAAGGAGTCTCTATCATGGAAAGAGTGTTGGAACATTTCAAGAACATGCATCTTTAAGTTTGACAACTTACTACAATCATAAGTTTTTTAAAAAAGCTATTAATCCAGTGTATCACCAAGGTTCCAGTTTATCAAGAAGCATTCTGAATAAAGAAGCATAGTTTTGTAATTGTCGACACATACGCAGCATACACGTGATAGACGGAGATTCACATGAAAACACAGTCTTAGTCAGCACCCTTTAAAAATGCACATGTCAGTGCTGAGCAGTGAGTTACATGGTGGTGTGCTGTCCTGAAGTTAGTTCATGCATGGTGCTCATAAATTCAATGAATAACTTCATATAGAACTGAGGATAATTTCAAGATAAAGAACGGAATGGAGTGATGACAGAGGATGGTGATGGAATGGTGCTAAGACGCAGAAGAAAGTGGTGATATGATGGTATAGCAGGAAAAGCACCAGGATTAGAAAGACACACATTACCCACGGTCGCAGGCACTTCGGTGCTAAAAGCACTGGGTTCAAGAGCTGTAGCAGCAGCTAATTGAAGACAATGAAATAAACATATGTAAAGAGTCAGTAAGACATAGTCCACTCTTACTGGAATAAGTAAGGAATAAGTTTAAGGAACTGTTTCTAATTTAATACTTGTTACTTGATGATTTAGTCACATTGTACCCTGGTAAACATTTCAAGTACTCGGTTGCTGCCTATACTTTGTGCCAAACCTCTTAATAGAGTCAAGGTAATATTCCTCTAGGAATATGGAATATCTTATTGAGACTACTATTGAAGACTGTTCTAGAAATTTTAGATATTTACCAAAGCTGCACAGATACAATTTGGGCTTTTGTTTAGAAGCTTTAAGAAAATAACATGTCTAAATGTGCAGGAATACAAAAGTTTTTCTGTATGAGATCCAGCCAAGGATAAGGCAAATGAACCAAATGCACTCCGAGAATTCATGAGTAGGATTGGTCTGAGATCTCACGTATGACCAGGGTGCTCTGCAAACCAGGATAAGAGACCCTTAAGTGTGGTGCTGAGTAAACGGCTAGCTCTCCTTATTAAAGTAGAACATTCTAGATAGATAGGCAGATCACTAATGGTTTTTGGGTCAGATCCAAACTTCTGAATTCTTTCGTTGAAGAACTTCCATTAACAAAGAATGTAATTTAATCATTAGTACCAAAACTGGTATGTGGTGATAGAGATAGTACTTATGCAGAGACCATAAGCAAATCAGCTGCCACACAAGACCCTAGTGCTTTCCTTCTACACACTGCAACGGAGGCAAGAGTCCACCATGCAGCACTTCCACCCCCACGAGCTCACCCTTCTACCATAGGCTCTCCTTATGGCTTCCCCGGAGCTTCTATAAGGACCCCTCTGACCAGAAACTCAATTTACCAGGTTTAGTTAGAGGAGCCGCAAGAGTTGGTGGGGTTTGAAGTTTGGGGCGTGGGCGATGGGTTCGTTTTGGTGTTTTAGGAGCTGAGGAAAGAAAATCTTCATTATTACAAAGTTTGTAGTTCCAAAAGCAATGGCGGGGATGGTGCTGAGTTCAGTAAAACATCAGATTCTTTTCATATTTTAGGCAATTCAATTTTCCAACTTTTCAAGTCAAAGGCCTATTGGATAGGTCAAGAAGTAAAGAGCAAAAAATAGAACTTGTATAGAATGAAATGGTTAAGGAGTCAAGAATAGTGGCACATACCTGTGGTCCCAACACTTGGGAGGTTGTGATAGGAAGAGTGCTTGTTCGAGGACAACCTAACTTAGAAAACCTGAGGCTGGACTATATAGGGAGAACAACTCTCACACAATAATGCCAAGAACCCCTTCTAAAACATGGTGGTGGCAGCGGTGACTGATCAGGATTTTTTTTGAAAGTTTGTGAAAGTAAGACTTCACACATAACAACTGAAATGTCGATCAAAGGACAAAGGGCACATGGGAAAAGCCATTGGTTAAATAAAGAGAAGAATTTCAGATCTTTAAGGAGACTCCTCAACAGTATAGAAATGGTTAATATGATGAAAACTGCTTGTGTGAGTCACATTCCCCAGAGCACACACAGTGACAAATGACTCCATGTGGTTACAAGCCTGACAGATGATATGCGTTAGATTTATGGCGGGTCTCACAAGGCACAAGTTCTTTGAAGAGCCATAGTGGTTTTCATAGGATGGCAAAGAGAAGGGTGGTGTCACCACGGGAAGGAGACCATGTGACTATGACATTGATGGCATGAGTTTGGCAACGGCAAGAGAGAGGACACAGACAGCATCACAACGTGTCAATACCTTTTGTTGTCACCCAAGTCTCAGTTCTGAGTGTCACAGGTTCACGTTCTCTTGAAGGAACTAAGCAAAAGCATTAAAACACACCAAATGATCGCTCTCTACAATTGCGAATGAATCTTCCCAGCATAGTATAGTTTCTACAACAACATGACACGTTTTACAAACACTAATCTGGAAAAAGTAAGCAGTTGGCGTCTTAGAACTCCATCATCCCTAAGTCAGGTAGCCATTTTGTCATTGTTCATTTCTCATCTAATGCATAATCCAGAATGGACTGTGGAGGCATTGCTTAGCGCTCAGATTAGGTAAGAGACCGAGGCATCAACACGATGCATTGGTGGGGTTTCTGTATCACAGACAAAGGAGGAGTATGCTCTTATGAGTCAGAAGAAGTTGCTGATATCTACCAGGCCAATCCTCCACTGCACTATCCTATCACATTCCTAAGACCTTGATATGCATGTCCAAGAGGATGTGCATATCCTCTGAGATATATAAAGGATTGCTGCAGTCTTGAAGGGAGAGCTCAGCCGTAGCAATACTCCAAGGCTCCTCTCACTACTTCCATTTATATCTCCTCCCCCCCTTTCGCATTTTCTTCCCTTCCTTTCTTTTTCCTCAGCCAGGCTCTCATATGATTTCAAGACTCTACTCTTTTTCAGTCTCTAGTCCCTGGGTCCAAATACTTCTCTAAGACTCTTTGTTTATACCCAAAATAATTCATTATGCTCGTGTACAGATTCTTCCTATACCATCTCCGACTGTACTTACATAGATTCCCACTCTGTCTTGCAAAAATCAAAATACAGCTTCCACATCTATTTCACTCAAAGGTGTTAGTAGGATAAGGAGGAGGTGGAAGGTATTTAATAATGCTTTTTCATTTGAACCAAATAGAATTATCCCCAAGTAACTTTATTTTTAGGCGATAAAAGGAAGTTACAAAGGTGTGTGGTTATTGAGAAGGTTGCACACAGGAAGCGACAGGTATCTAACTGCCCACAGACTTCCCTTACAACATGGTTTGCTTGACATCTGTACCATGGAGATACTTGACCGACCACCCCTCACACACAGAATTGTATCTTGGCTCTATTTGGGATACACTGGAGGTTCTCAGATAACTCCCACAGACCTGCTAGGTCACACTGCCGAATGTCACACAGGGTGCCTATGCTTTACCTGGCTTGGACTCAGGTACTTCAGGCCTTGGTATAGGCCTTGGTTTGGGACGTGGACGACGGTTTCTGTCTGTTTTTTTAGGAGCTAAAGGAAGAAATTATTGGATTACTTTGTATTATCATTATTTATGAGTCAGGAAGCCATGGAAGGCAAAACTATGATAGCTTGCTGGTTCTCACATCTTTATCATCTAGTTTTTTTCAATAATACAAAATTTTATGAAGAAACAAATTACTATTTAATTATAGAAATACAGGATAGTAAATGATATCTAAGTTTCATTAGATGATTCTAAAATGGTTAGAAACAATTCCCAAATTTGAATAGATAATGTGCATTGCATTTCTACTATCTATGATTCATGATGCATAATTGAATTTGTAAAATCTATCATATGTTCTCTATATAATTATCAACATAAAAATGTATTAAATAGAAACAAAACAACAAAATATTCTGCCAACAGACAAAAGAGAGTAATGTAAATACAGGCTCTTTGGCACCAAGAAGTTGTTAATGTCTTCTCTGTGTACCTGAAACTTGTGACATGTTTGAAACACAGCTGCAGTAAAAGCACCCTTCAAACAAAACATAAAACAGGACATGACTTCTAGTAGGTAAAGTGGCAGAGAAATGGCCCAAAGAAGCTTCATGTATAATATTTTAAAAGCAGATAATTATAAACTCTTCATAATTTTTAGATAAATATAAGCTGCAAAGGGCACCGAGCTGCCCCCTGAAGTGAGAGGAGACTCCTGCTGTGGCAGTCAAGACTTGTTACAAGAATAGCGCAGCACCATTACCTAGTGTTGGTACTTGGACCTCAGGTCTAAGAGTGACAGGTTCCAGGACTACAGCAGGAACTGGCCAAAAACAATAAAACAAGCCAATGAGATTTAAACAAGCATATTGAGTTAGAACATTTACACATACCATATATATCTAGAATAGCAACTGTCCCAAGAGAAAGAATATGATTAACTCTTTATCTGAAAGTTTGCTTTTTAACAGTTTGCTAAACTTTTGTTGGGATGGTTGTTGGGCTCAGCTTTTTAACTACCTGGTTGACTAGAAGAAAGGAGGGGAATAAAATGAGGAGGAGATATGAGCAAGTACAGTAACAATATGACATTCTGTAAGGTTTGTAATAAAAGAATTCCAGGCTATATAGAAAACGCTGCATTAGAAAATATATTAATGCATTCATTTAATATAGCCTTAGAAAAGTAAGCTAAAAAGCGTAACATGAGTTACTATGTTTAAGTGAACACTGATACAAGTTTGAAGCATATATAAACAATCATTACATGGCTTGTGTTGATCTTGCCAATCTTGTGGAACTTGACACCTTCATGCAAACCATAAGAGAGCAGCATAAAGGTGGCTACTAGTCTCTCACCGGATGTAGCATCTGCCTTTCCCAGGAACATAAAAGGTGGAAATCAAAGATCTCTGTGTATGCTGCAGAGTCTCTGTATCTTACCGAAACTCTGAATCAAATCTTCATAGTCCTTCTACTGGCCTGATAGACCCTTTCAAATGCAATATCATCAACAAAGTGAGCAAACACCTACAGTCCATCTGGACTAGACTGTTTCTAGTTGACCCTTTGTTCTCTCTGTTGATCAAAATCCTGTAGCGTATTCAAGGTCCAAACCCAGCCAACCTTAATATTGTCTTTTTCTAGATTTCAGATTGTTACTTGGTGGGTATATGGTACAACGTGACCTCAATTCATTGTAGAAGAATAAGAGGAGGAGGAAGAGAAGGAGAAAGAGGAGGAAGAGAAGAAAGAGGAGGAAAAGGAGAAAGAGGAGGAAATACAAAGTTGCAATAAAAGTCCTTACATTGAAATTTAGAAAAAGCTATTCCAGCTCCTACTGAGCCTCACCCACCTGTATTTTCCTTCAAACATCAACAGAAGTTATTGATGCGGCTTTAGCGCTCCCACTCAGGACTAAGCATGCTACTGCCTACCACAAGCACTGCTTTGAGTCTCTGATGGGACAGACCATCAGGCTCATCCAGAAGCCATGTAACTGTCAAATTTACCAGGTTTTGTTGGAGGTGCTTGAGGGCGCAATGTGGCTTTGGGTCTCTGTTGTGGATGTGGACGGCGCGTTCTCTGTGACACTTTGCTAGCTGAAGAAAGAGAAACCTCATGTTACCCTGGACCTTATGGCCTTGGATACTGAAATGAGAGCCTTCAATAGCTCTCGGGTTTCCTAAACGGGCAGCAGATTGTTCCTTTAGTTTGATTTTTTTCACTCCTTTTAAAAAAGATTGTCTTTTGTCACTGATGGTGGTTTGGAATAAATTCCTGTTAATAGCTGAATTTCTTGTTCAATGCAAGAAGACTCATTCTCATTTGGAGAAAGCCATAGACCTTCGCCTTAGGGAAAATGATTGAAAAGGAATCTTCTAACAAAGGGTGGAGAAATTTGGGTCATATTATGGTAGAAGCCTATAATTTAACATTTCAGCTGGGTCATTGTAATTTGTCAAATTTATAGTAAAATATATCATTACTTAAATCATTACTTACATATATCATTATGTACATATCATTACTTAAATTATATCACAAGAGAAATGAACAGACTGTATAGTAGTTTTCAAAAACAAGTCTAGAAACCTTGTTCAAATGAGCATAAGAGTAGTTGCTATTGATGGGTAGTCATTCCACTGTGGTTAAACCTCAGTTGTAGTAAAGAATTCTGTGATGCACAAGACAACACGGCACTTTCAGTAGTTCCATGTGGCTATTAAAGTTTGAACTAAGTTCATGCCTAGCTCTCCTAAACACAACAGGAAGCATGTCTGTAAGGAGCTTGGACTCTCTAGAAGATGGCTAAGGATCTTCTGAAGATGGCACTTTCTCAGGCAGGTGGAAAGGCCACCTCATGGGGATGGAGACTTAGTGGATTACACAATAAGCAATAGAAGCACTTGGCAAGTAAGGGCGTTACCTGGGGTGGTCCCAGGGGCCTCAGTTCTAAAAGCAACAGGTGTTTCAAGGTCTGGAACACGTTCAAGGTCTGTAATAGGAACTCAATTAACAAATATGAGCCTTTAAAAAGCATGTATAAGCACACAACATTTGTTTCAAAATGATTTTGCTAGCATAACACAGCATCTAGAATGTGTGTATGTATATACATACATATAATATATTATATATCATATATTATATTTATTATACATTATATAACATATTATATATTATTATGTATGATATTATATATATATATATACATACATACACACACCTACACACACACACACACACACACACACACATTTTTCTGGTTGAAGTGTATTACGGACAGAATTGTGTCCTCGCAATTTATATACTGAAGAGGTAAATCAAAGTGGGCTGTATTTGAAGGCAGAATGTTTAAAGATGTATACCTAAGGGATCATAAAGTCAGGGCTCTCCAATTTGTCAAAAGTCCTTATTAAAAAAGACAGTAGGTATGAACATATATAGACAAAAGGCCATGTGATAATATAGCAAGGCAGCCCCTTATGAGCCAAGGCGAAGCCTCAGGGAAAACCAGACCTGGAAGCACTTTGGTCTTTGAGTTGTAATTTCCAGAGCTATAAGAACAGATCACTGTTAAGAAGCCAATATGTAACACTGTGGAATTGCTGTCCTAGTAAAACTCAAGGCAAATACCAACCCTTCTGTCCAGACAGACAAACAGTAGCTAACGCTGCTCTCCCAGACAGGCATCTTCCTTGTTCTCATTTCATGATGCTGCAGGCAAGCCATTCCTCAGGTTACATTGCTTATCTGACTCTAACAAGGAAGTCTTCAGGACATTCTTACCCATGCCCTTACATGTGCTTCTAATGTTTTCTAAGTACTCTATAGAAATCTAACTTGTATTTTGGAACACTAAAAAGAAAATAATTACAAGGTTCATGAAAATATGACTGCATAAAATGTTCTATAGTTGAGAAATACATGAGAAGCCACTGACGGGGGCAGGGGTGGGGGGGGACCTCTCATGGCTCCATTAGCTGCCAAACAGAGAAGTAAAACATCTTCTTAGATGCGTATTTTCCAATTGTAAACGTCCTGCCAGCCGATAATGTCCCCTCTGTAGGGGACAATGTGATATTTGCAACCACTGGTGGTTCTTATGCTCTTTGAACTATAAACTATAAACCCTTTGTTTATCTAGGAGACTTAGCGTACCTAGAGTTAGGTACCTTTAAGTTTGTGTTCTCTGGAGATTAAAAAGAGGTAAGCTTGAGTTATTTTAAAGTTATGTTTCAACATATTAGAAATTTTAAAATCTTTAGGGATTTCAGAGCTTGGTGAACTTTCTTGGGTTCTGGGCCATGTATGAAAGCTGTAACTCATGCTATGTTATTTATCTTTTGTTATTGAAGGTACTTTTGAGGAGGAAATACCAGTATACCAATTGAAATTATTAGTTCAGAAAGTTAAGACTAGTATTCTCAAAACATTCTCCTAAAATTCATCTGATTGGGTGAACATGGCTGAGAATCATCTAAATTATGGTGGAGAGAGAGACTTCAATTCATATTAAGGGCGGACACAATAAAGATGAATGAAAGTGGTTTAACAAACAATTTTGGTTAAACCAAAACCATAAAGCAGCATGTAAGTACCTTAAAGCAATGTATGAGGCAGACCAATGACACACACTAGATCCATGCATCTAATAAACATGAGGCGCGTGCCCTAAGGATGCTCAGTTCAAATGAAATGAAGAATGTGATGAGGTGGCAACATGAGGTGAACCTGACAATGAGCAGAAAATGCTTTTTCTTCTGAGAGTCGGGAGTATCGTTACCTATTGTGGCCACTGGATCCTCTTTTAAAGGAGTAACCGGTTCAAAGACTGGAGTAGGAACTAGTCAAAAATCACAAAAACAAAATGAACAAAAAGCCCAATTCAACATGAAACTTATAAAAACCTACTATATTCATTTAAAACGAATCCTGGCAGAATAGAAGCATGTCTGAACGACACCTGAAACAGCCATGTTAACTCTGAACCAAGAGACTATGGTGTCTCTGCTCTTAGACGCGAACTCATCTCTTAGGAGAGAACCAAAAGCCGTGTAGGTGCAGGCCTGTAGGGTTGTCCTCATCCTCTTACGATCTGAGCCTACTTAGTGTGCCGAACAGACAGCTAAGATTTGGATACGGCTTGTGTCCTCTGAGGCCCAGTCCACAGGTACTGTTAGAAAGCAGTGGTACCTTTGGATGGTGGGATCTAGGGAACGGGTCTTAGATTATTGAGGGCATGAGATGGCTTGCACAACCCCTGCATAGTTCTGTATACCCTTTTGAGCTTTCCAGAGAAGATAAATGTAAGAGGAAAAAAGAAACTAGCTCTTCCAGTGCTCTTCATTCCTGGTTTGAAATATGATCACTTCCTAGATCTTCTATACACCTACCATATAGCACCACACCATGAGGTGATACAAGTTTTGGAACAGCCTTCACCACAGAACCTGTGATAGGCCGCTAAAATATGAGCATGCAAGCATTTGAACTAGACAAACCTCTCCTTTGTAAGTAGCCCATGCTAGTAGCTTTGTTATAAGTGAACAAAGCTAACTAATATCTAAACCAAGTCCGCTTCACTGAGAAGATATCCAAACTGAGCACTTAAGGGAACATTACAAGGGACAGCCCCTATTCCCACTAGCACAATCACATACTTGTTCTCATGTTCCCTGTGAATGCTTGGTAATGACTAGCCTAGCCAGAGTAACAACCACTGTAGAGAAAATCCTACCACGCAGAGCATAAGCACTCACTGCCCCATCCCCTGCCTTCTTCCTTATCTGAGTTATTGACCCCCAGTTGCCATTATGCTTTCTGTGAGAACTGCTTGGTTAGGCTGTCAGAATTCTCAACCCAGGACCTGCACATTTACCCAGTTCTGTCGGAGGAGCTGCGGGACTCTTTGTGGCTTGAGGTTTGGGATGTGGATAGCCTGGTTGTTGAGGCAGTTGGGGAACTAAAGGAAGAAAATATCAGGTTAATACAGGATTTGGGGTTTGAGAAATGGTGACTATGAATGCAGTTCTTATGGTTTCGTGAGCTTCAAGAAATTTCCCTTTTGAGCTTTGGAATATTTGTCTTTGTTTTGATACTGTGCTTTTTTTTTTGTCACTTGTACTTCTCTGAGAAACAAAACCCATGAAGAAATATGAATCTATATATCAAGAATATTTCCTATAGGTTCTCATAAGGGCTTCTGAGCAAGGAAATGCTCTAAAGATTTGCAGAATTATAGTATGCACATATGCAGGTGTGGGTGTTTCAGGCTACTGATAGTCCTCATAACTTCACCTGGCCAGTCTTGAATACATTTTCTACTTTCATCCGCATCAAAGCAAAGTTTTATCATTGCCTAAAATGTCAAAAACTAAACCATACAGTGAAAATGGAGAAATTCAGAGCTTAAAAAAGACCCCATCACATAATAAGATCTATACAAATTAACTCAGCCTAGAAGGTGCATTGATTCCCCTGTAGCCATGGACAGAGATGGCTAAAACCCGTAGCAAAACTGTGAATGTGATAAACATGATATACACAGAAGCAGAGACAGGACAAATCTAAGGTGTGATAGTGAGTCTATATGCTTATGTATATTATATAGTGTATTTTTCAATAAGTTGACTCTCATATAAACAAGATGTCTTTTTCACACACATAAACATATTAAGTAGTTGAATGGCCATAAGATACAGAAACTTTGTGAAGCAAAGGTCATAAGGGTGATAAATGAGAAGGAAATGCAGATACAGAAGAACATGGTATGCCATTACCTAATGTCACCTCTGGAGCCTCAGTTCTAATAACTGGTTCAAGGCTTGTAGCAGGAACTGGTTGAAAGAATAAAAGAAACCTTATGAATGCATAGAATGTTAGAAAATTCATCTTACCAGTAAAAAACATGGTTTCTTGGGCTCCAACCTTATTTTTAATGGTCTTAACTCTAGAGAAAAATGAATATTTTCTTTTTTCAAATACTTCTCTAAAGAATTAGTGTATACTCATTTGATTCACAGATTAGTACCAGCCTTTGGAGTCTTTGAGCATCTCCTTGAGATCAAGTCTAGAATCCTACTGCTATTCACTTTTAACTCATGAGAACCTATATAGAAAATATAACTTATCATCAGAGGAAGGCATCTGGGACTTTTATAAAAGGCGAAAAAATCAGAAAAACTTTGACCAATGCTAGATGCAATGAGCAGTTCAGATATTTGAATGTAAACAAAATGGTTCACAGACTCTATGGTGATTCACAATGACTGGTTAACACTTTCTGCCACAACAGATATAATGTTTGTATTTATATCCTCCCTTGAGTATGTGCTGGATACATGACTTACTAGAACCAGATAGAGAGAAACAGGTGTACAGGGTTATAAGGAGGCAAAGGAAAAAGGTAGGAAGTGTTAAGGTCACACTATAGAGTTTGTCTATGGTGTGTGTTCATAGCTATAAGAAAGTTGAAACCACACCCATTAAGAGGTAAAGTCTTTGGAGAGCACAGTTTCTGTTGGATTGTCAACTAATTGGTAAATAAAATACACCTCCTACTTCAGAGCCCTGGCCTGAGAAGGCTTAGAAAAGTGAGGTAAGCTCAATGAATAGAGATTGGAGCCAATCGTTTGGCTTAAACTATATTAATCAGTCGATCTTTAAGATGTGAATATAATCAGGAAGTAAGTAAATAAAATGGCCATTGGGAGACATAACTCTTAAGAAGAATCATAAGCTCCCTAGCTGTGTGGTATTCTCTTTGCAAACCAGGAGGTTTTACCATAAAGAGATATATAGAATACCCTCTAACACAGAATAAATCACAAACCACATATTTACCCAATATTGTCTGAGGTATTTCTGGATGGGGTGTGGTTTGAAGTCTGGGACGTGGACGGCGGACTTTTTTTGTTGTTGGAGCTGACGGAAGAAAATTTAGAATTAAGTAGGTGCTGATGAGTTCATAATCTCCTTCTAGGATGATATACCCTAAGGGTTGTATTTTTTAACCTTTAAGAGTTTGAGATAAGAGATCCTATCATTAGAGTTTGAACTTCTTTTCTCTAGTATATTAACAGATTTCTTTAATAACTGAAAATCCTCCAGAGACAAAAATCAATCAATAATTACATTTAAGAAATATGTTAGGAGCAATCCCTATTTTTTGAGCATGGCTCTAAACCAAAGATTGGTTATAACTCTACGTTAACACTAGTGGTGCAAATTTTGAACCAACTCTATAGTTATGCTTTTAATTAGACATGACTGGGCCTGGGGAAGTTCTGCACTTGGTGATTTACTAGAGTAAGTGTTTTTGAAAGTCACTGAAACAATTGCAGAGTCAAAACCAGGCACATAGAACTTGAATGCAGAAAGCAAACTTCTCATATGCACTTCACTGTTCCACCATTAGGGCTTTATCAGAGGCCTAAAGGAGAGCCAGGTATCACAACTATTCAAGGAGACTCAGCCTGACAGGATACAATTTCAAGGCAGCATATAGATCAATCAGATAGCTGTCTTGGATTTAAGTCAAGATTCCTTTCTTTTGAAAAGTAAGAAAAATTTCGATACTTTGAGATGAGTCCTGTAGCAGGGTGACACTAGGAGTGTTATCATCTTTTCAGCAACCACGGCAAAACTCATTGGTGAAGATAAACAAGTACCCACAGTAGGATATAAAGAACCATTACCTAAGGGTGGCTCAGGAGTGATAGGTCCCAAGTCTGCTGTGAGAAATGATCAAAGGCAATTTAAAACAAAGAAATGATAAACCCAGCAGAAAATTCACCAAATTCTCCCCAATATGAGGTTTACCAGAGTAGTAGTGGTTTTATAGTTAACATGACAACAACGAATTCCAAAAACTTTAAAGTTTCTATATAAGAGTCCACAGATATTTGTACAACATGACTCTATCCTTGGCATTTATACATAGTTAATGGCAATTTGCTTGTTTATCTACAGGGTTAGCTATAAGTTTTGGTTGTTTTTATGTTGAAAAGTCACTGAAACAACTGCATATAGTTGTGACAGTTTCTATCACAACTATAATGTGATAGAAAATTGTTTAGACAAATGTTATACATGAATAAGATAATATGAGAACAATTATGATAAATAAAAATTATGATAAATTAATGTGAAACCCAATTATGGTAAGACTATATACTGGCAAACAAATACTAGAGCCATGACAAATTATGATTATTGATATATTCAAGGAAACACAGTGAATATTAACTGCACTGTACTGAAGAAAAATTAGACAATGCTTGATTTTGTTGAGAGTCTACTTTGAGAAAAAGATGAAGACCTATGTTTGAGCAGAATCAAAAAACGAGCTAGCCCTGGAAGGTCAGTTAGTCCGTGGAACTTGTTACTTCACGTCTTCATTATCAAGGCAGAAAAGGCCTGGCTCTGAACAGTAGCAGGATATGCCAATGGGCTCAAAGCAACCACTGAAGTTGGGCATCTGCAATCTTCTTTGTCGACTTTCCAAATATAACATCATTGTTCAACTAAGCAAATATTACCCTTCTCAGTCAGGCTACACTCCTAGTTCCTGTCTTTCTATTGTCTTTCCCCCCCACCCTCCAAGGCACCTTCTTGTCTCTGTTTGTAGGACTCAAGGCCCATTCTTGCTGGCAAATCTACAAAGGCTAAAGGTTCAAATTACATATATCAGTCCATATATACATTTTTTAAACTGAAGAACTCATTTATGTGCCTATCAGTTGGTAACAGTGTTTATGTGCCTAACAGTGGCTACCTGTTGCTACCCCGTATCCTTTACTCCCATTCATGAGAGCTGTTTCTTTGGTCATCTAAGTCACTTGTTACCTCTAGTGCATAGCTCACAAGATGCTAATGAGGCATTTCATCAAATAAACTAAATAGTGTTTTTTTTTTCCCCAATGTATAATCAAAGAGCAACGTGTAATTAAATGTCAGAGGAAGAAAACAAAAAAGATTCTCAGGAATCAAGGAATTCCTCGTGAAAACAGCACAGGAAAGTCTAGGGATTGGTCAGAATACCATGCTAGTAGTAGCTGCTTCCTAAGGCTTAAGCCTTCACCCTTAATTGCATGTGTAGCTAACACTTTGCTCATACCCAGAGCAGAGTTACATGAGCCAAGAACCACATTTACCTGGTTTAGTCTGAGGTAGCTTTGGGCTTGGAGTGGTTTTATGTTTGGGACGTTGATGGCGAGTTCCTGGTCTTGATGGTTTTGGAGCTAGAGAAAGCAATGTAGTTATTGTGATTGCTTGAGTTTAAGACTAAAGAAAGATGAACATGCAGAGGTAAGTTTTCTGAGACCTCAGATTCTGAGTTAGAGGAAAAAAGTCTCTTGGCTTTGGAATTATTTCTTAGTAATATGTATGTGAAACTGTTTTGGTCAGCTGACCATTGAGACAGAGTGTATGACATTGGTTTTTATTGTTCTGAAAACTTAATTGTTAGTTGCTAGCATCAGAGCAGTTTCAGACGGAAAGAGGGTCAGATGCATGGTATGTTATCACATCAGAGACACCTGGGCTAAGCTGCTGTGGGATTGTCCTTAGAAAGACTCAGTTTCTGGATACAATCCATAAAATTAGCATTTTATATGTGTTTTACACTTTCTAAAATCCCTTGCATACAATGAAAGTCTTTCATATCTTCAAAATAAAAACAACTCAAGAACCATAGCTTAAGGGGTAGGCACTTTGACATTTTGTCTTTAATGTAGACTACTGAGTACTGAGTAGACTCATAGGCTTTGTAAAACATGTAAAGCAAGATATCGGGCATGGGGGGGTGATATCTACAGGAGCTGCAGAGAGACATATAACTAAGGAACATGCTTTAAGTACCCTTGACATATTTAAAATGTGAAATACAGTTAATGGTAAGACATTTTTGTGAAAGAAACGTGCCCAGATCCAGATAGATAATAAGCAGAGAATGTAAAGACTGAAAACGAAGGTGAAGACTAGAAGGTCATGACCTAATGTTGTCACGGATGCCTTGGTTCTCATAATTACAGGTTCAATGTCTGAAGTAGTAACTGGCCAAAAGCAATACATGACAGAAATTAAGAAATATACAAAGTAATTTATCTTAAGGGTGAACTATTTTAAGCCTGTTATTTTTCCTTAAGGGAATAAGCGATAGTTTATTTTACAGATATTTTGAATGACCGTGACCCAGAAATACACATTTATATTACCCTCAAATTCCATGTTTCAATATGGAAACAATCTCATGAAGGTTTTATAGAACAAAGAAAGTCATAAATCCAGGCAATTTCAAATACATTGGTGGGTATATTAGAGAGGTAGGCACAGCAAAATTGAGGAAGCTTTTCTAGAGGTCCAATATGCTATCTGATAACATTCTTAATTTTTGGATTGGTGGAAGAAGTCACAAGAGGTTAGTTCTGACACAGATGTGATCAAGGAATGTAAGACTGCTATGCTCAAAAGCATTTGTAAGGTCTAGGGAAACCCTGTTACTGCCAGTAACTGGCCATATCCTCGGCCCACTTATACTACAAGACACTCCTACCATCTTCACCCAGAATGGCTGTGAAGAACTGAAAGTATTTTCCTATATTTGACCATCTATATTCTGACACTGTTGCTCTATAGTTGTATAATGTGGTAAACTAACTTATTCTGAAAATGGCTATGGAGGATCTTCTGTTGTATTTCAAACACATTCACCACCATTATTTTTGATGGCTGTTAGAAGAGGAAAAGTATTGTCAACTGTATCATTTTCCGAAGATCTGTGACAAGCACACAGATGTAAACCGACGGCCTTCTCTTTATAGCAAATGTGTTGCTTGCTATGTTTCTGTGTTTACTTATCTCAAGTGGATAGTTTACATATAATTATCCAGCGTGGAAACAGATATGGAGGACTGGCAATATTGCTCAACAAAGGATCCCTGGTGTTAGCACAAATAAAAACTTAGTTTTAATTCTCAGACTCTCCCAACTGAAAGAATAAAGCTAATTCAGAATAAAGGGGAAATCATACAACTTTTTATCTCAGTATATGTGATTTCTATAAATGAAACAAATCTTCATAGACAAGAAATGTAGAATTACAATTCTGGTATTAAATCAGCATCTCTTTGTATTTTTCTTTTCATCAAATCTAGGAGTTTGCATGTAAGTTTCGATTTTCTCATAATCAAAAGTCCTCTTGGTATAGAGATTGACTTTCCCTGATTGTTCAGGGAACCAAAGCATGAGGCTGGATGAAAAGGAATCAGGGATCAGCGTCCAAATTAGTGACACACGGAGACGAGGAAGGAAGCTAGGACAAGACGATGAAGTCATTGTTAGGACTTCTCACAAGACGCATGTCACAGCAGAAAGGTCCACTCACATTTGAATATTGTGGAATCCAGGAAGAAAGGACCATTATCAGAACTGATGAGCCATCATCCAAGCTCTACCCAACTTTATGGTCTCACGCGCATGCAAGGAAAGCTTCGGGAAGTCCCTGCTTTGAAAGATGGATGGACAGAGCCCTCTGGATTTGGGCAGAATTAGGCGCTGCAAGCAATCTGTTTGACTCTGAAGGTCAAAGGAAGGATAACATCCAGGTGCTTTTAGCTGAGCAGATGTGAGAATGCCTAGCATCGTGTTAAAAAAATGGCCTCTGACCAGTATAGCAAGAAACAAACAGGACAAGTGATGATGATGAATGATGATGAAACTGAACATACAGATGATGAGAGAGATGAGAGGCGGACTCTCGGGGAAACATGAGTAGGAAGACAAGTGTAACCTATGGCTAGGGCAGGGGCTTCACTTCCAAATGTGACCGGCTCATGGGCTGCAGCATCAAATGTAAGAGACAGACGAAGAGAAAACAACCTTAAGTACTTGCGATATTTAGTTCACAGATAGAGAGCACACTGATTTCTTGATGTAGACTGATTTCTTGATAGGCTTAATCTATCATGAGAAGATCTCTTGGTTAATGTGAGTTTATACTGGTTGGAATCTTAGGAGAAGTTTTCAGTTGTAAAATAGAATTTTCAAAACTGTCATATGCTTTTTTAAGTGTTGTAGAAAACCACCCAGTTACCATTTAAGATATCAACAGATAGTTCAAAGGAAGCCAATCTCTATGTGGTTAGCCTTTCAGTTGTGCCCATTACAGAGGAACACATGTTCCCTCCTGTGTGCAGTATCTGAAAATAGCTAGCAAAATCACTCTAGATTGTCACAGATGCAGGAAAATTCAACTTCTGTTCATTATCAACTCAGAAAGGCCTAAAAGTGCTTTGTATAACACATGGGATATATAAGATTATCAGATATAAAATATTATTTCCTATACACAATGTGAATACTTTCAGAAGACAGAACAAAGTAACAGTACTCTGTAATATTATTAGTTTCATATAGAAACCCTTTCAATGACATTTCCAAATATAAAAGTGTGTTAAACTAGGACAATGGGAATTATGTTTACGAATTTAGTTGGTGGTATATCAGGTGTGGCTTTGGGTTTACAAAGCAATCGCTTCCCGGGGTATTACAATTAGTTAAGCTGTGAATGTGCTTAACTTAAATCAATAGCACATGCATACTCTTTCCCCATGTACATGCTAAGAAATTGGAAATGGAAGGCATTAATTACCAGGCTTGATTTGGGGTACCTCTGGCTGGCGTGTGGCTTTAGGTCTCTGGGGTGGTTTGGGAACTAGAAGAGAAGGTTTTAAAGTTAGCATAATGGTCATAGTTGTGACTGTCAAAATTAAGGATGTATAAGCTGAGAAACACTCTGTGTAGACTCAGTTCAATATAAAAACAGTCCCTGGGATGGTGGGATGGATACTCAGTGTAGCTCTCCATTTGTACCATTAGTTTTCCATGGAAGAACAAACTTAAGAAAATGCCTAAAATGTTTCTTTGAGTCAAAGTACTATCATAGGACTTTCTTCTTGAATGCACTATTTAAGGACTAAGTGTATCATTTTTACTGCTTTGCTTTTCCTTTGGTATGAAACAGTAAGTTAGGGAATTTCAAAGTTGCTCAAGAAGAAACCTGGAAAAGCACCCATAAACATCTGCTATTAACACAAGAAATAGTGACACATGGCTAACGATTTGGGGGAATTTCTTAAAATGATCAGAGGCAAACTGAATTCTGTGAAGTTACAGTAAAACAAGTATAGTCACAGTATTAGCACTACAAAGAATAACACTTTTCTTGGAACACTGAATGTTCTCAAGTTGCAGAGACAAACCACCAGTTTCATACTGGACCCCAGATTGTAATCAGCTTATGGTATCCAAACATACTAAAAACATTCACCAGTGGGAAATGAAACTGGAAAAATGTATGCCATTTGTTTAGTCCAGGATGACCACAGACATCTGTGAGGAAGAACAGATGGCTCTCTGAACAGACCAGGACATGTGACTGAAGGACAGAGGGTCACCAGAGAATGGGGAAGCCGTCTGCAAGCCCACAGAGCTCCCCTCCGCGCGTGGAGCAGATTGTACTGGAAGACTTCACCAGTCCCAGGCTCTTTCCACCCACACAGGATAGGAGAGACAGCATGGTTGATGGTGTGATGGCGGGAGAGAACGTCAGTCATGCATGGGTTGGAGACCAGGAGAAGCAAAAGTGACAAGACAGCAAGAGACGATGCAGAATTACCAATTGTGGGTACCAAGATCTCCGGTGCGGCAGTGGCAGGTTCAAGAGCTATGGAAGCAAAACACCAGGAACACTAATTATACCATGGAGTGACATCCCGAGGAAGGCTGTCCTGTGTCCTAAGGCGGAAGCTGCACACAAAGTCTTTTTCTGAACATAATTCCCCTTTTGCTTTCCCTATTCTATCCACTCTTGCTTTCCCATACCTCAGCTGTCCTTCATATGAACCTGCTGTAAGACTCTAAGGATTCTTAATAATCCGCCTAGTGGGCCTGCTTTTCACATTGTACAGTTACTAATCACACGTTAAGACATGGGTACATCATTGAAAATATGAATGTGGAGAGTAGATATGAAGATCTCAAGTGTACCAACCAACCATATTGTTTCCCAAAGCCCGGCTGTCTGGAGTGGGTGGCAGCCAACAACCCCGAAGCTGCATCACTGCATCTATGGTAACCAGAACCCTAAACATCACATTTACCAGGTTTGGACTTGGGTACTTCTGGACTACGTGTGGTTTTAGGACGGGGGCGGCGACCTGGTTTTTTGGTCTTGTGTGGAGCTAAAGAAAGGAAAATTTCTGGTTAGCAGAGAAAGGGTAATGCTAGAAATAGAGAGTGAAGGTTACACGAAGTTTAGTCGCTATTTAAACCTCCCGATTCACTCTGGACACATTCTGTTCTGCCATTTTTTCTTGGAATGCTTTTATTTCTTCAGATGTGTCCAAGGAGTGCCCCCCCATTCCTTTTACCAAAACCCTTGTCCTAATTTGGCTTTCTATTGAGGAGTATAGACCAAAAGCAACTTGGTGAAGATTTGACTCAAATTTCCAAGCCCCAGCCTATCCCTCAGGGAAGCCATAGCAGGGGCAGGGGCAGGGGTAGGGGCAGGCTCCTAGGAGGGATGCCTGGCCTGCCCCTGCAGCATTTTCTGTTGGCCTTTTTCCCCTTAATTTATTCTTTTGTTTACTTTATGTCTCGGGTGCTTTGCCATTTTCTTTCTTTTTTTTAAATTATTGGATATATTCTATATTTATAATTCATTTCCCTTTTTCTGGTTCTCCACCCCCCAAAGGTCCCACATTTATCATCACCCAGTTACATAGAATGTGGAGTTTAGTTAGTGTGGGATTTTTTATGTTGTTTTGCTCTCTCTCTCTCTCTCTCTCTCTCTCTCACTCTCTCATTCTCTCTCTCTCTCTCTCTCTCTCTCTCTGTCTCTCTCTCATTCTCTCTCTCTCTCTCTCTCTCTCTCTCTCTCTCTCATTCTCTCTCTCTCTCTCTCTCTCTCTGCCTGTCTCCTTCCCTCCCTTCCTCCCTCTCCCCCTCCCTTTTTCCCCTTTCTCTTTAGAGTTTGCCAAAGATTTATAAATTTCCCAAAAGATCTCCTTATTCTCCCACTTTGAGACAGACATAGGAAAAAAAATCTCAAAATTAGTGTACAGTTTAGACGAGATGCTCACACAAAAGTTTTGAAGCTATACTATCAGGAGGAACATGAGGAAGATTGATTTTCAGAAGCACTAAGAATTAAAATTAAAATTTGGCTTAATATTTGAAAGTAGGAGTTTTTTTTCTTCTACTTAGCATTAAAGAACTCATATGTAAACAATAGGGCAAAAACATCTTGAATTTCAAAATTGTGTCAAGGGGAAACTTTTTTTAAAAAAATGAGACATATTTATAGGCTAGAGGTAGTGTAAGATTTTAAAATTTTATGAATAATGAAGACTATAAAAGCTAATGGATACTGATGTATTATTATTACTCTCTGAGCATGAATCTGAAGGAGTCACCCACTCAGTAATTGTTACTGACACTTTCTCAGGGCTCTGGGTCCTGAAACCACATGCAAAATTATCAAGGGGAAATCAAATCAAGGGAAAAATGAATGCAAAAATGGACTGAACTGTGGGATAGGCTCCATTTTTAACTTCCAGTTTGAGCAAATTATGAGTGGTGAAATTTTATCCACATGAGATTTCTACTAAAATCAATTCCTGAGGTTTTAGACAAAAAAAAAAAATGAATAAAAATGTAGCCAGCTAAAGTTTGGAGAAGGAAATGGAAAAAGGGCAGAGGCCTGAGCCCTTGGAAGCTGTGGAAGTAATCCGCTAGGCGGGAGCTTGTGTTGTGAAGGAAACTGTGTGTCACTGGCTAGGTGGCAGCAGGACGGGTCTGTTCTCTGGTTTTCTTTTTTCTCTTTTGAAAAAAAAAAAAAAAAAGAAGCTATAAGCATTAGCTTTGTTGTTCCTTTTTCTTTTTTCTCCTTTCCCGACTTCTAATGGATTATTATCTGGTGACACATCAGAATTTTCAGATCTGGAACAATTGTCTCGCTTTTCAAGAAAGTCTGCAAATGTTAGCGCTTTGAAAAGGGAGAGGGGAAAAATCCACCTCCCAAAAGGGAAGCACAACTCTGCTGTGGACGCCAGGAGTCTCCACTGGAAATAACAGGTTAGAAGCAACTAAGGAAAATCTTGAATATGATAGATCACATCCAAGGTAGCATGGCTTTCATGGGTGTCCCAGAGCCTCTGGTCAGCCAAGCCCAGGCACAGGGTTGATTTTCTTGCAAAAACAGCTGCAAAAAAACTAATCTGAAGAAGAATTGAGTATTTTTAAAGTAAAGCAAATCTAAGGACAAAAGTTGAACACAGAAAGCGATACAGGCCGTTCTTCGACTTTGATTCAAAGAAGCATCTTTACCCTTTGTTGATTGTGCAGACGGTCGAATCTCAGGCTCTGGGGCTGCAATGAAAGCAAGCAGTGTCAGAGCAGGGCTGAGGGGCTCACCTAAGGCAGAAACTAAACGTTCTTTACCATAAGACATGTTCGCTTACTCCTCGATGAAGGTGGAGCCTATTCCAGCTTGGGATATTGAGGTTCATTGCCCTCATATCCATTGCATAAACCCCAGCAAAAGAGTTAAGAATCCTCATGTGTCCCACTGATCTTTGCTCTTACCACAAATGTCTGATGGCTGTCTCGGGGGTGGGGTGGGGTGGGGTGGGGTGGGGTGGGGTGGGGTGGGGTGGGGGGTGTTCTGAAGTTCTTGCCACCTGCCATTTTGTTTCCTACAGAGCAGCCATGTTCAACCCAGGAAGTGAGAAGAAGGCAATGTACCATCCTCTAATGCCTGCCCACTGTTAGTTTTGAACGATATCCAGCTCGGCTGGACCTCGTGTTCTTTCACAAAAGATAAGAAACTGAAGGGTAAAAAAGGGCCACGAGTGTGCATATGGTACTACCCGTGGTTACGAGTACATATTGCTAGTAAACAAAATCCTCTTGGTTGGCAAATCCATATGTGTCCAAGTATGGTCTCAGGTTTTATGAACTGCTTAACAAATTAAATAACCTCTTATGATAAATAACAAACCCTCTGATGGTCAAACAAGAAGTGCGCAAGCTATTCTGTTTTTTGCTGATGACAGTTTGGTGGCGTTTATTATGTCTGGAAAAAGAACTACAGGCTCTTTCCAGTAGTTTTTGTATTTTTCTACTCAATAAAAAAATTTCTTTCAAGAAGATAATGAAAATTAGTTTTATTTGTCAAGCTAGGGGAGAGGGGTAAGAACTTTTATTTCTTATAAAAAGAAATTAATCTAGTTGGCACCCATTGGCTTTCATTACAACATAAACTCTCCTCCTATTTATACAGCTCGGATAGTAGTTTGTCTGACTTAACCCTGATAATTCTGAATGAGAGAGTGGCAGGTTTGGAAGACACAAGGAGTGACTGGGAGGAAAAGCGACAATAGATGTTTTTACATAGCAGCTTTCTAGGAACTCAGTGACTTGCTTTCAGAACTCAAAGATAGTAATCCAGAGCCAAGGGTGATACCACACTGTGCACTAACACAGAAGGGTGACAGTTCTCATTGTATGGGACAGACAGGGAGTTGGGGGGGAAGGCAGAGGCTCTGGTTTTCAGACATGTGCTGGGTTATGCCTATAAAATAAGCCAAAACCAAATGAGAAGCTTCACTGACTAACCCAACCACCAAGCAAAAGCAGCTCATGTGGAAAGCGAAATGGAAAAGCAGGCATTTGAGGAGAGCTGGGAAAGGCAGGGAGGGGATTCTTCACACCAGAAGTCTGTGGTGGTTAACATGCCCTTGTGAACTCTAGCTAGAAACAGAAACCTCTGCAGAGCTCAAATAACACCAAACGTCTGTGGCTAAGGAAATGCTTTGCAGAGATCTGGCCCATGTTCTAGCCGACTTGGGTCACACACTGTCCCTTACTGTGAGGTTTGAGTGATCCTGACTGTGATCTAGAGAGGGAGAGGACCCGAGGCTGTGACAACCAACGCTTAGAAATCAAAGGAACAAAACCATACCAGCTTCCAGGTAAAAGTTCTGGCCAAAAAAAAATCCCCAAAACATAACAAAAAAAATCAAATTAAGTGTCTATTTGAACATTTTAAAGAGTAACAGTATGACCTCTAATTTAACTTACTTCTAATAATATGACTTATCATAAATAAATGTCAAACAAAATTTATAGGCAGTTTTCGATGCTTTCCAACGTTATTGTGAAATTAACAGACATAATTAATGAGGAGGACTATTTAGTTTGCTAGCCAAAAATCACACAGCACGGTTCCCCATCTGCCCGGCTTATTTATGCTCCTCCTACTTGGAATGCAGCATAAATAGTCACATTCTCAAGCTAAACCTAAGAATTATTTTTAAAACGGATATGCATCAATTCCTGACCACTTCAGCTGAGAAAGCTCTTCATTCAAACTGCCGGGACGCTTGATTTCTAATACTCTGGGCTTCTTGGTTTGGCAACCTTAGCCAGGGTCACTCACACACTTGCCCATGCTTCTAAGTCGGTGGTTCTCGGCCTTCCTAATGCTGGCAACCCTTTAATACAGTTCCTCATGCTGCGGTGACCCTACCCATAAGATTATCTTTGTTTCTACTTCCTAGCTGTAACATTGCTACTTTTATGAACCGTGAGGTACATATCTGATCTGCAGGATACTGGATATATGGCCCCTGGAAAGTGTTATTTAACTCCCCTGAAGGGGTTGTGACCCAGAGGTTGAGAACGCCATTCTGTGTCCCGCAGCCCTGCCACCTGCATCTGGAGACCCAGCCACATACATTCAGTTTTCTTAGCAGTTGCTTTTGTTGCCTTACACCATCATGAAAATGAATCGTGACTGCTTAAGCAGGAAATATCTTGCTTTAATAACTGCTGCAGAAACACACCAAGAATGGCAATCCAAGCTGAAATCCCCTAACAGCAGAGTTAGAACGCACTTTCTCTAGAGCTAAAGGGTTAACATTTATATGACAATGACACTAAGAACCACCAGAGCTCTCCGCAGCTTTTATAAGTTGATATCCAAGACGGTTGCATAAATTCCAGATAAACTGGAAAAGGCGGATATAAGATCATTCAGAATATTCCACCGTCCCTAAATAGGTGCTTCTACCCAAGAGCCTTCTAGACTTTAGAAAAACAGCATAAAATCTTGTGAGAAGTAAACAGAATGTAAAAACCTTGACTAAGAAGGCTTGGCACGTTCAAGAAATAGCTCTTTTTGGCCCTGCAACACGAACTGAGGCGCTCCAAACAAACAGGGTTCTTAGAAGATGGAACCCATGCCCGCCCTGCCAGCTTAAAGGCTGTTATTCAGAATTCCAGTCAACTATGGTACTGGAAAGAATGCTGAAATACAGACAAGGGACCCTCACTCATCCCCGTGGCTGTATTTCTGGGTTCTCTGTGTGATGGTCATGAACATAACTGTCTGTCACAAAGTTCAGAGCAACACTATGATAATGCCAAAGGGCCTGGTTATGCTGAGGTCATCTGGTTGAGTTTTCGCACTTTCCATGGAAAAACTGCATCAGATACATCATATAAATTGGAACTTCTCAAGCCAGAGAGTTGCGTAAATCAATTTGTCAGCATTGTTTTTAGAACACTACAACTGAGGATCAGAGAAACTATCACGTATTCAGAGAAACTATCATGTATGGTGTCAGTTCTAGACTGAGAGACTATTTTAAATTTCAGAGAAATTAATTATATTTTACTGAGTTAAAAATAAACAAAATAGCTAACAGATTCCTGTGTTGGCATATAAAAACCATAAGAGATAAATCTAATACTAACACTAAAAAAGTGGAATGAATTTGTCAGCTTGGAAGATTTTGGAAATATTCCATTAAAAGAATATTTCATACTCTAGGCCCAGAGAATCACTTATGGAGGAGTATTTCTGCTTTCCAGTAATTACTCAAAGACTGGTTTTAATATATGTTCAATTATTCCTCACTTTTACTTCATATTTCCTAGAATATGGGGCTATGTCTTGATGTGAGGAATTGATTGATAGGCATAATCCTATGATCCAAAACACAAAGAAATTTCACTGAAGCCATGTTAAAAGTCAACTTTTCATAGAACGCCTAAGTTGAGTTTGAAGGTGTTTTCCAAAAAAGCCTCAAGAACTGTGTGTGCCATCCTGCAAAGAGCAGTAGCAGTACCTATCCCGGACTGGCCATAGACAACATCTGAATCTGAGCTCGGATCTACAAACTCCAGGGCCAACTATTCACAGCCAAAGTAGCTATAGAACCTATGCAGTCTGTGAGTTACTTAGCATCTCCCAAATGAGCAATTAGAACAAACAGCCTTTGGCAGCTTACAAAAGAGCCAGGGTGCAGCATCTTCTCTCCATAGTGAGAAGAAGGAACAGATAAAGCACTGAGTAGAATCAGGATGTTTAGAAATCTCAGAGTATTTGTCCTTGGACTTGTAGTTCTTTCTGGTAACAGGAAGGAAAAATTAACAATGTAGAGATAGTAAAATCTCCTTCAAGAACAGAGTGACCTCTCAAAACCCTGCCATATCCAGTAGTCAGCTGTAAAGTATGCACTGAACAAAATTTGAAGGAAAGAATTTCTGAACTACCACAATACATATAGGTCATAAAAAATATTTACATTGCAAAGTAAGAGGAGTAAGTCAGCTCTCTGAGCAAGTACCTGGGCATACTACTAGGCAGTGAAAACAGTCACCCCCAAGTTGATAAATCAGCTGCTATGGCTGTTTTCTCTTCCTCTTTCTACCACAGAAATCCTACAAATATTTTAAGGCTCACAGCTGCAACTCAATCTTTCTTGGAGCTTCTATATAAGCACTACAAGCTGAAGTTTTGTATCTTATGTTTTATTTTCATTATTATTACTCTTGGGGTTATAAGAAACCCAAAGACCAGAATAACATCCTCTCTACATCAGCACGCTTTAGGGCAGTGTTTCGCAACCGTCCTAGAGTTATGACCCTTTATGTTGTGGTGATCCCCAACCACAAAATTATTTTCCTTGCTACTTCATAACCGTAATTTGCTACTGTTATGAATCATAATATAAATATCTGTGTTTTCTGATGGTTTTAAGCAGCCCCTGTGAGGGGGTCATTGGATCCCTAAAGGAGCCATGACCTACAGGTTGAGAACCACTGCCCTAAAGCAAAAATAAAAGATGCTTCAATGCAATGTATACCCAGAGTAGAGTAGATATTTCACACTGGGAGCTGTGGTAGCAGACCTGTTCCCCTGCTTATCTTCAAATCTAGAGGCACTTTATTGGAGACCCCCACTTTCTCTTTTATATTACCGTTAGTTATTTTTAAATTTTGTGAAGAAACTGTCCTACAGAGAAATATAATTTTCTTTTAACTCTTGGAGAAGAGTGTGATCTATTTGGGTTTAAGTAATTTGAAAAATTTAAAGAGACATTTATTTACCGGGTTTGACTCTTGGCGGTTTGGGTGTTGACTGTCGTTTGGGAGTGGAAGGGATAGATGTAGTTTGCGGAGGAGCTGCAAGAAGAGTTAATACAGCTTTGGTAAGTGATACTTCACAAAGGTCGGCCACACTGTGCCTGCAAACATAAATATGCAACCCTACTGAATGCAAGAATGACTACATAGTTCTCCTTGTATTCCTAGATGCCCATGCTGTGTGTGCTTTCTACAGTGTACATACTCAATAAGTTTAAGTGCTCCCAGGGCCCAAAATAATCATGTTTCAATAAAGTAGTGTTTAGATTTCTACTTGAGGAAAAATACTACTCAAATAAAGGTACTGGAAACTGAGCATAGATTATAACATATGTTATACAATATTTATATGATTTATATGATATTTTGGATTTATAGAATGGGAAGAATCTTCAGAACACCTTTATCTTGCAGTTCATTGGCATCTTCACCAGACACGAATGAACTCCATTATTTAATCTTCTTTTATATGACATGAGCTTTCTCATATCTTTTTTCAGCCTATCCGGGACTGCGGCACTACATGGTTCTTTCTGAACTACCATGGATGGATGAATGCTACCACTGTGCTCAAGAGAAAGAAATACACTTAAAACAATTCTCACTTGCTTCTGCTATATTTTTATGGTCAGCAAAGTTGAAAGCAATCAAGAAAACTACTTCTCAAAATATATAGTCATCAGAATTGTCCAAATCACTTGAGGTTTGTCATAAGACTAACTACGGATAACTCAACTTCTTGAAGAATCCCATGGTAAAGAAAGAAAGGAAATGATTATTCATTGAAACATTCAAAGGCAAATGTCACTGGTTCTTCACTGTCACTTTACCTGTCCTTTCCAAGCACACAACTACACAAATGATATCAGTTACCGGCTGTTGTAGGTCGCGCTTCAGGACTGGTGAAGATTTCCGCATTTCGGGATTCAAATGATGCTTCGCTTGGAGCTGGAAGCATAAACACCCCACCCCATGAAGCGATCTCAGTTAAAGTGAGTCTCTTAGGACTTTCAACATGCTTTCAGATGGCATAATTTGCATGCTAGACAGATGAGACAAGATGCGCGCTGTCCTCAGCTGGTGGATAACGCTGTGATGTAAAGCAGGGAAAAGCTAGAATGCTAACTGCTCAGAACAGGCAAAGCTGGTCCATGAAAACGAGGGGACGCAAGCCATAAGCACAGGGCAAAGAGATGCTGCAGATGACGAAGATGCCCATGCAGTCTTTGAAGGTTTTTTTTTGTTTTGTTTTGTAGTTCGTTCATTTAGTATGAGAGAAATACATAAAATGGAATATAAAAGATGCCTGTATAAAAAATGTATCATTCATCTATGTTCAGAAATAGAAAAGAGGTAAATGGTTAGATGAAATGAGATGGAAGGGTCATTTTGGAAGAAAGGCATCCACATGGGTTATGGAACTTTTAATGGAAAACAAAGCACAGTTTTTCTGTTAAAAACATTACCCAGTGTTGCCCTTGGCTGCTCGGCAGTTCTAGAAGTTTGAGGTGGGACAAAGTCCAGAATAGGATCACTTGTTGCTGTTGGAATAAATGTCAACATTTATAAAGGGAATAGAAGTTCCTGGGGATAAAATACAAACTCCTGAGTAAGAAGCGGCGCCCCATGAAAGGAAAATATCAAGGATTCTTGAGGGATTGCTAGCCAATGCTTTAAGCCAGTGATTCAATAAGAACCAAAGATGGCCCCGCTCTGCACAACACACATCACTGAAATATCAGAACCAGTGATAAAACAGCCATGCCATTCAACTTATTTTCAGTTATCTTTTTTTCTAGTTTCTTCCCTTATTTCATAACGGCTAATGGAACCTACTATGAGGATTCAGTTTTATTACTTCTTAATTTTCTACTGCATAAAATTATCTTTGCTTTTCATGCAAATAATGTTAAGACTATACATAAACACATACCAGATGCCTATCTATGTTTGACGGATACCAGTCTGACATTTAGTTCTCCGGGTCTGGTTAAGGAGATGCTTGATACACATTTGCTAAGAGAAACTGCTGGACTTAGCTCAACACTGTGGACGGGTCAGTAAGTGAATGTAAAACTTAGACACAACTGAAGTGTAACAAACAAGTGGTGTTCCCATCCTAACATGGGGATTCTCAGCTTTTCTTGGGTACAACTATTGGCACCCAAGAAAGCTTAGTTGTGAGAGGCCAAGGTGCACAGCAGGGTATCCTCAAGTCTCTATATTCTAGATGTAGATGCACCTCCTCCAGTAGTTAAGATCTAGTAGTTAAGACACATTGCATGTGTCTCTATGCAATGTCCCTGTGAAAAGGAGAGATCCCAAAACATCCCCATTTGAGAATCACTGCCCTATGGAGTGCTCTCTAGGAATACAAAATATTTTTAGGATGTTGCCAGACCAAAGAATAAGATGCCATTACGTTACTTTCCTCATCTATCTTGTGCTCTCCTTTTGTGTGACAGAGTTTGTTTACTGATAAAAATAATGAGTAATCCCCAATGGGAGGTATGCACAGGAGCTGTCTCCCTGACACAGATGGAGATAGCTACTCCTTGCTGTGGAACTCTGGGGAACACACTTCTTCATCCTACAAAAACTAGAGAGCAACCACTAGGTAGAAGAAGCCCTAGGATCCAAAGGCATTCTTGAAAGGTTGGGTATACCTGCGTGAGGCTCTACTTCAGTCTCATCGGAAGTTGCTGAGCTTGAGATAACGTCATAAGTTGCTTAAAAATAGAAAGGTAAAACAAAAGGCATGTTAATTTTGTGACGTTACGCATGATTACCTGACATACTTTAGTGGTGGCTAGAGCACAGTTTAACATAGGTGCTAAGTTCCGGAGCTCTTGGACTCCTCACGACTGACTGAGCTGACAGTCACCACTTCTGTCTTAGCTGCAGGAGTTTACCATGCCATGGCCCTGGCCCCGAAATGCTGTGAACAGTTTTGTCCTTTGTTTAGAATGAAGCGATGCCAGCTTTAAATCAAAGAGCTTCGAAAAGCGTAAACAGAAATCTGATAGTCACGAGGCAGCTAGGGCAGAGGCTTCTAAAGAAGGAAAGAGAAGGCACCTTGAATTTGTAGAATCCATTCCTTAATCTTTCTACTTAGCTACAGTGTCTGGTAGGGTACCTGAGGAACAAATGGCACTTAAAAGTTCACATTGTCTCATGCATTAACCTTTTTACCCTTGTTACCATCCCCGAGATAGAGGCGAGACAGGTATTGCTACCAGTTTGACCATTTTCTAGACAATAAAGTTGTTTGTAGTGGTAACCATAATTGCTGTATCCACATGCGGGGATTGTTGACCAAGTGCACTTTTACCCTGATATCAGAGCTAAGGACAGTGGGCCTAAGACCAGGGCATATTTGGCACCACCTCTCTTGGTTTTATTTAGAGGCAACTTTCTACATTCCTCCATAGAGTCACGATCCCTTCTACAAGATGGGTGGATTTGAAAGCAGATTTTTACATTCTGTATAAAAGGAAGAAAATGGGATGCATTCAAATGTAACTATTTTGATATAGGGATGAATTTCATGTTCACATAAAAGAACTTTCAAGTGAACACAGTACTGAAAATCTTCTCTTGACGCACAACTCTCACTGTGGAAATAAGAGGCAGAGAAAGCAGAAACTGGAGGTCGACAGTGCTCATTTTGGGCTTTCAAATTGGCTCATAGAAGAAAAACATGGAGGTAGTACACAGGAGGATTTATTCATTGGACCCAATGACAGTTTAATGAAATGGAACTCATGCTAATTGGAGCTGTAAGATGATATTAGACAGTGAGACAGAGTCCCAAAGAAGAGAACAGCTCATGTGATTCCATAAGAGGACACAGGAGAAGCGTGTCCGTTGTGATGGTAAACCTACAAAATCTCAGAAATAATACCCTGTGTGAAAATAGGCACATTCCTATTTCATTAGGACCTAACATTTTAATGTAAAGTTAGCCTAGTTGTGATTTTAAAAGATGAGAATGACTAATCTTTTAAAGAACCGAAATACTGCCAGTTTCTAATCCTTGCCCTGCTTTAAGGCTCAAATCAAGCATCTGGTGACACCAGCTCTGCTCCCACTCAAGTGTTAGGAAATGCCAGCCACTTATACATATGCCTCTAGCCTTGTGAAATTGAGAATTAATGTCCTCACAACTCTGGAAAATCCCATGGCTGCATTTATGCTAAGTCCCAAATCTCTTTTCTATCATGTATGTTAGAGCAATTTTTCTGCAGTCTGTATTTTTATTCTAATGGGTATTTATTAACTAACCTTACTTCTTACAGTCACACTTTGTGGTTCCAAGCCAGGTTGACAACTTCTGGAAGTCATCACTAGAGGCATCCTTGGGAATAGAACAACACTTTGCTGTCCTCTAGTAACTATGAGGTCATGTCTGTACATTTCCATCTGTTAGGAGTCTCTGACTTTCAAGTCTTTTTCTTGAACATTCTTGGGATTCAAATAACATACTTGCCAGCACAGTTTCTTCCTATATTTCTATTTTTATACCTTTTTAGAGTTGAGTGGTGAAGAAAAAGAAAATTAAAAAAAAAACAAACCTAACCTACTTCCGACATACTAGAAGTCTTATGCTGTTCAGATAGCTTTGAAAAGCAACCACTCAAAGTGCTGGATTGGATAAAAATGACCCTGAAGTTACAAATGTCAGAGAAGAGGGCAGGACTGAAATGGAATTCTCTGAAAAACACTCTTAAAAATCACCATGAGTTCTGAATTTCCTTACAAAAACTTTGGCATCTAAAAGCTCTTTACAAAACTTTGCATTTAAGCCTGCCTGCATAGATTTCACTAAAGTGCATGGCCCATTTCTAACAAACTATTCTAGGTATGAAATTGATAAACAGCCCCAAGCGTTAGGGGTGAGGGCTACTGTTTTTCAGACAGTCTGCATGCCACCATGCCTTGCTTCTTATCACCATCTTTACTGGATAAAACGCTGGTGCTATTTGAAACTAGGCAATAGCTTTGCTCTTTAATTCACAAAGCTTCCGTGAGACCATAGTTGAAAGAGAAATCAGATTTGAGAGCTAAATTGGGTAGTACAAGTCAGAGCTATTAACAAGCAAAATAATGAGTCACAATTACACAAAATTTTACCTTCAGCTTTTCCAGAAGTACTTATACTCGTAAAACCATTTGTTATCATGTTTTATTTGCTACATATTTTTACTTTGAAAAACTAAATATATGCAAATACTAAGATTTAAAAAAATGCCCCAATGGAGTCATGGATAGCACATAAAGGATTTCAAATAAGCAGCAATGTCTTTTATTTCACTTGGGTTTCTTGAGTATTAGTAGCCCTATGAAAGATTTTCCTTTTCAAACATAATTTCATGGATAAAAGACCTTATTAGGGAGAGATTTTGCCATAGCTATTTTGTTTTACAAGGTTTATGTACTCTAGATCCTAGCACGTGGTAGACCAACAGAATTAATGTGCAAAATTCCCATTTTAGCACGCAAATTAGTTTGGAAGATGGGTTCAGGTCTTCACAAGAGGAATGGCCTTCTGACTTAGATGCTGGGATGGAAGATAAACTTGCCTTTTAACCATTTAATAATGCGTGAACCTAAATATCTACCTACCAGACTTGCCATCGTTATGCATAACCATGAAAACAGAATTCCCACAGCCAGGAAGGAGTAGTGAAGGAACATAGCAGACACAGCTAAGAAAGCAACACAGATTCTCTGTACTGTTTAAAATACACAAATAATCCTTTCTTTAGTTAGTGGGAAATTATAGCACTTCTCTGCTTGAATGTGAAGTTTGTGAAATACAATGAAAGACTGAGCCCGTAAATCTCTAGGAGACCACAGTGAGCCTGTAAGCCTTCTGCTCTGCTTTGGATCCGCCTTCTCACCCTTGAGCATCAACACTATGACTTGTTCCTACTCTGCATCCTCTCTAGGGTTTAATCTGGATGGATGAGCCAGCTCTGGGCTAATCAGCACCTCACAGAGCAGGGAGTCAGGCCCAAATACAGAGTGTATCTCCTTTCAACAGCTCTAAGCGAATCACCCAGGATACAAACGTTCCAACTAATACACTCCTCCTTGTGCTAGCCAAGCTGTTTAGTTCACAGAGCCAAGCTATGTGACACTGTTTTTATAATTCTACAAAGTATGTACGAATTCAACATTGAAAATGGCAAAGGCTGACCTCTTAAAGAAATAAAAAGTGTAATAAAAAGATCAAGACTGATTGTCCTCTGTCCTAACCTATCAAGGCAAGTCTCTAAAAGATAACTTATGGCTCACAAAGAAATGATTTTACTAGAGGAAGATGTTTTTGTGATACCTCTCAATATATTTATTGGGGGGGTGTGATTCAGTTGTTCAAACACTTGGGGAAGGACAGACAGAAGGGTTTTCTAATGCTGAAATCAAATGTATTGAATCATTCTGGGGTTGTGACCATTTTCTTCCTTTGATTCTGAAACTTTGTGGTACTAGATGAAAGTCCTTTACAGAATATCACTATCAAGCCGGAAACAGGGACTTCACGTCTATCACCTGTGACTCCTGTTCCGTGTTAGGATTTAGACAATCCACACTTGCTCTCCGTGTGACTTAGGAGCCTTTCCAGCTCTGTTGCCCATAGAAAACACAGAAACTTGACCAGGACATCATTTTATGAAATCTGCTCCAGTCCTCAGAGAACGCTTACAGAGTACTGCAGGTTATCACACCCGGGGGGGACAGGGAAGAACATGTAATTCTCTGTTGTGACACTCTGTTCCCTAAAATTCCAAAGCGGGCAGCATGACATTGCTTCACTTTTTCAATGGAGTCATTGAGTGGAGTGATCGTGAAAACATTGGTGAGCCTAGCTATCGAGTGTCTGTCCGTCCCGAGGACAAGCCCCTCACGTATCACGTTAACTATGAAAGGAACTAACCATGCTGAAGGCCTTCAGAAATGCCTGTGGCATTGGGTCCATAAGCCCTGGAGGAATATTAATGCAGAAATTATGTAATTCTAAGGGGGAAACGACACAAGAGCGTGTGGGTCACAGAGACACAAGTGTACTGTCTGCCATACGGTAGAAGGTGTAGAGTTTTCCATAGCACGGGAATTATAGCAGGCTGGCTGCTGTCTAATAGAACAGAAGTCTAACTCAACTGCATCACTAGAGAGACAGAATTCACCCTGAGTAACTGTCACAAGCACTTAAGTATTTCAGAGATTTGGCCAGTTTCCTTGAAACACAGAATTTATAAGTAATTTTACATCCTGGTATGCTATTATAGAGCACATTTTTATGATTTCCTTTATATACTTTATGGAAAATTAGATTTGCCAAGGAAATCAAGCTCAATCAACCCTAGTTAGCATACTTTACAGAAGGCTATACAAAATGCAGGTCCACATGGTAAAATCACAGCATACGGAGCTAGTGAGAGATGAGGGCAGAGAGACGAGAACGGGGGAGAGAATATATTAAGGGACTGTGTATCTCGTATTTCTTGTAATGCTCCAAACCTCAAATATCCTGTTCCTTCGTTGCCAGAAACCATCAACATAACTCAAGAGGGTCCATAACCAAGCAAGCTAGAATTCTCGGTTGTCCTTTATATCTCAAAAAGTAGTATAGAAGTCTTTATGGGGACACTCATTCTGCAGTTTTGATGCAGAATGTAAAGGTGGCAAAATTTCCAGTAAGTTCCAAAGCAAAAGAAATGTTCCAGAAGGAAACACTATTTCACAGTTAGTGGCCAATCAAGCGGCACCAGTCACACAGGAGTCGGTCCGTGGCTTTCCCCTGCTGAATGCCAGCAGTCTCCACGGACATTAATGTTAGACGAGGCTGTTCTGCCATGAAAATAGATCAAGACAGAAATCAGAATTATTCTGTATTCACATAGGACACCGTCAAAACCACAACTGATTTTCTCCTCCCCACACTCTCTCTAATGGCCACAGTTTGAGCTGTGCCCCAGGCCTCGCCATCCGCTTCATCCTGCCTTCTAGTTACAAGGCATGAAGACCCTCCCTTACAGGGCCTCTCCCTTTCTGAATGTATTCAGCCAGGAGAGGCAAAGAGTCACTTCCCTTCTGCTGGTCATTTCACAGGAGACAGAAACACAAACCCTTCCTAACATCCTCTAAGAGGTCCTCAGTCCCTCAGAGTCTGTGTTCGTCATGATTCTATTAATTAAACTTGGGAAGCTACTCGAGTAATATGACGTTAATGCTATATGTTAAAAGGGCAGAGGATACAGCATAGTCTATGCACAAACATACCCCTAATGAAAAATAAGAAAGGTTCATGTAAATGAAAGTGCAAATATATCAACTACTGAAGAGTACAAATACGTCAACTCCAGAATGAATAACTTCTCGAGATCACAAATAACTTAATTCTAAATTTTAATTTGAATCTTAGCATAAATTGGGGTGGTTCTATGGAATATTTAAAGTATTGCTTAGGAAGATGCATGCTTGCACATTAGCAGAAACAAGAGAACTGTATTACTATTTGCCATACAGTAGATTGATGACTAATAACGGAACCTATGTAATGAAAGTCAGAAGATGTTAATTTAAAAAAAAAGTGCAGTTACCAGTTTGAGGCTGTACAACTCTGGAATCTTCAGATGTTTTAGACTCAGGTACCGCCCATGGCTCTTCACTTGAAGCTATATTAGAGAGAATCAGAAGGTGCTGAATATATCAAGACTGCTGGATAGGAAAGTAGGTGAGGAAATGTGTACTGCAAAGCTCATATGGATCCAATCAATAGTCAGTGTATGCACCAAAGCCAATGTGTGGATCCAATCAACAGTCACTATATACACCAAAGTCAATACACACCCATCCAGACAGCAAGCAACCAGATAGATTATGCAAAAGTAACAAAAAGTTCTGATGATGCTATATGAAATCTAACCAAATAGTATTTTTATTTTCATTTTTAACCAACCAATTACTGATTTCTCTGAGCTGACCAAGAGCATTAGTGCATTTAGCTTCACAGAGAAAGGACTCTGTGTTCTACAGAACTGATAAGCACCTGCCTTCTGTGGTGCTTGTGATCAAGACCAGCCCCCCACCCGTGGCAGGCCAGCATTCTGTCATTGAGCTCACCACGCATGTTCAAAGCATCAAAACCAAAGCACTTCTATTTACCCAAGGAACGCCCGGGTTTCTCTGATGGGAAGGCTGGTTTTGCCTCAGGAAACTCTGGAAACCTTTTTGGAGCTAGAATAAAACACACAGGGTAGTTAGGGCAGGTACACAAAAACAAAAGGTTTTAGGTGTTTCAAAGTTACTGAAACAACAAATACAAGATTAAAGATATCACCCATAGGTCAAGCAAATACTCAGGAGTATTTTTTTTTAACTTCTGTTTCAGTGAGAGATAACTGTTTTGGTTTTGTTTGTTTTTGAGACATCTTGTAGCCTAGGCTCTCTTAGAATCCATGATACTCCTTGTCTATGTTTATTATGTTCAGTTATTACAGGATGGCCCACCATGCCCAGTGTACAATTCCTTTTTTTTTTTTTTTGGCATTTTATAATTAAGCCACTAAGTGAGGCATTCAGGCTTTTTCGTCTATATTTTCTAGTTTTCTACAAGTTCTGAAAATACATTCATTTTTGCGTTCTTAGGTATAATTTGCTTTAATGCAAACAAATCTCTGAACACGTTGAATTAGAAAACATCTGTGTGAGAGCTTTACAGATCATAAGGTATGTATAGAATTTTATGTATATTCTTCTCCATTTTAATATTTCATTCATAAAGAAAATCTAAGAATCCTAAGGAATCTATAGAAATATCTAATAAGTCTTATCTGTAAAGAATAAAGCTAGAAGTGACTAAAAACCACTGGGGGAAAAATATGATACCAATTTGTTCAGTGTCATATGATTCTGAGTATAACAAAATAATAAAATGAAATAACAATTTCACCACCACCAAGAAAAACTACCAGTGGCTTTGTCATAGAAAAAGCCTTTTAAAGGCCCTAAATAATAAATGTTTAAAAATCACATTAAAGTTTGGGTGTTGGGAGTTCATTGTTCTGCGTCATTTGTCCCTGTGTGTGTGTGTGTGTGTGTGTGTGTGTGTGTGAGAGAGAGAGAGAGAGAGAGAGAGAGAGAGATTTATTTGAATCAAGTCGACTCCAAGTATTTCGGATTAGCCATGCATAATATTGCCAAAGGAGTATCCATTGCTGCTGCAATGTTTGATAACTTTTACCTAAAGTGCTCAAGGGAAATTCAGACTCAGGAATTAGAACAGCGTGTGCTGCTTCTGACGTCTTCTCGCTGAGGACTACAATAAATAAGGGCACGGTTAGCGATGTGATGCTTCATAACAGACTAGCGTGCAGTGAGCCGTCCATGACTTTCATAGAAAGAGCTGGCTTTCCTTGGAAAAGTCACATAGCTGTTAAATGGGAGATGTCTTTTAGGTCAGCATCGGTACGTGCACAGCCAAACACATGCTGTCCCTTTCCTTCAAGGGACGGGAACAAAAACAAAAAGCAAGATAGATTCTTTTGGATAAAAACAGCAGATAGAAAAAGCAGTTACCACGAGCAACTGAAATTCTCATTAAACAGCATGTCTCTCAGTGATTCTTCCCAAATTTAGTTGGCACATGATTTCCCATAGCTGACCTGGGCAGAAATCCCAGAGAGAGTCAAGATTTCCAACAGCTCTCGAGTTTGAGATGCTGTACTCCTGTCCACCCAACCCACAAGATGGGGGTCAAAAGGGCCATGCAGTTAGTCCGTGGCAGCCACGCCTGCCTGTCCCGTTGGTCCGCAGGACCAAGGCATGGCGCTAACGCTCCAGTAGAAGTTGTCTGAGAAACCAGAATTTTAATTCCCAGAAAAAAAGAAAACAGAGGAGGGAGAAGGGGCGTGGCAGGATAAAGCAGTGTTAAACCTGTGAGTGCCGGCGTTTGTCATTATTAATGTTCTGGTTGCGGGGGGGTTGCGGGGAATCTGATGGACAGTTTTTACTATTACCCAGTGCTGTCTCTGCAGTGTCTAAAGCGCTAGGCAGAGTGGGCTTAGTGCTTCTCGAAACTGTTTCCGGAGTCACTGAAAAGTAAAACACAGCTTTATGAGCTAAGAGATGCCTTCCCTTTCTTTATCTCCACAGCTTAGTGTGGTACCTATGGTAAGCAGGTTCATGATGATTTAAGTGAATAAATAAATAGAAAAAAAAAGTTCCAGGCTTAAATAAAACTATCATGTTACTAGATTTCCTCAACCACCCACAACCAGCTGAGCTTAGACCCAGGCTGACTTGTGGGCAGTGTCCAAATGTTCAGTCGGACTGTGGGTTGGTTTTTTTAGCTGCTCCATTAAAGGTAATGAAGACGGTGGGTAGAAGATGTGGAGAAATAAGAACCATGAACACTGAGATTCTAACCTTCTACAAAGCCCTGGAATTTTGCAGCAAGGACACATACTGAACAATTCTGAATAATAGGCATTGGGGATTGCCCAAGTATTTCTGAAGTGGAAAGTTTTGGGGAGAGCTTGGCAGAAAGTCAGGAAATCTGAAGACTCTCATCAGACATCATGCCAAGAGAATAAAGTGTAACTCAGAAGGCCGGGCAGAATGCTCCACACAGAAAGTCCTTTAACCGTGCCTGTACTTTTCTCTGTATTAACTGATCCCATCCAAGTTATAAAAATAAAAAATCAGCTTCGACTATCACCCTAGCAGATTCTGCTTGTAGCTCAAATGGTTTCCACTTTATCTTATAAAGGCCCATTTCTTAAGGTAAGGCCATACTCTGTTAAGATATACTATAGTTCAATCTGCTGCTTCAAGTTATTTTGTTACTGCACCAGCCTTATCCTCTCTTGACCAAACACAAGCCCCAAAATTTAGTACAACTGGAACACCACATGATATAAAAATTTTATGAATGAAAAAGACCACTCTTGATGAAAGTTCTTTAATTAATTAATGGTGAGCTGCAGGAAATGCTTGGCCATTGTTTGTTTCATGAAATCCTAGATAAGGTGGCATTACTCTGGCCAAAATTCAGTACTTCTGAGACTAATGTCTCTCCAGAGAATTCGGGTGGGTAGATTTATTTGGAGGACAGGCATTGAATGTTTGGTAGTAACAAAGATAAACTTTGTTAAATTTGGACACTGTTTCCCTCATGTTTGAAGGTTTCTGTTTTTATTTTTGTTTTCACTTTTTGAGCCAGACTATACACATTCTCTGTACTAGGGCTGTTTGTCTGCAGGGACATTTTCATCATTTCAATGCATTTTCATAGCCATCATCACGAATTTATAAGGGATATAGGACACTTTGTTATGTTGGTCACTTGTGAAGCTAACCGGGCAATAAAAAATGATCAGTAGTGTTCGTACAAGAGGAAAGACCATGGTGCACTGTGTCACCCTTAGTGTAAACTCCCTCAGCTCCGAGGGCATCTTCATTCATCATCAAATCCAAACCTCCCCTGCTACTCACTCTGTCCACCAACCATTGCTCCATTGTCATTTCTTCTTTTCCTGGGCTTAAATCCCTAGAATCTCCTATTGTTTTATGATCAAAATTAATTTCTTTTTTCATTCTTTGCTTTAAAGAAATAGGTTAATAGCTCACTCACTATTTGAAACAATGTTATGTCCTTTCTCAATGGAAGGATTAGAGCTCACTCACTATTTGAAACAATGTTATGTCCTTTCTCAATGGAGGATTAGAGCTCACTCACTATTTGAAACAATGTTATGTCCTTTCTCAATGGAAGGATTAGAGCTCACTCACTATTTGAAACAATGTTATGTCCTTTCTCAATGGCAGGATTAGAGCTCACTCACTATTTGAAACAATGTTATGTCCTTTCTCGATGGCAGGATTAGAGCTCACTCAGTATTTGAAACAATGTTGCATCCTTTCTCAACAACAGGATTAGAGCTCACTCACTATTTGAAACAATGTTGCATTCTTTTTCAACAGCAGGATGTCAGTTCTCAACAGCAGGATTAGAGCTTACTCACTATTTGAAACAATGTTGGATTCTTTCTCCATCGCATCTCCTTACCTGTTACTGGCTGCCCTGCCACTTTTTCAACCTCTGGCGTTTTAGATTCTGCTGGTAATGCCAGTGTTTCATTCTTAGCTGAAAAAAAGAAAGCCAATTTACTTCCCCATAGTACAGTGTCCAACATTACCTTATTGCAATATAATCAACCACAAAATTTATCACAGAGTTATTTGGTTATTTTATGTGCATGAACCTATTGCCTGCATGTATGTATGTGCACCACGTGTGTGCCTGGTGCCCACTATAGCCTGAAAAGGGACTGTAGGTACATCTGGTTGTGAGCCATGATGTGAGTGCTAGAAATCGAACCAGCAGCAATAAGTACTAATAAGTGCTTTTAACCACTGAGCCAACAGTTTCAACAACAACAATTTACTATTACACACCTCTTCCTGCCAGCCAGTCCACTCTACTGTCCCAGGGGCTAGTATGAATAGAACACAGACTTTAAAGTTCTTCCCTATTAACCCTAGAATTTCTTCAAGATATTAATAAGTACAGAAATGACACTCTCAAGATAGAATACTTGAATAAATCTCATCACCCAACCTAAAGTTTCTGCAAGGCATAGTTGTACCTGCAAATGTTCCTTTATTTTTATTCAAGGACAGCTAATTTAAAAAACAAAACAAAAAATCTATAGGGATTTCCCATTATTACATATGGTTAAAAAATGTAATAGTTTATAACACCGAAAATTTTGAAACCCACAAATAAGAGACATAGGAAAAAATAAGGCATTTGGAAAAACTCTGTGGCAAAAACACAATGACAGTGAGTCGGCTTCCTGTGAGACGCATGCTAACACCTATAGTCTCATTCAGTTTCTGGGAGTTTGGTGTAAAATGGAATTTTTCTTCCTTTGTATGTAACTTTTGGGAAACCTTTCTTCTAAACCCTGGGTGTTTTCTTAAAAGAAATTCTAAATCAGAATTGCACTCCCACCAGAAAAAAAAAAATTCTCAATTTTGGATCTGAAACATCTCCAGCCGTGTTCCCAGGGACATACTCATCCCCAGCTAGAGACTGATCTCAGTTGTGTTCTCAAATCTTTTTAAAAATGGAAATTTTATAGCCACCGATGGCTGGCATCACTCTTGCAGAAGTCTATTTATTTCCTTCTCTGAATTTAATGTGGACACAAATTAAATGAAAATTAATTACAGACATGAAAACAATTAGAAAGCAGACACGTATCTATTTGGGGTATATACATTTCTGTGGACAGGTGCAGTGTGCTGGCCACTGCTCATAAGCCATGCTTACATCACAGAAATAGTCAGCAACCCTGTTCCGGTCTCTTTACAAGGACAGAAAGAGTAACAAGTCTGTCTGTAATGACCTTAAATTTTAGTCTTTCATTTTATAAATCTTTTATTTCCTAATATTTACCAAGATTTTCCTTCTGGACATCTTCTTCCACAGTGACAGCTCTAGACCACTCCCACCGTTATCAAGGAAGACTCATTTGGCTCACGGCTTCTTGTGAATTCTGCGCCTCTTCTTCTCAATGCACCCCACACCAAATGTAAATTACAGGGTCCCATCCAGTGTTCCCAGCTCCATTAGGGGAGTTCAGCTACTTTTTTCCTTTTCCCTTAATAATATCCTATGGTCTTGATTTTGGTAACCTTTACCTGTCTAGGAAACCTAACTTTGGAACCTTTTCTCTGTCTGTCTATTCTCCATATCTATCTCTCTGTACATCTGTATCTGTCTGTCCATGCCTCTGTCCCTCGGTCATTCTCTGCCTGTCCCTGTCTCTGTTTCTGTCTCTGTCTCTCTGTCTCTCTCTGTCTCTCTCTGTCTCTGTCTCTCTGTCTCTCTGTCTCTCTCTGTCTCTCTCTGTCTCTGTCTCTCTGTCTCTCTGTCTCTCTGTCTCTCTGTCTCTCTCTGTCTCTCTCTGTCTCTCTCTGTCTCTCTCTGTCTCTCTCTGTCTCTCTCTGTCTCTCTCTCTCTCTCTGTGGGTGTGTGTGTGTGTGTGTGTGTGTGTGTGTTTTCCCCTTCCTCAAGATCTTAGACTCTTAGTCAGGGACCAGAAACTGGATTGTTCCAGGTTCTTAGATTCAATAGCTGCCTTTAATTGGCAATCACATTAACCTAAATTTCAATCACAAACTGGAAAACATGGCAAGCTATCTTCTCAAGACATATTTGTATTCTTCATACAATGCTAATTTCTCGTAAAGGCCTATGGTACTTCTAAATATGGCACACCAGATATCCGTGCAGAGGGGAGACGGGGAATATTTAAATGAGAGAGTTCTAGAATCACTTTGCAACCCATTAGTATTTGTCTATACTCTACACACCTGCTATCCTGACAGAGAGCAAAACACTATCCAATATGGCCTAAACCTCAGTAATTCTTTTCCTCCATATTTTCTTTTATACTATTTTCAACGCTGTTATTTCTCTTAACTTTTGGCAGGGGAAGCCTTAGCTTTGGCAAACCCTTTGTAAGTCCCTTGGAGATGAATGTGTGCAATACTGACTTCTCCTTGTTTATTTATTCACACCATGTGTTCTTAGAACAAAAGCTATTACATCTCTTGATGTCCCATGATGGGTTCTGCTGAAATGAGGTTATTATTTTTAGGATTTACTCCCTCAAAAAAAATACAACTTTTCTGAATTGCAGTGATAATTAACTTTGTGAGGTTTATTTCTCCCTTGGTAATATAAAAAGTGTTTGTTTCCATGCGATTTTGTGGAAGAAAAAGGGGGATTTGCACAGCAAAACAATCAATTAACAAAGTGAAAAGTTGCTTAGAGATTGAAAGAAAACATCTGGAAGCTATGATTCATATACAGACTCAATTTCTAAAATATATAAATATCCCCCATAACTTAGTAATAATTTTATAGCACAGTAGGATGATTCTGACTGAGAGCAGTTAATGTGACATTTCAAAATGGCAGCTACAGAGGAGTTCTAATATTCTCAATGCAAAGACATTGCATATGTCTGAAGTGATAAATATGCCAATTATCCTGAATGCATTGTTATGCTTCGTAGATCCGTATTGAACTACCACTCACATACAAATGTATAATCACCACCAACTAAAACCAAAATGAGACTGATATTCTGAATCTTCTAGAGGAAAAAGAAGTACTTCAATATCCAGGCATAGCTAGGGATGTTTTTGATAGGACTCCACAAGAAACAAAACCAACAAATAGGGTCTCCGAAAACCCAGAAGCTAGCTTTTGTGCAGCAAAGGTAACTGTGAATAAATCAGCAAAAAGCCAGCCCACAGAAAGTAAGAAGATATTTTTGAGCTATACATCTTATAGAGATTAGTGTCTAGAACTTAAAAAAAACCCATCCTAAACATTAAGAAAACAATTTAAGTAAAAATGGGCTAAACAGAATTCTCAAAAGGAAAAACTTTAAAAAGTGTTCAAAAAAAAACATCCTAGAGGATGGCTCAGTGGCAAAAGTGCTGATCACATAAGACTAGAGAGCTCAGAGCCCTGAAACTCACTGGATGCCACGTGGACCTGCATAGAGGCCCATCTATTACTCTGCCCTCAGAAGGCAGAGGCACAGGATCCCCAGAACAAGTTGGCAGGCAAGACTCCCCATAACAGTAAGCCTATGTTTGGTTAGGAAACCCTGCTTCAGTGAATATTCAGGAAGAGTAATCTGGGGTGATTTAAACACCAACATCCCTCAATCCTCCATGTGTCACACATACACATATCTATGAACATGCATACATACATGCCCGCACATGCAAACATACATACAGTAACTCACACATGCTACCTAACACACATGAAAATAGAAAAGGAATTTGACATCATTAACCTTTAAACTATCCCCCAATCTCGTTTCACTTCCGTCTGGATGGCAATCATCTAAGTTTCAGATCTACTGCCAGAGAAACAACTTTGAGCCTAATCTAATAGTCACATATGGCTACCAGAATTATCTTCTAGGCTTCTTTGAAGGGGATTTTGATGGTGTTTTCTTACTCACACCAAATCATGCTCAATTCTTTCTAGAGGAAGGCAGCAATATCATTGTAAGGCACACAAGCATTCTTATTTTCCTTTTATGTCCATTCCCACTCAAAATACCCAATGGCCGCTCATTAAAAAATGTTCAATGAGTATAATTTAGGAAAAGTTCTCTCCTTGAAAAGTATACCTATTCTAATGCATGTATTCTAATGCCTATTCCTCTTCCATATCTATACACATATGTATAAAAGAACTTTCCTTACAAATGATTGACAGTAATATCTGGCCTCCTGCTTTCTCCTCCGTACTTATTATTTTGCCCTCAAATGGTTCATCTGAAATATTCCTTACATAGTCGCAGTGCAGTGTCATCCAGTGCTAGCTTGCACTGAAAAGCCTTTGCTTACCTAATTGTGCCTTGAGAGCATCCGAAATCTCAAGCATTATGGATGTGGGAAGTTTTACAGTGGACTCATTAAGACCTGGAATAATAAGATGAACTGGAAGGAAATAGATATAAGTGTAAGAGGAGGAAGAAAACATATCAGACAAAACCAAACCACAGGGAATCATAAAGCAGAGCCAAAAGGCTGATACGTCCCTCCTGGTTAACTTGAATTCCACATTAAAAATTCAGGGAGAAAAATGACTGCCCCCCTTTAAAGAGTTTTTCCCATATCTAGAACTCACCAACAGAAATCCCCCTGGGTTCAAATCACAGACTCAAAACTTTCTCATGGGCTATAGCTATTTCCACCGCGCCCCCCTTTTTAACATGCCAAGACAAAGGTAGGGTCTCTTGGTTGGTAGCTTAGAAGGGACACACCCGAGAAGTTGAACGAGTAGAATGAAGTGGGTAGGCACTAATTTAGCACATTTGCTCATAGTACAAAACCCAATGAGAAGCATGTTGTCAAAGATAGCCTAGACCACCCATTCTATATCCATATTTTGTGATGGACTTACCCAATATTGTTCCTCCAAAAGGAGTCTTGTCTGGGGATTTGGTTGAAGCCCTGTGGGTAACATTCTGAATCACTGGTGAAATATAAAAAGACAGAGAGTGTGGTAGGGAACCAGTACAAAGCTGATGGTGTAAAGCTACCGTCACTTGTAAAGTCTTAATCTAAATGTATCAATTAAGAGAAGCCACTCAGTAGGTTGGCTGCAGAGTCAATGGAAGAATTAGAGATGTCTTACCTTACCATCCTTGCTTTTGGTAACAAAAGCAAGTCTTTATCATTCTAGCATAAAGTATCCCATGCTAAATATTGGAAAATTCTCTCTGTCTCTATTCTCCATGAATTCTGCCCTCTCCACAGAGCAAATAAGAACTAGCATAAAACACTGCAATGTCAAGACAATATGAAATTAGAAAACGTGTATCTTCAAATCAAAGAATCTTTCAGTGATTCCAGCAATACCTGGCCCCTGCCTTTAGTTTATACTCAGGACATTGTGTTTTCTTAAAAGGAAGAATTATTTTAAGGCTTTAACTCTTCTACCAAGAGTTTTTTTCTGTAGATAATGGAGTCATTTTAATAATTTGAAAACTAGAAACAAAAACAAAAACAAACTAGACACTGAAATGAAATACAGCATTGTAATTCTTAAAATGTGGACAACTTTAGTTTCCCTAAGTGACCACTAAATCAGAGTTTTCATCCTCAATATCCTAAATGGTCTATTAATTGTTTTCCTTGCATATGCTAACTTAATCCTAAGTAAAGATCCACATGTTTAACTATTATTTTAAATATAACACATGATACAACTGCATTGTGTCTCAAATGGTGTGATTCATTTAAGGGTTTTCCTATGGGTACTACAGCCAGAATTATGTATGAACCACAAACTTCACAAACTACACTAATTTCTTCAAATGTTTTCCAAACATCATTGTTAGAAAACTTGAGAAACCAGACACCATGTACTCATATTAGTTGAACAGAGTACTACAGTAGTTCCTGAATATGCCAGACTAATTACCTTGCTTGATGATTGTTATAGGAATTAGCTTCCTCGGGACATATGATGGCTGGAAAAAGAGAAAAAAACATCAGTTTTACATCAATGCTAATTAAAAAAATCAGAATTCTGAGAGGAGTTCTTTCTTGTCTTCAGTGAAATCACCCAAGATGGAGGCTTAACAGTCATTACAGAGATATTTAGCACATATATTTGCCTACATTTTACTGGACTCATTTGTTTCCCACTAGAGAGAGCCAAAAACATACAGAAGCAAGTCATCAGAACTCCCATTTACTTAGAAATTACAGTAGAAAGAAATTAAGTCCTCTATAGAGGGAGAGCTCAGATGTATTTTGTGTTCGATCTAGGCCAGCCAAGAATCCTCTTCACCCTTTCTCTCAAAAAGATGCCGGGCTGCACATTATCTTCTAAAAGAAATCAAGTCAAACTACTTGAGCATGGCCTACAAATGCTGCTGTTACTGCAGATACCATACACGAGCTTTCAGCACCACCATTTATTGCTCAAGAATGAACAACAGTGACTTGAAACTAGACTTCTTTTAAAAGTGAACCTGCACTTCATCATTCTGAAATGCTGCCTGGATTTGTACATGGGGAACTCTGAAGGTCACGACCCAGGGGATGACATGAATGATGTGTATTTCCCTCACCCAAACTGTCTTCTAAGTCCCATGGGATGTTTTGATGTCACTCAGTGCCTAGGGATAGGTTTCAACAGGACCACATGGCCAATGGTGAAGCAGATGAGAGAGGTATGGAGAGAGAGGGTGATGAGAACAGCCGGGCATCCAAATCGGAGGATTAGAGATGGCTTGTTGAAAGAGGAAGAGTGGCCAGGTTTTGGCACTTGGTTTAACTCGCATACACAGAAGAGACACAGCATGTGCAGATCTGCCTATTTTGAATGTGCACTGGATGTGAGACAGTAATAACATAGGCACTCACAGTTGTGACTAAAAGGGTATGGTAACATTAATTTTCAGGATGGTCTAAGACATGGTAAAGAGAGGCCATAACACCAACCTTATTCTTGGCTATCTCTCTTCCTATATTATGTTTAAGAACTGTAAACGAATCTACTATCATTGCTGGATATTTGTTTTGAAAGTATAATCTCTACACATTGACCCAGATAATTATCAATTGGGGTACAGATAATTATCTGTGTGAGTACATTTATGACTAGAATTGAAAACAACTTTGTTACCCAAAGTTGGGGCTTTATTCAACAAGCTGTAGTTCAAGTGGTTTGCCTCTATTTAATATCCTGAAAAAATTATGAAGACTATAAGTATCAATTTAGACTCACACTATAACCCAACTTTTTAATACACACACACACACACACACACACACACACACACACACAGACGAGAAGGAAATACATCATAATTTGAACAGTAGTTATTACAAGCTGACATTAATTTTTATGCATACACCTTTATTTGCCAAGTTACTGAAACAAAGGCATTACGGTAGTTATATTCAGAGAAAGATGTTTTCACGTTACTTTGTTTGTCACACGTGTTCCCATACTGCAACTTCGGGTCACGGCCACTGGTGGACAGAGCAATGATTGAAAAATAACTCTGCCATGATTTTTTCTCAGGCAAGAACAGGGAAACCATAGGAACAGAAGGAAAAAGGGGAAACAACCCTTCACAGCAAAGAACAAGATTGTCAGCTGTGAGCGCACACTGGCAGGGAGATCCCTTCCGGCTTCAGCACTGTGGCACAGGTACACAGTTCCCACTGAAGACGGGTCCCTGGCACTTCATGCCGCCCCACACACCAGCCTGGCTGATCGTTCTGAAGAACCTCTTCCTCCTGTCTAACTGGAACTGTAGCATGCCCTTCTTCCTCCATAGCCCTCTTCCCACCCTTAGCCACCACAGTATTCTCTATGGCCATGAGCTCGAGACTTCTGAGACTCTGGCATGCCTCGTAGAGCGAGCTCTGATTACATGAGAGCCTCCTGAGTAGGAAACCAGGTTATCTTCTGAGTACTAATCAGACAGGTGGACGACTACAGTTAAAAAGACATCTGTCTATCCAGCTTGTTTGCCCTAGGGGCCCTATCCCAGTATTCTGCAGAATGTGACATTCCTCAAAGGCTGCTAACGCACTATAGCAGAAGTGCCTCCACACGGCTGTACCGATCACCTCTGAACTGAATTACACCGATTTACAGTTCTTATGAGACGCTGACTTGTTTCAGATAAACTGTTTTTGGACAAATGGAAAATATTCCACTCATCACATGAATGGAACAAAGTTTCTGTTCTGAGTTCTTTCTTGAGTACTAACCAATGTTTTATTAAGCTGATGACAAGAATATAGGTACAGGGTGTGCTGCCAAAAGCAAGGGGATGGCTTAGCTGCAGAGTGCTCCTCATTCTAGACCTGCAACTGCTCTCTCGCCTAAGCTGTAATCCAAAGCTAAGACCATACCGGTGAACAAATATCTACAGCTCCGAACGATTGAAGGGGATCACGAGAGTCCAGCTATTCAATGTCTACCAAAGACAAAAGTTCCTGCCAGGAAATCCACACTGAATTCTTACTCTGTGTCTGCTTAGAAAGTAAAAGTAGTAAAAGAAAACATCTGTCACCTAAACCCACTAGAAAACAAAATATAACTCTTAATATACCAAGATTTGATCAATTATAGTCTAATTTCATTTGAGTTTTATTTTCAATGTTTAAAAATAAGTACCGGTACTCCCCTTCCGAATGTCTATAGGCTTGTTCCTATAGACACTGATGGACGGATGCTTAGCCATGGGTATGGATAATAAGGAAGGAAGGTGCTGGCAGTGGGGGCCGGGGTTGTACTGTGGTTTCACTGTGTCTCTCAAAATACACGTTAGAAACGTAACCTTCAGCCCAACAGTGTTAGCAGGCATAAACTCTAGGAGGTGGCTAGATCGTGAGAGATCCTCCACTGCTGGGAGTAAGTTAACCACAAGACCATGGGCTTCCTAATCAGCCTGATTTCCTGTTCACTCAACACGAGCTAGTTATCTGGGAAGAGGAACCGCAATGGAGAAAATGCCTCCACCATGTTGACTGTAGGCAAGTCTGCGGATCCATTGTCTTGATGAATGATTAGTGTGAATGGGCCCAGGTCATGGGGATAGTGACACTCCTGGGCGAGTGGTCTTGAATTGTATGAGAAAGTAGGCTGATTAAGTCATGGGGAACAAGTATTCCTCGATGGCTTCTACTTTAGTTTCTGCCTCCAGGTTTCTCCTTGAGCTGTTGCTGTTGATGTTGTTGCTTAAACTGCTTGCATTCCTGGCGTTTGCGACACCAATGGAAACACAATGAAGACACAAATAAAATGTGAAGCCTGCCCTCATCTTCCTTTTGCTCCCCACTATAGGATAACATACTGTAAAGAGTTTTTACTAAGTGCCTGCTTCCTGGTCTTATAATTCCCTGCCTTTAGAATTATATGCAGCATATATACATGATTGTCCTCCCTAGTTATATCAGCTTAACACACAAACTAGAGGTTATCTCCTTTTATTTTTTCACCTTTATTGGATATTTTCCTTATTTACATTTCAAATGTTATCTATCCCCTTTCCCATTTTCCCTTAACCCCCCCCATCCCATTCGACCTTCCCCTGCTTCTATGAGGGTGTACCTTCACCCACCCACCCATCCCTGCCTCCCTACCCTGGCATTCCCCTACACTTGGACATGAATCCCTCACTGGACCAAGAGTCTGTCCTCCCATTGATGTCCAACAAGGCCATCCTCTGCTATCTATGTGGCTGGATCCATGGATCCCTCCATGTGTACTCTTTGGTTGGTGACTTAGTCCCTGAGAGCTCTGGGGGTTCTAGTAGGTTGATATTGTTGTTCCTCCTATGGGGCTGCAAACCCCTTCAGCTCCTTCAGTCCTTTCTCTAATTCCTCCATTGGAGACTTCATGCTCAGTCCAATGGATGGCTGAGAGCATCCACCTCTGTATTTGTGAGGCTCTGGCAGAGCCTCTCAGGAGACGGCTATATTAGGCTCCTGTCAGCAAGCACTTCTTGGCATCTACAATAGTGTGTGGGTTTGGTGACTGTATATGGGATGGGTCCACAGGTGGGGCAGTCTCTGGATAGCCTTTCCTTCAGTCTCTGCTCCATACTTTGTCTCCATATTGGCTCCCATAAGTATTTTGTTCCCCTTTCTAAGAAGGACCTAAGCAACCACACTTTGGTCTTCATTGTTGGAGGGACTGCAAGCTGTTACAACCACTCTGGAATATATGCCTAGTTATATAAATTACTGAATTCAATGTGGCCATGGGCATGAGATGGGGTGGTTTAATGCACAAACTTTTAGCCTAATTATTATTTATCTTTTAGAAAGGATGACCTGCGCAGGGTTGCATGCCCCAGTATAGGGGAATGCCAGAACAGGGAAGAGGGAGTGGGTGGCTTAGTGAGTAGGAGGAAGGGGATGTTTTTGGAGGGGAAACTAGGAATGGGGATAACATTTGAAATGTAAATAAAGAAAATATCTAATAAAAAAAGGGATGGCCTGATGTTAAAGTACTTTTCCTGTGTCAAATACCCCTTTTAGTAGGGTTTTATGATATTTTGTGGTTTCAAAGGTTTAGACGTGAGACTATCGAATGAGAAGAGTCAATGAGTGTTTTACTTAAAAGTAACATCATCCTTAGTGAGGCAACCCAATCTCAAAAGAACACTCATGGTCTGCACTCACTCATAAGCAGATATTAGCCTAGAAGACTTGAATACCTAAGACACAATCCACATATCAAATGATGTCCAAGAAGAAGGAAGGAGTGGCCACTGACTCTGGAAGGGCTTAGTGCAGTCTTGTAGGGAAATACCAGAACATGGAAGAGGGAAGAGGTGGATGAGGGAACAGGGGGAAGGAAGGGGCTTATGGGACTTGTGGGGAGGGGGGAGCCTGGAAAGGGGGAAATCATATGAAATGGTGAAATTAAGAATATATAGAATAAAAAAAGAAAAAAGAAAAGACATTGCATGCCGCTTGAAATATCACCTTTTTTTTTCCATCTTCAGTTTTAATTTTTTTCAAATGCATTGACTTTCATTCAATTTTCTCATGTTTTTATATGGCATCGAAGACATTTTTAAGGGGTCATTAAAGTTAAAGAATCAACAAGGACAGTGAGAAGTGTAAATACATTTACTCCACCTTCCATTTATCAAGAGCTGTGATGTTCTCTCCATTGAAAGTGTATGCAAAAATGGATGCTCACAGCCAATCAAAGGACTGAGCACAGGGTCCCCAATGGAGGAGCTAGAGAAAGGACCCAAGGAGTTGAAGGGGTTTACAGCCCCATAGGAAGAACAACAATATCAACCAACCAGTACCCCGAGAGCTCCCAGGGACTAAACCACCAACCAAAGAGTACACATGGAGGGACCCATGACTCCAGCTGCATATGTAGCAGAAGGAGAAGAGCTCCCAGGGACTAAACCACCAACCAAAGAGTACACATGGACGGACTCATGACTCCAGCTGCATATGTCGTACAGCAAAGGGAGGAGAGGCCCTTGGTCCTGTGAAGGCTTGATGCCCCAGTGTAGGGGAATGCCAGGACAGGGTAGTAGGAGTGGGTGGGTGGGAAGGGGAAGGGGGAATGGGATAAGGGGTTTCAGAAGGGAATTGAGGAAAGGGGATACCATTTGACATGTAAATAAGGAAAATATCCAATAAAAAAAAAGAAAGTGTATGCAGTTGATCATGTTACTGTGGTGTGTGATTATAAGTACATATATGTTACAGAATGCATGTAGAAGTCATCGGAAAATCTGCTGATACTGGACTGCCACCCTCTACCTTGTTTGACACAAGATCTTTTCACTACTGAGGAGGCCAGGCTAGAAAGCTCATGCACTTTCAGAGAGATTCTTCTGTGTCCATCTCCTCTTTTCCAAAGATATACTGGCATTTCAGACACCCAGGGCAGTGGAGTGCATCTAGCTTTTATCATGAAGCTTATGTCTTTAAATGTTTGCAATCAAGCCAAAACACCACCTTTAAATATTGGTCACAGAGATCTGGACACAGACTTCATTTGGACTGAGATATACTTCTGAACTATTAATTCATCTTCAGAATAGATTCTATGTGACCACCAAAGGCTGTCCTGTACGAGTCCTTTGAGCTTTCCCATGTCTCAGGCTTCCTGAGAGCACAGAAGTCAGCTCATAAGACACGTTTCTGCTATCCAGAGGATGCTCATAAAGAGAGCATCACAGAGCTTTGAAACAGCTTTTCAATGAACTTGGGTTTTCCTTTGGAAAGAACCAAGAGTTTTAAAGTACAGCTCATCACAGCTGGCTGGATTTGGGGGTGCTCCACCTCACAGCTGGAAGTGATACAACTTTGGCTCTGTGTCACAGATGCAGGAAGTTCCTCCCCAGCCCTATCACAGCTGTTTATGAAAAGAAAAAAAAAAGGAATTAATTCTGTTGTGGCAAAGTCCCAATCATTGTTCCCAACCTCACTAGTAACATATCCTACAAGAAGTATTCTGACAAAAATAAGTAAAAATGATTGACATGTGGTAGTTGAGAAAGAGGGAATGAAAGAGATGACATCATTAGATCACATGAAGATTAGGCAAGGCAGACAAGAGGGTACAGGATAGGATTTGCTCCCTAGGAAACCATTTACAACAAAGAAAGAAGAATGCTCTGCAAGAGAATAAAACGGGAACCCTATCCTACTGTTCCTCCTATGCAATGCAGCAGGCCTGTTTTTCCTGACTGCAGAAAGACAAAATCAAAGAGACTTTCCAGTCTTGTGGCTCAAGCCATGATAGTAGGACAACTGATCCTTACAAAAATGAAGACCCTTGCTGTATGCAACAACAAAGGAAAATCTAGAGATTGGTATTTAATTATTGCAAAAACTAAAATTCAAAAGCGAGATATACATTTATCTGTTGTCTATAGAGGGAAAGGCTTTGGAAACTATAACACAACTGAAGATAAGATGAAAATCTAATTATTAGATGAAGCACATTTCAAGATGTGACTATTTCGACAATTGTCACTAACAAAGTTGATAGCAAATGTAAGAAAACTCTTTCTAGATGGGACAACAAAGGATTCTTTAGTTCATAGAGTCTTTTTAAGCTAGTCAGGAAAAAATTCACACAATTCCCAGTTAACAAATCGACAACTAATGACCACTAAATGGAAAAATGAAAGCAAAGATAGTACCACTCTATCAGCCCTACCAGATACAGAAATTAATATAGCTATTAAGCTATTATATTAGCCAAAAGTTACTGATACAAATACATACTGTTGATAAACAGAATAAACTCTTGTTATCTACTTGTAAGATCATAAGCTGAGATAATTTTCTTAGAAAGAAAATTTGCCTATTCATACTAAAGGGCCTTAAAAAGTTAAAAATCTAAACTGTTAATAGGCATTTTAATTATTTCAAATTAAAAATCAATTATAAAAATTAAAAATGCCTATAACCTGAAAACTGAGTAGGTCAATGATCACGTAATTTAAGTTAGACAATTCATAGGAAATAATGTCATAAACTTCAGGTTGGACCTAGGTACATATCCTACACACCAAGGCAGACCCATGTCCATGTGACTTCCTTCAAACTAAGTCATATCTAACAGGCTCAAACTATCCTTCATATCCTGTGTCCTGTTCCAACCTACTCTGTCCATATCAGACACACAACAGAGGAGGACCTCATGTTCAGATCTCATTGTAAACATCCAAACAAAATGAAAGAGCAAGGCAGTATCTCCTAACAAATTCTACCAGTCCTAGAAATCTTCCCCACAAAAATTACCAGATGAATCTCAAAACCCAGAGTTTAAAAGAACAACCATAAACTCCATCAAGTACTTCAGTGAGTGTAAAGAAGACACAGAGAAGCAGATCAATGAACTTAAAGAACAAAACAACTTGGTGTTGTCTGAAAACCGCAAACATAGAGCTGATACAAATGATGGAGGCAGTACCGAATTTTAAGATGGAATTTCATAAAGATATAGAAATATTAAAGATGACTTGAACAGAAGTGAAGATGGAATTGAAAACCCCAATAACCCAACTAGAAAAGTCAGGGAATGCCTTGCAAGCAGCATGAATCAAGCAGAAGATAAAAATATCAAGTCTTGAAGAAGAAGTAGAGAATCTAGATTAAGTAACCAAAGAATATGAGAACAATCTAAATCTCAAGAAAAGAACACACAGAAACTATGAGAAACGATGAAACAATCCCCAAATTATAAGAATAGGTGAAAGAGAAGAATCGAGATCAATGGCATAGACCAGAAGCACACGGGACAGACAAAGAGTACTGAAGTGACAGGAGAGTCACCACAGGTCACATCATAAAGGAAAACCCCGCAGAACAGGTCACATCATAAAGGAAAACCCCGCAGAAGAACAGCTGAGGTCTTACTGGAAACCATGAAAGCCAATGAGCCTGGAGTGCTGCATTCTAATTATGATTGCCATCCATACAGATAATGGCCTCAGTTCTACAATTAAAAGACACAGGATGACTAAATGGATCAAGGGAAAACATCCATCTATCCCTTGTCTACAAGAAACTTTAAAGATCAGCACACGTTTAGAGCAAAGAGATGAAGAGGTCCAGTCAAACGTGGCCAGGAAGAAAGCAGGCATCACTATCCTATGGTCTGACAGGGTAGAATAAATCAAACTTAGGCTGATCAGAAAAAAATAAAGGGCATGTTATTCTTATCAGAGAATACAAGTAAATAAGTAAGAATTAAGTATATAAGTAAGAAGTCATCACTATCTTAAGCACATATGCACCGAAATCTGGAGTATCCAATTTTATAAAAACCTGCCATCGTTGATTTTATAAAAAGCATACTGCTGAGATTATTTTTAAATTTTCACTGTCCCTAGCAGTTAGGTAAATGCAAATCAAGACAACTTTAAGATGCTGTCTTATTCCAGTCAGAATGGAAAAGATCAGCAGAACAACCCGCAAATGCTTTAGGGGTGCCAGAAAAAGGGAACCTTCCTTCACTGTTGGGGGAACTGCAAACTGGCCCAGCTGGAAATCAACGTGGAGAAGTCTTAAAATGCTCAAAGCAAATCTACTGTATGATCCAGTTATGCAAACTCCTTGGCATATGTACCCAAAGGATGCCACCGCCGATGTTCCTTGCTGCTCCATTTACAATAGGCAGGGAATAGAGACACCCCAATATCCTTCAACTAACAGATTGATAATGAAAATGTGGTATGTATGCATTATAAAATACTATTCAGCTGTGAATACATCCTGAATAATACATAAAATAAAAATAAAATACAAAAAAATAAAATACAAAAAAAATAAATACATCCTGAACTTCACAGGTAAATGGATGGAACTAGAAATGACTAAATACAGTCTCTCTCTCTCTCTCTCTCTCTCTCTCTCTCTCTCTCTCTCTCTCTCATGCACACACACATAGACACACACACTAAATGAACAAATCTTTGAGCAAATCTTTAAAAAGCATTCACGAGACAGAATAAACAAAATCGCAAAACACTAAAATATACAGATACTAGAATAACTGCACCAAATCTCTGAATTGTAGAGCTTTAACCAGATTAGAAAGGATCTAGGAGCATACGTCTATCATTTTCATGAAACAAGCAGCTAATTCCTAAATCATTAAGCATTTCACCCAGTGTCCAGTAGATAATCTTAGTACTTCACAGTAGGGTGGGCCCCCTCCTCTAAGTAGAAACACAATTATATTATTTTTAAAGAAAAAAATCTTAATAAATTGGCACCTACCACTGAGTGGACCTGGTCATAAGTGCTTTGGATTTTCCCATTTACTTTGTTTTTACCTGAAAATAAGGAGGAAATACCATTACTTTTATTATTCGTGGTCCTTAATTCTAGCTCCCCGTGGGGACAATTCCAAGTCACAGTCTTTATAGTTTCATTTACTATCATTTCAAATATTGACCCCAATGCTGTGTGAGCACAAACGTAAGGAAGAGACGTTCAGGGCTCCCTGTAGCAGGCTGTGTCCTCTCCACTGTCCTACCTTCCCATGTGATGCCTACATAAATTAGCATTTGACTTGTTCAGCTCAGTTGCTCTTTGTAGGTCCAATATATCTTTTAAAGTACTACAGGGGCATATCTGGAAACATCACATTATTCATTATTTATTTTTAAAATCATATTATAGTTATATATAAATTCTATTTACTTTGTATTTTCGAATACTAGAATGTTAACTATTGAAAATAACTGAAAATGAACTTATCTCATATTTTACAGCTAGTGAAATTACTTAAACTAAACAACTAAAAAAGAATTTAAAAAATACTTTATTGGATCAAATAAATACTTACTTCCAACAATAGTCTTATGATTGAAAATCTTACTCCAAATTCCACCTTCTATATTGTCTTTCACACCAAATTCATAAACTGTGTTGGGCTTTAGATTGTCCACAATTGTTTCAGTAGCTGGGCAGAGTTGAAAAATCCATTTCTTTTCTTTATCTTTTTCTCTATATCGAATTGTATAAAATCTGTTGAATAATGAAAATATCATGTTTGAAAACACAGGGATATGAAAAGAAGAGTCCAAGTTTCTGAGGTTCATTTTATATATGCATATATTCACATATGAGGGTATGTGCACATGTGTATGCAGGTACTTGTGTGTCTGTGTATACAGAGGACCCAGAAAACATTACTGTGTGTGTAGAATGTGTGGCTTGTCACATCTATGCTGGGACTTATACTCTTAGAGATGACTCAGCTCTTAAATGCTGAGTCATCAATCCAGCCTCCTCAAGTTTCTAAATACACAAAAGACTTCAATCAGATGACTATATTAAATATTGGACTGTTCTTTAGTTTTCAATTTTAATTTTCAAGTCAGTTTGTCATAGAGCAGCCTGCTTGGGTGCCAACTTCAGAATTCTCACTATCGTTAGTAGCTGTTTAGGCACCTGAAAGAGAAAATGCTAGATATTCATCCCTTTCCAACTGCATGGTGAACAGAACCAAAGTGTTATAAATAGTGTGATCTTTTCCTTATTTGAAGAATTCAAGCCTTCTCATTCCATGGAGGGCACATTAAAAGTAATATTTTCCAATTTAATAAAAGACAGACCCGGGAATTTATAGTATATACCAGGACTACTTTTAAAGAGTAAAACACAAATTATTGTCATTTTAAAAAACAAAATTCATAGTTAAGCTAAAGGTGCAATAAAAATGCGAAGCGTTCCTTTAACATCGCCATTGTATATTTGTTTCAGGCCACTCAGTACGCCAGTGTAGATGTCATAAGACAGTCTCCAGCGCTAGGCTTTTCTCTAGTGCAATGTCTTGTCTATGCTGGGTTTAACTGTCTCATTTAACTATCTCAAAAATACCTTGAATGGTAGAAATTATTAATCCTGATTTATGAATGTAAACCATTGCCAGACCTTTCCAGTATTGCCAGCTGGTGTCCTTTACCTTGAATGGTAGCAGAACCACAAGCCAACAAAAGCGTCACTGAATGTTTTTAAGATCCCCTTACAGTAAGCCAGCCTGCAGGTCAGGGGAGCGAGTTTCACACTGCTCTACAGACCAAAGGGAATACACTGATATAGCAATAAAGTAAAACTGCAAACTGCAAAGTGAAGTGTATTGGTTCATATCATTTACAGGATTATGAACATGAAAATTTCCATATTATTCCTAGTATTATAAAGAGGTAACAGATAGGAGGAGAATGTCATACTTACAGTTAAGCTTCAATTACTAGTAAGCAAGCAAAGAGATACGTGGTATCAGAGGTGATCCTGACAGATAAACCATTCCTTTATATTTTTAAATAAATATTTTAAGCCACTAGAACAAAATAATGGTTGTATATATGATAATAGAAACGAGAAGTATATATACACACATACACTATTTAGAGCATTTTAATTACTTTTATATTTTTTCTCAAAATTTAGAATGATCCCCCTATGCCACACCTTTTAAAGCTAAATTAACTAAAATTTAGGTTAACTGAGATTTTTTCATTTTATTTTGAGGTCACTCATTTACTCAGGCAAAATGCATTTACCAGATACCCACTGATGATTAAGTTTAATGTTCATTACCCTCTCTAGGCACACTTTCTTGATGATATGCATACATTTACCTAGAATCTCAAGAAGTAGGGACCAGGACTGAACCTAAATTGTAGACTTTGCAAAGCAGAAAGGCAGAACCTTTGTTTAAAAGTAACAGGATTTCCAGATAGTGCCAGGACGTGTTAAGGCAAAGGTTAAATCTAGGTGTATGTGGGGGAGAATCTGTGCCCAGCTCCCAGGTCCATAAAGCCAGCAGGGGCTTTAGATTTTAGGAACTGAGGCAGGGCAGGGGGAGAGTCTTTGCACATACAGTCTACTATCTTAGTAGTTGCAAAGCCGGGACATGCTTGCAGCCAGTCATTAGCTTGCTTTGTTCCAGCAAAAGCTAATCTTGGGCTCCAATCCTCCTTTCCAAAATAGCAAAAAGCCCAATGAGTAGGGGGGGGGGTGTTCCAGCCAGCCAGGGTGCTCATTGCTACCAGTAACAAATGTTATAGGATATGAGTCCTCTGTGTCTTGTAAGTTAAAAAAAAAAAACAAACCCTTGACAGTGATTTATGAAATGCATCACTTGACAAGCATGCTACATGGAATTCTTGTTCTCCTCCTCCTTTCCACCCCTTCCTGACTCTTAAGGAACTTTAGAGAAATGCTGAGAAGCTAAAACCCAAAGCAGATGAGCCCTTACAACCCCGTCACCATCACACGAGCATATTCCTGGGAACTTGACATCAGGCATGAGTCAGGATCCCATTGCTAGCTGAGCTGCTGGAGACAGACCCAAGGTTTTTCTAATCAGCTTAAGGTTACATAGCCTGCCAATGAAGAAATGGGGAGAGAAGGCTCCATCATGTTCAAAGATCCTCAGCTTTACATGAAACACAATTCATCCTGTAAAGTTCATCGGTTTCAATCACAATGCCCTGTCTTATACCAAATTCTTTATGTGCACAAGCCACTGAGTCTCCCTTCCTCCACAACAGCCAAGCTGGCCCTTCTCAGCACCATCTAAATTGAAAGGTGAGTACTGTGGGCAGCTTCTGGGTCTTCAAGAAGAAAGCAGGTATTATTCTGGAAGTAGTGAAGTAAATTCTTCCTGACTTTAAAACAAACTGGGGGCCTCTTGAGACTGGGCTTTACAACCCGGTACACTGTAGGTGCTCCATTAAGACTGTGCAATCAAGCTGGGCGTGGTGGTGCATGCCTGTAATCCCAGCACTTGGGAGGCAGAGGCAGGCGGATTTCTGAGTTCGAGGCCAGCCTGGTCTACAGAGTGAGTTCCAGGACAGCCAGGACTACACAGAGAAACCCTGTCTCGAAAAAACAAAAACAAAAACAAAAACAAAACAAACAAACAAACAAACAAACAAAAAGATTGTGCAATCAACAGGATGGATGTCTAGCTCCTCCTCAGGCCATTTTAAAATTAGACCTCAAGCACTCTCAGTGAAGTTTTTCAATAATCCGCAAAGAACAATTTAAGCTACTGGGTTTATACTTATATTTTGAAAATTCACTTTTCCTGAGGCTCACTCAACAAAATAAACCATTTCCCTAACCTTGTCATAAGTTGAGGCAAAACATAATAATAGCCTGTGCTACAGAAGACTTCATATTCTTGTTGATTTCAGTGTATCTGTCAATAAAGTCTTAGCAAAGCAAGACTTTATGGAATTAGAAGAGGCCCCCGGGGCAGCTCCAGCTGGATGACAATCAAATCCTTCCTCCTCTTTTCTGAGTCCTAAGTCATATTTTCTGGTCTGCTCTAAATTCTCCTTCTGCTCTGCAGCTTGGCAAAAATAAATGAAAGTAAGCATAAAATGACCCAGAATCAGAGAACAGTTTACTGTTGCTCAAGGGGTTTTTAACTTGTTGTTTTGCTGTGTGTTCACCTTCATGCACAGTCAGCATCCTCATTGTCTGAGAACACCCAGGATCAAATGTTACTTTTGCGAGGTTTTGGTGGATGATTACATTTGAGGACAGCCATATAGCAAGGCAATGGATCTTCTTAAACTACAGACAGCAAGTTGGAGTATAGTGATGCTCACTAGGAATAGAAGCACTAAACTGGAGGATCATGAGGGCTACCCTGGGCCACTCTAAGCTACCCTGGGCCACCCTGGGCTACAAAGTAACAGCCTCTTTTTTTTTAAAAAAAAAGGGGCCTTCAAAAGTAGGTAGTGGCTTGACCATAAGCCTACTGCCAACAACAGCATGACCTCATGGGAGCTCTTCCTTCAAATGAATAAATTTTCCTCAAAAAGTTTGGAACTAAACACCTGTTGAGACTCTTCATACATTTTTTGAGCAACAGATTAGATATTCCATTCTAAAACCCTCCCTAAGGCAAAAAAGAAAAAAAAAACACTAAATTTATGATGTAGCAGCTGGCAGTGAACTATACTTAGGGGAAAAGTAGAGAACATCAAAATTAATTTATTCCTTGCAAACTCTCCCATCATTAACCACCTCGTAGACACATTCACAGCAAGAGTTTCAGTTTGACACAACTGTTATTTCCCAAAGCATGGGCCCTAGACAATGTCCCCTACCCTGTATCTATGGGTTCCTCCTAACATCCTTCTGCTAAAGTTCTTTATGGGGACTGTGGCCCCACCCCCATTCTGCCCCTCCTCCAGCCTCCTTGTGCACCCCCCCTCCTTCACACTAATTTTAGGAGATAAATACAATCTCCTTTTCTCCAAAGGAATCTCCTTGGTAATTCATCCAAGTTTCTTGCTTCATACACATATCAACTTTTCGATCTTCCAAGGAAATTGTGGAGATATTTTGAGACCTACCAAAGCAACAATGAACTCAGCACTCTCTGAACCCCATCATTGTATTTCACTATAAGCAAAACCTACTTTCTTCCACTTCTTAGTGATGAGAATATTCACATCCCTTTATACTCTGGTGTATGGCATCTTTAGCAGATGAAATCTAATCATAAAACACGATGAATGATCTAAGCTTCCATAAGTTTCATGTCTACCTTAAAATCGTCCCTGAGTCCAGTCTTTGCATAACCCACATTTCTATGAACTTCTGTCTTACTCAGGGTTTCTATTCCTGCACAAACACCATGACCAAGAAGCAAGTTGGGGAGGAAAGGGTTTATTCAGCTTACACTTCCACATTGCTGTTGATCACCAAAGGAAGTCAAGACTGGAACTCAAGCAGGTCAAGAAGCAGGAGCTGATACAGAGGCCATGGAGCGATGTTCCTCACTGGCTTGCTTCCCCTGGCTTGCTCAGCCTGCTCTCTTTTAGAACCCAAGAATACCAGCCCAGAGATGGTACCACCCACAAGGGCCCTGCCCCCTTGATCACTAATTGAGAAAATGCCCCACAGCTGGTTCTCATGGAGGCATTTCCCAACTAAAGCTCCTTTCTCTGTGATAACTCCAGCCTGTGTCAAGTTGACACACAAAACCAGCCAATGTGGTTCTCTGTCTCTCTGTGTCTCTGTCTCTGTCTCTGTCTCTCTCTGTCTCTCTGTCTCTCTGTGTCTCTGTCTCTGTCTCTGTCTCTCTCTGTGTGTGTGTGTGTGTGTGTGTGTGTGTGTGTGTGTGTGTGTGTTGCAAGCAGTGGGCAGGGTACCAGCAGCCATGAAGGAGCAACTGGAAAAGAGAAGAGACTGAGCACCAAGGACCTGAAGCTTAAAGGATGAGAGGAGAAATGGAATCGGGCATACTGAAGTCAGAAACATGATGCTTGGAGGAGAGATGTGAGCAGAGGTAAAGACAATTTGAAATGGAGGAGCAAAAACAAACAAACAAACCACAAAAACAGCCTGGCGGTGGTGGCGCACGCCTTTAATCCCAGCACTTGGGAGGCAGAGGCAGGCGGATTTCTGAGTTCGAGGCCAGCCAGAGTGAGTTCCAGGACAGCCAGGGCTAGACAGAGAAACCCTGTCTGGAAAAGCCTTAAAAAAAAACTGAAATGGAGGAGCAAGCTGACAGTGATCAGACTAGATTTCCTCAGCATTGCTGGAGGTCTGTATGGCAGACCAAGGTATGGCAAACAGCCAGGGTACATGGTCAGCAAGCTGCTGTCACAATGTGCAGAGACATGCTTTGGTCAGGACTGTATAGTGGGGGACAGAAAAGCAAAAGATGAGGACACAGATATGTTTACTTCCCTTGAACAAAACCAATGTTACCTGGGGCCTTTGACACCAGAAAATGAAATACAAAAAGCAAATGAATATTTGAGTTAGTGTAAAAGGAGAACTCCAGTACATTCCAAAGTAGCAAGGAAAAAGGGTATCAGCTCAATTTGTCAGGTTGTTTTGAGGTAATAGTGACACAGACCCAAAGGAGAGTTTCCTGCTGAAGTGTTTAGCTCATGTTTACTGCTGACCTAGGGACATGGTCCCTACTGCCACAGATCATTATACTGAAAAGCAAGTCACAAGCTCAAGGTTCAATCAAGTGAGAATCCACAGACCAGGGAAATACTTCTTAGGAAGTCTAGGAGCTGAAGGAAATTGTAATAATAAAAGTTAATATCACTCTTGAATGATCAAAAGAGAGAACTCTAATTTTATACTAACAAACAGCTAAAATATGAAAATTTTAGACAAATGAGTAAGTTATAAATCTTTAATAAGCTGGCAAAGGGCTGATGAAGCAATCTTGAGTTTTGGCAAGCTGAAAGAACGGGGAAGACAAAAGAGCAATCGGTGTTAAAAACAAATTTCAGATAAAAAAAATCTTATCACTTCCTCTATATCAGATTGAAAGATTCTCTTTTGGTCTTAATAGATTGAGGACAAATGTTACCTTCTTCCATTGAAACTTGTTGAGCACAAAGCCATAAATGAAACACAAAAACTTTTCAGCATGAACTGTGAAAAGTATCCAAAAATCATGGGAGACCCAGACAGACTTCATGCACGCCAAGAATAGCCCATGAATACATACGAGTTGAAAGCAGAGCTTAAGACTTCCTTTCTCTAAACTTACTAAGTCAGAGCTTTGTTAAGGAAAGCCCAATTTCAAGGCTGATACATTCTCTGCATGGAATAATGAGATTTCTAGAAACCAATGTGTACTGGCTAGTTTTGTGTGTCAACTTGACACAGGCTGGAGTTATAGGAAAAGGAGCTTCAGTTGCGGAAGTGCCTCCATGAGATCCAGCTGTGGGGCATTTTCTCAATTAGTGATCAAGTGGGGGAGAGCCCCTTGTGGGTGGTACCATCTCTGGGCTGGTATTCTTGGGTTCTATAAGAGAGCAGGCTGAGCAAGCCAGGGGAAGCAAGCCAGTAAGTAACATCCCTCCATGGCCTCTGCATCAGCTCCTGCTTCTGACCTGTTTGAGTTCCAGTCCTGACTTCCTTTGGTGACGAACAGCTGTGTGGAAGTGTAAGCTCAATAAACCCTTTCCTCCCCAACTTGCTTCTTGGTCATGATGTTTGTGCAGGAATAGAAACCCTGACTAAGACACAATGTTAAATGTTTTTATGAATCAGTTCTTACAGAAAAACTTAAAGCAGCCCTTAAGAAAGAAAGAAAATCTCAGCTGTATTAGCTGTCTAATTTTCAAGACATAATCATCCCCCCCTTAGCTGTTATTGCTTATTCTAATCTAGATTAATCAAGTCTCATAAATGTAGCACAAATAGATGAGAGGAGATCTCATGAGGTCTGTTTCTAATTCTTTGCAGTTGGGTACAGTATTTCCAGCGCTTTTAAACAAGCACTACCTGCTTTCTCTAACATGACAAAAGCTTAAAATGTCAGCTCATTTTTAACTGTGCTGACCTGGGAGCAAAGATATCCAGGGAAACAGAATGCACAAGCACTTAAGATATTCCTTTCACCCACGACGCCTTAATTTCTCTCCAAGTCATATCTTAACAGGTGCCTAGGTTGCCAACTCAGATTTGAAACGATGCAAGTATTTTTACTTACTGAATCTTTTGAACACTGAACTCAATGCAGAACTTTAAAGACTGTCATCTGGTATACATGGCTACATTTATTTAATGACAAGAGCAGGGTCAGAGTTGGTGAGCCAGAGCAAGGGTGAGATGTATTTAAGGTCTGAGGGCAGAGGAGTTTTAAGAGTCCATGGCTTGTATAAAGATGGTCAGCCACTTGCTGTACTGACCTTCCCCTGAGGGCTTTGTCCACCTTTACTGCCAACTATGGCAACCTTTTCCATCAGAACCAAGTGTAGATGGATTCTTCATGGAAAGGTTAGCATCAGAAGCATGGAAGAAGGAAAGGTGCTAGACACTAGAGGATACTTGCTCCACATGCTCCAAGAATTCCGCTGGCTGCTACTGATCTTGGTGGAGCACATCATTTCAAGGACCCATCGAGCAAGCTGTGCAGCCATTAAAACCAAAGTGCATTTTGCTGTAAGAGTATCAAATTGCCTTTCTTTTTCATCCCACCCTCATGCCTCTTCTCTCTTTTTTTGTAAGAGGGGTTTTTAAAAGGGGAAAAAAACCAACCCACACATTTTTTCCCCTCAGTTTTGGCATACTGGACCACTCTTCTAAAAACTGGAATTATTGTAAAACAAATATGCACTTTCAAGAGTGTATTTTCCAAGTAAAATAAGTCTCAGGCTTAGCGGTGGGTAAAATAAGGAATATTTCAGATTCTTTGAAACATTTTAAAATGATTTTTTTAAGAACAGTTTTGGAAATCATCGTCCACATGCTATTTTATCCCTTGCGGACCGTGGGCATGGGAAGGAAAATGTGATTTCAAAGTAATTTAAAAGGTACTTTTGGGGAACCTGCAACGACTTTAAAAGGCATTTCATTTTGGGCAAAGTTTAGACAAGAATAGAACCCTACAAAAATAATCATCACACAGTGCAAAAGCTCGCACGACATGCTCAACTATCCTCAGTGCAAGGCACATGCAGTGCTGAGTGTAAATCACGGGTCAACACTACTCCTGAAGAGTGACGATGAAAACTGCTGCACACATAACACTGAAGAGGATTTACAGCACGCACAGATGAAGTCATCCTGCAAACATTCCTGCAATGCAGCTATTCCAATTTGAGGTACTGTCCTCTGGAGAGAGATTAACTCATATATGCAAAGTCTTGTATAAAAATGTGCTATAGTCATAAAATCATCAACACTTTTTAAAATTTTTATTTTATGTGTATTGGTATTTCACCTGCATGTGTGTATTTGTGTCATGTGTATGCAGTGCCTTTGGAGGCCAAAAGAGGTACCAGATCATCTAGAACTGGAGTAAAATGATTGTGACCGGTGGACAGGGCACAGGAATAGTGGAGCAGCTGGGACAGGATCCTTCTGATCCATCTGCACCCGGGAGCTGGGGCTGTTCCATGGACCTCTGTGCATGGGTCTTGCCAGGAGAGAGCTGGTCTCACAGGAATGCTCTTACTCCCAGGCTTGGAGGTGAGCTTTCCACTTTCTCTCCAATAACTGTCCGAAGCAGGACTTGGCAGAAGCACCCAGGACCAGGGAACTGTGGAGAGGCTGGGACAGGATCCTTTCAGTCTCCATCTGTACCAGGGTGCTGGGACTATTCCACAGCACTCTGTACACAAGTCCCCCCAAAAGAGAGCTGGTCTCCTAGGAGTGCTGGCACAGGCATACAGACCCACAGGAGGGACAAGCTCCAGCCAGAGATAGCAAGACCAACAAACACCAGAGATAACTAGATAGTGAAAGGCAAGTGCTAGAACTTTACCAATAGAAACCAAGACTACTTGGCACCATCAGAACCTAGTTCTCCCACAACAGCAAGTCCTGTATACCCTAGCACACTGAAAAAGCAAGATTTGAATTTAAAATCACATCTCATGATGCTGATAGAGGACTTTAAGAAGGACATAAATAACTCGCTTAGAGAAATACAGGAGAACATAGGTAAACAGCTAGAAGCCCTTAAAGAAGAAACACGAAGATTCTTTAAAGAATTACAGGAAAACACAACCAAACAGGTGAATGAATTGTACAAAACCATCCAAAATCTAAAAATGAAGGTAGAGACAATAAAGAAATCACAAAGGGAGGCAACTCTGGAGATAGAAACCTAGGAAAGAGATCAGAAGTCATAGATGCAGGCATCACCAACAGAATACAAGAGATAGAAGAGAGAATCTCAGGTGCAGAAGATACCATAGAAAATATTGACACAATAGTCAAAGAAAATGCAAAAAGCTCTTAACCAAAAACATCCAAAAAATCCAGGACACAATGAGAAGACCAACCCTAAGGATAATAGGTATAGACGAAAGCAAAAATTCCCAACTTAAAGGGCCAGTAAATATCTTAAACAAAATTCTAGAAAAAAACTTCCCTAACCTAAAGAAAGAGATACCCATGGACATACAAGAAGACTACAGAACTCCAAATAGACTGGACCACAACAGAAATTCCATCACATAATAATCAAAACATCGAATGCACTAAACAAAGAAAGAATATTAAAAGCAGCAAGGGGAAAAGGTCAAGTAACATATAAAGGCAGATCTATCAGAATTACACCAGACTTCTCAAAAGAGACTATGAAGCTGAAAGATCCTGGTCAGATGTCATGCAGACCCTAAGAGAAGGCAAGTGCCAGCCCAAGCTACTATATCCAGCAAAACCCTCAATTACCATAGATGGAGAAACCAAGATCTTCCATGACAAAAATAAATTTACACAATATCTTTCTACAAATCCAGCTCTTCAAAGGATAATAAATGGAAAACTCCAACAAAAGAAGAGAAACTACACCCTAGAAAAAGCAAGAAAATAATCTTCTTTTAACAAACCAAAAAGAAGATAGCCACATACACATAATTCCACTTCTAACAACAACGAGAATTACAGGAAGCAACAATCACTTTTTCTTAATATCTCTTAATACCAATGGACTCAATTCCCCAATATAACAGACTGGAATCATTCCCCATAGACTAACAGACTGGATACATAGACTGGACCCAACATTTTGCTACATACAAGAAACCCACCTCAGTGGCAAAGACAGACACTACTTCAAAGTAAAAGAATGGAAAAAAATTTTCCAAGCAAATGGTCCCAAGAAACAAATGGAGTATCCACTCTAATATCGAGTAAAATCAACTTTCAACCTAAAGTTATCAAAAAAGATATGAAGGCACTTCATACTCATTAAAGAACTCTCAATTCTGAACATCTATGCTCCAAATGCAAGAGCAACCACATTCATAAAAAAAGCTACTAAAGCTCAAAGTACACATTGCACCTCACACAATAATAGTGGGAGAATTCAACACCATACTCTTATCAATGGACAGACTGTAGAAATAGAAACTAGAGAAAGAGTGTCAACTAACAGAAGTTAGAAACCAAATAGATTTAACAGATATCTATAGAATGATTTATCCTAAAACAAAAGAATATACCTTCTTCTCAGCACCTCCTGGTACTTTCTCCATAACTGACCATATAATCCATCACAAAACAGGCCTCAACAGATACAATAATGAAATAATCCCATGCATCCTATCAGATCACCACAGACTAAGGCTGGTCTTCAATAACAACAAAACAATAGAAAGCCCACATATACATGGAAGCTGAACAACACTCAACTTGGTCAAGGAAGAAATAAAGAAAGAAATTAAAGACCTTTTAGAATTTAGTGAACATGAAGCCACAACATACCCAAACTTATGGGGCACAATGAAAGCAGTGCTAAGAGGAAAACTCATAGCTCTGAGTACCTCCAATAAGAAACTGGAGAGAGCATACACTAGCAGCTTGACAGCATGTCTAAAAGCTCTAGAACAAAAACAAGCAAATGCACCCAAGAATAGACCACAGGATGTAATCAAACTTTGTAATCAAACAAAAAGAACTATATAAAGAATCAACCTAACAAGGAGATGATTCTTTGAGAAAATCAACCAGATAGATAGAGTCTTAGCCAGACTAACCAGAGAGCACAGAGACAGTTTCCAAATTAACAAAATCAGAAATGCACAAGGGTTTAGTGTACAGTTCTACAGACCTTCAAAGAAGACGTAATACCAATACTCTCTAAACTATTCCACAACATAGAAACAGAAGGAACCAATTCATTCCATGTAGTCACAATAACTCTGATACCTAAAACACACAAATACCCAACAAGAACTTCAACTCAATTTCCCTTATGAATATTGTTGCAAAAATACGGAATAAAATTCTCACAAACTGAATCCAGGAATACATGAAAACAATCATCCATCATGATCAAGTAGGCTTCATCCCAGGGATGCAAGAATGGTTCAATCTATGGAAATCCATCAATGTAATCCATTATATAAACAAACTCAAAGAAAAAACTATATGATCATTTCATAAGATGCTGAGAAACATTTGACAAAATCCAACACCCCTTTATGATAAAAGCCTTAGAAAGACCAGGGATTCAAGGCCCATATCTAAACATAGTAAAAGCAATTTACAGCAATCCAGTAGCTGACATGAAACTAAATGGAGAGAAACTTGAAGCAATCCCACCAAAATCAGGGACTAGACAAGTCTGCCCACTCTCCCTATCTATTCAATATAATACTTGAAGTTCTAGCTAGAGCAATTAACAACAAAAGGAGGTCAAAGGGATACAAATTGAAAAGGAAGAAGTCAAAATATCACTATTTATAGATGATATAATAGTGTACGTAAGTGACTCCAAAAACTCCACCAGAGAACTCCTTAACCTGATAAAACAACTTCAGCAAAGTGACTGGATATAAAATTAATTTAACACATCAGTAGCCTTCCTATACTCAAGGGATAAACAGGTTGAGAAAGAAATTAGGAAAACAACACCCTTCATAATAGTCACAAATAATATAAAATACCTTAGTGTGACACTAACTAAGCAAGTGAAAGATCTATATGACAAGAACTTCAAGTCCTGAAGAAAGAAAGCAAGGAAGATCTCAGAAGATGGAAAGATCTCCCATTCTCATGGATTGACAGGATTAATGTAGTAAAAATGGGCATCTTGCCAAAAGCAATATACAGATTCAATGCAATCCCCATCAAAACTCCAATTCAATTATTCATAGAGTTAGAACAATTTGCAAATTCATCTGAAATAACAAAAAACCCAGGATAGCAAAAAATATTCTCAACAAGAGAAGTACTTCTGGCAGAATCACCATCCCTGACCTCAAGCTGTCCAACAGAGCAATCTTGATAAAAACTACATGGTATTGGCACAGTGACAGATCAATGGAATAAAATTGAAGACCCAGAAATGAACCCATACACCTAATGTCACTTGATCTTTGAAAAAGAAGCTAAAACCATCCAGTGGAAAAAAGACAGCATTTTCAACAAATGGCACTGGATCAACTGGTGGTTAGCATATAGAAGAATGCAAATTGATGTATTATTATCTTTTTGTACAAAGCTCAAGTCCAAGTGGATCAGGGACCTCCACATAAAACCAGACACACTGAAACTAATAGAAAGAAAACTGGGGAAGAGCCTTGAGTACATGGGCACAGGGGAAATTTTCCTGAACAGAACACCAATAGCTTATGCTCTAAGATCAAGATTTGACACATAGGACCTCACAAAATTGCAAAGCTGTAAGGCAAAGGATACTGTCAATAGAACAAAATGTCAACCAACAAATTTGGAAAATATCTTTACCAATCCTACATCTGATAGAGAACTAATATACAATAAATAAATTTTAAAAAACCACAAGAAGTTAGACTCCAGATAACCAAATAACCCAATTTAAAATGGGTACAGAGCTAAACAAAGAATTCTCAACTGAGAACAATGGCGGAGAAGCACCTAAAGAAATGTTCAACATCTTTAGTCATCACTGAATGCAAGTCAAAACACTGAGATTCCACCTCACACCAGTCAGAATGGTTAAGTTCAAACCTCAGGTGACAGCAGATGCTAATGAAGATGTGGAGGAAGAGGAAAGCTCCTCCACTGCCAGTGGGGTTGCAAGCTGGTACAACCATTCTGGAAATCAGTTTGGCAATTCCTCAGAAAATGGATATAAATACTAACTGAGGAGCCAGCTATACCACTCCTGAGCATATACACAGAAGATTCCCCAATATGTAATAAGTACATATCCTCTACTATGTTCATAGCAGCCTTGTGTATAATAATCAGAAGCTGGAAAGAACCCAGATGTCCCTAAACAGAGGAATGGGTACAGAAAATGTGGTACATTTACACAATGGAATACTATTCAGCTATTTAAAAAACAAGGAATACATGGAACTCTTAATCAAATGGATGGAACTAGAAAATATTATCCAGAGTGAGGTAACCTAGTCACAAAGGGGCACACATGGTATGCACTCACTGATAAGTGCGTATTGGCCCAGAAGTCAGAATACCCAAGACATAATTCACAGACCACATGAAGCTCAAGAAGAAAGAAGTCCAAAATGTGGATTCTTTGGTCTTTCTTAATAGGGGGAACAAAATACCCACGGGAAGAGATACAGAGACAAATCATGGAGCAGAGACTGAAGGAAAGGCCATCCTGAGACTTCCCCAACATGGGGATCCATCCCATATATAAACACCAAACCCCAGACACTATTGTGGATACCAAGAAGTGCTTGCTGAAAGGAGCCTGATATAGCTGTCTCCTGAGAGGCTCTGCCACTGCCTGACAAATACAGAGGTGAATGTTCTCAGCCAACCATTGGACTGAGCACAGGGTCCCGAATGGAGGAGTTAGAGAAAGGACCAATGGAGTTGAAGAGGTTTGCAGCCCCATAGGAGGAACAATGATATGTACCAACCAGTACCCCCATAGCTCCCAGGGACTAAACCACCAACCAAAGAGTACACATGGAGGGACCCATGGCTCCAACCGCATATGTAGCAGAGAATGGCCTTGTTGGACATCAGTGAGAGGAGAAGCCCTTGGTCCTGTAAAGGATTGATACCCCAGTGTAGGAGAATGCTAGGACAGGGAAGCATTTCTGATTTTGTTAATTTGGATACTGTCTCTGTGCTCTCTGGTTAGTCTGGCTAAGACTATCTATCTGGTTGATTTTCTCAAAGAACCATCTCCTTGTTTGGTTGATTCTTTGTATAGTTCTTTTTGTTTGATTACAAAGTTTGATTACATCCGGCGGTCTATTCTTGGGTGCATTTGCTTGTTTTTGTTCTAGAGCTTTTAGATGTGCTGTCAAGCTACTAGTGTATGCTCTCTCCAGTTTCTTATTGGAGGCACTCAGAGCTATGAGTTTTCCTCTTAGCACTGCTTTCATTGTGCCCCATAAGTTTGGGTATGTTGTGGCTTCATGTTCACTAAATTATAAAAGGTCTTTAATTTCTTTCTTTATTTCTTCCTTGACCAAGTTGAGTGTTGTTCAGCTTCCATGTATATGTGGGCTTTTTATTGTTTTGTTGTTTTGTTGTTGAGGAGTGGGTGGGTTAGGGAGCATGGGGAGTAGGAATGGGATAGGGGGTTTGGGGAAGGGAAACCAGGAAAGGGGAAAACATTTGAAATGTTAATAAAGAAAATATCTAATAACTTTCTAAAAAATTAAAAAAGAAAAAATCAATAATGAACTAGATTATTCACATAATGGAATGCTACTCAGGAGTAAATAGGAATAGGCTTTGACACCTGCAATGTTAGAAATGCAATTCAAAAGCATGCTGGAAGAATTAAGGCAGACCAACCCTCCCTTACAATGCTCTTCCATTTATACGGGTCCCTAGAGGAGGCAAAACTAATCCATAGTGACTGAAAATCCAAGCAGAGGATGTTTCTGGAGGGAGGGTACTTTCTAGAATTCTATTTATTTATTTTCTCTCTTTTATAAATTAGTTCTTTTGAGAATTGCCTACAATGTTTTTTATCATTTCATTCCCCCCCCCAGACCCCAATTAGAACTACTGTCACTTCCTGCTCATAGCTGTTTCTAGAACTCACAGGCTAGAGGATGACATTCCTACCTCGAGGAAGGGGCTTTTTCTTTTCCATGTTGCCCATGGGGTCCCATAGACCCCAAACATTGCTCCTGTTCTTTTTTCCCCTCCCAGAACTTGACAATAAGACCCTATTCCTGGTGAACATGAAGAAACCAAGCTGGTCCTGAAGTGGAAGTTTCATGCTTCCCCTGCTGGCTGGCTCTCATCGCATCTGAAGGCCCTATGCATGCATGCTACCAGAGGAGAAAATCATCACCATCTTGCCTAACTCTGATCCCTGAAGATTACCGTAATGATTGGCTTTGCCAGACCTGCTCACAAGTGCAACTGTGGAATGAACATCATGGGAGTAACCCATCACATTCTGGTGGAATTGAGTTTCATGCCACAAGATGAAACCCCTACCTGGCACCATGACTGGGCCACAAACCTTGGGCTGGAGAGGTCATAGGTCCTCAGCGAGAACCTAATAGGTTGCTAAATGGACATGGTATTAACCAGACTCCTAATGATTATCCTTTATACCCACAGATTAGGGAATCTTTCAACCCTCATCAGGGAAACATCTATTTACAGTAGATGGTGATTAAGAGAGACCCACAGCTGCCCACAGTGCAAAGAATAGAAACTATTGTATTTCTTAGTGTTATCAAATATATATCATAAATTTATATCTCAAACTGTATACAAGTTTTATAGATTTTACCGTGTTTAAATTATAGCTTGATTTTTAACTTTAAAGTAGAAATGCAAACTTTCTCAAATTTGAAATAATTCCTAGTATATTTAAACAAGAATTAAAAAAATATCTTTTTAAGTGTCTTGAAGCAAATATGGGGACAAAGTGTGGAACACTGAAGGAAAGATGATTCAGAGACTGCCCCACCTGGGGAACGATCCCATATACAGACACCAAACCCAGATACTACTGTGGATGCCAACGAGTACTCGCTGACAGGAGCCTGATATAGTTGCCTCCCGAGAGGCCCTACCAGAGCCTGACAAATACAGAGGCGCATGTTCACAGCCAACCAATGCACTGAGCACAGGGTCTCCAGTGGAGGGGCTGGAGAGGTATGCAACCCCATAGGAAGAATGACAGTATCAACCAATCAGACCCTCCAGAGCTCCCAAGGACTACGCTACCAACCAAAGAGTACACATGGAGGGACCCATGGCTCCAGCCACATATGTAGCAGAGGATGGACTTGTAGGACATCAATGGGAGGAGAGGCCCTTGGTCCTGTGAAGGCTTGATGCCCCAGTGTAGGGGAATGCCAGGGTGGTGAGGTGGAAGTTGGGGGGAGCACCCTCATAGAAACAGGGGGAGGGTATGGGATAGGGGGTTTGCAGAAGGGAAACTGGGAAGGGTATAACATTTGAAATGTAAGTAAATGAAATATCCAATAAAAAATAAACTAGTCTTGAAGCTTAAAAATTTTGCAAACTCATGCGGTCAAAACTTTTGAATTTTGATACTTACGTAGTAAATAGTTATGAAAATCAAGTAGTACATATAAGCCACTTAGGATCATGGTCCAGTGTTTGACACATTGCTTATTTACCGACAGAGCCAAACAGTGTGCTGGGCTTAAGGATAAATGATTTGCGGTGATATAAAAACATAACTGTTTTCATTAGTTTTGCCAAAGAAAGCAGTTGCTTAACCTCCTAATTCTCCCGTGTGTGTACATATTCAGCTTCCTAAGCCCGTTTTCCTCAACATCAGGGGACATCAGAATCATTTGGAATTCTTTTTGAAACAGAGATGGTTTAACCCACCCTCAGGATTTCTGATCCAATGATGGCTTGGGGTAGGAGACCTTCAGTGTCTGTGCCACATGGTCCCCAACCATGGCGACAGTGATGCCGCTTGATCAGAGCCCAGATGTCAAGGCCTTCTGCTTCAAGCATTCTTCGAATTTCAGATCAACGATATACTTGGGAGGCCGAGGCAGAAGACCAAGGTCAGCCTGAGTAACTGAGTAAGGCCTTATGTCTATATACTTATTTTTTTCAGCAATTGGCATATACTAACAACTGGAATTATCATAAAAAATTATAAGTACTTTCAAGAACCCAATCAAGCAAAATAAGTCTTAGGCTTACTAGTAGGTGAAATAATAGTTTAGATTATTTGAAAGGATACACACACACTGTACATAACTATACATACATATATCACTATAAGTACACATATATATGAATGTATATATATACATATATATATACACACATGCACAAACACATCTAATTCTTTAGTTTCATAGGTAATTCCTCTGTTTTTGCATAACACTGCCTATTAGCTATTTGCCCCTTTCCCTTGTGTCGACTCATTTGCTGGTAAACATATCCATATGTTTGTTTTTCTTTTTCTTTTTATTCATTCTTTAATCTTTTTTATAGTCCAGACTTTATCCCACTCCTGGTCCACCCTCTGACTGATCCACATCTCACACCTCCCCACCCTCACCCCACCTGACTTCCCCACTCCCTGGGGCCTCTAGTCTCTTGAGGGATAGGTGCATCTTCTCCAAGTCTAGAGCCCGCAGTCCTCTGCTGTATATGTGTCTTGTACCAGCTAGTGTATACTGCCTGGTTGGCGGCCCAGTGTCTGATTCCCGGGGTCCAAGTTAGTTGAGACTGCTGGTCTTCCTATAGGTTACCCTCTCCCAGTGCTTTCAAGGCAGGGTCCCTGTCTTAGATATTAATGTACCCTTCATACCTAGACCAACTCTATCGCTCACAGGTGATAAGTAAATGCTGTGTCCAAAGTTTGTGCATTTTCCTACACATGTGTCACTACATCAAAAGCAATGAAAAATAACTTCCAATATGGGGACTTACCTGTCATTGGGACACTGACTCGGCAACGTCCAGTCATGGTGAGGGTTGATGAGGAATCCCCAGGACAGGAAGACGGAGCTTGGTGTCAATGTCCCCACCACCAGCTGGAGGGGTTTGCGAGGCCGAGATTTACCTGTGGAGGCAGCACACAGTTAATCCTAGACATGGAGCCTTTCGACTAATATTTGGAGTAAAAAACATGTATAAAGATGACTTAGAAAGATATTCCTTTCCCATTTGGGTTAGCTTTTTATACTGTCAACAAGATATTTTTCTGAGTCATTTCTGGTCACTACGAGTATGCTTTTTTAAAAATATATATGTATTATGTTTTATAAATTCTTTGAGAATGTTATAGCTTTTCATATAGTCTACAAAACTGATTTTTGTTCATGAATTTAAACATGAGTCAGAGGAAATGCTTTATTGATCTTGGGTGTGCATGTTTATATGTGTACATATATGCATACTACGTGTTCACCTAAATATCTGTTTATAAACCATATGCTATGCAATGATATCTAGCTTTAGTTTCCCTAAGTCATATAGGTATGAAGGCATTGGCTATGATTAATGAAGTAGACACACAAATACTTTCATCTCTGAGTATACACACAGACCACTTGCATCATTTCTTTCAGAGAGAAGTTAAAAATATGCTTTTGAGATAAATTAACAACCTCCAAAGAGAAAATAAAATTATTATAGCAGTTGCATATCATATTATTTATTATTATACTAATCAATATTATATAATTTAATATTAAGTATAATAATGTAATATTTTCAAATATAACTTAAACTGTAAATTCCCTTGATATATAATAAACATATGTTTACAGCAAGCACACAAAAAGAAAGGTGCCCACATTTTTAATAATGCCAGTAAGGTATGAGTAATACAGAAAGCACAGTTGTTCTGATTGATGAATTGAATCTGAGAAATACCACAAGTTACACTAATCAATGATGATAGAATCGTCTTAAGCCCATGGGGCTAATGATGCGGGAGGAAGCATTACAATTTTCAAAATCATGTGACTCTGTAGCACTGAGAAGACAGGGAAAGGAAGGACCTTGAACAACAGGGGAAATAAAATCAAAATTCTAAAACTAAAATCTCATAAAATTACATTCCCACTGAGTTCCTTCTTTACTTCATGGGATTGGGCATACTGTGTTTATTATGGGAAGAACTTCTGTCTTCTCAACATAATGGGCTTGGAAAAAGACAGCACGGTGCCTGGGGCCTTTATTAAAGTGGGTAAGACAGGACCCCATCAGGGAGTGCTACGGTGACTATTTGAATCAAATGCTCTTGAAGAGTGTCACATCTGCTTCTTTAAGTTCTGTCAGTTGTTATTCCAGGAAGAAAGCCTCTGATTCCAGAACCAACACAACCTAGTGGTATAAAAATGCCCCCATTCTAATGCAGTTGGCTTATTTATGGGGTGCTATATCTTTCAATATCTGATACAAATGTGAGGTGATTGTGCTATTCTTCCTGCTTCTAAGTTGACTGTCATGAGTGTAATACAACGGCATTATTGTTCAAAGCAGAGTAAGCCTATATCCTTAACCTTCTGGCATTTCCTGATGGTAAAGTAAAAAACACCTTCAATTGTTAAAAAATAAACAGTAAACTTTTATTACATATTGTTCTATGATTTGAGTAATTATCTCCCCAAAGTCCATGAGCTAATGGTTTGGTCTTCATCCCATATTGGAACTAGAAGTGACTACAAGTAAGCAGATGATGGAAAGGGTTTCAAACTTTGAGAGTATTCCCTGAAAGGGCAATCGCGGAATCCCAGTCTCTTGCTCTTTCTTGTCTTTTGCTTTCTGCTCATTAGGTGAACACAAATGTCTTGCTGCTGCCATGTCCCACCATAGCCCTAAAGAATGGGGCCCAGTGATTATGGAATTGGACCTCCAAGCTCTGGGCCACACTAAACCTTTTCTCCTTATAAGGTGATTATCTCAGGTACTTGACATAGTAACAGAAGACTAGAAACATAACTCGGAGAGCTGACCTCTTGATGATGTCTAAAGTATTAATGAAGATCGTAGTCATTTAATTAGTTGCAAACACACAGCATTCTTCTCTAAAAGCCTTCCCAGGTGCATCTGTCATCATGCAGATTATGACGTGAATGGTCTACATGTGACCTCCAAGGAGGAGAGATGAGAGTCTTGATTGAAGGTAGGAGCAGACAGAGCTTGGATACAAATGTGAGGTGATTGTGCGATTCTTCCTGCTTCTAAGTTGACTGTCATGAGTGTAATACAATGGCATTATTTTATAAATGAACAGTAAGATCCAGAAAAGATTCAAGGGTGTCCAAAGTTACATAGAATGCAAGGACAAAACTCATATCTGGGTCTCCTTGATTATTTTCTAACTTTCTTTGAAGTGTATCCTTGGCACTGCTCACTGAGTATGAAGAGATGAAATGCAGCTCAGAGGTGAAAAGTGTATTTTCTATTCCCCAAGGGATCTTAAGCCTGCATGATCAAACAATCATGTCACTGATTTGATGATTATAATATGAGAAAGATTAGCTAATTAGGATCTATGTGACAGATGCAAATGTAAAACAAATGGAAGTAATTCCATTAATCACTGTGTCTCTCCCAGATGCAGAACACAAAAAATGGAAACTCTACCCAAAGGTGGGCTATGAGCAGGGTGAAACCATTTCCTGAGCTAAGAATAAGAAAGTAAAAATAATTTCCACAGCTGGTGTCTGAAACCTCGAAATGAAATGAAGCTAGAAATTATTATTATAAAAACCTCAGGAGTCTGATTTTCCTTTAAGTTTTTATTTATATGATCAGACTTACATAAACAAACAATTCACTGAATAGCTGTCTGAAACTAGAATCTAAAACTATCATTCTCACATTTGACCTTATCATTCAAAACTTTGAAATACTGTCCTGAGATACTGAGTTTCCCCTTTGCCTTGAAATAAGAGGCATATATATATATACATATATACATATATATATGTGTGTGTGTGCGTGTGTGTGTGTATGTGTGTGTATATATGTTTATTTTTATATGCATGCATATATGTATATACATACTAATGTATATAATTATATGTATTTACATATATACATATTTATATATTTTATGTACACACATATATATTTCATCTCTTCATATACCATGAACTGAGCCAAGGATGCACTTCAAAGAAAATTACAAAGCCGTCAAGGAACCCAGATTTGAGTTTTGAATTTGCATTCTGTATAACCTTGGACACCATTGAAACTTTCCTGGCTCTTTCTGTTCATTTGTAAAATAATGCTGTTGTGTTACATCCACAATAGTCACCTTAGAAACAGGAAGAATAGTATAATCACCTCATGTTTGTTTCCAAGCTGTGTCTGCCCCTTACCTTCAATCAAGATTCTCATCTCTCCTCCTTGGCGTTCACATGTAGACCATTCACGGCACCATCTGCATGAGAGATGGTGGTTTATGGAGAAGGGTGCTGGAATGTTTGCATCCAGCTAATTGATTATGATATCCACAAATACTTTAGACATCATTTAGATAGATAGATAGATGATAGGTAGATAGATAGATAAATAGATAGATAGATAGATAGATAGATAGATAGATAAATGATAGATAGATAGATAGATAAATGATAGATAGATAGATAGATAGATAGATAGATAGATAGATAGATAGATAGATCTAAATGCTTAATCAAATAGTAAGGGCAAGCAAAGGGAGCAGAAGGTGTTGGAATCTAACTTCCAGTGACCCGCCCTGTGCCGGTACAACTGAGTAGCCAGGGTTCCTATGCTTGGTGTGGTTGAAGAGTCTAATGCTGTTCCTTCCATCTTATTTCTCCAGAGAAGCCGAACGAGCATCCACGAAGATGCTTGTGTGGCGTCCAGGGTTACTCACAAGACAGAAGTGGTTAGGGACTGACAGAGTGGGAAAGAGTTCACACCCGAAAAAGCACACAGCAAAACCTCACAGTCAGTGAAACAAAGGTAGAAAGAAGCAGACACAGCTTGGAAACAAACATGAGGTGATTATACTATTCTTCCTGTTCATAAGGTGACTATTGTGGATGTAACACAACAGCATTATTTTACAAATGAACAGTAAGAGCCAGGAAAGTTTCAAGGGTGTCCAAGGTTACACAGAATGCAAATTCAGAACTTAAATCTGGGTTCCTTGACTGCTTTGTAATTTTCTTTGAAGTGCATCCTTGGCTCAGTTCATGGTATATGAAGAGATGAAATATATATGTGTGTACATAAAATATATAAATATGTATATATGTAAATACATATAATTATATACATTAGTATGTATATACATATATGCATGCTTATAAAAATAAACATATATACACACACACACACACGCACATACACACACACACATATATATACATATATGTGTGTGTGTGTATATATATATATATATATATGCCTCTTGTTTCAAGGCAAAGGGGAAACTCAGTATTTCAGGACAGTATTTCAAAGTTTTGAACGATAAGGTCAAATGTGAGAATGATAGTTTTAGATTCTAGTTTCAGACAGCTATTCAGTGAATTGTTTGTTTATGTAAACACAAAAAAGCTGTGCACAGCTTTTACATGTTTTCCTTCACACTCTGATAAAGTCTTACTAACTGAACATCGCAAGCCTTGAATCTTTTGTCTTTAAGGTCCCCCTCCTCCGTGGCTATGATTAAATTCCCAGACAAAAGCAACGTGGAGGAGGAAGGGTTTGCTTTGGCTCACAATTCAAGGGCAATCCCATCCTAGCATAGAAGGATATGCTATGGTGACATCAAAGATAGCCGGAGCTGAAAATAAGGTCAGGGCACAACCCCAATCAAGAAGCAGAGAGAATGAATTCATGCGTGCAGAGATTTTCTCCCTTTTCTTAAATTCAAGACCTAAGCTCAGGGAACTGTATTGCCTACTGTTAGAATGGGTCTTTCCATTTCAATTAATCTAATCAATATAATCCCCCACAGGCATGCCTGGAGGGTAATCTCTCACAGCTGTGCCGAGAGGTATGTTTTCAAGGTGTTTTCAGCTCTTGTTTTGGCAACAGTGTCACAGTAACTCAGAAACTTCACTCTTATTCATATGTATGCTATCTAATGTCTGTCTCCAGCCTTCCTGGTCTGGGAGATGTACAGAAGGGAGAGACACAAAGTAAATAAAACCAAAGTGCCAATTCCATTAGTATATACAGAAATGAGTTATCCTTTTCAAAGACAAATGATTTCCTCAAGCCCAGGTTAGACCATAAAGCTTTATTCTTAAAAATCTGAAAGGCCAAAAGAAGGTAAAAGGTCACTCTTACAGAACAGAAACAGGCTGGCAGGAACTAGCCCCAGATGACAAATGACCACAGGTCAGGATCTATGCTAACTCACTTCTTACCCATTAACTACGGTGGAGATGGTGGGTTAACTGTCTAAACCTCAGCTTAAACAGTCCCAAGAAATGGCCGTGCCAACCTGTGCTGAGAGAGGTCTCTAAGGCTAGGCCATGCGACTCCTCCCTCCGGGTGAGCTGTGGCCTCAGGACTGGCACCATCTACACCTGCACAGCTGAGACATTCCCATGGTATTTCCTCTCTGGGGTGTGGCAGAAGGCGGAAGTTTCATGGTGCAAAGTTAATTACAAGACAAGCCAGTGCAAGGATGGACGGTACCTGAGCAGGACTTCTTCTGGCTGGGAGGAGGAGCAGGCCGCACCACGATCAGGTACTTCGGCTCCGCATCTGAAACAACAACGTCATCTTTCAGCAAAATTCTTTCAGAGCAAGCAGGGAGTTAGCACATTCACGTCCCAAACGAACATTTCCTGGTGTTAAACTCTCTCTGACCCCAGTACCAGAGAAGGAGAAGACTCAAGAACTGGAAAATTAATACTTCCTTAAAAGCCCATTAAGTTTTAGAAATGAAAATTAAGTCCATATTTTCTAACCCAAATGGGCATGGGTGGGGAAGAGGTCTTTAAAAAGAAAATGCTACACAGACCTTTCTTTTTAAAGTAAACTTGCCTTATTCTTATTAATTCACACACACACACACACACACACACACACACACACAAATCACACAGCTGGTTTAAGGAAACCACTCAAACTCCCTGCACACTCACACAAGCTATGCATCTCGGTGAATGTCTGTACAGTTAGAATGTCCATCCTGAAGCTATTGAGCTTTGCTTGAGGTTTGACACTTTCACTATCAATTACATTATACGCATTCAACCAGAATTAAGGTGAAAAGGTATCTGTAAGAATTGAAACTGAAAAAAAAACCAATAGCTTTCCAGCCTTCATGACTCATCTTTCCCTTCACTGCCAACCCTTCCAAGTCCTCTACTGCTGCCCTCTTGAAAGCCTTTCTGAATGTTATAACATACCCAACACACACACTACACACATACCTGCAACACATGCTTTCCTAGAGCCCTCCGAGGCCAAAAGAAGGCATCAGATCTCCAGAAACTATAGTTACAGATGGTGGTGAACCACCTGGGCCTCCGCAAGGCAGCAAGTGCTCTTAGCCTCTGAGTCACTGCACTGCACCAGCCAGACATAATTTTTAATATATTTATTAATTCTTTGAAATTTTCAAACATATACAATTTATTTTAATAATATTTAGTTCCTGTTTCTTCCCCTAAGCTCTTCTAAATTCAGTCTATTCCCATCCCCAATCATGTTTTTTATACCCCACTGAGCCCTGTTTTGCTGCCCTATAAGGCATGGGTTTTGGGCCACCCACTGGAGTTTATCATTGATGTATAAGAGACAATCCTTAAAAAATATTTAGGTCTTAAGTAAGATTATGTTAAATCATTCTCCATACTAATTCTCAGCTAAAAGGCTGGAAAGTGATGTTGAAGCTAAGATATGTATGAGTATTTAATAAGGAGTAAGTAATTTACAAAATATCCTTTTAAAAAATGAATATTCTCAAGATAACTAATTAATAAAACATACATAAACAAATGAAATACATATAGGATCTATATGTAGCATTCTTTGAGCAAGTCTATTGGACTAACTGGTTGATGAGTTATCACCCCAATGTTTCTTGAGGAACTTTGAGAACTGAGACTTCTTTTTCACTTTCTGTATTTTATTTTAACCATGTATGCTATTTTAACATTATATCAACACCAGAGTCCAATATGTTGACCAGTGAGTAGGAGAGAGTTAAATTAGCCCCGTGGTAGCTATGGTGTCTCTCCCAGCCAGATCCTAGGGATTTCAGTGATGGTGGATGTCCCTTCAGGCCCTGTCTCCAATCTGCTGCAAGACTGAAGCACCACACACCACCACTCAAGCCCCCTTTGTTGTCTTCAAAAGATAAACGTTTAAGAAAGCTATCTTATCTACTAACTCAGATGCATTAGATTAAGGATATTTGGGTTTGGGCTTAGTTTTTACTTGAGTGGGGAAAATTATGCTTTATAAGTAAAGAAGTAGCAAATACAGATGAAATAAAAATAAATGGAAGAAAACAAAGAAGGAAAAAACTAAGAAAAAGAAACAATGAACAAAAATGTAAGTGAAACTAAGCCACGTGTCATGGCTACTGCCTGTGATCAGTGCCCGAGAGGCTGAGGCAGGAGGATACTACCAACTTGAGGAACCTGTGGTTTCAGAGTGACTTTGAAGTTCATTTGAGCCACAGAGTAAGACTAGGTTTTGTTCTTCAGAGAACATAAACAAAAGTATATGATAATTATGTCATATAGTCTCATGGATTTACATATAGACAAAAATACGTCTAAGTTTACCTTTTGAAGACCTGAGACTTCTGACTCATCATTTGTTTTGTTTTTAATGTGAATTCACATTTACCCTTTGTGGATATACAGAGGCCTTCTTTTGAACCCTAGGCTACATGGAGCCAGCTTCATTTACAGTTGGAGACTGGTTGGACTCTTATCATTTGCTATATAGAATCTGCCATATTAGTTACTGAGGAAAGCAACCCAGGAAATTCCTGGAACTCACCTCAGGTTCTATTGCCTAGTCGCCTCATGGTCAACACGCAGATAAGGTGTTGAAGCTTTCCAGAGCCTCATAGGCTTGAAAGTGTATCCTGCTTATTTGAAACTCACATAGGAGAAATTCTCAAACCAAATTTAGTAACAGGAACACAGTCACCATTGGGTGAGCTTATTAAGGATGTAGAACAATCCAGATATTAATAAACTACTATGCAATGCATGCTTGCAGTGTGCAGAAAACTGTTAATAACTTTATAAACTAACGACATGTCACACTAATCCTACACATCCTGGGCAATTATCTTGTATAACAGTGAGCGCACGGAGACAAGGTCAGCTTCACAGGCATGTAACATACACAGGTGTTCCCTTCACAGGGACTGCATGGTTGGGTTTAGACCCTGCAGCATCTTGAAATCCCTTTATTGTTTTTAATCTCATGTGTGTGTGTGTGTGTGTGTGTGTGTTTATATGTAGGTGGTGGGTGTGTGGAGGTCAGAGGACAACTTGTGGAAGTCAGTTCTCTCCACTGTGTGAGTTCCAGGGATCTAACGGGTCACAGGGCTTGGGGAAAATCACACTAACCCTCTGAGTCATCTCGCCTACCCACCGCGATTGTTATCACTTTGATCTTTGAACTTTAATTTCATAAAGTTAAGTCTCATGGGACAATGGAGCATGCAGGAGAGCAAATGGAGCCAAACACACCAATTGTCCCTGGATTTCTGCCTCCCTCTTCACACAAAACACTCCACATGCAGCAAGATCCAGGCTCAGTGAGACCCTGCCTCAAAAAGTAATGGGGAAAGAAGTAGAAGATACTAGAAGCAGAGTTCTGGCTTCCTCGTGAGCATGCACAAACCAGTGTGTGTGCACACATGTAGACATATACCACACAGCACAGAGGAAGAGAACAAGCACACCTTATCGCAGGGTAAGAGAGAGGGAGTGCGGGAAATCACCGGCAGCCCCTATAGACCACATCACCCAAAACTTGCTTCAGTAAGAAACAGGGTAGTGATGTTTAAAGACACTCAAGCAGCAAGAAACCCCTTTGTGCCCATGTTGGTTGCGTTAGCCGGACCTGGAAGAAATGTGGAAGACAGGACAATTCCCTTTAAGTTCTCCCTCATTCCGAAGTTAAAAAGAACACCCACCCAATACGCATGCCTGGGTTATAAGTTGAAAGTTGGGACGCTCTGTGCAGCTTTTCCACAACTCTGCTTAGGAATTCTTCCACATGCAGGAACTACAAAGTGCTCGTTATGAACTTCCAGTGCCGCTGTTGAGAGTTAAAGGATCTCAAATTCGAACTCAAAATGGTCACTGTGCACTACTAAGGTCAAAGGTCCAAGTCCCATAATTTACAGTTTTCCTCCTTTAAAAATACATTAATTAGTAGGTAACACTGACAAAATCATGATAGAGACTGTGGGTGGAAAAGGTTTCCTCTTTAATGCTAATCAACTCTGTTTTTTGAAACGAGGGCTCTCAATGTTAGTGTTGTAGGTGGCCCTACAATTATGTAAACATCTTAATCTAGTCTTCAAAATACCCCCCCTTTAATAAGTCTCAAAAGTGCATTGCCAGAAAACAAGTCGTGAGCTTTATACTAAACTGCTCATGGTGGTGGAGTTCCTTAGAGCTCACTTTTAATTACTTCCTTAAGGCAGACTAATTTAATTTTGGTTTGGTGGCTTTTTGAAAAGAATTTGCAATACTAGAGCAATACAGATGCCAAACATGGTACCCAGGATCCAACGTGGTGGTCATGGGAACGATTTAAAATCTGCTTATGTTCCCAGTCGTTTTTTGCATAGTCTGCGGCAGTGTGTCAAAAATCTGTGGCACCCTGGGTGTGTATCCACCCTTACCGCTCCTTAAATGCCCCCAACCTCCAGTGTTTCAGAAATGGTCCTGCTCCCTTGGAAATACAGACCTGGGAAGATAGGGCAACTACAGCCAATATTTTATTCCATTCTACACTATGAATTCCTTTTGGATTTGTAGCAGACTGAGAATATTTACACGTTGGTCTTAGCAGACATTCTGCCAAAAGTCATTATTTCATTATTTAGGGAACATGTGCAATTAAAATCTCAGTGCAAGAAAATTTACGTAGGATGCAGTTACTTTAAATTGGTCATTCTGGCAGCTAATCCTACACACTGATACTGCCCCGGGGAAATTTAATTTGCTTAGTATTTTAAGTGCCCTAGGGTAGGGAATAAGAGAGCTTACTTTTTAGTGTAATTTAATATTAAAGTCATTCACACACATATTTTTTTTAACTCAAGGATATAATCCTACTATAGTTTTCTCACTTAAATTCGAACTCTGAGAGTTTAGGTCTGCTTCTATTAGAAGACTCCAGTCTAGCAAGGGACACTGCTCAGAACGTCACAATGGCACGCATTTCTGTTGTGCAAAGTTCCTACCATGTAGATGGCTACACAAATATTAAATAAGCCAGGGTAACCCCTACAAAAAAAATCACGTGAGCTTAGACATATTCATTCATTCATTCATTCATTCATTCATATGTCTCTTATCTCTTCCTGCCCCTCTACCTGCCTCTTTCTCTCCTCTTCATTATTCTAATGACTTGGTTTTATGTTGCAGTGCATTTCTCTCTCTATGAGGCTGGGATTCAATGCTACTTCGCTATTAGTGAGATAAGGCAGAGACTTCACTGGGCACTTTTGATTTTCTCCCTTTGCTAAGTGGAGACAACCACAGTGGCTATTTCCACAGAGCATGCCATGGTGGTTAAATTTATTTGTCATTACACAGATGATATGCTAGTAACTAATTTGTGCTGTACTAATTATGTTAGCAATATTATCAATTTCCTTGAATATATGTGCTCTATAGGATTGGAGGACAGATTATACAGGAAGAAAATAATTAAAAATGAATAAAAACAAGCATCATAGATTCCAAAATACAAATCCATTTCCATCCCCCAAAAATTACACACCAGACTCATTCACAGATACCTCTGTAAAAAAAAGTCTTCAAAATATATTGTCAAGCAGAAGCTGGTGGTGCAATCTAATTAGGCATAGTTTATTACAGTGGACAAACATAAGATTAATTTGTAAGATCATATCCTTAGGTCCCCAAAACACAACCGGCAAGACAAAAAGCCCATTTTAGGAAGGAGAGGAGGTTTTCTTTGGGGAAAACATTGATGGGACATTTTTTTCTAGACAGTTGAGGGCACTTGCTGCTCTCTTGAGCTAGTGCTCAGTTACCCAGTGGCAAAGCGCCATGGTAGTCATCCAGGGAGAATGCTGAGGGAGACTGTTAGTAAACATGGTAACGTTAGCACAGGGCTAAACTACAAATATAAGGTACTAAATTTAATAAGTCATTGAGACTACTAGATTTTTGTTAGTGGTACTGAAAAACAATTATCTATAGAACAATTATTATCAGAAACTAAATGCGCCCATCTTTTAGAATATTTCCGAGTCTCTCTAGAAAGACTTGATGAAGTGAGCTCAGGCTAGACCTGGCTATACTTTGAGTTAAAGCTTTATTTATGTATCTTTAACCCTGAAGAGCAGCAATTATCTAACTAACACATTCTGAGAGGAGGAGTAAATGGAACTTTGCAGGAAGGATGGAGAAACCATTAGGGACTGGGGACCAGCATGTTTCATAAACGCAAACCAGCTTATTTGAAACCTGATACTTTTTCAGCAGAGAATTAATAAATCTATTTACAGGACTGATTCTTTCACTTAACAAAATTATTTACAGCAGGCATGTGTTTTAGTGTGAATCAAGAAAACTTCTCCTTTTCTGCCTGAAAATGAAAATGATTGGAAACTATTTGAAAGCAAACTCTGTGCTGTTTGGTAAGTATTTCCACCAAATAGTACAAAATCGCTTAAATGATGAAGCTGTGCCCAGTCTGACAGAACACACTGCAGTGCCCCTCAGTTCAAAGAAAACTCTGGCTGCTTTAGTCTCTGGGACTGGAATCACAGCAAAGTTTAAAAGAGCTACAGAAGTGTCGCCAACCCTATCATAGAACCACCAGCAATGCGAGAAGGATGTGGATATCTGCCACTAAAGGTGGTCACAGACTTCATCTGAGGGAACTTACAAAGTGTGGTCAGTGTATGCAGTCAGACTAGTCTCCAGGGTTGAGAACACCAGTGAGAAGCAGCCCCTGCTCTCCATGCAGTGACATGGGCGGGAAAGAAAACATGGAAATGAAACTCAGCTCTGATGGTGTGAAGATCTAGAGCAGAGGGATTTTCTTTTCGAACCAAATGTTCTCATGCAGCTCTGCTGCATTCACTCATTCCTCACAGTCCACTAACATGTCTGGAAGAAAACACTTTCACAGTGTCTCCAAAATGGCGCCATTTCAAAACCCCATCCCATTGAAGGAGACATCTCTGGAGTTTCACTTGGGGTTCTGCTTTGAATTGGATGAGATTTGGGAAGGTAATCCTATTAAAGACACATTTCACCAAGGATTACCTGTGATAATTCTGAGCCCAATGTAAAAAACAAATAGTAAAACCTTTCTTTAAAAGCAGAGAGAAAGAATTATTACAGACATTAAAAAAATAGTCACCTACAAATTGCATGAATTCATTATTTTTAATTGCTGAGTTAGTATTCCATTGTATAAATATACCACATTTTCTGTATCCATTCCTCCTTTGAGGGATATTTGGGCTCCTTCCAATTTCTGGCTATTATAAACAAGGCTGCTATAAACATAGTGGAGCATGTGTCCTTATTGCATGCAGGGGAATCCTCTGGGTATATGCCCAGGAGTGGTATGCCAGGCAATTTGTAGGTAAATGGTTAGACCTGGAAAATATCATCCTGAGTGAATTAACCCAATCACAAAAGAATGCACATGAAATGCAATCACTGATAAGTGGATATTAATGAGCCCAGAAGCCCTAAATACTCAAGACACAAATAGCAAGTCAAATGATTCCCAAGAAGAAGAAATGAGAGGACCCTGGGCCTGTAAAGATTGCATCCAGTTTAGTAAAGAAACCGAGGGGGGAGGGGGAATGATTGGGGAACAGTTGAGGGGGGGAGAGGAACTATGGGAACTATGGTGGGTGGGAACTGGGAAAGGGGAAAGCCTTTGGAATGTAAACATAGAATATAGAAAAAAAAATAGTCACAACTCTGACGCAAAATTGTTCCTGTCTAGAGAATTATAGGGATGGAAATGGAGAGGAGCTTGAGGAAAAGAAGGTCCAGTGACAGGCCCAAAGTGGGACCCAGCTCAAGGGGAGGACCCAAGGCCTGACACTATTACTGAGGCTATGGATGGCTCACACTAAGGGACCTAACCTGACCATTCTCCAGAAGACCCAACAAGCAGCTGAAAGAGTCAAATGCAGATATTTGCACACAACCAATGGACAGAAGTGGGTGATCCTGTTGTTGACTTAGGCAAGGCTAAAAGAAGCCGAGGAGGAGGGAAAACCTGTAGGAGGACTAGCAGTCTCAACTAAACTGAACCCCCAAGATCTCCCAAACGTTGGACCACCAAATCACTAGCTGGTGTGAGGCCCCCAACACGTATCTAGTAGAGGACTTCCGGGTCTATGTTCATTGAGATGGCACAACTACCCTCAAGAGACTAGAAGCCCTAGGGAGTTTAGAGGTCAGATGGTGGTGGGGGTGTGGACATCCATATGGAGACGGGGTGGGAAGGGGGTATGGGATGTGGAACAGTCAGAGGGTGGATGGGGGTCGGGAGGGGGAATAAAATATGGAGTATAAAAACATAAACTAATTAATTAAAAAAATACCTTCTTTCTTTCCCTATCTTCGCCTTCATCTGTCATGGTGTTATTTGCCATTTAAGGTGATGCTCTGGAGTTGGGCTCCACTCTCCTTGACCACACCCTACCTCACTTCTGACTCTCAACAACTTTGAGCTTTGTTCTGCTTTACTATGAGGCACAATTCCTACATGAGATATGTATATGAGAGGAAGAGCCGACTGAGAACTCTAGCAGGTCATTATAAATCAAGGCCAGCATGGTCCCTTACTCTCTCACGGACACACTCTATGCCTTTTCTTGTGCATGTGCCAGCTTGCAATCTGCATATAAGTGCCAACCATGTGACATCAATCGCCATCCTGTGATGCAGGACAAGGACTTTTCTAGATTCATCTGATCCTGGACTTTATTATAGACTACAGAATCATCAGCCTGGATAAATCCCGTTTTAATAAATTTATTGGGTAGTCTGTTATAGCAACAGAAAATAGACTAAGACAAGAATGTGTCCCATTAACGGCTCCCCGATATCAAAGATTCTTATCTCCCTATCTGAACCCTCAGTACATAAAATTCAGGCCGTCTTTCCCACAGGATCTGTCACTCCAACCTATACACCTCGTGTGACTGCTGTCTCTGTGGTGGGACATTCATATATGGATTAGAATTGGAATGATATTTGCTTCATCCGAATACCCTGAGGAATGTATAGTGATACTTCCAGCTTGCACAAATACAACTGCCACCAGGTCTGGCCATATGGTACCATAGTGTGTGTGTACATACTTTAGCTCTTCCTGAGTTCATGTCTAAAGGTCTGCTGGAGATGGAGACACGCTTAGGTTGTTCATTCTGTCTGAGACATAAACAGCCAATCAGACAGCATGTGTAGAGAGGGGTGGAGGCTCTGAGTGAATGTGTAGGGGGTAAACTATTGAGTGACTGTGTATCATTGACATGGGCACAGTGTCAAGGACCCAGATGCCTGGGAACTGCCAAAGCCCTCCTCGGGTCAGCTCGATTCCTCCCTCTGGTTGGGCATATGAATGTTGGGAGTGTGTATAAAACCAGCAATTGAAGCTTCATCCTCAAGAACAACTACAATCCAAGACTGCTCCCTATATAGACCTCCTACCAAAACTAGCTTGTGTATAATAAATATGCTAAGGATCCCAGTTATGTAGCAGGTGCCTTTTCAGCCTGGCACACCTGACTGTGTATCTGTGTGTCTGTGTGTCTGTCTGTCTGTCTGTCTGTAGTTTCTTTATTTCCTTGTTGCCTAAGTCGGGTTTCCAGGACCAAGCCATACTGGACACAGGGAATGGAGACGTGTGAGTCTTGGAGACAAAACAGTTGAGAACTGTCCTGAGCCGGTGAGGGGTGTAGAAGAGCAAAGCACGGACGTCCCGGCTTCTACACCCCAGCCTGGCCCCATAGGACGCCACTGAATCAAATGGAAAGAAAACTATGGACTGAGAACAATGGTGATGACTCATTTAACTCTGAACACGAGGTCCTCCGAGGGCACTTGTCACCTGTTCATGAAGCCAGCACTGATCTGACCCCTCTGCTGCCTGTCCCTGCACACTGGGTGTGTCTCTGTCCCAGGTTAATCTTGTTTCCTGTGATCTGGCACAGAGCCTGGTCCGTCTCATCCAGCTACTGTCGAAAACTAATCCTCCTCCACATCCCCACTCAGTTACTCTTCCTGCTATCACAAATGCTCAGTAACATAATTCTGTGCCCCTCGTCCTAACCATCAGTACACATCCTTTCTGACTGGGACCTGTCATGCTAAAGTGCCTCTCGCATTCCCTTTGCCTGCACATACATGTGCACCTCAGAGAGAAGTATAATATGGGCTATTATGGGCTATTAGCTGGATTAATGTTTGTCTGGGAATAGATTTTTGAATTAGGATCTATTCTGGCACACACACATTTACCTATGGACACTGAAACTTTTTAATATCATCATTTTGAAAGGTCGCGTGAAAGATCAGGACTTCGTTTGGAGACTTTTTTTTTTCAAAGAATAGTAGTGTCCAAAGTCAGACTTCACACAGCAGGGTATTGTTTCCCTCTCTTTTAAAATGTTCTAGTGGGCATTATCTTGTAGAGAGATAGGGCAGAGGATAGTTCCCTAAAAGGAGTTTTCCCATACAACTAAAAAGAACCAGAAATGTGTATCCATCCCTTTGGGCTGAAAATCATGGCATTGCGGTGGCTAAAACCAAGCCAGCTCTTAAGCCAGCCTAATACTAGCATGTTCTTAAACTTGCTGAGATCCACTGGCTTCTTTGTAATAAAGAGGATGCTATTAACAGTGTCTGTTCTACAGGGTAACTCTGAGGACCAATCTACCAATACTTCAGTCTAGGACTTTGAGGGAATTAAAAAATAATTGGCTAATGAAAACTTCCATCCCAGCATATGCTGATTAGCTAGCTACTGTGCACTCTATTTGGTGAGTGGACACAGCAGAGAGCTCAGAGTCAACATCTTCCCTTGATTCCCCTCCTCACAGAGTACCATCAGTAACAGAGTGATTTCACCTACTCATCAGACTGAGAAAGATCTGGGGATCATGCTGAGACTGGTGATAGGTTTCCCTTGCAAATAGATTAAGTAGGTATCATTCCAAATAAAGTGGGAGATCCTGAGAAAAGGAGACATGTTTAATAATCACACCAGACAACAGATATAAATTTTGACATGACAGGTAAACCAGGCATTCGCCAGTGGTAGAGTCAACCCCTAAATTCAAATAAACAGTTTCTCCAGGGACTACTACTACAGGCTAGGAGAGATGCTCAGTATTGTTGACAATGAGCCTTGTTTGGAGAACTGAGGATAGCTCAAATTCATCGAATCTAGTTAGCAAGCACATCTGTTTGATGAGGCCCAGCCCTGCCTCTGGGAGGCCTCACTAGGCTGGTAAAATAAGACACAGATGAATACATGCAGCAAAACCCCAATATGCCCACAACAAAACAATAAAGCCAAGTGCAGGTTTGCACAGCACAGCACATGGTCTGACTCACATGAGCCAAAGAACACTGAGTTCACTGGACCAGTGACCCATTCCAAGGGAAATAACATGGTAATTGTGAAAGCTGATAAGACTATTGTCTGTGGTGTTCAAATATCCCTAAATCAAAGGAAAGTCTAGTATCTACTTCTTTTCTTGTATTTTCATTCCCTGGATAACCCTCAGAACCCCTTCCCCCCATCTTAACCTTTTTCATCAGTTAGCTTTCCATTTAAAACTGCCTTCTTAGCTTCCCTATTCTGGAATAGTACATCCAGAGCCAAACATCCACTAGCCCGTGACAATGGAGGACAATTTAAATGAATAACCCATAATGAATTTTTAAAAATTAGATTTTGATTTCAGCACTTTAGACAATATGGCCGGAAAAATAAAATTCTGAACTTTACACTGATATCATGCAAATTTGCTTTTAGCAAATTTCCAAGAAAAAAAAATCGACTTAGAGATGATGTATTGCTTTCTGGGATCAGGCAGATGAATAAAGTCCAGTTAAATCCAATAGAAAAAAAATAAAGTATTAAAAAGATTTATCTTTAGCAGGACATGGGGAAATAGTTGTCTCTCTTCAAAATAGGCCTGTCTGATGATAAACTCATGGTGGACTGGTTAAAGGATGGTATGCATTTATTAAGAACTTACTCATTTATTCAGAAGTTGGTACCTGCTCTGCCAATAGCTTTACATACCTTTTTAAAAAATTTACTTCAATTCTGCTAAATTTTATGTCTTGGGAGAAAATCGAATGAGTCTATGAAAAAAATCAGATTTATCTTGAAGATTTAAAGCCAAATACTTACCTCATAGTAAATCTATTTCTAGAAAAATAACTTTGAAAGCTTCTTTAGATAAAGAAAAAAATCTATCTTAAGGGGTACTCACAGCTTTTTCAGACTTTGTGAGTCTCCAACCATTTCCCATTCATTAATTATGTTTCTAAGTTCAAAAGAACATGAAAGAAAAAAAGATATACAAGGCCCATAGGATCTCCAACTCATGGGACTTTATTTATATGAAGAAGGAAGACAGGTCAGCCACTCACTCACTCACACACACACAGACACACACACACACACACACACACACACACACACACACACCTGTGATGCTAAATCCAGGTACCTAAGCTTTTGGTGCCTGTAGTTAATGGTACCAGCTGTCCAGGAAGCTGAAACAGAAGGACACCTTGTTCCCCGGTGTTCAAGGTCAGGTGAGTGAAATGAGGCCATTAATAACAGCAGTTCACATGGGGTATGCTAAAAGAAAACACAGTCTGTCGGATACACACAGAGAGGGCCATAAATGGTTTCTTCCCTGACCTCCTGTGGAGATGAGGTACCACCACGAATCCTGTGGGCAACCATAATAGAGGCAGTGGTGGTGGCAAATCTTTGGCACATCTTTGGGCACAGTTGTTACACATGGAAGCTCACATATTTAAGAATTAGGTAGCTATGATGCTCAGCCTCTTGAAAAAGAAAAAGGAAGATATTTAGAGGGGATTACAGGAGCAAAACACTAGGAGTTCCAATTGTAGACCAAAAGATCCAAAAGATGCCCTCTAAAGTGGTGGCCAACCATAGAACAGGGGGTTCTCAGCCAGTTTGCTGGAGTCACATTCTAGACCTCCATTGACGAGCTACGTATCCTCGAGACAAGAACTTAATCTTTGATTTCATTATGGATAATGTTATGGATAGGAGCAGTGGTTCTCAACGTCCCTAATGCTGCGACCCTTTAATACAGTTTCTCGTGCAGTGATGACCACAACCATAAAATTATTTCCTTGCTACTTCAAAGCTGTAATTTTGCTATTGTTCTGAACTGTAATGTCAGTATCTAGTTGATATGCAGAATACCTGATAGGCGTTCCCTGTGAAAAGGGTCCCTCAACCCTGAAAGGGGTCACAGCACTCAGGTTGAGAACTGCCGAGTAAGAGGATTCGAAAACTGCTACTGCCCAACAGCTGTCTCTTGGGAGTTTGGTAAGCGCCATCTTCATTGCTGACAGCTGTTTGCCTCTTGCTAATTGTCTAAGGGTTCTACCAGGGAAGGGGGGCCTCACTTGGTCTCCACAGCCGCTCTGCATCTCTCCCTTCTGTTTACTTCCAACCCAAGCTCCACTTCTAGCTACTTTCACCAACAAATCCACAACCATTTTCCTTGTGATGTTTGCCTCCAGGAGAATAAGTGGTGACAACATCCACCATTTTAAACTTTATGGCGCTTCCGCACAAAATGATACGCGGATGCAGAGTCACATAGAGATTAAAAAAGGGAAGTTGTGAGTCTAAATTGCAGTGATAGAAGAAATATATACTGTTTTTTCTTATTGTCTAAAAATATAAAAATTAAGGGAAGAGTCAGCAAGATGGCTCACTCAGGAAAGTGCTTGCCACTGAGACGGATGCATTCTCAATCCCCAGGATCACATTTCAGAAAGAGAGAAATGGTTCCCAGATCTCATGAGTGCCAGCCCTCCAGTCCACATGAAAATTAAATGTAATAAATGTTTTTAAAGTCAAGGATCAAGCTTTGAAGAGCCATTATTAATATATGAGTATAAGCTGAGTGAAATAATATAGCATCTAATTTATGTTTATTCACATCTCCATTTCTATAAGTAAACTGCATTCAGAATGTTTTGAAACTTGTCTTTCCTCTGTGAAATAAAAGTGAAACACATAAAAATAAACAATTTCATTTTTACCCAAACTTGCTAAGTTACCAGCTGATTAATGAAACTGTTTCTCATTTTCATTTGTGTTTAGTAGAACAAGTCAAATTTATTATATATTCATACTAATAACTAATTTTCTAGGCATGCTGGAAGATATAAAATCGAGAAAATGGAGAATCGCTGTTCTTTTCCTTTGGAACTACAGCTATGGATTCTAAGCAGCACCTGGTCTCCAGTCACCAAGTGCAAAGAGGCAGCTTCAATATACTTCTCCACTTGATGATTAGACCCTGACCATGGGAATGCTGTGTGCGGCCACACCATGGCCGCCATCACTGCCTCCGATTTTGCTTTGTCCTTCTCAAGAAAACATCTTGGGAGAAAAGAATGAGAAGAATCTGACTGTTTTGAGTTATTCATTCCTCTGCTATTCTAGGATTTCCTGGCCTCACATCTCAGTGCCCAATATAAAACCAAACTAAATCACACAACCACTCTTTGACCAAGCTTTTTCATACTAGATACTAAAATCGCACATAAACCAACAGTGCAGTACAAATATAATATAGTCCAACCCTTGTTAGCAGCTGCGACAAAGCTAACATGACGTACGTCAAGACCAAGGCCATTTAACTTCTATGAGAAACTGATAAAAATGTATAAAGCTTGTGCACTCTTTGCAAGGACCTAGATAATCTGCCGTGCCTCATTTGTCCGGTTTTCACAACACTTCTGGAAGATCAGAGAAGTTAAACAAATACCTTACTCCAACCACTCCACAGTGAGCCGGGGTATCCAATTTGAATCCAAGTCTGTTTGACTCAGAAGTCTTTTTTCTATCTGCTCCCTCTCAAGTAAAGGGGAAACTTTCTTAGGACACAGGAGTCATCATTCTGGCCCAGGGCTCTGTTCGGGAACTCAGCACTCATCCAGGAACCAATCCACAAGATGGTGCCTGAAGTGCCCTGAGAGACCCCCAGCTGCCCAAAATGTGCTCCTTGAAAAACGAGCGCAGCTGTGAGAATTGAAACTCTTTTCTTTACCAGACCCACTGGATTCCTAACACCTGGCTGGAAGACAAGCTCTTCAGTCAGCATTTGTGGTGGTTTTTGAGTAGGGAGACTCCTTTCCATTTGTTATTTAAGCCAGCAAAGCAAAGCTGTTTGTCTTATGCTACCCAGTTGAAGGATTGTCTCTTCTCTTCTCTTCTCTTCTCTTCTCTTCTCTTCTCTTCTCTTCTCTTCTCTTCTCTTCTCTTCTCTTCTCTTCTCTTCTCTTCTCTTCTCCCCTCCCCTCTCCTCCCTCGTTCTCTCTCTTCCCCTCTTTCTAATTCACTCTTTCCCTCTTTCTCCCCTCCCCTCTCTCACTAGCATATTTGCAAAAATGATCAGCAGCTGAACATAAAACTGAGTAGCAAGAGCTGTGTGCCGTGGCCTAGCCTTTGACCGTGTAGCTCATGTGGACACAGGTGACTCCATGACATCAGAGCCAGGCTGATTTGGGAAATGAATCAAAAAAATAAGAGGAACGGGAGCCTAGATGATCGATTCATTAGGAATCCTGGTTTTTGTTTGTTTGTTTGTTTGTTTGTTTGACTTTGTTGTTATTGTTTTAAAACCATCTCTAGACTCTAGTGAACATTAGGTAAATTTTTATACTGCTTCAATCAGTCTCCTAAGATCCTACCCCCACCCCCATCCCCACCCCCTTTGGAGACTGAGTCTAACCATCTAGACAAGGCTGGACTGGAACTCATGGCAATCCCTATGCCTCAGCTTCCTGGTAGCTATAAAGAATGGTAGCATCCACACAGCTCTACTTAAGCCAGGTTTTACCAAATTTGATCTGAATATGAATTTTAAAATATCAAAAAGAATGATTAACTTTACTTCGTATGTAAGAGTAACAAGTGACTTGGAAAAAGCCAGTTAATGCTTAGTATAAAGATATGAAAACAAATACAGATTCATTTATCAGTGACTAGTAAGAGTATCAATCTACATATCATTAAATATTGTCCTGAGCATTTCTGAAAAACAACATCTCATGTCACAAATAAGATTTTATAATAAACACATCCTTCAGCTATTGAAGTATGTCAGGCAATGGGGCATAATAGTCCTTGTTTTGAAAGTAAAGATAATTTATTTTGTTTGGCTAAAGTCCAATGCACTAGAAAAAGAAATGCTATTATTCTATTACAAAGGGGTGAGTGGGTGCTATTAAAGATGCTTTCTTTCCACAAAGAGATAAAATTTCCTTGCTCTTTCACTCTCGAGGGATTTCAGCTCATCAGTTTAGAATCATGAAATCATCACCTGCCCACAGCATATCTGTGAAAAACTGACCTACTAGTAATGAACAGAACAGACAACGGCCTTATAGGGAACTGGCAGCAGAAAGACAAAGATGTGAATGTCAGGACTGCAGGTTGTGACAGATAGGACAGGATAGCGGTACCCAAAGACTGCCCTCCTATCTCCCTGTGATATGTGAGGTTACATAACGAAGGACATTTACTTCGCAGGTATAATTAAGGTTGTTAATCAGCTAATCTAAAATAAGGACAGCATCCAGACCTGTGTAGATGGGCTCAGTACAATCAGTTTTTCTGAAGTACAAGAGGCCAGGGTGTTCAGCCATTAGAAACAATGAAATTCTTAGACAAATGGATGGAGCTGGAGAACATCATCCTAAGTGAGGTAACCCAGTCTCAAAAGAACACTCATGGTATGCACTCACTGATAAACGGATATTAGCCTAGAAGACTGGAATACCCAAGATACAATTAACGTATCAAATGATGTCCAAGAAGAAGGAAAGAGTGGCCCCTGGTTCTGGAAAGGCTCAGTGCAGCAGTATAGGGGAATACCAGAACAGGGAAGTGGGAAGGGGTGGATGGGAGAACTGGGGAAGGAAAGAGGGCTTATGGGACTTTTGGGGAGGGGGGAGCCAGGAAAGGGGAAATCATTTGAAATATAAATGAAGAATATATCAAAAAATAAAAAAATAAAAATTAAATAAACTGAAAAAATAAAATTAAAAAAAAAAAAAAAGGCCAGGATGACTTTCTGGGATCGGACAGCTTGGTCTAGTGTTGCGGACATTAAGGTGGAAGAGGCTTGCAGACCATCCATGAAGCTGGAAAAGGGCAAGAAATCACACTCGCTCAGCCACCAGACAGAAATGTAATCCAGCCAACGCTTTGATTTTTAACCCGCTAAGACCCTTCTGACCTACCGCTGTAAGCTGATGTTTATAATGTTTTAAACCTCCAAATTTGTGATAATTTATTACAGCAACAGAAAGCTAATGTGTGCTGGCTAATGAACCACGAATAATGAATGCGAACAGTCGGGCAGGATTCTAAGCAATCGATCTCACGGACTGATAAAGATCATTTAATTTAGAACATGAGTCTATTCTGAAGCAATGAGAACAAACTCACAGAGGTCTCCTAGTATAGAGAAATGTGACAAAATGGCTGGAGAGGTGGTTCAGCAGCTAAGAACACGAACTATTCTTGTAGAGGACTGAAGGAGCTCAGCTCAGTTTCCAGCAGGTTAGGTGGCACACAACTGCCTGTAACTCTAGCTCCAAGAGATCTGAAACTCTCTTTTGGCCTCTGCAAACATATATATATGTGTGTGTGTGTGTGTGTGTGTGTGTGTGTGTGTGTGTATACATATATATACATACACACACAAAACATACACACATGTGCATGAGCACACAGGCACACAGGCACAGATGCATACACACACCCATGTGTGTGTGCAATTAAAAATAACAATAAATCTTTTTAAAAAATAAACATACAAAGGGAGGGACCTTAGATGAAATGCCCAACACAGGGAGAGGGAACTTGTAGAGTCCACCTCCAATAGAAGACAGACATCAAGTGGAGGGATGGGGTTGCCATCCCATAGTCAAAAACTCTAACTCAGAATTGTTCCTGTCTAATAGAACTGCAAGGACAAAGATGGAGAAGAGGAAATGAGGGAAAGGAGGTCCAGTGACAGACCCAACTTGGGATCCAGCTCAAGGGGATGTCCAAGGCCTGACACTGTTACTGATGCTATGGTGTGCTTACAGACAGGAGCCTAGCACGGCTGCCTTCTGAGGGGTCTTATAAGCAGCTGCCAGAAGTAGATACTTACACTCAACCAATGGACAGAAGTCAAGGACTCCTGCAGTCCCTGGATTAGGGAAAAGCTGGAAGAAGCTAAGGAGGAGTGCAGCCCATAGGAAGACCAGCAGTCTCAACTAACCAGAATCACTGAGAATCTCAGACACTAATCCACCAATCAAGCAACGTACACCAGCTGATATGAGGCCCCTGGCACACACAACAGAGGACATCTATGAGAGAAGACACATCTAACCTTTGAAAGACTTGAGGCCCCAGGGAGTGGGGAGGCCTGGTGTGGTATGAGGGGAGGGGATGGGGACATCTTCTTGGAAACGGGGAAGGAGGACTGGGATGAGGAACTGTCAGAGAGCAGAACAGGAGGGGGGAATAATGGCTGGACTGTAAAAAAAATAAAAAAGATTAAAGATTTCAAAAAAAAGAAATATGAAAGGGGCTGGAACAAGTAAAGCCCCAGAAGGGGACCAGTACAAGGAGTCACTGTCTTTTGGACACAGGAGGGGAGCTGTTAGGGGCTCACCACAGTTGCAACAGCATACACAAAACCCATGCCAGCTCAAGCTAAAGGGGGTCTCAGTGTGAACAGGGCAGTTGGGCACACAGTCCCGTGCCCAGCTGTGGGGATTTGGCCGTTCTTAGCTGCTGGGAGAGGAAGAAATGACTTTCTGAGAATGTAGCCCTAGTAAGTTGACCAGACTCCAAGGGAAGACCACACAACCAAGAATATATTTGGACAGCAAGAATTGGGCTTGAAAGATTATTATTTTATTTAAAAACATAAAGTTGGGTGAATACGGAAGGGAGTTGGATTTGGGAATGGTTCAAGAAGAGGTTGTTAATATGATCAAACATATAAAAACATTCAAAGAATGTGATAAAATAAAATGTTAATAACATAAAATTAGTTCCCCTGTTGGTTGTCCAATGCAGAGTAGTCAGCCTTGAAACTATATACACACAGATGCAACGGATTCTATTTGTATACATTTATGTGTGTGTGTGTGTGTGTATATATATATATATATATATATATATACACACAATGACTATAATCCAGGCTATCAACTTGAGAATGGGAAGATACAGGAAGGGTCCATAAAAAAGGAGGAGGGGCTGGAGGAGGGGAAAAGGGGGAAATGATATAATTCTATTAAAATTTAAAAGCAAGAAATGTAAAAAGAAAAATTATTGAACTATTTTATGCTTTTACTAGAATGTTAGAAAAGAAAAAGGATTAATAAAAAAAAGAAAGAATGCATTGATCAAAAGGGCAAGTTAGAGTTTGAGGAAGGCCACACGAAACAGCAGACTAGGCATTCCGAATCTTTGTCCCTAAGGCTTCTCACAACACACTGATTTGTCTATGATTTCCTCTGAATGGCATAGGTACTGACTTGACATTCAAGCTTAATTAAACGACCTCTTGAAATCTACATAGCTTTGAGTCCATTATATCCTATGCCACGAATATTTGGTGGTGTCCATTCATTGCAAATCATTCTGACTTAACTCATTAGAGAGAAAATGCAGACCCCAGAGCTTGGAGTCTAATTAGTGAACATTTTTCAAAGAGGGGATTGTGGAATAGAAAAAAAATGATCTTAGCAAGACCCTAGTGCATCCCAGTAGATGACATGACAGAAAGAGAAACAAACAAGCAAACAAATAGACACACAGGCAAAACCCTTAGAAGCAAGGATTCCTCCTGGGCCCCTAAAAGTCACCTCTAATGACCATCAACTAGCCTTAACTATTGTTTAAAAAGTAAATTTTTGGCTTTCTATATGGGAGAAGCATAGCCAAAGAATGAAATAATTGATAATAATACAGAACAAAACAAGCTAAGCCAGATTTAGAAGGGGACAATCATTCAATTTTTATAAGCCTCCTTGTGAACCCCAATCAGGGATATTGACATCTCAGATTCAGCAATCTATAAACAACCCAGCTATAATCAGATTAAAGAACTCTTATGCTTTCTTTTAATGTAAATACTATTTTCTGCAGCCTGAAACCAAGAGACATCGATCCCTTGTCCCTAAGTTCCTTTATTCTGGTCTCTTCTCTCCCTTCCAGTCACCAGGTCCAATTCTGGCCATTAAAATTGTTCTTCAATGTGGCCTCCTGAAATTTCTTCAAAGTGCATTTCCTTAGTTTATCAGACCACACACCCTGCAGCTAAACATCTGGGAGCTACATGTTATCTTCCTTATTCTTGGAGACCTTGGTCCTCTGGGAAGGTTGAATGTGCTAATCATATCCCACAGTTATCCACTGGAAAGGTTTGCCAGCAGATACAGTTTAACTAGAGGATAATACTTGTCCTTAGCAAATATCCCTCCTTAGTATTTGGGTATGCTTTCATATAGATTTCAGCCTAAGCCCTTCTGCTGCTGAGTGGATCATGAGACTAGGGAGGTGGTGGACATCTCCTAAGAGCACCAATGGCTCTGCAGCCTTAGTTACTCCTAAGATGGATTAGCAAGATACAATTTCCTTGAGTAGAAATGACAGGTTAAAAACTCTAGATCAACCTGCAAATACACTTATGTTATAGCCTCTCCAGATTTAGAGTCTTTTCTCTTTATATTATTACCTAGGCTACATTTTTATACCATCTCCGGGACCAGAGAATATTTAAATTTGTATTGAATTTATTAACATTAAATACGTATTGAAACTCTTGATAAATATACTGAGGGTGCCTTAAGTATCACAGCACAGGGAATGTCTGCTCTTCATTCTGAAGTCTAAAAGCGATTTAAAAAAAAGCAATTCTACAAAACCATATGAATTTTGATGCTCAGGGAGCCCTTTTGCTATTCTCAAGGTCTAAAGAGCAGGGTCTGAATAATCTCTCTGGCCTGGGTAGATTCTGAACTGCATGGATGTTCGTTAATAGACAACTGTCTAAACCGTGTAAGATTATCAACAAAAGCTCTCTGACAAATTCCAAAGACAAATTCTTGTCACCTCCTTACAGATGAACACAAAAGTACTCTTTGGGAAAACCTGTCTGGTCTAGAGAACTTGGGATCATTTAATCCTATCTAACATGTAGGTTGTCTCTATTCTCCAATAGGCTATCTTCAGTACTACAAAGAAAAACACACAATGGAAATAGCCAGTTAAATGCAGGCTGTGGACAGCCTACCCAATAAGTATTCAAATTTCCCTAGATACTAATGATATTCTAAGAGTAAAGGAAAAGATTTAAGATCCATATTCTAATATATCATGTGGACTTAATTTAGATAGTGATCCAAACAGAGCGGGACTGAAAAGACTGTTGTAAGACCACATGAGAAATTTTAAGTGTGGACTAGGTATTAAATGATATTATAGAATTAGTTGTAATAATATAATAAAGGTATGGGTTTATTAAAATATTTCTCATATGTTAGAGATGCATACTTGATTTTAAAAGTGTATCCCTTTATGCTTTAAAATGCTCTAAAAAGCAGTATGCATAAACACGTAGAACGTTAGCACAATGATATGTACTCGAGGTGCATTGTAAGCCCTTCACCAACATTCTCTCCCTTGATTTTGGAAATGTATACAATAAAATGCTAGGGACAAAAATAATAAAATAGGTGGTCCCCAGCCTATTCGATCAACCATCTTTATTAAAACAATGGAAGACTGGAGTGTTTATGCGGAAAATTCTCTTGGTTTCTACACAACTTTTAATAAGTAATTTGACTTCTGCCATTTTAATATTTAATTCTTTCACTGGCTATGAGGAAAGCTAACAAATGACCAAATTCCCCATTTAAATAACAAAATAAAAGGTCTATCAAAAATACAATGTTAATGCTAACACTCTCTGTAAAGGGGGAGGTAGATCTGCTCTCTATGTGAGGGTGCGCTTGTTTTTCTGATCGCTATTGATAGTGAAGATTGTATATATACCAGGGAATATTTGGAAACATTCAAGTTCTTCATGGAATTCATTATTATACTTGTCAAAACTGCCTACTTCTCAGAGTTCAGGGGGAACAAACTCTCAGGGTTGCTTTAAAGTGGTTTTCTTATGTAAAATAAAGTTACTCATTAATTATCAACATTATCTTTAGTTACTAATCAGTAATATTATCACTTGGCTGGCATTAAGGAGCAGCAGAGACTTCTCTGGGAAAAGCAGTAAGCAAAAGGACAAAATCAATTCATCTTGGCATTCTTACCACACACACTAAAGCCAATATAAAGTGCTTGAACACAGGGAATCAAACTTCTAAAGCTCAGAGACAGCCTCTTAAGCAACAGCTTAGAAGGGACAAAACTTGTTAATCTCATCCTAGACTTTCAAAATGCTCACAATGAATCATTCTTTTCAAAGCATTTAATCTTTTAAAAGGATTTTATTTACATTTCTCTTCACAGAAAAAGCAAGGAGATGGCTTGCATCCTGAAACTCTAATTTTACATGATTAAAATATCTTCAAAGAAATGCATGATTTTATAATCCATATTGAACTTTGATCTCCTTGTTTGAAATAATTAAAAAATTTTAAGGTGTAATATGTTTTCTTTCCAATGATACCATCTTATGTAAAGATAACCCCAAATCTATAGTTGTCATCTTTTACATAAGAAAGGAAAGATGACAGAAAGAAAATTAGTCATATAAACACTGCCCCGAGGGCTGACCCCAGCATCTCAGCTATTTCTTTCCATTACGCATTCAATTAGGAGGGAGGGATTACAGGTTCAACAGCCATTAAAACAATGACTTCTGCATGCAATAAAAAGCTTCAGGATAAAGAACTTGGGCTCTGGGTTGAAGTTACAAAGGTGATTTGCGTTGCCAGATTGGGCTCACCCGAGGATAGAGAAGAAATGTTTCTCGTCTTCCATGTTGGGACATCCTGTTACAGTTGTTACTTCTTACCGCCCACCCATGAATCTGGTCCCCAAACACCTTACCTACTACGGCCTCTGTGAATTTCCCTTCTGTGGGAAGAGGGAAGTACTGGTTTGGAGAGACATTGCTGCCGTATCCCAGGAGAAAGCCTTCCAGCTTTACGTTTGGATTTGGACGCAGGAACTTCAAGAGGATGGAGTCGCTGGTGGTATTGATGTGCACTTTCAGACTTGGCTTTTTACCTGTTCACAGAAACATAGGTAAGTGCCTGATATTTCACACACACACACACACACACACACACACACACACACATACACACACACCCCGCCTCATACTGCAACCGCCACCACTCAGCAACCTTGCCTGCAGAGGCATCAATCCTAGAACCAAAGTTGTCTCTTTGGCTTCTTAGTATGCTCAGGTGACCAAAACATTGACTAACATCAAAATCAAGGAAAATGTGCTTAATAGTATATAAAGCAGACTAAAATCAAAATATTGAGAGGTCTAATTCTTGGTAGTTGGTAGTTGGTATTTTGGATAAAATATATGAGCCCCCTACCCCCACCCAACACCCCCAAGTTGGGGGTGTTGGGTGGGGGTAGGGGGCTCATATATTTTATCCAAAGTGGGCCAGAATATTCACTTTGTGTATATATGTATATATATATTAGCAATAAATTATAAATAATATATAGTAATATGTATTAGTAATATATATAATATATAGTAATATACTATATATACATACATATATATATGTATATATGTGTATATGTGTATATATATATATATATATATATATATACACACACACATATATACACACATACACACACAACTAAGATATGGTGCAAGGAACCCAAGTTTCTTATTGGTAAAATTTAACCAATGTATCTTGGTTAAATACCTCATCATCCTTGTGAATACTCTCTAGATCATTAACTACAGGTTCTGGTAACTAATAGAGTGGGGTGTGTAGGAAGAAAGTAGGTTTGTGGTATAGGACTTGTTGGGGTGCTGAAATGGGCCAGTGATGTTGCATGAAAGAACCCTTGAAAACCAAAACAGGGTGTCAGATCCCCAGAGTTGGAGTTACATGTGGTTGGGAACTAACATGTATGTGCTGAGAAATGAACTCTGGTCCTCTATAAAGACACAGCATCTTCTTAGCCACTGAATCAGATCTCTTCAGCCCACCATGTGTTCTTTAAGAAGCCATGCCTATTTAAATGGTGCTTGCTAATCAAGTCCTCATTTATGAAGTTATATAACATATAGTCCAATATTTTTCTTAGGTGACTCAAATTTCTGAATTATAAAACAAGTGTGCTTTGAAAGATTACAGTCATGGGTGTTCTCTTCATTCTGCAAATATTTTTGCCCTTTGAGAAGACTGCCTTTACCGATTTAACAATTCACATCCTGTTTCTCATTTACCAAGGTCATATATTGAATAAATACTAACCTTCACATCAGTACAGAATGAGCCCCCCACAACAGTCACACCAAAGAGGTATCGTACCTCAACCCAAGTGATTCTGAACAATCTTATCAATGTTAGGCTTTACATGGGAAATGTTCTTCTGAGACCTTGCAAGTTAAATGTTTGGTCCCAGGTTGGTGGATCAAGTCAGCGAGGGTAGATCATGAGGACTTTGACTTCATCCATAGGTTACTCCTTTGAATGGTTTGTAATAGGGTGACATTAATATATAATGGTGGACAGCAGGAGGTGAGACCTATGTGGAGGAACAGGTCACTGGGGGCATGCCCTAGAAAGTCCCATCTTGTCTCTGGCCCCACCCTGTCTCTCTGTTTCTTGGTGAACAAATTTGCTGTACAACATACTTCCAGCACAGTGTTCTGCCCCACCACAAACTCAAGGCACCCAGGCCAGCTGAGAATGCATTGAAACCTATCAAAGTATGAACCAAAGTAAGCCTTCCTTCCTTTTAATATATTTCTTTTGGGTATTTGTCACAGTGACAAGAAGCTAACTAACACAGGTACATAAAAGGATTGCTTTAAGCCTTTGAAAGAAGAAAAGTATTCCCTTCAGAAGAGCCACGTTACCAGACTCATTTCTACCTCAGCAACCAGGAGGGTAAGTCCTATGTATGTACATATTACTTTCCACTTCCCCAAACAAAATGACTTTACAAATGTTTTCATTTTTGGTTATTGAAAACCATAGACACTGAGTGTGGTGGTTTGAATATGCTTGGCTCAGGGAGTGGCACTATGAGGCGGTGTGACCTTATTGAAGCGGGTGTGAGTCACTGTGGGTGTGGCCTCAAGATCCTTATCATAACTGCCTGGAAGTTAGTCTCCTTATAGCAGCCTTCAGATGAAGATGTAGAACTCTCAGCTCTGACTGCACCATGCCTGCCTAGATGCTGCCATGCTCCTGCCTTGATGATACTGGACTGAACCTCTAAACCTGTAAGCCAACCCTAATTAAATGTTGTCCTTATAAGAGTTGCCTTGGCCATGGTGTCTATTCACAGCACTAAAACCCTAACTGAGTGACTTATTGAAAATCAAAAGAGGGAACTTAACAGTTTACCCAGTTTAGTCCTTCTACATAATAGCAATGGCAGCTGGATGCTCTCACGGTGCCCATCACTTTGTATGTTTACTGTAGGGTCAGAACTAAGTCTCAAGGTTCTTGCTGCCTAGATTAGCCCAACCTTATTCTCCCCAAGGCCACTGCTATTACTCAACGAAGTTAGGAGTGGTCAAGCCATGAGTCTCACATTGAGAGCTTTGGTTTGTCTTATTTTCACCAGGTTTTAATTAAATGATGTATAATTTAGAAAAAAAATAGATTTTTGCAATTCAAGTTTCCCCTTTAATCAGTGTTCCTACATTGGCCCCAGTATTACTCCATTTTTTTTTCTCAATAGAACGGATGACATGTAAGTCAAGAACACATTTTCCTGCTTTAGATGGTTGTCAGTTCTCACAAAAAGTTGAAACACAGCTAGGCTCTTTGCAGTATTATGCTGAGAGGATATAAAAAATAAAAATAAAAACTTTTTGAGACCCATCCCACAGGCAAGAACCAATCCCTGACACTGCTGCTTATATTAGTATTCAGTGATATTTTGTACTTCTGGACAGTGCTCTAATATCTGGAACTCATATCTCTGTGCATCACACATTAATTTTAATCTTTAATGATAAATAATCTTTATTATGAATTATTGTGGTTTGATTCTATCATGAATGTTCAACATTTAGATACTTCAATATAATGTTGTCATTTACAAAGTTGGCACTCAAAAACTGTGTAATCAAGTCACCAAAAAATTCCTAAGGCTTTATTTAGGTGAGTTTATGATGTTGGTCTGGATTCATAGATATCTTCGACCACACGTGGACAGAGGGCCACCAGTTGGACATGCCTGATGTTTTAAAGCTCATTCATGTAATAAAAGTTATCTTTCAGCATTTAGTCACAGTTACATTTCTGGCAAGTAATATAGATAAGACAGAAAATAATATACTACAATATGACCTTAACCAAAATTACACATAAATAAACAAATATATCACCCAGAAATGGTCAGGAGTACAGAGAAGAAAAGAGTACAGGAAGAATTATGTTCATAGCAGCCCTATGTATAATAGCCAGAAGTTGGAAAGAACCCAGATGTCCCTCAAAGGAGGAATGGATACAGAAAATGTGGTATATTTACACTATAGAATACTACTCAGCTATTAAAAACAATGAACTCATGAAATTCTTAGGAAAGTGGGTGGGACTGGAGAATGTCATCCTGAGTGAAGTGGCCCAATCACAAAAACAAACAAACAAACAAACAAATAAAACCCACACATGTTATGCACTCACTAAAAAGCAGATATTAGCCCAGAAGCTCAGAATACCCAAGACACAATTCATATATCAAATCATGCCCAAGAAGAAGAAAGGAGAGGCCCTTGATCCTGCAAAGGCTCAGTGCAGCAGTGTAGGGGAATAACAGGACAGGGAAGCAGGAAGGGGTGGATTGGAGAACAGGGGGAGGGAAGAGGGCTTATGGGACTTTCAGGGAGAGGGGATTCAGGAAAGAGCAAATCATTTGAAATTTAAATAAAGAATATATCTAATAAAAATATAAAATAAAATAAAAAGAATATTTTATTGCATGTGAGAGAAAATAAAACTATATTTTAGGAAATCAATAAAAGACAGCCTTTGGAAAAGCTGCGCACTGGCCCAGTACGTTCTTGGACCCATGACATGGTTTCTAATCCTCTATTTGCAACACCCTACAGTATCTCTAAATATTTCAAAGTATTGTGAAATCCTAAAAGCAAATAAATAAAATATCTTCCAAAGCATATTTAAAATTAGCCCATTTTTAAATCCTAAAGGTAAATGTATGCATTAAAAACACACAGGACAAGATTGGCAAACCAGACAAAGAGAGAAAACGGCACTGTCACCTCAAAGAACTCTGGGCCAGCACCATTGGTTGAAAAGGCTATTTTTTTTTCCACTGGATGTTTTCAGCTCCTTTGTCGAAGATCAATTGGCCATAGATGTGTGAGTTCAAATGGTGCTGGCTCAACTGGAGGTCAACATGCAGAAGAATGAGAATTGGTCCACTCTTATCTCCTTGTACTAAGCTCAACTCCAAGTGGATCAAAGACCTCCACATAAAACCAGACACACTAAAATTAATAGAAAAGAAACTGGGGAAGACCCTGGAGGACATGGGCTGAGGGGGGAAGTTTCTGAACAGAACACCAATTGCTTATGCTCTAAGAGCAAGAATAGACAAATGGGACCTCATAAAATTACAAAGTTTCTGTAATGCAAAAGACACTGTCAAAAGGACAAATTGGCAACCAACAAATTGGGAAAAGATCTTCACCAACCCTACATCTGACAGAAGGCTAATATCCAATGTATACAAAGAATTCAAGAAGTTAGACACCAGAAAACCCAATAACCCCATCCAAAAATAGGGTACAGAGCTAAACAAAGACTTTTCACCTGAAGAAATTCGGATGGCTGAGAAACACCTTAAAAAATGTTCAACATCATCAGTCATTAGAGAAATGCAAATCAAAACAACCCTGAGATTTCACCTCACACCAGTCAGAATGGCTAAGATTAAAAACTCAGGAGACATCAGGTGTTGGAGAGGATGTGGAGAAAGATGTTTCTCTTCTCCCTTCCACCCCCCCTCTGTGTGTGTGTGTGTGTGTGTGTGTGTGTCTGTCTGTCTGTCTGTCTGTCTGTCTGTCTCTGTATGCTTATGTATCTGTGTGTGTATGGTATATATATATATATATATATATATATATATATATATATACCTACACTGTCCTATATATATATATATATATATATATATATATATATATATAGTCCTACACTGCTGGTGGGACTGCAAGTTGGTACAACCACTCTGGAAATCAGTCTGGCAGTTCCTCAGAAAACTAGACACGATACTTCTGGAGGACCTAGCCATACCCCTCCTGGGCATATACCCAGAAGATTCCCCAGCATGCAATAAGGATACATGCTCCACTATGTTCATAGCAGCCTTATTTATAATAGCCAGAAGCTGGAAAGAACCCAGATGTCCCTCAATGGAAGAATGGATACAAAAAATGTGGTATATATACACAATGGAATACTATTCAGCCATTAGAAACAATGAATTCATGAAATTCTTAGAGAAATGGATGGAGCTGGAGAACGTCATACTAAGTGAGGTAACCCAGTCTCAAAAGAATACCCATGGTATGCAGTCACTGATAAGTAGATATTAGCCTAGAATCTTGGGACACCAAAGACACAATTTACATACCAAATGATGTCCGAGAAGAAGGAAGGAGTGGACACTGGTGCTGGGGAGTGTAGGGGAATACCAGAACAGGGAAGTGGGAAGGGGTGGATGAGGGAGCAGGGGGAGGGAAAAGGGCATGTGGGACCTTTGGGGGGCGGGGAACCAGAAAAAGGGAAATGAAATGTAAATATAGAATATATCCAATAAAAAAATGGAAAAAAAAAAAAAAAAGAACTCTGGGTCACCAGACCAGTCAAAGGAGGGAGGCTGCCGGCTGCTGAGGGCTGTGGGACGGGTTCTAGCTCTGTCAAGAAACAGCCTGGCCTGGGCTACAGCTCAGTCACAGAAGGGGAGCTGGAGTTCAGGCAACACCAAAACAAACATAACAGCAAACCAAAGCACTGCCAACCAAAATGGCACCGCGTCAACACCACCAACCAAAAGGGCACTGCGTCAACACCACCAACAAAACGGCACCAGATCAACACCAACAACAAAAATGGTACTGTGTCAACACCACCAACAAAACCTGTACTTTAGTGAAAAGCAGCCATCCAGTCAAAGACCTCAGAAAAACAAATCAACATTAAAATACACATGGCAAAATTCTCTTCATATAAAGACATCTTATACTTTCACGTATTGTGCAATATATTAAAAGTTGTTGATAAAATCTCGGTCAAGATGGTAAAATTCTTGAGACAGCAAGATTACTGATGTTTGCTTTGCAGGCACCTTAGCCAAAAACAAACTCTAAATTCAGGAAGAAACCCTGTTGCAAGGGAAGATGGAAGAAAATGACTGAAGCGGATACCATACATCATCTTCTAGCTTCTGCATGCCTAAACATATATATATATATATATATATATATATATATATATATATATACACATGGGTACTCTACCCACACAAGCATGTACCACATACACACACACACACACACACACACACACACACACACACATATATATATACCATTACACACAGATACGTAAGCATACAGAGACAGACAGACAGACAGACAGACAGATACACACACACACACACACACACACACACACACAGAGAGAGGGGGGTAGAAGGGAGAAGAGAAACATCATACAACTAAGCAGACATAGCTATGAGTTGTCCTACTATGTGCGAGTCATAACTTACCATTTCTTAGTACCATTAATCAAAGGGAAATAAAAATTAGAATCAAAATGATGTGTAATGGTTAAAATTAAAGTAGCAATAAGCTAATGATTTATCAGGTACAATTTGAATCTATCAGGCACAATCTTTCCTTTTGGTTGTGTTAGCTAGAGAAGGGTTGAAAAATTACCAAAGAGCCCAGCAATTGCAACCCTAGCTCATTGCACATAGGAGAAGGGAAACCATGTCTATGTAGAACATGTATAAGAACATTCAAAGCAACATTAAACTGGAAACAAACCCCAAACCCATCGGCGCCTGAGAGGATAAACTATGTCTCATTCATACAATTGGATATGATTCAGTAATTAAAAATAAAATTAGCTATGTGTGCTAAGACAGGCTGAGGCTTTATTCTGGTGTGCCATCCTGCCACTGTAGGGTGGGAGAGAGCTTTCCTCCTTAGACGGATGTCTCCTAACAGGACATTCAAGCAGGTTGCCATTACCTCACCGGGAGAGTTAGCTTTAGCAGTGTCTAGTATTGTTTATCATTCAACACACACACACACACACACACACACACACACACACTAAATCAAGTTTCGTCAGAAAGCACTAACTTTCAAATGCACTCTATTAAAACATTCCAATGTCTTACTAACACAGAATAATGAGCTATCAAGATATCTCATCTTAGTCTTTTTTATTAAGTACACATGTGACAGTATATTGAAAAGCTTTCAGAAACATAATTGAGAGCTCAGATTATATTCCAGTAAATCCTCATGCTAAGATAAGAAACTTCAGGGATTGAAAGTCAGATCATTCAATAAAGGTTTGGTGCTCAATTGATTCTCTCTGTTCTGGTTTTATAAACCAAAGAAATGTGTTAAAAGGCTTGGTAATTTTTCTGCAATATCCACAGAGTGTCTAGGGAGGAAAAAGCTATGAGACAATTCTTCACTTGTTTCTGCTCCCACGTGACAGATGGCAGGACTTCCTTGCCAATAACAACAACCTAAAAGCCAAGGATGCTAGTGGGAAAATTTCTAAAAGGTTTGTTTTACTTTATGGGTATGAGTATTTTCTCTACATATATGTATGTGCATGCGCTGGTGCCAACAGAAACCAGAAGAGGATGTCCAGTCTCCTGGAACTGGGGTTAAAAGGCAGTTGTGAGCCAGCGTGTGGGGACTGAGAACTGAACTGAGGTCCCGGAAGAGCAGCAAGTGTTACGCACGGAGTCTTCTCTCCAGCTTCCCAGGGGAAATTTCAGTTCAATAATTGAAGGGGAGTGCAAAGATTTTATGTCACAATTAATTAAATAATATCCAATGCTATTTACACTGCTTTTGTCGGTTCTGAAATAGCCAGACACTTGAATGACCTTCCTCCAGGAGCAGTAGAGTCTAAATGAAGGTGTTATAAAGATGAGAAAAACTGGGTCTCTTCTGTCATGGTGTGAGACTGTACCAGAATGTGGAAGAAATTAGATGACCTCCATGGTGTGTGTGTGTGTGTGTGTGTGTGTGTGTGTGTGTGTGTCTGTGTCTGTGTGTGTGTGTGTGTGTCTGTGTGTGTCTGTGTATGTCTGTGTGTGTGTGTCTGTGTGTGTGTGTGTGTCTCTGTGTGTGCGCGTACACAAAACTGCTGTTACAAACATTCCCCAAGTTGTTGTCAGGACAATTCTCTGTAATTTTTAAGCTGATGGCTGCTGGTGGCAGTGATCCTGGAATAGTGTGGTGAGGACAAACAGTCTGGACACTGTGAACCCTAGCGTGCAAGTGAAACCCTTTCACCATATATATAAAACACATGCTGAAGCAGAGATATAAACAGGGACTGTGAAGTTAAAGAGTTCACAGTGTTCGGGAGATAAATCAACCACAGCGCACAGTGCCCAAGACAGTCACAAAGCAACCTTCTGTGTGACTCACCGATACAAATACGAGAACACAATTAAAATACAATGAACTTGTAAAGAATGATTTTGATAACTCTAAAAAAAATGACACTGTAAAAATTAGAGAGAAAAAAATACCGTGATAAAAGTTCCATGAGCCTCATGAACATCCCCCAGTGCCAGAGAACTGGATCTTTAAATTAAAAAAAATTCAAAATTTGAATTTACTCATCCATGCTGATCTATTTGTAGGCATCACAAACTATACTTTCTCATGATTCCCTGTTCTGGGACAAAACAGGACACTCCTTCTCCAGGACAACATATAGTGGGACGGCAGCCGAAGAATGGGTTCCCATAGGCAGCCTGAACTCTCACAATGTAGGAAACATACACTTGTTCGCCTGGAGACCTCTGTGCACACAAATGCCCCTGAGTGACTATCACAGGGGCATGATTCTGAGGAGCCAGCTTGCTATTTATAAGGACGTTAAATACACCAAATATCCAGAAGATGTTTGCTATTAAATTTATAATGCTTGAATCCAGCAATGTCCAAAGTCTGAAGGGGAAAATGTTTTCCTCCTAACGGAACACTTTCGATGTTTGCCCAGCTGTGGTGAAAAATGGGTCCCACTTCAGCTAGAACAGCCACAGTTTCCACCTTGGTCAGAATCCCCAGTGTTTAGATTGCTTGGGCCAACACTTTCCCATCTGGTGACTCTAGAGGAATGAGCGACAGACCAAACCTGCCAGCGCTGACCTCCCAATACCATTCAACAATGTTAATAGTCTTACCAAGGGAGACATAACTGCACGGCCTGGATTATAACCCAACTAAGAGCCAGGGAGGAAAATTACTTCTCAAAGATGATTCTCTAAATCAACAAGCGATCACTCTTAGGGAGGCCTCCGACCCTGAGATGTAGACCATCTCACTTGTACGGAAGCCTGAGATCCAACTCTCCTAAAGTTGCTCTTTAGTCTGGACAATGATCGTTTGGAGAGGAAGGGGTGAGGGGGATTGTGGGAATGACAGATATGCACATACATTGTACATATATTGGCTGTGTGCTCATGAGGGCAAGTCTTCAGATGACAAGAAATATATGCATAGTTTACATTTGCCACCAAGAAGGCAAAGGTTTGACGAATTTTGTCTCCTCTGAAACACCACAGGGTGTTGAACCCAGTGGGAGATTAACTCCTATTAGAATGCAAGGTGAGCTCGGCTGACCTCCTCTCTGCTGCCCTCTGGTGGTGGCAGGTGATGAGCCAGCAGGACGGCCTGTCTACACAGCAGTACCTTGAGGCTGAACTTCACAACCTGTGAACTGGGGAGCTGATACATTTCTGGTTACTGCTGCTTACTCAGTCGATCTCCACGACATTTGTGCATTTGATGATCCGATGTTCAAGTCCCACTATTCTCTAACTGATACTTGATATTAATGGCATCTTTGAATGCAATGATTGCATTCCAGAATATTGTGCTGACAACTAGGTAAACGGAGTCTGCCATGACTAATAGAGCCAGTACAGGTATAGCCACAGTAGAAGGACTTTTTAGATGCACCTAAAAGAAAAGATGTACAAAGAAAATGTCCCTTCAGTAAGCAAGTCGCAAAACTCTTGATCCATGGCATTGCCACATGAGACGTCATGGTGAGGAATGCAGGTGCCAAAGCCAGTTTGTGATACTTTCGTGCCATTTAGAAAACTTGTAGATTCTTTGTAATTGTTTAGAAGAATATAGAGGTTTTGTTGGTTTTGGTTTTTATTTTGCTTTTTTTTTATTTAATTTTACCTATTCACTTTATACCCCTACTCAATGCCTTCTCCCTGTCAGCTACCCTCACAATCCTTCCCCCATCCACATCCCCTTCTCCTCTGAGTGTGTGGGGCACCCCTAGTAACCCCCCAACCCTGGCATTTCAAGCCTCTGGGAGGCTACGCTCTTTCTTTCCCATTAAGGCTAGAAAAGGTGGCCCAGTTAGAAGAGCATATCCCACATACAGGCAACACCTTTAGGGAAGCCACCACTCCAGATGAGAACCATTATTCTTTACCAATTGATGCATCAAAAACAAAGCTGGCAAACCCCAAAGCACTTTTTTTAAGAATTTAATTTATAGATAATATCATGGGGAAAAAAAGACTCCAACCTATCATAGAAAAATATGTGTGTGTGCATCTGTCTCTGTGTATAATATTATATAATATACATTGTATGCATGTATGATATGTTCAGTGTATATATATATAATGCATGTTAATCATATACATGCATTCTTTTCTTCTTTCCTCTTCTTTTCTTCCTCTAACTACCCCCTAGTCCTTTTGAAGAAATTCTCTGAATTTTGGTTTTGTAGAGCTATAATTTTGAGAAACAGACAAAAGTAATATATTTGATAATGGGGAAATCAAAGCAGCTTCTAATCTAAGTGTCTTTTAGTCCAACTGATCCAATCAGGGACTTAGAGGCCAAGAAGAATATTTCCCAGCACTTAACAAAGTTTCAAGCACATACGTAAGTTGAAAAATACTTAGAAAATTTGCAAATCCTTTGCAATTTAAATAAGAAAACACTCTGATTTTGATTGTTGTTGTCGTTGCTGTTAAGGGAAGACATCAATAGGCTACGGAAGTTAACTCATTTCCCTTCCTTTTACACACATAATCTATTTGATTAACCTTCCAAAGGGTTTGATCCTCCTTTCTCTCTCTTTTTAATTCAAGTAGCTCCAAATTAGCTATAAAATAATTTTCATCAATCCAAGAGGAAAACATACCACTAATATTGCAAGAACCCCTGCATGCAGAAGACTCAACACCACCATTGTGAAGACACTGTTCAAAGGAATAAATGGGATTCACTCAATAACAATGAAACATTGACATCACTCATGAAAAACAAATCATTACCGACCAGTCACAAAACTGCCTTCAATAACTCGGACCTTTTCTTTCTTTCTTTTTTTTCTTTCCTTTTCTTTTTTAAGTGTCAAATAAAAGCGTGAGACAGAGCAAGAACAAGTCGGTTCCTGAGCCTGCCACTCGACTGTGCATGCACTTCTTTATGAGTTTTCTTCAATTCACTTAGTCTATAAATACCCAGAGTTGACAAGAGTACTCCGACATTTCACAGTAATAGAAAGTTGTCCTTGGGCTGGTGGAAATGGCTAAACTGTCATTAGGGCATAAGCAATTGACCTCTTGTATTAAGGAATAACAGACCATGAGACTTAAGGGGGTCTTAAGAAATTCCATTGTACACTGACTCTACAATAACTGAGCTCCATGTTACTGACATAAAAGAAACAAAGGATTCTGGGATAAACTTTGTATAGTCTGTGGTATTCTCTTACAACAGCATAAAATGAAGACTTGAGACTCCATTCCTTTGACTAAGTTTATTTCAATAATTATCTTAACACATAATAACTCCAATTTGTTTAGGAGATAGGACCTTTTGGGAAACAGTCCAGTGAACACTGGCATTCTTAGGAATAACTACAGTATAGGCTAAAACATTGGCTTGCTTTATTATTATTATTATTTTCTAGTTATTTCGGTTTTAAGGATATCTTTTAGTCCATATTAATTATTACTTTATCTCCAAATTAATCAATTCTACAAAGATTAATTTTAGTGCTATATATATTTAAAAGTAAAGTGGCGTTTGATGTAAACTCTGGCCTCAGTATCCAAAGGCTACAGTTGAAGTTCCTCTGGTTGTGATAGTAAATTCCTGTCTGAGATACTGCTATTTTGATGCCTGTTCTTATTTCTTTTACATAGTAAAAATTAACATAATTTAAATGTCCTAACTATTTTTTTAAATATTAACAAAATGTAAAATTTTTAGTTCACAAACAAATGTGGTGTGTATGTGTCTTGTTCCTAGTATCTGCTACAATTTTGGTTAATGTAGCATTTGAATTTTTATAGGTAAGGAATAGAAAGTCTGAGACTTGGTATCATTTCCTACTCATCTCCCATTATTAAAATTTCTCAGTTTTTCAAGGTGGGTATGATTAAAGCTTTGACTTAAGGGAGAGTTTTATAACTTTTTTTTAATATTAGCAAAAATCTAACTGAATGGAGCCATTTGAAAAAGCAAACATCATCCTGACTTTTTAAATCTCGTGAATAAGTTTTGTATGTTCCCTTAGAACTCAGGATTCTATTGGGGAAAAGTTTGTGTTTTTCTTTTTCTCATATGTAGAACACATATTCTGAAAGAAATTTCCTCCCTTCTAGTTAAAAAAGAAATCTACGTTTTGAAATAAAGAAGTGAGATTTCCTTTATGAATTACAATAATTCTTCCTGGGAGATCATCCCTTAGACACAGAACATGGAAGTTCCTAGTATGGTATAAATTGAGTTTTAAAATAATCAGAGAGAGAAGCTAGGAAGCACAGCAGGCGGGCGGAGCTGAGATAATAAAGACCACCATGCTGAGAAAATGGTGGAGTCCAACAAAGCAATCCATTGGTAGAGGGGAATAGACATGTGTGAATACCAGGATAAAAACCCAAGATTATACCACTGAAGTGGTCCTGTCTTCCACCAGTAAGCAATTGCTGTGACCTGAGGGGGCAGTGCATCCATTGAATGGTGAGGAACTAGTCAGCTGAACCACAAGGGTGTGTAGGGAAGGGTCCGAGCAGTGTTCTTGACCGTAAGACAGCCCATGGGCAGAGGTGTTGACGGCAGAGTGGTTGTTGTTATTCAGTTGTCAGGGTGGGGTGGGTCCAGGAGTGTAGAATTGAGTAGTAGAGTCAGATTACATAGGTCCCCTGAGGGTCACATAAAAGTTCAATCACTGCAAAAGAAGTCAGCCAAAAGTATGTCCTTGAATTCAATTAGTGTGTGTGTGTGTGTGTGTGTGTGTGTGTGTGTGTGTGTACATGCACACTCACAAGCACACACATAACACCTTTCTGAGAAATTAATAATACAAAATCCCTTAATGCAGCACCGCAAGCGTTGAGAGCCATATTTGAACAGATCACTTTCAGACGGAAGGCACTGAAGATATCTTACGGTCCACAGCTTAGTGAAGCTCCACCACTCCAGGTCCCTGAAAGCCAAATGTGCTGTTCCAACTGGCTGTTCTCAATTCTATTTTTAGCCAAAAGCTAAATGAAAAAAATAAATAAATAAAGCAACTGGCATTTAATTGTCTCTATTGACATGGACCAAAGTCTTTGCTACTTACAACTCAAATCTGCTCTGATCCCCAAAGCAATTTTGTTTTACTGCCTGAGCTTAAATGGCAGTGTTCCCCCAGGGATTCCCACTCACCTTCCTACCTGGCCCTCCCCACCCGCCAGTGCTGGCTGTTTCCAGCTTATTCCAGTGCGAATAGTACTACTCAGTGAAAGCTCTCCCTGATGGCACTCCGGCCTCTAATAGGAAATGGCATTTCGTCTCTACTCCACAGAAAATCTCTCATGGTTTGGTCAAAACTGCCTCTCTTCCTTTTTAATCAGCATGATTATCTTTATTTTATGTTTCATGCACATATAATACAAAACAGTAGTTTTAGACTACACTGTTTAGCAGTATGTTGTATACTTTTAAATGGTGAATATACTCTATTCTCTTACCACACACAGAAAAATCTATAGATATAATTAACATTTTTATCCTTCCCTTTTAACAGCATAAATATGTACTTTTAAATGTTAGGTATATACTATTTTCTTACCATATGAAAATCTTTAGGTGTGATTAACATTTTAATTAGCTTTATTGGGTCATTCTTTAATGATACATATTTCAAAACATCATATTGTATGCCACAAACAACAATTAACTGTCAACCAAAAGATAATTAAACAGTAAGAAACACACACACACACACACACACACACACACACACACACATCTATATCTATCTATCTATCTATATAGACACACACACACATATATATATACTATAGTATTTGTGTGAAAAATACTAATTATAATGTGTTATAATGGTAGTATGAAATTTATAATTTGGTCTACAGACATTTATTGTTTTGATTTTTTAATAAAAAGGAATTGTTATTTTTATAATTGAATACCCTTTAGAAAGAGGCCCCTGTGCAAGGTCCTCTGTAAGACCTTGGGAACATAGAGACCTTTCATCCCTGAATAACCAGTCTCTCCACTGAAGTAGAGATACATTTTCTGTGCTAACTTTAATTTTATGTCAGTAAATACCTTAACTCCTCTGAGATGCTTACGTACTCTGTTTTCTCTTCTTGCTGTCTCTTTTTCCAACTCTGAAGCCTCATCTTGCATTCCCTGGACATCACCTTTGGCTCTTCTCATGACCCATAGTCTAGCATGCCTGCAGAGGGCACCTGCTCCCCTTCAGGAGGAAATACTACTCCAGGTCCCAGACTACACTGACACAATATCTGAAGGCCCCAAAGACCATCCAGTCTTACACATTTTTGTGCTCACCATCTTTTCCACTCACCCTTGCCTACTCTGGGTTGATCAAGTACAAAACATTGCAAAGTACTGTTACTTCCTTTTCCTTCTTTCTGGAGGCTGGAAAAACAGTAGTGAACCCCTTAATCCCGTCAGAATAAAGATATTTTAGAAAGCTATGCTTTCTAATAGGGAAAAAATTAAGTCTAACAACACAATACAGGTACAGGGTAAATAGTATTGTGTGACTATAAAAGACTGCGTGCCCTCACACCTCAGTGGAGAGAGATGCTGATCTGCGAAGAGTTCATTTGAGAGCCCCCAAGGTGGTCCATCAGATAAAGGAGCTTGCCATCAAGTCTGAGACCTGAATTCAATTCCTAGATCTGGTGTGGTAGAAGGACTCCTGGCTCCTGAAACTGTTCTCTGCTTTCCAGATGTGCACCATGCTGGATGCACGTGAAAATGGCAGGAGGCAGGCAGGTAGGCAAAAAGGGAAGGAAGGAGGGAAGGGAAGAGAAGAGAGGGGAAAAGAGAGAGTGAGGGATGGAGGGGGAAAGGGAAGGAGTGAGGGATGGAGGGGGAAAGGGAGGGAGTGAGGGATGGAGGAGGAAAGGGAGGGAGGAAACTTCTTAAAGAATTAATTTGAGGGATGGAGAGATGGCTCATCAGTTAAGAGCACTTGTTGCTCTTGCAGAAGACCCTGGTTTAGTTCCTAGGACTCACCTAGCAGCTCACAAATGTCTGTAGTTCTAGATTTAGGGGATCTGACACCTTCTGACCTCTGTGGACTAGGCATGCGCATAGAACCCCTACAGTCATGCAGGCAAAACACTCATAGCAAGAAAAAAAATTAAATTGAGGAGCTAACTTGTAAACACAATAACAGTTATGAGCAAAAAGTTTGCAAAGGAAGACTGGGTCATTTTCTGAGGCATTCAGGACAGTATTTTTCCAAACATTGTTCAGAGTCAGCAATACTATTTTCGTCCTGGAGGACATTAGCAGACAGTTGGCAAGGCTACCAATACATGGGATGATTGAGATTTATGGTATTTAGAGAGAGCAGAGAGTATTTTACAGAGAAATGCTCATAAGGAAGAAAGGGCTTCAACTCAGCTTTGAGAATAAGTGTCAAATCAAAGCCAGGATTTGGAAGAGCAGTCAGTTAAAAAAAAAAATGGCCAAGGCACAGCCCACATAGGACTGAAAATCCTGAACATAGCTACAAAAAGCAAATGATCCACTCTGTTGAGATGCAAGAATTATATTTGTAAATGCTGGCAGTGGAGGAGTTGGAAAAATCTTGAAACCACTTTTGTCTATTTCCCTCTGTCCCTCTTGTGAAAACACCAGGCAGATATGCCAGGGCCAGACTGGGGATTTTTTTTTTTCAACAACAAACCACTTTCCTCCATCCTAAATTCAGGTTTGATTAGGAGAGGCCTCGATTCGCTGACCATAGACACAGCACTTCTGGTGTTCATCAGTCCATGCTCCGTGCACACATGGCATTTGGCCGGAGGCGTGAGCTGTTTGTCTTTGGAACTAGCTCAGTGGTCGGCCGAAAGGCGTACAGCTATTCGCTAATGTGGCATAACAGTCTCAAACTTGGAACCAGCAACACAAACAGGAAGTGCTAACTTCAGACAAAGAGGCAACAACTCTGGGGGCTTTTGGCAAAGTTATAAGACGGGATTAGGAGGGCTGGAAATCATAAGATCCTGGAATTGCCCTTTGGACAGAATTTGGCTGGCCAACCATTGGTCGTGGAATCACTTATAATCAATTTAAGGATTATTTTCTTCCGAGTGCTTTGCCTGCATTCCTTTCATTGCATTTTATTTTTAGGATGGCGACTCCCTGGCAGCGTCTCCCTCATTCCTTAGTCCTTTCCTCTCCTGTTTGTTGCTGGGATCCAACAAAGTCAATGAAGTAGCGCTAGACGACGAAGTTCAACCAGGCAATCGTAGGTCCCTTACAGTGCGTTTCAGCCACCCCTTTCCAAAGAGCACGCGGCATGAAGCTCAACAAGACCCAGACGGTTCTGACGCCATGATGTCAGATCCTGGTGGGCAATCTTAGAACGAAGCTTGTATTTGTATGGTGCCGAGGGATTAGTTTATCTGTGTTAGCTCTGATGAAGCGCAAAACACTCCCCCTCCCCCATGATTCTGAGATGAAACTGAAGCCGGAGATAAGAATCTACCAGCCATGGGAGCACGTGCTGGAAAGCTCTTATTAGCGCCTCCTTGTTGTAAGAAAGAACATGTTTCCACGAGGCCCAGGCAAAAGCAGATACGCTTATCATTCCTTGCGGGTTTTTTTGTTTGTTTGTTTGTTTGTTTTTTTAACTTTTAGTTTCTACAGGATCATAAAACTTGGCTGGTGAGGATTAGACGGGGAAACTAAGAAGTGCCTCCGCTCAGCGAATCAACACGATCTTCCTCTGACCACACAGAGAGCAATCACCACACGTGTCAGCAGGAAGGCGGCGGGCATAGATTGCAAATGGAGAATCCAAGCTGTGTGTTTGGTTCTAGCGTGAGGGGCGTGTTGTCTGCCCAGTAAAGCAGCACAATTGGCCCAGGAAGGGAACATGGAGATCGTGTCCATCCCTGACCCACAGTGTGGCAAGGGACTGTCATAACAGCATCATTGGGATAGGGCATGGCCTAGCCCTAGAAGCCGTCATTCCTTAGATATGGCTGGGACTTTTAAAATTGTGACGCGGAACTCGACTGTCAAGGACCGTGCTGACCTGCTTTTACCTTGCAACACATAAAAGTTGTATGAATGTACAACTTTTATTCTCCAGCAAATGATACTTTCCTTACTCTGGGCACATGAAAGGAGTGGTCTCCATCTCCCTGAGATTAGTCAGGGCCATGTAACTGACCCTCAGTACCAGGTCATTCACTAAAGGAAGACACGAAACGTTCAGGCTAGCAGTGAGAACTGTTAGAGTAAGAACTTTTACTCGTCTTCCCTCCTGCACTGGCCAGAGTACACCGACCAGAGGGAGCCTTGGTCCTGGTTATTACAAAGAACAGAAAGCTAGTCATATTAATAAACATGTGATTGAGCAATACATGTGCTTTTGTTGTTTTGAGATAGTTACCAACACATAATCTAAGCAATCTGGCCACTGCAGACGTTGGAAAACACCATGAAGGAAAATGGAGCCGGACGCCCATTAGGAGGGCGGAGCGTGTGCAGGCGCACAGCCTTCGCTAGGGAAGGGAGACAACGTCCCTTTAGGATGAAGACACAAAGGAAGTTAAGGGGCTAATCATTCAGATAGGTCAAGGAAGAACATTCTAGGTGGAAGGAACATGAGACGTGGAGTCCAGAGAGAGAAACATGCCTGGGGAAGCCAATTGGAAAGGGAGCCATTAGCGGTAAACTGAGATAAACAGACAAATTTATAGACCGTTGGGCAGACCTTGACTCTGTGAACTCGGGAATGTTTAGTTCCCATCAATCATTGGTTTATCAGACTGGCTCTGGTGCTGCATTGAGGCTACTCTGAAAGGTACTTGTGAACTGTCCCAGAGTGACAGCAATTATATAATAGATGATGTATGATGTATGATGTATGATGTATGATGTATGATGTATGAGTGTGGTGCGTGAGAGAGGGGGACTGAAAAAAACCACAGATGTCTTTAGAGGCCTTTAGGTAAGCAAACAGAAAAGGTGACGGAGTATCTAACCGAGTTAGCAAAGACCATAGTAGAGGAAAGGCTGTGGTACAGCATCTTCCGGAACCGATTGGAGACACACTGAATCTTAGGTGTCAGAAAACCAAGGAGAGGCATTAAATGAGGAGCCGGTTAAGTGAATCTGATGCTGGCTGGCGATAGACAATTTCAGCTTGTTGTATTTAGATCGTTTTTAAAATCATGAGACTGGATGAGATCACCAAGAGAACGAGGACACACGAGAGAAGAGAGCCAATGTCTCAGTCCTGAGACACTCCAGTTTAAGAAACTGAGTAGAGAGAGTGAATCAGCAAAGGAGACTGCAGAGCGGCCTGTGAGCAAAGGGGAACAGCAGACAAATGTGGAAAAGCCCGACGTGACGCCACCTGCGGAGGAGAATCATGCGTGACTCTGATCCTGGGCTAAGGGCTCACAGCCCGACCCATGAGGCAGCGTTTGTGCCGGAGCTCGGCATACATGCTTACTAGCACTGGGGGATGTATCATACATAAGATTAGTCCAAATTGGAAACATGTGACTTGCACTATCATGATAAATCAACCAAGACAAGAGAAAACAAGAGAGAGGGAGAGTGAGAGAGGGCAGGGGAACGGAGCGGGCACAGCAGTCAGGAAAACAAACATGGTCTTTGTAGCCTTGCTTCATTGGCAAGAATGTTCTTTGAGATGTCCTTAGCCGGAGACGCAAGCCAACTACAGACTTTTTAACTGCAGTAATTTTACCATTAATAAAGGCCTCTGCATATTCACAGTTCTAAATCAGGAGTGTGTGTACGTGTGTGTGTGTGTGTGTGTGTGTGTGTGTGTGTGGTGTGTTTCAAACCTTCTTGGAAACACTGAACTTGTAATTTCCACGTACTATCTAGCAAGCTTAAGAGAACATCCTTTCCAGATTTATAACAATGAAAATAAAGCGTGGCAAGATAAGCATAAACACGGACCACATTTAAAAGTGATAAAAGCCAAGGCTATAGAAAGACCTGAAATCTAAGAAAAGACAAGAACACACAAGGAGAAATGCCTTGGTTTGCAAGAAAAGAATTTGGTTAGAATTTAATAAATTCCTTGGGAGCTAGGGACTCCTGATTTGGGCCTGACATACACTCTTAGAGGTAAACTGAGACAAATTTATAGACCGTTGGGCAGACCTTGACTCTGTGAGCTCAGGAATGTTTAGGTCCCATCAATCATTGGTTTATCAGACTGGCTCTGGCGCTGCATTGAGGCTACTCTGAAAGGTACATGTGAACTGCCCCAGAGTGACAGCAATTATATAATAGATGAGTGTCTACTTTAATAGGAGAGAACACGACTGAGGAAAACATTCCCGACAATTCTGTGTAAAATCTGAGAAAGAAAGCTTCAAAGACTTGATGTCTTTGAACTTGATGCATGAGTGTGATGTATGCGAGAGGGGGACTGCAGACTGAGCCTCACGGTTACAGGAACGGTTGCCCCGACAACCATTCTGGGAAATCTCCTTCGAGGTTCAAGACCAAGAGAGGCGCAGTCAGAAAGCAGTCACTCAGAGCCTCTCACCCACCATCTGTATAGACACAACTTAATCCACCGAAGGGCAAGCTGCCCTCAGACTACAGGTGAACATTTTCTACATCTGAGAGAAGGCAACAGAGACCTAAATTCTACCCCTGGAAAAGAGACAAAAATACCCCCGGGACCCACAGCAGTAGAGAGTTTGAAGGGAAAGGATCACTTAGCTTACCCCATCTCCATGACACAATGTTTGCTTAAGACAGAGGCTGCATTACAACAAGGCCGAGGGACCTTCACACCCCTGCCCATAGAGTGGTAAGCATTGAAGAACAAAGAACAGCTATCAGGGTTAGGAGAACACAGAGAAACCTTATTTGAGGAGTAGGGCAAAGAGGACAAAGGCTGAGGGAAAAAATTAAAAATGCACAAGGAAGGCAGGCATGGTGGCATTTGCCCGTCACCCCAGCACAGGGGGCAGAAACAGGCTGATTCCAGGAGGGGAAACAGCTAGAGTCAATTTACTGACGTTCCCTGTCTCAAGGGAATAGGCAGACAGCCATAGAGAAAGGTGCTTGACTTCCTCCACGGGCCTCTGTGCACACACATGGGCATGTAGACATGGCAAGTGTACACAAGATACACACACACACACACACACACACACACACACACACACATGACACAGAGAGAAGTCTAGAAAAGACTAGACAAGAAGCGGAGCCACAGCAAAGGGCTCACAGTAGTACTGAGTTCAGGTTCATCCTAGACTATATAAGAATTCAAAGCCAGGCACGGGGAGCCATGGTAAGGCCTAGTCTGAAAACAGGTAACACCTCTCCCCCCAAAAATGATGGAGTTAAAGGAGGAGGAGGAGGAGAGGGAGGAAGGAAATTTTGTCATGAGAAGAGAGAGAGAGAGAGAGAGAGAGAGAGAGAGGAAGAGAAGAGAAGAGAAGAGAAGAGAAGAGAAGAGAAGAGAAGAGAAGAGAAGAGAAGAGAAGAGAAGAGAAGAGAAGAGAAGAGAAGAGAAGAGGGGAGAGAGAGGAGAGAGAGGAGAGAGAGGTGCAGCCATCTTCCCTCCCTTTCTTTCTCTCTCTCTCTCTCTCTCTCTCTCTCTCTCTCTCAAAGCCCCTATTAAATCTATATAAAAGCCTTTCTTAATTAACTCCAAATCTGCTTTAATATACAGTAAAGAGATATTCTCTGGTAAGCCTGTCTTGACCTTAAAAATAATGTTGAAGGAAATTGCGACTAATAATGCACTGAGGGTAACCATGGAAACAACAAACTACAAACCTAGTTCAACAAACTGCTAACCTAGTGTCTCAATACACCCCCCACACACAAACAGCCTAACAAGAGAAAACGTGTACTATTTTTCTTTTGGTCTCTGAAGTCCTATACAGGATGAAAGTTGTTGTTGTTGTTGTTGTTGTTGTTGTTGTTTTAAAAAAATAGGTTAGCGAGATAGCTCTTGCCTAGAAGCCTTCTGACCTAGGTGGGATTCTGGAACCCAAGTTAAGGTAGAAGGAAAATAAACTCCACAAAGTTATCTTCTGGCTTTAATATGCACACAGTGGCAGAAGTAACCCCCCCACACACAAATGTAATAATAATAATAATAATAATAATAATAATAAATGAGACTACAAAAAAAGGAATGAACAAAACAAGCAATAGAGACCGACATTGATCTTACACGGATGTTGCAACTGTCACACACAGAATGTAAAATATTTTTTGCTTGTAAGTAATGTAATGAATTGGGGTAGGGTCAGGAACTCAAGGCTGGAACATGAACACAGGAACTGAAGCAGAGAACAGTGAGGAATACTTATTACTAGCTCGCTCTTCATGGCTTGCCCAGCCTACTTTCTTACACAACCCAGAACCATCTGCCCAGGCACGGCATCACCAACAGTGAGGGGGGACCACACCCACAGACTTGCCTATAGGCCAATTTACAAAGACATTTTCTTAACTATGGTTCCTTTCCCCCAGATGACCTTAGCCTGAGTCAGGCTGACAAGAATCGAACCATCGAATGGTCACATGACAATAAATACATGTGGCCTCTAGATTCTCAGAATGACTTTCAACCAGTAGCCAACAGGAAAGTGGAGTTCTAAGGCTTGTCACCACGTGGGGTGTGGTTCTCTGAAGAACATGAATGAGCTCAGAACCAAGGCTGCTTCTGAGCTTCTGGAACTTTTCTGTACTTGTTGACAGCCTTCTTTTAATTTTCTAAGAGCTGAAGGGAAGAAACCAGGCAGGCCCACCCTGACCATGACCTTCAGACTATGAGATAACACACTGGGCTTCTTGAAACTTCTGCGTTTGTAGTCACTTGTTATGGTAGCAATTGAACCTATTTAAACGTCTTTATGTTTGGCTTCCTGAAGACATGCTTCAAAAACAGTGGTTCTCCCAAGCATATCACAAAGAACCCACTAGTGGAAAAGGGAATTATCTAGAGTCTGACCTCAGGCACTGATAGGAAAGGATGTACCCAACCAAATTAACTTCCTTGGTTACCCAACATCACATCACGGCTTGATTTTTAATCGTGACTCAGAGTTGATTTTAGACAGGAGATAACCCGTGTTAATTATACAGATAGATGAGTAAATAATGAATATTTAGATATGTACATGAAGATGCTGTAAGGAAGATGCCCATCACTTTGTGTGCTAGCTTTAAATGTCAAAGAAAGAAATTCCATGGAACATTGAGTATGGGGTAATCTCAGGCCCCAGGTGGAGGCCACACATGTAATAGGAAGTGATCCTTCACTGTGCCAAGGCTGAGGTTGGCAATGATAGATACCATTCAAGGGCTTGTGGAGAGAGGAATCACAGTATGAGAAGAATGCTGGGAGTCAAGAGTTCATGGGATACCAGGAGAACATAAAAAAGAGCACAAGAAGGGGAAGCCGAGCTTAATTAGCTATTAGGATACCCGGATCCAGACATCACCTCTATTGTACCACAAAAGAATCAATAGAAAATGTCAGTGCTTACCAAACACATAACTTTCTGTGTCAGGCATTCTCATGCAAGTCAGCCTTAAAGTTTCCACCAGTGAATCTGTCCTTCTTCCAAAATGACCTCTTCAGCAATCTGTGTCTGATTACCTCTCCTCGCCTGTTAAGACGCCCTGCTCTAGTCTCTCTTAAGCCTCACTGGAAAACAGCCTCAGTGGCTCCTCCAGTTCTCCACCCAGCAGCAGACCTTCCCTTCCCTCGTCACAAGCTTCTGGCCATGTCTCGGTCAGAATCCCTGAATTAGTCCAGGATCTTGAATCAAACCTTCCTTGAGCCTGCTTCCAATATCTAATGAAGATCACACCTCACTGATGACATCCCAATAAATACATGGCCACTGTTCTAAGGTGGGTCCCCATAACTCCAGACAGGTTGCTTACCTCTTTCTTCTGACAACCATGTCAATTTTTCAGTAATTTTATCTAAATTATGCCCTGTCTCCTCCCCCACACCGTCCCCCCTCCCCCCGTTCCCCATTCATGGGAGAACTGACGCTATTGGATGAGAATTCCTCCAGATTCTCACTTCTCAAAGTATAAGCCTTTCTAATTCGGGTCCCATCTTCTCCTCTTCTGCATAACAGGAGTCATCCTTTTCTCGAAAAGAGACTTGCTTTGGCTACAATCTACATCTTATTCATCTCCCTTTTCCAGGAAAATTACTCTGTTCGGTTTCATTATATTTTTCTCTGACTTTCATAGTCAAATTTCCCTCCTCGTACTACAGCAAGAGAACATTGTCCTTAACTGACCTCGGGCTCTCAGCTCCTGCCTCTTCTCCCTTCTCCAACCAACTCCTCAACAGTGTCTACTCGCTGCCTCTGTTTCACTCAGTCTTCTGTCTGAAACCCACCGTGAAACTGCTCTTGCGTTAGTTCCATAAACAAATGCCCTCTGTAAGGTCAGCAGGGACTGCGCTGTACTGCCTTCGCTAGATTCTTCTCTCACGTGAACTTTGAACAATACCGGACGCTGGCGGCCAAACTTATCTTCTTCAAATGCCTGCCTCTCCGCCTGCTCCTTCCTGGTTGACTTTCTCCACTTGGTACAAGCTAGGGTCATCTGGGAAGAGGGAAGCTGAATAAATTAAGAAAATGCATCCTCCGTTAGGCTGCCCTATTAAAAAAGCCTGTGGCGGCAGGGACAGAAGCAGAAGCGATGGAGGGACACGACTTACTGGCTCCGTCTCGTGGCTGCTCAGTCTCCCTCTGTTTCTGACCCCAGGATCCCGCCCTGAGTTTCTTCAATGATAAGAGTGTGAGCTGGCTATCCCTCCACCCTGGCACATCAAGGCCCCACCCTCTCAGGGGAGAAAGGGAAGGGAGATGAGGGGAGGGTCTCTGTGAGGGGGGGGGCATGGCAGAGACAGCCTTTGGGATATAAATAAATAAATATAAAATTTAAAAAATAAAATAAAATGAGAATAATTTTTTTAAAAAAATGGAGTGTGACCTGAGCTGAACAGGGCAGGTGGATATGTTGAGTTAGAGGCTAGCCTGGTCTACAAAGTGAGTTCTAGGACAGCCAAGGCTACACAGAGAAACCCTGTGGAGAGGTTTGTGGAATGTGACTTGACAGTTGTAGTCTGAAATAAACCCTTTCATCCCCCAACTTCCTTTTGGTAATGGTATTTTATCAGAGCAATAGAAAGCAAACACAGACAAACTTCAAATTCATATACTTAGAACATTATTAGACATTGGAGGTCTTTGGGGGCTTATCCTGAAACCTATTCATTGTGGTTGTAATCATTTCTAATAATCACAACTGCTATTTATGTATTGCTGGCAATACATAAAATATATAATTATTACCTGGACCTTGTACTGAGTTCTAGAACTAACTAATCTTAAGGGCTAAAGACTGATAAGGAATTAAGAAGTTTTAATCTAAGTTCTGTATATCAGAAAGAGAAATTACCCATATTACCCAAGTTCAAGGGCAGAGATCAAATGTAATTTGGGGAACTTCTTGATTGTTCTTTACTATGCCCTTTCCAGAAACCAACTGTTAAGTGAGAGGATAAAGCCAAACCAGAAACATCTAAACTAGCCCCATCATGGGTGCAAATAAATCTGCCTTAGAGGCCCATGATTCTTCATCTCAATCCTGTCTGCTTCAAGACCAAAGAAAGTCCAGAAATCCTGTGGATATTGTCTCAAGACTCCGAGCTCTTCAAATCATTACCACTCATTTCTTTCAATAACAACATTCATTAAAACGTGCTCAATGCCACAGTTTAGAGACTGTCAAAATGGCCAACTATTGTTGGCCATTAGCAGTCCTATAGTAAATACCTGGAAAGTCTTTATTAAAAGCAGAGGAAGCATCTGATTTACCATTAGCAGGGGCTATAGTGGGTTTATATATCAATAATTTTTAAAAAGTCTAGTGAGAAATGTATGTGTCCCTGCATTATTCTGGATGCTCTGAGGAATAAAATCAAGAAATCTGAGGAGTGGAAGGACTTTGGGGACATAGCAGATGAGCTCAACATAGGCCTAGATGGTTGATTGTCTTTGCCAACATGTCAGAGCTAGAATTAAAGCAAAGTCTTCACTTTCACTATGCTCAACTAGATGTAGATATGTCTTTACAAACACCAAGAGTTACCATGGTTATAGAGGCATCCAAAATGTAGGTGTGCACCTACCTGTCACACCCCTAGATTAAGGAAGGACCTCACAAAAGGACACAAATGGGCCTAAACAAAGTCCGTGAACCAGGTCCAGCTCTACATCTAACTTAGTTTTTCTTCTAACTTAATACCAGGAGAGATACATAAACGCATGAAAGCTATCCTTCAGCTACAAATGCCAACACTGGATTCACAACATTGTTTCCACAGAGCACAGCTGTTGCATTGAAAATAGAGGACCATGACTTCATGTGTGGAGAATGAGTGCAGATAAGAGATCTGTTATCAATAAGCCCAGTCTCTCTTTAACTTGATTAGTTAGAAAACTAGGTAAGGCCTCCATCCATCAGCTTAGCTCTGGCTAACTTCCCTCTGGTGAGAAGTTAGTGAGGCAACACTGTCATCTGCTAGTTTCATGCTGTAAGAGGCAAACTACAGCCCATGGCCAAATGCAGTCTACCACCTGTTTTAGTGAAAACGGCAGAGTCGAGGATGACATACACCATCTGCGGCCAACTCTGATGTTTACTGACAGCACTTTCACAGAAAAATCTGGCTACCAGATACTTAAAAGCCAATCAAACAACAACATATGGGCATGTTGCAATGGAGTAGCTGTTAAAATTTGTAAAAGTTGGTTTTCTAACTTACTTAAACCGTATGAACACAGATAGGGATTTTATAAAATTTTATAAAATTGAGCTCACATGAAAAAGAGTGATATGCAAATATGTCTTATACTTTTATTATTTTAGAAGCCATGCTTAGTTAGTGGCTTTGGTCTCTAGGTCTAAGAGAATGTATTCTATATCTCTCCATCTTGCACCCTGATGAACAAAGGATTTTATACTAAAGAACTCCCCGGTTTCATAGATAAGACTCTGTAAGGTTTTTATGAAATGATAATATTGAACATTATTCAGATAAGAGAAATTTACTTTGAGAAGCCGAGTATCATTTATTTGAAATGTTAAATTATTTTTATCTTATTTAATGTGTATGAGTATTTTGCCTACACATATAGTCTGTTCATCATATGCATGATTCTGGTACCCACAGAAGCCAGAAGAAGGCATCTTATCAATTAGACAGTTATGAGCTGTCCTATATAGGTGCTGAGAATCAAAACCCAGGTCCTCTGGAAGAGCAGCCGGTGCTCTTGACTATTGAGATGTGTCTTTGATGCTGCCCCAGTATTGTTCTATATTGGTAATGTGATCATAGAGAACTAGCTTCATGTTTTCTTATTCTTGAGTGGATCAGCTGGAACTGAATAATCTCTCCTCTGGGCTCTGAACTGGGACAAGTAAAGGCAGATACCCTTGCATCCCATCAATTCTAAGGACTCTGTCTAATTTCTGTATAAGGTACCGTTAAACAAAGTAGTAATGTGCTTCTCAGATATGTTTGGACTCTCTGCCTTTTTTAAAACCAGCACTGTGAACAAAAATCTACAGATGAATACGACATAATTCCAATTTTCTAGTGATTTATTTATGCCTCTTTGACCCTTCTCTGAGTACAATAATTATGTTTATAATTCATTTGCCGTTCAAATTCTACCCAACTAATCTAGGAGTATAAATCTTTCAATAACCTTATATGGGTAACAAAATTTTCACCTACAAATTGGCTCTTAGTTTTACTAAATTCATGCCAGTTTCCATAAAAATATGTATTCATACAAAAACCTAAATCAATAACCACGTATCTTTTTAAAAATTATCTAAAACAAAGACAAAGCAGTGGGAATCTCAGAATTTAGAAGATGGAGGTAGAAGGTTTCTAAGTTCAAGGCTAGCCCCAGTAGACTCAACCTCGACTTTAAGTCTAAGCTACACTGCATAGTGAGACTCTGCCAGGAAGAAACAACAAAGCTCACCAAAATTAATGAGAACCGGAAGGGTCAGACTTCAGGAACAGATTGCCATAATACGCACGATTGAAAAGTTCGGAAAGACAATATGCCCAAATGTGACACTTTAGATGGAAGTTGCTTCTAGATTTCTATTAGTATAATCTATAGCTTAGGAGCCTAGAATCATAGTAAGAACAACAAATCTTATATATCCACTGCACAGATCTTGTTGTACCAAAACGGCTTCAGATTAACCTGGAAAACAAGTGTCCTTTGCAAACATGGGTCCTGTGGGATTCAATGACTTTCTTTCTTCAAAGGTCTGGTACCAGTCCTGTCAGAAGTGCCTGACTGACTTGGTTCCAGGGCATGATACAAAGGTCAGGGAGGTGCAGACATGATGCAAGTGATGCAAGGGAAAATGTCACAGGCCTGAATCAGAGCCAACATGTCCATACACGCAGCCCTCAATGAGCCAAAAGTCAATGCCGAAGTGATCCGATACTCCACCCTGGATGTTAGCGATGTAGTTGCAAGAGTACAGTATAGGATCTTCATTTGAAATCGGAGGAAACCGAAGCCAAAGGCGGTTAGGTGACTTATGTAGGGCTCGAGAACTAAGCAGTGACATTGCCCACAATTGAAGGACCAGGATCCTTCCCCTGGAGCTAATCCCATCCCAGCCACCCCACTACTCCATGCCAAGTGCTGGACGGAACGGATTCATACAATACACATTGTTTGCAGCAAGTCCTTGACTCTGGATTTTATTATAAACTTGAAAATATCCCTATTAATCATAAATATTAAGGTCTGGACTCAGAACAGCATCATGTTTCAAACGTGTGCATTTGAAAGACAGAGAGGAAAACCCCCAGGACCTCCAAATCTCGAAGCAGAGAGCCCAGAACAGATGGAAACACGGACCTATGTCACCAACAGAAGATAAAATTGTGCCTTTTTTTTTTTTAAGAAAAGAAATGGACTTTGTTGGAATCCAGTCAGGGTGGAGTGGGAAGAGCTCACATCTGAGGGTGTTAACTCATTCTTGTAAATCATCTGCCAAAATTCAGAGGAGAGGAAATCCCCAGGAAACTCAGCAAAGAGAAGGCTAGGGAGAGGGGTGTTGGTTGAAGATTTAATTGAAGATGTCTGAGTGTGCTTCTTCCCTCCCCAGTATCCACACAAGTAAAGTTAACCTTAATAAAAAGAACTCTGCCCATGATCTTTCTCAAAGGAAATCATTACTAAGCGGCCTTTGTTTGCACACTTTATATTACATAAGGATTTATAGTATTTCTTCCAAACTAATTCTCCCGTGGGGGTATTTTCATAGGTACAGGTCAAACTAGTCCTGGCCATGTCTTTAAGTCTGGCTGCAACTCAGAATCCATTCTGCATGATTAGCAAACTGAATGCATGAACAGCTACATATGTGCATTGCAGAGAGGGGGAAAGGACATTATCCACACCCACTCTCCCATGGGGCCCCAAGTACCTAAGGCACAGTATTTATGGGATGCATCACTGCCTTTGTGATCGAGGCAGGGACTAACCCTCTAACTCTGTAATAGTGCTTGCTGGTACAGTCAGTATTGCTTTGCCTTTAAAATGTCTTGGGCTTTGCTCCCATGAAACTTGCAGGTCAAGCTGGACAACTGGGGGAAAGCAATAGTCCCTTCCAAAACAAATACCCTAAAAAAACTGATGAAGTTCATAAAATAGAACCACAGGTATCCAGCCACAGCATAGGGTATTTAGGAATGTATAGACCCACGATGGGACTTAGGATTAAACCCTTTTCGGTTATTTAGAACCCAAGAACTTCAAGGCAAGTGACTTCTCTTACATTTACATCTTCTCACTGACTCTAGGAAATCCAGGCTTTTTCGTATCTAGGAGCCATGGTCTCTGGCTTGTCACTCAGCACGAGCAGGGGAGACAGGGGTTCTTCTTTGGTGCTGCTACCACCATCTCCCTCCCACATTTTTAACAAACATTTGTGTCTTTCGGGACGTTCTACAGTGAAGATACTGCTGGCCACTTTTTCCAGCACCCAGATGATGTATAGAGTGGCCACTTACTTGATGCAACTTAAGAGGTGTTAAAATGGCTCTAGGGCTTTAACAAACCTACATTCTTGGGTATATGTGTTGTTCGAAAATGATCTCCTGCTTGCAGTCCCACCAGCAGTGGAGGAGTGTTCCTCTTTCTCCACATCCTCTCTGGAAATCAGTCTGGCAGTTCCTCAGAAAACTGGACATGATACTTCTGGAGGACCTAGCCATACCACTCCTGGAAATATACCCAGAAGATTCCCCAGCATGCAGTAAGGATACATGCTCCACTATGTTCATAGCAGCCTTATTTATAATAGCCAGAAGCTGGAAAGAACCCAGATGTCCCTCAATGGAGGAATGGATACAAAAAATGTGGTATATATACACACAATGGAGTACTATTCAGCCATTAGAAACAATGAATTCATGAAATTCTTAGAGAAATGGATGGAGCTGGAGAACATCATACTAAGTGAGGTAACCTAGTCTCAAAAGAATACCCATGGTATGCAGTCACTGATAAGTGGATATTAGCCTGGAATCTTGGAATACCAAAGACACAATTCACATACCAAATGATGTCTGACAAGAAGAAAGGAGTGGACACTAGTGCTGGAAAAGATCAAAGGATCAGTGTAGGGAAATACAAGAACAGGGAAGAGGGAAGGGGTAGAAGAGGGAGCAGGGGGAGGGAAAAGGGCATGTGGGACCTTTGGGGGATGGGGAACCAGAAAAAGGGAAATGAATTGTAAATATAGAATATATCCAATAAAAAAATTTAAAAAATGATGGACATTTTATTAAATGAACATAAAAAAAAAGAAAAAGAAAATGACCTCCTTAGAGAAAACACATCTGGTTCACTGGGATTAATTTTTTTATCCACACGCAAACTCTTTAGAGGGAGCATGTATGTTCTAGGAGAATGAAGCTTAAGCTCTTAACAGGTATTAGCCCCTTACTATGGTTGAGAATATATTGGGGTATCTCCCTGGCCCTCATTATTTATTTGCACACTTCCTATATGTTACTAGAATAAGAGAGTAGGCAATGGGAACAAAGTGATGATGGGGCATTTGAATGGAGTGTGGGAAGGGACAGACTGGAGCTGACGGTACTGCTGCCACCAGGCAATGCCAAAGGGGGCACTAGGAGTCTTCAGGTGCCAGGCACCTCAGCTCTACAAAGGAAGAACACTGAGGTATGGATGCTCCTGTAGAGCAAAGCATGCTTCCACTTACACCCCTATCACCCGCTCTGGATCTTTCCTCTCCAATACCTCAGAACAGATGCATTTCACACAATAGAAAGGACAGAAACTGCCAAGTATAGTTTGGTCTTTGGTATTTAATAAGTGTTCATGGATTATTGAGTGTGTCTTATTTGCTTATCAAGCTATTAGTTTCTCTGTCCTAACAAAACCTCGTAATATATATATATATATACATATGTATATGTATATATATATATATATTAAAAAATATGCTAGAAACAAGGTCATCAGAGACTGAAGGAAAGGCCACCCAGAGACTGCCCTACCTGCGGATTCATCCTATAAACAGTCACCAACCCCCGACACTATTATGGACAACAAGAAGTGCATACCAAAAGAAGCATGTCATGGTTGTCTATGGAGGGGCACTGCCAGAGCCTTACACATACAGAGGCAGATGCTAGCAACCAACCATTGGGCAGAGTGTGGGGTCCCCAATGGAGGAGTTGGAGGATGGTCTAGAGGAGCTGAAGGGGTTTACAGCCCCATGGGAAGAACACCCAGATGTCCAAGGACTCCCAGGGACTAAACCATCAACCAAGGGGCACACGTGGTTCCAGCCAAAAATGTGGCAGAGGAATGCCTTGTCGGGCATCAGTGGGAGGAAGGGTTCTTGGTCAGATGAAGGCTCAATAGATGCCCCAACAAAGGAAAACCAAGGTGGGTGGAGGTGGGAGTGGGTCGGGTGGAGGGGCACATACTTGGAGGCAGGGGGTGGGAGGAGAGGTTGGGGGTTTTCAGTGAGGGGGAAAACCGTGAAAGGTTTGAAACGTAAATGAAAAATATATTCAATTTAAAAAAAAAAAAAGAAAGAAACAAGATCATCAAAAATAGAACTGAGAATGGAAATTTAAACAGAAAGAAGACCGGAGAGTTCCTGCCAGTCAAATTAACATGCTCTTTCTCAGCAGAAAAATCACAGAAATGTGGGCTGAGAAGGGTGTGCCTCCCAACAGGGGTGGAAAGGAGGGCAACGAAGAATGGAATGCCAACACTCCCTCGAAGGCTCAAGGCTCACAAAAGCATTTCTATCACCTGGTAACTTCACCTCGTAGCTCAATGAGCTGATGTATCAAGAGTCCCCCAAAGTCAACGTCATTAAAACATCCACACTATAGTTAAAAAATAAAACTTACACTATGAAAATTAAAGTGAGATAAGTATGTGAGAGTTCTTTGTAAACCGAGAAGCAGAGACAAATATTTATATAGGGGAAAAAACTCTATCTGGGCTAAAAGAATTCCACAAATAAACCAGTGACTGCAAATATTTACTAAGTACCTTTCAGATATAAAAAGTACTCCCCAGGCCAAAAAGAAAAATGACCACTCAGTTAAAAATGGCTCTGTAGTAATCTACATATCATTACATGATTACACAAAGCCATCATGTTCTAACAAGTCCTTAATCACATTAAAGAATTAGACAACGGGAGTTAATTCTTTTCCCAAGTCAAGGTTCTTTATCTTGATGTTATTATCACTGTGTTGATGCACATTTTAAAAGCAAGTAAGCACTTCTATTGGGCCTTCCCTTTCCCCTCATCTGCTTAGGAGTAGTAGAGGTCCAATCTTTATGTGCTGATATTTCTTTCTTTCTTCATGAGTGGTCAGATGCCTCAGCCCTTAAATAGAAAGAGGTGTCCATGCCATATAACACCAGAATCATCTTGTAAATGCGGCATTGCCAGCACGCATGATCTGCCCAGTAGAACAGATGTGGAAGATAGAGTGGGTCCTCACTACCAACAGATTGTATGCTGACAAAGGTTTCTACTTGCTAAAATACACGTGTAACCCCTAAATCAGTATTGAATGTATGCTCACGGTTGTTTGTGGACAGGGAGGGGTAAATCAGTGAAAGTGTGGACTCATTCAGTGTCCAACTTTCCAGCTGATGTTGAACAAAATGAGACTCTGCACTTTTGTTTCAACCCTTAGACTGCAAGCAAGATCCTTATCATGTGCTTAGGGCCACACTGCCTCTCTTTGTATGCCTTTGAGGTGATTTCAGATGAGCTATGTGTGTGCAACCACACTATGAGTGTAGTACTGTTGAGCTATATATGCTGTCTCTACTGATAAGAAGGTTAAGATGTGCCTTATGGAGGCAAAGAAAGTTAGATAAACATTTGGACATGAGCAACAATAGATCAGCCAATATTTAACATTAATGAATCAACAACGTATACTAAGTAAGGGGTCTTCGAAGAGAAATACTCATAAAACAAGATGATACACTGGTCTGCTGATGAAAATACCACCAGAGGCTAAGAGGAAGTCAACTGTTTCACCAAGAAAGAATGGTTCAATAACCAATAACTTGGATTTACTGAAAGTTTGTAGAAGATTGCTACTCTCTGAAATGAGGACCAACAGAATTACATTCCATGATTCACAAGACCAAGAAACACATATTTAATTGCTCTGGGGTCACCCAGCCAGCTAGAAGCAGAAGAAACCCCACCACAGATGCATTCCTTCCCAAGTCCAGAGAGCACCTCACCTCCTTTTCCAGGCACACTGAGGCCTTGCTTTTTTTTGCACAATGTGAGTATCTGGATTTAACTAAGATTCTCATTATTAATAAAGTATTGTCTTTTGGAGGGCTTACATCAGACCTAAACTGAATGATAAAGCCAAAAAACCAGAAAGATATATAACAGTTGAATTCACATTGGAGAACTTTTGGGTCATGAAGACTCAGGAATACAAGGCTATAGAGAGAAGGTGAGGCTAAACTTTACGGAATGTTGCCTCTGTGCCAGGTAAATACAGACAGTCTCCAGATGTCATCTCATCTGGTAAGGAAACCAGTGTGGGTTTTAGCAACTTAATTTGACTTTTACCCTTTGAACCAGGTGCCTTTATATGTAAAGAACGATGCTTAATAAGTGGGAAGCAACTCTATAAGGAATAGAGGAACAGATTAAAAACTTAGCTTTTTTCCCTATTAAAATAGTTACTAGTATAAATATATAAATAAATAAATAAATAAATAAATAAATAAATAAATACAAAATGTTGACACTATAAATTTCTTGAAAATGTGTAGAACAATCTAGAATCTTCATACCTTTCAACTGAGAAAATGTTATAGCCACTTGGGAGAAGTTTGATACTTCCCTCAAGGTTGAACATTTACTTAATATATGACAGAATACTCTACCATATTTATTCAAGAAAAAAAAATGAAACTATTTCTTGGCACACATACCCATGAGCAAAATTTAGAGCATTTATTCATTTTTGCTTAAAGCAGGAAAAAAAAACCCAAATAACCATTTATCATTGGAGAGGTTGGTACTCTGGACTCCACCCCCACAGTTACCTGGCAACAACCAGGTATGCCCTGCCCCACAGTTACCTGGCAACAGCCAGTTAGGCCTGGCCCACTATAAAAGGGACTGCTTGGCCCCTCCTCTTTTTCTTACTCTCTTACTCTCTTGTCTCTCATCTTGCCTCTTGCCCTCTTGAGCTTGTCCCTTCCCCCTTCCCTTCCCCTCTCGCTCTATGTGGTCATGGCCAGCCTCTATTTCTCTACTCTCTCCTTCTCTCTGCCTTTCTCTGCCTCTACTACTCTCTTAACTCCCCTACCCATGTTCTAAATAAACTCTATTCTATACTATACCCATCAGCGTGTGTGTGTGTGTGTGTGTGTGTGTGTGTGTGTGTGTGGTCCCTGGTGGCGGGGGAAAGGATGCCTCAGCTTGGGCCCACTGAGGCACCCCCTTGCCCCATACCTCCCCCACACCTATTTCTCTCTTTATGATCACAAGAGAGGTAAGAATAAAATGGACTAAAAGGAAGTATCAATACCTATGACTATGTGAGCATATTAACAACTCTGTTAAGGAAAAAAATAGATTAAAGGGCTATTCACTACACACTTCTGTAGAGCAGAAACTAGAGCAGCACGTCCTAGGGGACGTGGTGGAGGACTGTTACTGACCACAGCACACAATGCAATGCTCTGAGGGCGTACAAGTGTTTTATGTCCTGATTACCTGTGAGAAGCTACAAATGTGCTCAGATGGGATGGAGCAGACAAATGGGAAACAAGACACCTTTAGCCATTTACTTAAATTTTGGAAAATAAAGGAAGTCATGTTTTGCTTACTTTTCACAATAATGAGCGGCATAAGTACTTACTAATTCACTGAGAGTAATGCTAAAATGAGGTGTGTTTAGCTGCAGGGTGCAACATGGGATGACAGCCCTAGTCTGGACAGTCAAATCAGACCAAGGTGCTGTTTGAGACCTTGGCTTGCAGAAGACCCCACATAAGACAAAGACATTCACTTGTTACATAAGTTGTTAGTAATTTTTAATCTACTAATCTGAAGATTATAGAATACTGTTATACTCCAAGCATTAATAGCACTATGCAGAATTTCTTTTAAGACACTGTTATGCTTACAAAAAATAGAGAAAAAAAAACAGGAAAAATAAGGATATTGAAAATTTGAAAGTGTTTACATTTAAATGTAAATAAAAACCCTTTCATCTTATGGAAACCGTTTCTATTTTGTTATACTGAAATTCAACTTTAGATAACAAAATCAGAGCTTAAATGCCAAGGCTTAAGAGACATTATGGGGGAAGGGTCGGGGACAGTAGGATCTAACAACCTTCACAAAGATAAGCCTTCTAGAATAAAGGGCCAAGAAGAGGATTACACAACAGTTAACTTGATTGAAGTGGTGATTTTTCTAGTAGGACCTGCCTAGAAGGATGATGCTTTGTGATAGGACTCAAAGCTTTTGGTCTAATCAACTGTTTTCTTTGTCGGTGGCATCCTTCACAAAGTCTGTTTCAAAGCCTGTATATTTTGCTTGCTTAATTAGGTTTGCTTACTGAGAATGGATGAAAGAGGAAATGAGCTGTTTTCACTGCTAACCCAGCCTTTCCTTGGCAACTCTGATAAGAGCCTTAGAGAAGGTCAAATCCAAGACACACTGAATCAGAGCAAAAGCCAAAGATGACATGAGCCCTTGAAATTCCCTGGATCCTAACACATTAGGGTGAAAGACTCCTCAGGATAAAGACTGAAATTTTGTTTTTCATTGAAACCGCCTCCCCCCAACTTCATTAACAGGGACTTTGCTTTGTCACTGCCTCATCAACTGCCAAGAGTCTGATATTTCTTTGTAAACATTTTATAAAGCTGTGCCTTTGAAAGAATCAAGTGTAGATGACTTAAGCAATGACATCCATTAATGAAGCCTACTGAAGGCAGAGGATTAGGACGTATGCCATGTTCTGATCAACAGACTTGCTTCCTATGTGTTCTAAATTGTATTCATAGATACTATACTGTCTAGTTTAGAGCCAGAAAACTTTGTTCACCTGCTCATATCTATTTTGTATAAAGCTTTTTAAAGAAAAATAAAACACTTGTGGAAATGTCATTAAAATTTTCAGAATGGCAAAAGATCTAACTCAAACCTTTTCAGCTCTCCCAAGCAAAATATGGCCTCCTTTTCTTTGTCTTCAGTTTAGTTTTATTTGTCCACAGATGTAGCTATTAGAGCATTGCATTCTCCCGTATAACATGAACTACACTGAGACAGTGTCTATTTCTCATCTATGTGTGCACATGTTCATGTGTATGGGTACATGTGTGCAAAGGAAGGATAACCACACAAATATAGAAGTCAGAATGGCATTGCTCAGGAGCGGTCTACCTTGTGTTTTGTTATGGTTGGTTGGTTGGTTGGTTGGTTGGTTGGTTGGTTGGTTGGTTGGTTGGTTGGTTGGGATTGTTTGAAGGATCACTCACTAACATAGAGCTCATCAAGTAGATAGTTCAGCTGGCCAGGAAGCTCCAGGGACCTACCTATCTCAACTGCCCCAGCACTAAGATTCCAAGCACCCACCCTCATGTTTTTATTTTTTCATTTTGTTTTCCATGAGTTATGGTGATTGAATTCAAGTCTTCATGCTTGGAAGTTATGGTTGTTTGGATAAAACTGGCCTCCACATATCCATAGGGAGTGACACTATCAGGAGGCGTGGCCTTGTTAGAATAGGTATGGGTTTGTTAAAGGAAGTATGTCACTGGGCATGGGCTTTGAGGTCTCAGCAGCTCAAACCAGACTTAGTGGCTTACTATTCACTGTTATCCCGATATAGAACTCTTCAGCTACCTCTCCCAAACCATGTCTGCCTGGACACTGCTGTACTTCCAGTTATGATGATTATGGACCAAACCTCTAAACTATATGCCAGTCCTAATTAAATGTTTTCCTTTATAAAAGTTGCCATGGTCATGGTGTCTCTTCATGGCAATCAAACCCTAACTAAGACAGAAGACAAGACATTGCTTTAGGGGGTATCCCCTGAACCCTTTGGTTTTTCTTCTTTGTATCTGTAGTCTTCATAGCATGTTTATAAAATGACTTTTATAAGAGATAAGACATTTTCCATGACTATCCTGGAATTATAATTATAATAAACTTGAACTTGATCATGGAATCAAAGCTAAGGCCAAGCTGATGAGAGTTGGACCTGAATCAAGTTTGTCCTTAGAGATCTAATTCTTCCTCAAAGGGAATTCTGGGATGTGGGTCAACTAAAGGGTGGATCCTCGATCTGGTTCTCCGTAAGCTATCTTGGGCACAGGTTGACTCTTAAATATTAGCAGGACCAATGCAGATCCACACCCTTGGCCTGAGGCCTGACCTGACATGGCTCCCGGAGTAAAGCACAGACCATTTGTGAAAGCATCAGAAGATAACTCCTTAAGATGCTCTAAACCATCAAATATTTTCTATAGATCTCAAAAAGGCATGTTTGGTGTGTATTTTTCCCATTTACTCCTTGAGTAGCAACTTTGTTTACTATTTTGTGGTCTTGGAAAAGGTAAGTGTTCCAAATATTCTCCCCCAAATTTATTCCTATGTACCTTTTTTCATAGGTAAGACAATGTTTCTGAAGCTATGTGCAATAAATAAGCTTATGTGGATTTATTACTGTATTTTTAAATTTTTTCTTTGACAATTTTATATATGTATATAATACATTCTAATTATAATTATTCTTTTCCCTCACCCTTTTACCTCTCGCCCATCCCCATCAACCCCACATCTTCCCTATCAGTCCCTTTGCCAAATTAATGACTTTTGTTTGGTTTGTGATCCATTTAGCTTAACCAGGGCTCGAAAGGACTACAACTGTGTTTCAAGATTCAGCAACTCAGCTTTGCCATATTGGTTGAGAAAAAGATAGTGAGAAGGGAATTCACATCAGTGTTTTTTTTTAATAACCTAGCCCCAGAGGCTACATATTCTCATTGCTTTACTCTAATGGACTCTATATACAAGATTATATGAAGTGAGCATAACAGAGGCTCACCCTGGACACTGAATTTCCTCACTGAAATTGTTTGCAGCACATCGAGATCAGTTACCCAAAATAACCTGTATTCACATCTTAGTAATAAAATGTGAAGTTCTCCATGAACTCTCATGATACACAGTCACTGCATATTACTCATTTGACCCATCCTAATGCTCTACATAAAAAAGTTCTTAATTTACATTAACTCTTGGACTTTTTGAGAAACAACACCAAACTGTACAGAAAGAAACCCAAGTTCACTACTGTACATACAACTTCGAGAATTTAATGGATTCCTTCAGCAATGGAAAGAAACTCTAACTTTTGACATAAATGCAAAGCTTTTCACTGCCAACCATAAATGTAACAGGCAAATATCCAACATTAACTTAATGTCTAGCTAACCATCTATGAATGCCAAAATGATGGAAAATATTTACTCTAAGTATCAAATTCCTCTTTAATTTGACAATTTTATTTCTCTTCATTGACCTAGTGAGGTAACTGGTCCACATTTTATAATGTGGACCTTGACTTGGGTTGCAGTTGACACATTCGCACACATCTAACTTCTGTACACACATGCAATGGCTTCCTGTGATAGTTCAGAATGTTGCCAGAACCTTTTAGTTCAAGTTTCAAACATCAAACACCACCAAACAAGGTTATATTAAGTAAAAGCTGTGGTAAAACTGCTAAGTATAAAATGTAGTCAGCAAGTTCATCATAAGATCGAAGGACTATCTCAGGACAAAGATCACTATCTCAAGATAAACTTTCTCCTGTAGAAGGATATCATATCTTAAACAGTAGGATGCACAGGTTTTCCAAATCCAGGAGGCTATAGGATGTTAGCCAAGTTTCCATTAAACCATTGTCTTTCAAATCAGTACCCTAGTGTTTTACACTGATTATATACAAAAAATTGAAGTTATCCCTCAGCACATGACTAATTCCATCAGCTACCCATAGACACTTAGCATGGGAGGCACAGAGGTCATTGTGTTCACAGAAAAGCACTAGGGGAACCAGGAATGTTAAACACACAGGGTTGTCTCCTCAAAGGAAGAGATATTTAACCTGTTTTCAAACCAGAAGTTTGGGAGAGGAGTTGTTTAATAGCCTGGTTTAATAACCTTTGCACTATCTGTATGAATGAAATCACACCAGGTCCACCCCAACATCCTTAAGATATGACATGTAAAAAAAAAGATATGACATGTAGTTAATCTATAGAATTTGTCTTTATGGAAGAGGTCATATATGTACTTTACAGAGAGTTTTGATATAGTCATGCCTTAAGCTTTATTGTGCACATTGATTGAGATATCAGCAGGGAATACTTTTCTGAATTGTGCTGTGCTTAAATATGCCTTAAAGTGCCTAGTGTCAGAATCTTGAAATATAAACAACACTGACTACTGAGTCATACTGAACCGAACTGCCTTCTTATTTCTCAAGGATCATTACTCTGAAGATCTAAGTGGGCATAGAGACTCCCACAACTTAGCATAAAGACTACCAGAACAACTCCATCAGAGCCTGCAGCACACAGTGAAATTAGCTTCAGACAAGGTAGGACTCTGGATAGTTACCAGATTCATAACTCTGTGATTTTGAAATATAGACCCAGCATCAGCAGCACATACATCATCTGAGAACTTGCAAGCACTGAAAATTCTCTAAAGAACTGCAGCTCATACCTACTGAATAAGTCTCTGGGGTCAAACACCAGCATTATGTGTAAGATGTCCTCCAGAATTCTGAACCTTGGTTAAGAGCCCTTGATCCTCAGTATACATATCAAGGAACATACTGTGGTAGTTTGAATAGGTATGGCCTCCATAGACTCATTTGTGTAAATGCTTGGCCCTTAGGGAGTGGCACTATTAGGGGGTGTGGCCTTGTTGGAGTAGGTGTGGCCTTGTTGGAAAAAATGTGTCTCTATTGGGGCAGGCTTTGAGGTCTCCTATGATCAAGCCATGCCCAGGTTGATACACAGGTTCCTGTTGCTGACTGAAGATCAAGACATAGAACTCCCAGCTGCTTTTCCAGCACCATGACTGCCTGCATGCCGCCATGCTTCCTACCATGACAATAATGGGCACAACCTCTGAAATTGTAAGCCACCGCAATTAAATGTTGTCTTTTATAAGAGATGCCATGTTCCTGGTGTCTCTTCGCAGCCATAAAACCCAAACTAAGACACACACCTTATCTGAAATGTTTGAAACAATATGTATTTTATATTTTTTCATTTTTATTGGTTAGAGGAATATTTGCACATATTTAATGAGATGCCTTGAGGACAGAACATAAGTCTAAATATAAAATTCATACACGTTTCATATTTACCTTATACATTTGGAGTCATGCAACATTTACACTATGCTGCTGGTACACCTGCATTTCAACTGTGACCTATCACTTGAAATCAGGTAAAGAACTTTCCACTTCTGGCATCTGTGTTGGTAGAATAAAAACTTAGGATTCGGGGCTTTTGGATTTTGAATTTTGGGTTAGGGATTTTTGTCTTGAATGCATGAAACATTATTTCCAGATTTGTTACACATATAATGCAATTTATAATGTTATTTTTTAAATTAAAATTTATTTATTTTTTCATTTTTAATTATGTGTATTTGATGTAAATATGAGTGCCCAGGGAGGCCTGAGGCCAGAGACGTCAGAGTCCTCTGTAACTGGAGTTATATGTGATTGTGAGCCATTTGATATGGGCTTGGGGAGTGAATTCACATCCTCGGCAAAAAGCAAGAGTATACTCTTAACCACTGAGTTACCTGTCTAGCCCTTTATAAGGCTGTTTTACTGCAACCATTTAATAATCTTCCCCAGGCAAGCCATAAGGATGTAAGTAGTCTACATACATAAGGATGTACAAGCCATAAGGATGTAAGTAGTCTACATACATAAGGATGTACAAACCATAAGGATGTAAGTAGTCTACATACATAAGGATGTACAAGCCATAAGGATGTAAGTAGGATACAAATGCCATTAATGCCACGTAGATATGAGAGATTGAAGACAAGGTTCATATTGAGATCAATAGTTTTTACAAGTGTTGGTGGCATTTGGTTTCTGGTTTTCCATTTAATGAGACACGCTCACAAAATAGGAAGGTCCCTGTAGAGAGTATCCCTAAAATATGCCCATGTTTATCCTTTAGTGCCTTTTAAATTATTTCATAATTTACCGGAAGTTTATTTAGTGTTCATGTCTGTGGTTTCTCTGTGGCCTGTGAACCTCCAGCTATGAAAAGGAATGTTTAAAACGAACAGTGCTGGGACACCACAAAGTCCTTGCACAGGACACTTGAGCCACAGACTGTGATGACTTTGGGAAACACCACAGTAAATCCTCATCTTAGTTTTCTGACAGAAGTGAAAACAGATGTTTGCACTGAGTGCCAGACTAAGAAACATTATATAATACAATTCAGCTCATGAGGTTAGGGGATTATACAACTAAATACTTTGTTTTCTATAAACAGTTCAGAGGGGTGCCTGAAAATATTTGAAAAGGCACTGACATGTTGGTGACAAGCTATAAAAGTAGATTGTCTAACCAAAAAAATACGTGACAAGAAAAGAATATTGACTAACTTACAGTATGACACGGTATTATTCCTGTAAGTGGATCATGATCTTTTATTGTCAAGTGGACAAGATTTAAAATCACTATGAAAGCATGTCTAGAAGGGTATTTCCGGAAAGTTCAACTAAGAGGTGAAGACACATCTTGAAGGTGGATAGCACTGCCCCAGACTGGAGTCTGCGACTGAATAAGAACATGGAAGCAAGCAGCATCTGCATGCCAGTGTTGCTGCTTCCCAGCTGACATGTGGGACCAGCAACCCACACTCCTGTTACCACAGCCCAACCCATTCTTGCCACCATGCCTTACCTGCCATGATTAAACGCACTTCAAACTGTAAGCCAGAACAAGCGCTTCCTTCCTTACATTGAGTCTGTCAACTATGTTGTCACAAAAGGAAAAAACAACTAATGCATTAGCCATGCTGGGAATTTAGCACCAGCCTCAATATTTACATTTAAGTTGCTATCCTCAAAACAATATTTTTTTAAGAATCACTCTCTTCAGTGAAAGACTAAAGGAAAATTTTTTTTAAATTACACTCAATATGTTAGTCCAAAATGTAATGTTCATTGGAATTTTAACTATTTCTCATTTTTATCACAAGGAAAACCAGAAAAGCCTAGCACAGGGTGACTGCAATTGCATACTCATCTTGCTCTACAAACCTAATTTACATATTAGGTTATCTCCTTGGATCCATTGGGCATTGGTTCTATGACCTGTCTCAGATATCAAAATTCGTGGCGACACAAATCCCAATATAAAATAGTGTAGCATTTATGTGTAACCGATTCGTATCTTTCTATAAACTTTAAGCCATCCCTGCATTACTCACTAACCTAACAACGTAACTGCTGTCATTTAATGACTATACTCCATGGTCTAGGGATTAGTAGCGATCAAAGAAGCTGTAACTATTCAGTATAAATATAGTTTGTCTTTCAAATACACCAGATTTATCATTGATTAATGGTTTAGAAGTAGAATATACAGGGATGACTATATGGGGTTTTTTTTAAATATGTATTCTTAATGTGGGTTAAGTTTAGAAAAATATCTGTACTGGTTTGAACATGAAAGATCTAGCACAGGCTCATGTATTTGTACACATAGCCACAATTTGATGACAGTGCTTAAAGAGGCTAGGAACCTTAGGAAAGTAGGGTCTGGCTGCAGAAATGATTGACTAGAGGGTTGGCTTTTAGGACCATATCCTTTGCTACTTTGGGCCCAAGCTCTCTGTGGCCTGGTCCACTGAGGTTCATGAAGGCCCAGCCATATTGTGGGTTGCCAGGGAACACTACCATACTTCCTCCTTGACCAATGACTATACCTTATGGAGCCAAAATAAACCCTTCCTCCTGTAAGTTGCTTCTATCAAGTATCTTTCAATAAGAAGGAAAATAACTGATACAAAGCCTAAAAGCCAATGAACTCTATTAGTGGACCATGGCGGACAGGATGGGTAGTCTTCCTGAGACACATTAGAAGTTGCAAAGGCAGGAAGGAAAGATGGAAGGTTCTTATAAACAAAGTAAGAGGAAAATGGAAGTACCTGTTGAATGCGGTCAAGAGGACAGTGAGCTTAAGATACTGAGATCAAGGAGGGATGCTTGGCATGATGAGATATAACTCATCATCCACAACTGTGGTCTACTGCCAATGCAAGGATCACATTGCTACACAGAAACATCATTTTGTGAAAATGTTGGTTGGGAGCCAAATAAAGAGAAACATAGTATTTGAACGTTAGGTGTAACTCACCGAGCAACTAGAAAACAGAGCAATTCTCTGCTAGTTCTTTCAAAATATTAAACTGTAACAACTACTATAGAACAAATAGAAAAATCTTTTATATTGTAAAAAAAAACTTTAGAAATTGACACTATAAAGTCTAGCTTTTGTCATTATATACTGATTATTCTTAATAGAGCATTATGTCTTGTGCTAGACTCATTATCACTTAAGAATGAATCATGAAATAGAGACAGTTCTGGGTTCTGATGACTAATAAGCGCACACTTCATCAGATGAATATAAATGTATCCTTTCACAAGCTAAGATAAAAGAGCAAGAAACAATATTTTCAACCTATTGGAGCTCTTAGCAGGAAACACAGAAACAGCCTTCCTCCCTGACAAGACAGAATGTGCGTTGTCTTCCAAAAGGATGACTTTGGTGCATTCCAAACAGCTGGAAAGTCAGCTGTGAGGAAAGAACACAGGCTGAAGTGGAAATCCAGAAAATGCTCTGAGGACTTTTATAGGAAGATGGGGGCTGAAGGTTTAGGGAAAAGAAGAAATAAGAAAAGAAATAAAGAAATAAAGGAAGGAAGGAAGGAAGGAAGGAAGGAAGGAAGGAAGGAAGGAAAAGGGGAGGGAAGGAGGGAGGAAGAGAAGGAGGGTGGGAGGCAGGGAGGGAGAGAAGGAGGGAAAAGGATAGGAAGAAAAAGAATTCCATGAAGTGACTCATCAGGCTCTGACCAAGTCAATCAAGTACATCACCCAGACAAATAATAGCAGGAATCCCAGGGGAAAGCCAGGCTATGTGCAAGAAAAAAACTAACCAAGGTCCATGGCTTGTTCTTCAAGGTCTTTCAGAGTAAGAGGCCAGTCTCCCCAGAGCTGAACCTTCCAAACTCCCACAGGAAGAAATGGAAGGCAGAAACAGTGAGAAGCTGATGGCTAACGTTAGGTTCAAAGCCTCTGCAGAGCCTTGGCTCCCCAGGTCCTGTCTCTGTGTGGGGATGCTCTACCAAGGATTCTTTGCTCTCAGCCTCTTCTCAAGAAGTGCATAAGCTATGGACTGTACTGTAGATCTTCCTCTACAAAGGTGGGAATGGAGTTTTCAAAAAGGTCCTCAGTTTCAAAGCTCTTACCTACTTTTGATATGAAATTTCTCTGCAGGCCCATGAGTGGAAGTCAGGGTCCCCAGCTGGGGTAGTAATTTGAGAGATTCCATAAGTTAGAGAAGGTGGGGATATACTAGCTGGAGGTCATAGTCACTAGGTGTAGATTTTGGACACCTTGTCTCTGGCTTTCCTGTGTCACTGTCTGTTTGCTTTTGGCAAGAAGGCAAAGAACCTACATCATAAACATACTCCTGTCACTGTGATGTTTCACTTAATCACATGGGGCAAAGCCACCATGGGATGAACCCTCTGGAACCCCTCTTAAGGATTTTAGTCACAGGTGTGAATAAACAACTATCACACTGAACTTGAGACTATAACTATCAAATCCCTACATGGCGGTGCACACCTTTAATCTCAGCACTTGGGAGGCTGAGGCACGCAGAGCTCTATGACTGTTCTACATAATGAGTTCCAGGCCATCCAAAGCTCCAGAGTGAGTCCCTGTCTCAAAGGAGTAAAAGAAGGAACATAACTCTCAGGAGCTGAGGCGATGACAGCTCAGTTGGTAAGGATCTGAGTTCAAATCCCCAGGATGTATGTACAGGCCTGGCATGGTGGCACATGTCTGTAATGCTATTTCTGGGAAGGAAAAAACAAATAGTTTCCCAGAGCACACTGCTCAGCCAGCCTTACCAACTAGTGAGATCCAGATTCAATGGGAGAACTTGTCTCAAACAACTAAGGTAAACAATGAGGAAGAAACCCCATGATCAACTTCTAGCACCACCTCCATAAACACACACACATACACAAACACACACCCAATATACAAAAATAAAAAAAAAAACCAATTATCAAAAGATTCATTAGGAGCCGGGCGTGGTGGTGCACGCCTGTAATCCCAGCACTTGGGAGGCAGAGGCAGGCAGATTTCTGAGTTCGAGGCCAGCCTGGTCTACAGAGTGAGTTCCAGGATAGCCAGGACTACACAGAGAAACCCTGTCTCGAAAAACCAAAAAAAAAAAAAAAAAGATTCATTAAAGTTACACTAATCTTATTTATTTGCAAAAGCAAAATAACTGATATTTTTATGCTCTCTTTTCAGAGAGAAAAACAATCTGATGTTCAAAGAGGGTTTATTTACTTGCACAGGCCCTTATTTATTTCTGTTATTTATCCACTAAACTATATCTTTGAACATTTATCCTTCTAGTTCACAAGGAACTACACCTTACAGTAAACCTCAGCGGAGCAGCATGCATAGTATTCTGAGTCCAGTGAAAGTATGAGCGTTTGGGGAAGAATTTAGTGACGGCTCAGTCATCAGGGCGTCTGGAGAGGATGAACCAGAGGAAGAATGCAGGGTTGATGCTTTCTCCTGAACAATCTGGCGAGGGATAGCACAACTCCATCCAGGAAACTGGAAGGAGGCCGTACTACACCACCGACAGCCTATTTGGAACGGGACTGAATTCCAGAGTTTCTGCCAAGGAAACTCTGGCAGCCATCCCAACCCCCTCCTTAAGGGGCAGCTCTCAGAGAAGGAAGGCCTGTTAGGTCTTGACCCGCCCACATGCTGTGTGCACAATGGGACCCTGGAATACCGTGGAAGTCTCTTACCAACTAACAAAATGGGAAAATCAGAAGATGATATCTAAGGAGAAAGAACATCTGAAACCACCTTGTCAGCACTTGGAAGCAAAGTTGGAGGTCCGAGGTTCTACCAGGAAGGATTCCTTCCTTCCCTCCCTCAGAAGAAACCTCCCATTTTTATTTGGGACATGAACACATGCGTTTGGAAGATGTATTTGATATAAAGCATTCTATCAAGTGGAAAATGTATCTTTGATCTAAAGGAGAAAGGCAAGTTAGCTCATATAACCTGGCTCGTGGGGAGGGGAGGAACACTGCATTACTACAAGAAGTCATCTTCCTGTCTACGTCAGAGCTATTGGATTTCTGTATCTGAGTGTACAGTACAATGGACCGACCCTGGAAATGTTGATTTTAATGAGAATGAAAAACTTAGGAAACACAAGTGCCTGTTTTGGGGATGGAGGCAGGAGGATGGCTGAGATCTGCTAGTCAAACATCTATTTCCAGGTTCAACGAGAGAACTTGTCTCAAGGAACCAAGAGGGGGGGGTGACAGAGCAAAATCCTCTGGACTCTGGACATCTTCCTCTGGACTCTGCATGTCCTACACACGCTCATGTGAATGTACCACACACAATCCAATCATATACACGTATGTGTACATATACATGTAAACACACATGGGCATCCGCAAATGAAGATACAGGATAGGTTCCTACAAAAGAACATGTTTTATGACAAACCATGACAATCACTTTTAAATTTATAGAAATTCACACTTAACCCTTAACCGACAAAGTAATTTACCTTCAACTTTTATCTTTTACACCATACTCCTCCAGATTGATTGGTAGTCCCAGTCACACTCAAGTCATCCATGAAGTATCTTTAAAGCCTCTCAAGCCACGCTAATTAGGTAGAAACTGAGTGGGAGGCAGAGCCCTACCCATTGAGCTGAAATCTCTCAGTCTTGCTCACGCACAGCCAAGATGGCGGTGGTATAGGAAACCTACGAATTATACCTCAGTTCTCTCTAATATTAATTTCTAATCTGATCAGAAGATACCACTGGGTGGGCCTCAGACGGACAGTCCTTGACAGGAAAATGAAGACAAGCTGTCTACGAATGTGTCTCCTTTTGCACTCATTTCCAGAATTCCACGGGACAAGCAGTAGCGGACTTCATTGTTCATGGGCTGAGAGGAACCCGGGTCCTAGCGTAGCGCTGAGCATCTCAAAGTGCCATGTCAATGGCCAGGAATACATACATGTCAGGGATTTACTAGATGGGAAAACGTGGAGAACAGCGGGTCGGTCTTAGGATAGAAGGATTTCAGTAGGAACCCCAAGCAACCATGAAGAGCTGGGGCAGTCTTTCCGTCCACAGGACTCTTAGGTCTGGGACAACGGGGCCACCCTTACCTACCATGTGCCTTCTGTAAACCACTCCAGCACAAGAAACCCAAAGGGTGGGAAAAGCCACATGGCGGCTTCACATCAAACTGTCCATACACATCCTACTGTTAAACACCGTGCTCGTTGATACCAAATGCTCCAGTGTCGTGCTAAGAATATTTTCTTTAGGCCATCTAGATTTTGCACGTATGATTGTTTTATTAACACTAAAAGACATCTGAACAAAGGTTCCTTACTCTTTCCAAGTTCTCTCCACAACAGCCAGTAGTGATGTCTATGTCCTTCTGCAAACCACAAATTTAACTTGACCTTATGGTAACTGCCCAGGCTTACTCTTAAAGCTATCATACAAATATCTCAGAAATCTGTTACTCCAAAGTAAGTACTTTGTGGCAGTCTTTGTGGCAGTCTTTGTGGCAAGTTCCTTCATGTGGACTAGTTAAAATTTGTTTGCCTCTTAAGCTCTTATTTCTTATGTCTTCCCCTTTGAGAAACATGGCATATGTGAAAAGGGGTTTTTGGGAAAATGTGCTTCATGTGTCTATCCACATAGACAAAGGAATCTAAGCATCAACTGGACTCTTTAAATCAGAAAATAAGGTTCATGCTGGACACATCCACTTTTCTAATAAGAACTCATGTCAGTTCTCAAAGATTGCTGGGAATTGACTCAGGTCATATAGGAAGCTGACTGGCACCTCGCCTCTGAAGCATCTGTCACTAAAGGCTGAATTCTGTGGGAAGCTGATACAGTATCAATGCTAAAACCTTGTGTTCTCTGGAGTTACATTTCCTGTGTTCACAGTTCCACTGTAAGACAGAGGGACACAAAGTAGCCTTTTGAGCATTTATGGCGGTCAACTTTAAGTTAACCTGAGGAATGTAACTACTTCTAACCTCCGAGTTGCTTCTAACCAAAAGCATGCGGCGAAAGTTTCAGATGTTTGCTTTTGCAATTATGCTACATAAGGGTGTTAGTCACCCCCCAACTGCAGACTGTTCTAGGCACGGAGCCACAGAGGAAAGGCCAATAAAGCCAAGAGCTGAGGTGACTTCTTTCCAATAGCCAGTAAGACCCTCACACCAGCAGCCCTTTGTGGCCTGAGTAGTTTCAACCATAAGATCTTAGAAAGAGATCCTTCTCTAGCCAAGCCTTCAGATGAAATCCAGTGCTAGAACTTTCGTTACGGCCTTATGTAAGATACTGAGTGAGAGAATTCCCTCTAAGCCAGAAACTTTGCGATAACAAATGCATTTTCTTGAACTGCCAATTTCATGGAAACATTTACACTGCAGTAGATAACATGATTGAGGTTTATTGTTAAAATATTAACATATTGTTAAGATAAAATATTTCATAAGTGGGAGGTTAATTTATATAAATGCACTATTATTTATCAAGCTTAATAACTTGATTATATGTTTAGTGTTATTTTAATAAAATGTATCTACGTAAACCATTGTTTTCTCATTGTATACTTACACTTTCCTTTTGTAGATGATACTATTTATTTTAATTTATTATGATTGTTAAAAAGACAAGTTTTGCTTTTATTTCACTATTCTAGTAATCTCTCTGATTACCTTACATTTTAAGTTTACATTGTTTTTCAGACCTCTCTTATTGAGATCTCCTCTTTCCTCTGCACCTGTTTTTATCAGTGCCAATCAGAGAACAAGCAAAGAGAATTCTTTCTGAGGCTGGTCACCCACACAGAACCACTGGGTCGGTCATGCGACCTCACAGGCTCTCCCTGCATTAGACATTCCACCTCTGCCTTAGAGAAACATTTTGCCAACCACTAACATATAAAAACATTTCATCTTTATTGCTAGGATATTGATGAATAGTATTCTCAAACATTGCCTTGTAACCCATTAACTTGAAGAAAAACAGAGCTAAAATTCCTGAATATTTTGTTATCTCATAGCCCAATAGAATAATCTATTGAATGTATAACTAATGATAGTATAATCAACATCAGAAAAATTTAAGACATTGGTTTCTAAGCTTAGCCTCAACTGAACTACATCTGATTATTTGTTCATTCCTAATATACATTTTTTAAAGCATAGTAGGTCTCACCCAGTTTTACCTAGATGTTCAATAATTAGTATTTGAATAATCAAAACAAGAAATCATTAGACCTAAAATTATAAACATTTAGAACTATAAAAAAACCACTAAAATAAGTTTCCTGTGGTTTGACAACCTTTTTTCAATTGAATAATTTCTTCCTATGCATTATGTTCCCAGTAATGCACAAATACATTATTCTAATAGAATCAGTGCTTAGCCAGTGGCGGAGCATGCCTTTAATCCCAAAACTCATCTAGCCATCTCCTGAGAGGCTCTGCCAGTGCCTGACAAATATAGAGGAGGATGCTTTCAGCCAATCATTGGACTAAGCACAGGGTCCCCAATGGAGGAGCTAAAGAAAGGACCCAAGGAGCTGAAGGGGTTTGCAGCCCCATAGGAGGAATAACAATATGAACCAACCAGTACCCCCAGAGCTCCCAGGGACAAAACCACCAACCAAAGAGTACACATGGATCAACCCATGGCTCCAACTGCATATGTAGCAGAGGATGGCCCTGTCAGACATCAATGAGAGGGAAGGTCCTTGGTCCTGAAAAGGCTCGATGCCCCTGTGTAGGGGAATGCCAGGACAGGGAAGTGGGAGTGGGTGGGTTAGTGATCAGGGGGAGGGAGACTGGGAAAGGAGATAATGTAAATAAAGAAAATATCTAATAAAGTTTAAAGGGAATAAAAAGACAGAGGAAAGCAGATCTCTAAGTTCTAGGCCAGCCTGGTCTACAGAGCAAGTTCTGGGACAGCCAGCACTACACAGAGAGTCTCCATTTTGAAAAACAAGAACAGAAAAATATATTCAGCCCTCTAACCACTGGGTGTTAACCTTTGCATTTTCCCACTGCCTCACAAGTATCACCTGTCTCTTGGAAAGACAGACCAAGCTTTCTGAGGGACACTTTTTTTTAACTGAATCCTTTTGTTCAAAAGGGCACTGTGGAAAGTGAGAGCCAGCCCCAAAGTGAGTGGCTGGGAAGTTCCCAGGGGGCTAAGTAAGAAGGTTCCCTCATCTCTCCACCCAACTCTTCCTCGCCCCCAAATATGCTTGTCTCTCTGCCATGTCCTGGGTGTCCCTTGGAATGCTTGAGTCCTCTGGTCTGGATTGAGTCCCTCAAGCCGTTCTCAAAGCCTAAGGGCTTCGTGCAAAAGGAGGAAAATCTCGCCAAGCTGAAATTACCTCTTCTCTCTCATCAACCCCACTACCGGAAGACATGTCATGCTGTCTTCTGGATCTCCATGCTCCGGACATGGCGCATAGCCTTTTGTTTGAACAAATTAGTATTTCTTTATAGGAGTCAGGGAGCTGACACTGTGTTGAAGTTAAGACTAGGATCTTTGTCTGGATAAACGACTTGGATAAACTATTTCAACACCTGGAGGCATAATCTGATACTCTATAAGAGGAGAGCAGCAAGGCGCCTGCCTGATACAAGCGCTTAGAATTTAGATTTCCTGCATCAAAGACATGTTAACGCTAAGTTACCACATAACTCACGCAAAAAATACTACCCAGGAGAATAATAGGTAGCAGTTAATAGCTCTGATTATTGTTATTCCTCTGTCCACTTTTATTTATTGAGAGATGATTTTGCTTTTAATTGAGAAGGAGAGAATCAAAGTCTACTTATGGATATGAGCATGAGTGCTGTATCTATGGAGGCCAAAAGAAGGCATTGGATTCTCTAGAGCTGGAGTTTTAGGTCTTTACGCAGCAGTTGTAAACTGCTCCGATGAGTGCTGGGAAGTGAACTCAGGTCCTCTGCAAAAAGAGGGCGCGCCCTTCACTGCAAGTCATCTGCCCAGCTGGCCTGTGCGCATTTTGTCAAGCTTTTCTACTCTGTTGAGTAAGAACTCAAGGCAAAGCACCAGCTGCTAACTCTCTCCCACGTACCCAAGACTTCTATGTGCCCCTAGTCACGTTGTCACATCCGTATCTCGAACACTCCCCTGTGGCTTTCCTTGTGTACGTTTCAAGAGGACAGAGGTCGCAGAGTTACCTGTAAAGCTAGCACTTTCGGGCTAAATATGAATTTCTTCCACACACAGGAGTTTCAGCACAGAGGTTTGACAAGCCTCTGGCGTCCCTTTATAAGATTGTGTTGGTCTTCTTCACACCACACTGTGCTCTGTGGTTTTTATTCTAGCACGTGTGCCAGGGGAGACGAAAATTATACAGTGGCCAAAGTAAAGCCCCAGAAGTAGCTGGAGCCCGGGGGGGCTTCCAACAGCACAAAGCAATGTGCTAGTTTTCTCCAGCATCTGAGAGTCATAGTTCAATTTTCCTTCTTGGAAAAAAGAAAGAAAAAAAGAAAGAAAATGTAAAAATAAGTTCAAGTAAATCTCACGGGGAGAGCCATTGGGGTTCCCGGGAGTAGACTAGTAGCTGAGGGAGGGGGGTGCAAAGGCACAACTTCCTGTGGACAGTCACATCTGTCCTGTGAGCCCAAGATGGTCAGGACACAGGCAATAGATACCTCCCCCGATGTTATCATATGAACAGTGCTTGGCAATCCAACCACCTCTCCACCAAGAACATGCTACCTTGCATGCTATTGCACGTGACTCGTACAGTTTTGGACACAAGATGCAAATAAATCAGTTACCAAAGAACATAGTCATTAACTTATGAAAGCAAGAAAAGACACATTATTAGTAGTCTTTGAACTTTTAAAAACAAAAGTTTTCCAACAACTTGTTTTTAGAGTAAGATATATGACTAGATATGCAAATAGCCATAGGACATGTAACAAGTGGGTTTTTATAAATGACCAAATAAATACCTATGCTTATATATAATAATGGCGTATATCAAATATATAATACCAGTATGTGAAATGATGGTATGATTTTAGGAAATGCTGCAAGATGATTTTAAGGGTGTTGGAGTCTGATTTCCTCCATCTGTATGAGGAAGGGTGTATGATCCGAGGGAGAGGTAGCTTCTCCATGTATGCTGCGGACCTGACTCATAGGATAGATCAGGAGTTCTGTTTACCCAGAAGGAAGCTTGTATTGGTATTTGGTCCCAGCTCTGTCATTAACATGGGGAAGTTACTAAATTTCCCCTATTGTAGGTGTCTTCAGTCATATAAACAGTTAAGATAGGCCAGTGTTTTCCAAATATTGGCCCATGATAGAGTTTTTAATTACTCTTTAATAAAATAAGAACAAAAGATGGACACCAGACTGAATTGTCTAGTTAAATGCACGTATTTCTTTAAACCGATGAAAATGGCTTGAATTTCTGAACAGCAAGGACTTCTCCCTAGCTTCAAGCATTCTTACAAGGCAAAAGTCAAGTGTGGCCCCTGTTAATAGAACCCTGCTATTCAAACCCTCAGGCATTTTTACTAGTCCACAAAGGCAAAGGTGGACTATGTTCAGCTATAATAAATCTCGGGTTCTTATTAACTTCTATACTCTTCTTAAATCACAGATAGTATACTCTAAAGCTGTAGGGAAGAACCTATCTATCCAAGAACTTATTCCAACATGATCTGTTATAGAGCGTCTGGAAAGACATCACAGCTGCTCAACTAGAAAGGGGATTATCATTCAAATGGGTTTGGAAAACAATGGGTTAAAAGGCTGGGTACTTTTTTTTTTTTTCTTGAGAAATACTTGGATCATATAGAATGGTAGCAACCATTGTAGAATCCACCCCCCAACACACATACACATACACACACACACACACACACACACACACACACCAAAAAAAAACAGCAAGCATGAAAAGCTCTGGTAATTATGGCGGAAGGATCTGCCACCCTCCCTCCGATTATCTATTCTAGGGCATTCTGGAACATGCATTAACAAAGGTGACCAACTTTACGAAATTTCCTCAATAGCTTTTAAGAAAATAAAACCAAAGAAATTTACTATTTATTTTATAATAGTCAGAATTTGGTGTTTTGTTCAGACTAACCAAAACTAGAGATCGTTAAAACATTACAAAAGAAACCTGGATGCAAACCATTGGTTGGCAAAAGAAAAGAGTTAAAAGTTTTGTGCCAAGTATTTACAACTATATATATTCTTCTTTATCAATACAAACAAAGGCAACTTGTACCAAAAGTTCTATGTCTAATGATGACAGTGGGAAATTTTAGGCACTTAGATTTTACATAATTCTGTAGTAACCAAATTTGCCTATCGTCCTTACAATAAAAACACCCTTAAGTTTTGAAACTAAAAAATGCTACCGGCTCCTTTCCAATGTCAAAGTTGTTAAAAGTTACATCAATGTGAACAATTAATTATGGATTAAGTCACGGTTTATTATGATCAAGGGATAAAACTTGTGGAAGGAGGAAAACCTAAGGGTGTCTGATTTGTTTTTCTCCGTATAATCATTTGATCAGAGTTGAGGTTCCCTTTGCCTTTTGCCACGGTTCCCATCCTCTTGTGAGCTAACTAGCCAAATGCTTCAGCCTTCTGGATTCAAGTTTCACTTTACCCAGTGGGGGTGGGGGGCTTTGCCTTTTAGACAAGACGATCCTGGACCGAACTCTACGGAGAGAGGACACAGCAGTATCCTTTCAGCGTTCTGACCAGCTTCTCGTTCAGACTCCGTTTCGATGAGTCTCTGCTGTGCATTACCTCTAAGATTTTTCAGCACAACCGTGCGGTAAATTCCAGCTTCTTCTTTTTTTTTTTTAATAATCCTGCTGACTACAGCAGTCTGCAGCCATAAAAAGCTTCCACGGACCTAAAGTGCCTCTGCGAAAAAGCAAAAGTCCACACACCATTTATGTCCACAGATGGGACAAGGAAGAAGCCCCTGATTTAGTGCTAATGAGTTCCAAAGATTGCTTCTAGAGTCTAAACATAGAAAATTTACTTCTCTTTTGATGACTTTTGTAAACAAAATACCAACCCTAAAATAAGCAATTTAGTCAAGAGAAGGGGGAGTGTCCTGTCCAGCAAATCAAGTTCTCTGCCAAACTCCACTAGAGAGCCCTGTCTGCTACTCAGCTCAAAGCTGTATTTAAGTCCGACCTGGCTACACATACTCAGTCCCTACCCCGCAGGTATGTTTGAGACTTTTGCAGAAGATTCCCGTTTGCAGAACAAGCTACTCCCAGAGCTTAAGCGGCTCTCCACTGTCTCTGTGGACAGGGCTAAAAGCCCCAAATAACTGGAACAAACTACAATAGTCATTTATATAATCTGATTTGATAAACAAATGCTGTCGTTTGAAACACCATGTCAGTTCGTGTGAGCATACCCCAAATTGAAGCCGTTAGGAGGAGCCGAGCTCACACATCACAGGGTGCGAGAGAAAACAACACCTGAGTCACCCCATCACACATAGGACCTTTGACTCTCTGCAGAACAATCCAATTCCCCCATATTGTACAGCAGATCACATTTCACACCAACAGCTAAAGCCAAAGCAACTCTTAATCTTACTTTTTAAAACATAAACCATCCCAGCTACTTGCCTTTTGGCAATTTCTGTGCATTTCCCAGAGCAAGTGCAACACTTCCACAGAGAAGTAGACACCCCAGGCTGGAGAGCATGTTGCATTTGCCTGCTCACACGGGGAGTGATGCGGCTGGGAGCCTTGCAACCCTGGAACTGCATTTAAGTGGACGTCCTCCACTGACAGAGGCGGGAGGCTGCTCTGAGTTCTGCTGTGGGCTTACTCACAGGGGGTGGAGACAAGATGACATCACACCCTTTCCCACACACTCAAAAAAAAAAAGTAGGCACAACAGCAAAAACATATCATCACATTTCCCTCTGCAACGCTGCAACTGCCTGCCTCCTCTCTTTCCCCTCGGTATAAGAACTGAAATTGCAAGCCATCTGTGTTCATGAAAGAACTACCCAGGCAACTCTGAAGCATTTGATGAACTAGTTTAAAGAATAAAAGGGCACTATTAAGCCCATCGAAACACTAAAATATAAAATAAATATTTTATTAAGAAGGAAACTGTTTTCAATTAGCCAGGAAACCAATCCAATCCTTCCTTTAAGTGGGAGTAAATTCATAAAAAATATACTTTGAGCTATTTTGAAACTATAATGTTGGTTTTGAATTTCAAGAGAGTCTTAAGCTGTGAATTTATATACTGTGTACATATATGCACACATATATAAATACACACATATATGTATTATATACATCAACATATTCTAAAGGTGGGGCTTCACCCCACACTGGGCTAGCCTCTGCAATGACCTTTGGCATAGTGGCTGTGCTGGGGCTATGGTATGATTCATCTCCATTTTACTAGTAAGAAAAGCTGAGGTGTAAAGAGAAGAGGTGGCCTAACCAAGGAGGTAGAGTCTACTGAATAATAATCCAGACGGACTTTGTAACAGAGCCACTGAGTTTACATTTAGATCCCACTTGACCGCTTTGAACAAACTTCTTTGTAATGTTGTCAATACTGTTTATGTTATAGGGTTTGCTTCATGACAGGCATTGACCTAAGCAATTTACACATTACTAAGGCATCATTCTTCAGATCCATCTATGAGGAAGGCATTGCGACCACTTCCATTTTTGATAGAAAACCAAGCAATGGGAGGTAAAGGAAACGGCCCAATATCTTGGCACAAATAAGCAATGGTGGCCATTTAAGTAGGTCATGGCACCATAGTCATCTAGTTGACCTTCCTAAACATTAAATTCTAAAATAAGGATGAGGACCAGAAACATGGCTTGCTATTCAACCATGAGGATCTGAGGTCAGATCCTACTATCCTCATAAAAAGCCAAGTACCACAGTATGCACTAAGACTAGCATTGGGGAGACAGAGATAGGAAGAACCCTGAAGCTTACTGTGCCACCTGAGGTAGAGACTCAGCAAAACAACTAATGGCGAGAGCACCTGGAGAAGACACTGAATGTCAGCCCCTGACCTTCAGAGGCACCTGGACACACAGGTATAAAAGTATATCCATGCATAAGTGCATATGCATACAAGCACATAAGCATACCTACATGCAAACAACAAAAGAAAGGACAGCACCAGATTTGTAAATTCGACAGCAGTATTTTTTGTATTTCCTATAGTGTCTGACACACAGAGAGCACACATGATATTAGTTACCATAAACAATAATAAACAACAACAACAGCAAATCCATACTATCCCATATACAGTTACCAAACACAGACACTGTTGTGGATGCCAACAAGTGCTTGCTGACAGGAGCCTGATATAGCTGTCTCCTGAGAGGCTCTGCCAGAGCCTGATAAATACAGAAGTGGATGTTCACAGCCAACCAATGGACTGAGCACAGAGTCCCCAGTGGAGCAGCTAGAGAAAGGACCCAAGGAGCTAAAGAGGTTTGCAGCCCATAGAAGGAATAACAATATGAACCAACCAGTACCCCCAGAGCTCCCAGGGGTTGAACCACCAACCAAAAAGTACACATGGAGGGACCCATGGCTCCAGCTGCATATGTAGCAGAAGATGGCCTTGTCTGACATCAGTGAGAGGAGAGACCCTTGGTCTTGTGAAGGCTTGATACCCCAGTGTAGGGCAATGTCAGGACAGGGAAGTGGGAGTAGGGAGGTTGGTGTGCAGGGGGAGGGAGGATGGGATAGGGACTTTTCAGAGGGGAAATTAGGAAAGGGGATAACATTTGAAATGTAAATAAAGAAAATATCTAATTAAAAAAGAACAACTTAAAAAAAAAAGAAGAATCTCAATGATAATGTTTATCTGTAAAGTCTCTTGTGTGCCTTTTTCTGCGACATCACTGCCCCAAATACAATGAAAGGACAGCTGGGTTCATACTGTACTGAGTGGCTGCTGTTTATATGTTTATATGGAGTCTTTGGGAATAGCCTTTCTCAGAAGTTGCTATAACTAAGCCAAAATCATTCAGAGGGAAATAAAATGACATTGGTCAAATGAAGCCTGATGGCGTAGCTTACCAAAAAAAAAAAAAAAAAGATCAAGGCAGCCTAAAGAGACAATGACATCTTTCAAATAAAATGAGAGGATGCACAGGTTCACGGCCTTTGTTTCTGGCAGCCTGAGCCCTCACCATCGGAAGCTTCTGGTGTTGGAAGGGGGTAGGATATTTAACACATCTATCTCAGCTCTGTGTTTGTGGTTGAACAGGCAGCTCTCTCCAACCTGAGTTCACACTCACCCTTCTGGGCTGTGTCTATACCCCAGAACCACCAAGCTGCATGAGCAAGACCACAGTGTTACAGTCAACAACGGATTTCAAAGGAAACGAACCTAGCAGAAACATTGTAAAGAAGGCCCTTCCATCAAAACAGTGTGAGGCCAGTGGGAGACTTAGGTAATGGAAGTCAGGCTTAAGACGGCTTGGCAAGCAGCTGAAGCCCAGTCAATGTTAGAAGTTATTATTTGCTGCTTGGAACCAACTGGACACTAATGAAATCGAGGCCAACCTCTAATATTTGGTCAGGAAAAGATATTGTAGCTAGTAGGACAAACAAGCATTCAACAGACACACTGACAATACAAGGGCTCAGGCGAGGAAGGGGAAGTGCCTTGAAGAAGGGACCTCACACATAGGACATTTCATTTCATCTTCTAAGGACTAGAAATGTTTCTGTCTTTAGAGTCCCAATACAAACAAGATGAACACATCTTTTCTCACATGAGTAAGGCCTTGGGGTTTGGATCACATAATCTTAGGAAGGTTTTGGGCTATTCTTAAGGAAAAATTGAAGCTGACCTTGGACCTAGCAGAGATGACTGAAATTATTTGTGTGACTCTATTTGGTTTCTCCATCTTTCCTAAAGGATAACTATTTAAGAAGACTCTGTCTTATTTGAAAGTAGAGAAATACCAAACTCCAGATACTTATAGGAGACTAACAAACTCACGTTCATCAATATTCCTGAAAAAAAAAGAATAAGTCAAAAGAATCTTTAGGAAGAGCCATTTGAGAAACACAAAATGTCATAATTACCCTGTAGTTTTTCTGAAAATATAGGTCATCCATGTCTTGCTGATTGCCATCCTACTGTCTAGACAAATGCAATGGGGACATGCAAAGCAAATGTCAAAGGTCACACAACCTACAGATTCCTAAGAATTCGCTAACAGTTAATCCTGGGTTAATGCAGAGAGCCCTGGAATACAAAGAGTTGTTAACAGTCAGTTCTTTAAGGAATCTCTCTTCTTCAGATTTTATGATCAGAGGCACCAACTCCCTATGTTAGACTACTCCCTCAAAAAAGTACACTGCTATAGCCTTGGAAGACAGGACTATGTTATTATAGAGCAAACAGAATCCGTGTCATCTCCTAGCTTAAAAGATGTGTTCCTGTTCTGTAATATTACCCATATCACATAGGGGTATCACCTATTATTTGTGTTGCTCTGTAGAGACCAGGAATCTAAGCTCTGATGAAAACAATATTCAAGCTCTTGCTATTGCTATGAGTAATATGCTGGCCTTTGTCTTTAACCCAGGAATCTTGCATCTCATGCCAGCATCCATGAGCAAACCAGTGCTTACTTGTGCACATAGAAAAAAAATCAGATTTTTGCAGATCTGACAATAATTGGACTGCTTTCAAGTATTTGATTAGATCTTGCTTTAGCAGAGTGCTTCGTTATAATGCTTACATTGAAGTCTGCTGTAAGACTTTGTTTTGCCTCTCACAGCGTGCCCTGCGTTACGAGATGGTGCTTATTAAACCATATACATTCTCATCATTGCAACCCTACGGAAAGCCTCTGACTCCTTTTCTCTCCAAAACTGTTCTGACTGGTTGTTGGAGCAACTGTCTTTATCTCTGTAGCACTGTTACCAGGTTTCTTCTCTCTTGTCAGATTCCTTGAAAACCAGTGCCAAATTTATCTCCACCCACACTGAGTGTATAGGTTATGATGTGCATTTTTAAGCATCATTCCTGGCTCCATTTTCACCACACACCCTTATTTCTTGCTTATTTTACTCAGAGTCTTAATTTATGTGACTTTGAAGGTGTACTGATTTCTTCTGGGACAAGGTATAATACAGTCAAGGGTCCCCACGCACAGGAGCTGTGTCAGGAAAGCGTTACGCATGATGAAGTTGGAACCTGTGGACCTGTTCTGTGTTCTTCTTTTCTATAGACAGTAGATGCTAATGGATCTTGATGCAATAGCCACAGAGGCTCAGCATACATATACTCTCTTAGGAGAGGGGAAGAAACACGTGAGTCTAGAGGACTTCTAGAATATAGACCTAAATACGTATCATGGTTTTCCAGTCATTCCAAGCTGGTCTTTTAATTGCTCAAGACTAATTCCCAGACTTGAATTGAAGCTATAAATCTTTCAAACCTTGGAAGCTCTTTGCAGAAATTTAACCTATTAGTCCACTATTTTTAGTCTCTAGTACATTAGAAACCATGGTAGAGGATTATTTTTAAAGCTTATATACATTTGCAATTAATAACATCTGAAGGTATGCTGTGGCTTTCAGGGATGCTAATAAAAATACTTTTAATGTGACTCATTCTAAATGGGAAACCCAGCATTCTGCTTTTCAGCCCAAATCTCATGTCTATAATTACTGTGTTGAACGAGACTTATGATCCAATTGGACAAGCATCTGCTCCAGTGGGGGTACACTTGGCCAAAGCATGAAACTTTCTCTCACATGTTTTACAGAGCAGAGAAAGGTACTCAAGTGTCTGAGTCTTTCTCTAATTTGTCTAAAGGTATCTTGACCTCTAGCTTCAGACTTCACTACTTCTTATTAAAAAAAAATGAAAGGTAAGTAGCAACTTCTTATAAAAGAGTGATTTTTTTCCTTTCGTCTGGAAAGACCAAATGGTCTTTAAATGGTCCATTTCTAAGTTTTGAAGTTGTCCTGTTGGCCTGATGGTCCAACCTAGTTTATACAGACCCAGTAAAACACCACAGAGTAGATAATTTATAAAGACTACACACATACCCCTCTACGGATTCCCCCCTTTGAACCAAATCCTAACATAGTGGAAGTTATCACAAGGGGAGAGAGTAGGTTAGAGAACAGAATAGACTCACTTTTGTAATGCTTTCAATATCTTATTACTTCACTCCTAGATCATGACAATAATCCATTCTGAGGGCAAATCTACCACATAATCAACCTTTTATTAAGCTCATCTCTCAACAATATTCTACTAGGGACTAATAGAATACTTAAGATGTCTAATACATCAACTTTCAGGTCCACATTCAAGTACCATATTCTCCCTGTTTAGTGGGGTGCTAAGTACATAACATTGTATATAGATAAAGAGATTATCTCTTATTAACTTTAAAGGATGTAAAATGGGTTGAGTCAAAAGTTTAATGAGAAAAACAACTACCATATAAGGGACTCTGAGTATGTAAGAAGCATCAAAACAGTATCCTGAGGGTCAGACTATAGCATAGGCAAAATGAGGCCTGTCAAACCTGACCCACAAACCACCCAAGTCTCTCTTACTCCATCAGAAAAGACTGAAGCATAAGAAATCTGATGAACACAGACAATGTTTCTCAAGGTCAAATAGTGAGACCCCCCAAATAGATTGGTCCTGTTTTCATTCTAGAGCACAAACACCCCAATAACATAAATTTTATTGAAGATTTCATATTGAGATGGAGAAGCTAATCACATAGTGAGCAAATCTAAGCATTCATCTTTTAAAGCAAATATAGCTTCTTCCACATCCCAGCTGCTTCTAAACCTGTTGTTCCTCTCTTATTTTTCCAAAATGTTTCCTCTCATTTTCCCCCAGAAGTATTTGTCTTTCTCTTCAGCATGTATAAAACCCACTACGAAACAGAAAATTAATTGCTTATTCCCCTAGACTTTCCCTCAGAGTACTCAAGTTTATTTTCATTTTCAAACCCATACACTTTCATATTATATTGTCTGATCTTCATTAACAGTCCATAAAAGCTTTTTTTGATAGAGAAAGCATGGCTCAAATGACTTGAGACTTGCCCAATGAATATGCTCAATGGTGCAGGCATTGTGTTCAGTAATCTCCTGGAGCATGAAGCACCAGGACTTGAAGGAATACCAAATGTATTCTTTATTTGCTAGCTCATGTCCAAAATTGTGTTTTAGAGAATTCTTTTAGTAGATAAATGAAATGTAAAGATCCTTTAGAGGCCCCAGTGCTAATGCTAAGAGGTAGAGGTTACCTGTGGGTCCTCCTTAGACTTCATGAAGATATCCAGAACAGATTGGAGGATGGGATGAAAGGGTTCTTGATAGGAATGTGAAGATGACATGCTGCAAGCAGGAATTTTAAACAAGGAATACCCTAAGGACTTTATGGGGATCCAGAGTTAGACCCATCAGGGGGTGTTAGAATCTATAGAAGACTATTTTCTCATGTCTTTGTTTTTGTTTCAATCCACCATCCCTCCTTTGTATCTTGTTTTACTTTTTTCCATATTTCTTTATTTTCTATTTATGTAGCTGTCTTCAGGCACACCAAAAGAGGGCATGGGAATCCCAGTACAGGTGGTTATGAGCTACCATGTGGTTGCTGGGAATTGAACTCAAGACCTCTGGAAGGGCAATCAGTGTTCTCAATCTCTGAGCCATCTCTCCAGCCCTATTTATTTTCTTAATTATATGTATATGGGTGTTTTGAATGCATATGTTGTATCATGCACATGCCTGGTACTCACAGAAGAAGGCATTGCATCCCCTGGAACTGAAGTTACAGATGGTTGTTACCCACCGTGTGGATTCCTGGAAATCAGACCCAGGTCCTCTGGAAAAGCAGTTAGTGCTTACCTTACAAGCATCACACGCCCGTTGCCTTGCTTTTACTACTTTATTCTTTAGTATCAGCTCAAAGAACCACAATATTTTAAGGGAACAAGAAACTACCTCAACGTCCCTTAGTATTGCCAATCCAAGATCTCACAAACACAAATACAAATTTTATGAGTCCTGTTTGTTTTTTGTTTTGTTTTGTTTTGTTTTGTTTGTTATTGTTCCATTCTACATGAAAAAAATGAGTTTCTCCTCAGGTCATAGGCTACCTACCCATAATCCAACAGAATCTTCATAGAAGAAAGAGCTGACTCTCCAGAGCGTTTCTTCTCAGTTACTATCCCAGGAAAATCTGGGGAAATCCTCCCCCCACCCACCCTTTTCCATGTTAAAATCAAATGGCATATCCCTACTTGAAGTTACATGATTCACTCAAAACATCTGATTTTAATTTTAGAAACAAGGCTCGAGATATAAAACTGTGTAGAAAGCAACCGGGAGGGTCTGAGAGAGAGCTGAGAGGATGAGATGGGGCAACTCGGTAACTGGGTGTGTCATCAGCTGTCACAGCCAGAACTAAAAACCGGTACCCTTCAACTTACAAAATGCCCTTTTCCTGAAAACAATGGTCATTTGGGACAGCACACAAGATACCATCAGTAGGGTTCTGAAGTCTTTCCAGGGGACTAGTGTTTCTTACACCGAAAAATCCCAACTATCCCATCTACTGTATTCATTGTTGTGTGACAAAATTTTCCCTGGGGAGTCACAAACATACATGTCTACCCACCCCAGATAAGAATCCCCGATAGACCAAAGTACAGAGACCATGAAAATCCATCTTGTTGAACTATGAGTTTTATTGGAATTGCTTACAGGAATATCAGTGAAGAATTATTTAAAGGGGTAGGAATGACTCAAGAGAAGGCTGTATCACCAAAGCTCATCCCAGCACAGTGACAGCTCACAAAAGTTGGGAAACCAGGGTGTGTTGCACAGCCTGCAAAACTGAAGAATACCCCTTCCAAGAGACTCAATTGGTCTAAACCTCTTCCAGACAGCTGGTCTGGTCTCAGAGTCTTCTTTACAGCTTGGCTCGTCTGAGATAAACTTTTAGCATTCTCTATTGCTCCCTCTTGGAAGGATGGACCTGGTGAATTTGGTCAGTTTCAGGGACTTCCTGAAGCTATTTTGAGTCATTTACCCTCCTACTTAAGCTTAAGTAGGAAGCTTCAGCTTCAGTAGGGACCTTCCTTCTTAAGCTTAAGAAGCTTCACTGAAGATGGGATGCTTCAATTTTGGATAAAACTGTTAACAGCATATTCATAAAGTTCTTTAACCCAATCTTAAGCTTCCTGACATAATAAGAATCATAGCACCCAGCCCTGTCACTCTGATTGTCATTCCTAGGAAGATCTTTAAAAATCCTTCTTATTAATGGACTAGGTGGACTGTGTTCCAACATTTTGGTCCAATATCCATGCAAACCACAGAAATGCATAGAAACATGAGTCCCTAGCTTCCCCTAGCTTGGGGATGGTGGAGTATTAGAAACCCTTCCTGAAGATGCTGGATTCTGGGATTGCACAATCAGAGGATCAAAAAGATCTAATTCTCCTTCATTATTTGAATAAGGTTTGTCTCCATCAAAATTCACATTAGACTAAAGGCCCTGATTAAGAAACCATTTGATTCAGATGCTGGGCAATAGGGTCCATATAGGAAATAACTAGGCACTGGAGGTTCAGCCAACAGAGAGATTAATGCATATCTCATGGGACCTAGAACTCCAAGAATTGATCATGTCCTGGGGGTTCAGGTTGTTATACGGATTTAACGCCAGCACTTTTCCACTTTATTTCCTCACCTACCAAGTGACCTCTCTTGCTTGTGTTCTCATCATGAACACCTGATATTTGGACTTTTCAGCAATCACAAAAACAAGTCAAATAAAGCTCTTTCCTTTTCACTCGGTATTTGGTGATAATAACACAATGTGGAATAAGGCATAGTTTAACAAAATAAGAACAACAAAAATTTGACTGAGTCAAACTCTCCCATGTAACTGGTCTCATGCTCTATTTCCAAGTACGTGTGTGTGTGTGTGTGTGTGTGTGTGTGTGTGTACTTTTCTGATCTCTCTTCTATTGTTAAAGACCCCTGTGACTACACTGGGTTGATTTAGATAGTCAAATCCATTTTACAGCCCAGGAACATTAGACTTTCGTGTGTTGGCTTCATTCTCCCTTACTACATAAGTCAATACATTCAAGGTAATTGTTGTGAAATTCCCAAAAGAGGCAAAGTTTCTTCACAGTATCTCTGACAAGATGCTTCAAGGATGGTGAAAAAATGAGGATGTTAAATACAAATATCTTAGCTTGAGGATGTTAAAAGAGACTAGAAAGGCATAGCAAAAAACATAAACATGGAATTCTCATTGAATCCTTTTCAAACCTATTAGATATAGATTCTAATTGAGGATTTCCAACACAGAAGCACTTTAAATGGACAAAGCATATTGATATCTGTCCTAAATATCTTACAAATTTGAACATATGGCTTCTCCCCACAGGTAAGCAATATAACCAATTCACTTATACAAAGAAAAGCTCTTATTTTTTTTATGTGTATGAGAACAGTGTAGTTGTCTTCAGACACACTAGAAGAAGGAGTTAGACCCCATTACAGATGATTGTGAGCCACCATGTGGTTGCTGGGAATTGAACTCAGGATCTCTAAAAATCTAAAAATAATCAGTGGTCTCAACTGCTGAGTCATTTCTCCAGCCCCCCAAAAAAAATTCGTAATGGTTTCCTTACAATAACTAGAGCTTTATAAATATTTTGATTCAATAATTCATATTGAAATTTGTCAAATTAATGATTCCAATATAAAAATTATGGCAATGTCTTTTGAATTTACATATTTTATATAACAAAAGAGTTGTGTTACATAAACATTTGAGGTTGTATTAACCTCAAATACCAGAATATATTTTTGTCATTAAATATCATATATAATTAGCTAAAGGAGAAATCTTAAAATTCTGAGGAAATAATGTACTTTATAAAATGCTATATACTATGTATATATAACTATATCATATATATATATATATATAAAATATGTTTAATATCTGGAACCCACAAGAAAGTGGAAAAAGAGAACTGACTCCACAAAGGTGTCCTGGGACAGAAACAGACATCATCCCCATACCTAAAAATATAAATAAAAATTTTAAAAAAGAAAATATTTAATTAGCTGGAAGTAAATAGACCAAAAGTATGTAGTCAAACATTTTCATCATTCCACCATCCTCATCTTAAAATATTTAAAATAAGCAATTCCTTTTCATACAGTGGCAAAACTCAGGCGTGTTTTTCTAATTGTTAAACATTCCAGTAACATTGATAAACTGACCCATTGGCTTATATGCAAGGATATCAGACAATGTAGTTCTCCATTCTTCTTCCCCAAGTGATCCACACACAACACAGTCCATGTCACAACCTTCAGTGAAAGCTTACAACACAAAATACAAGAAAAGCATCATCAACTGAAAATGGTGCCTAGAGAAATCAGAAGCTGAAGCATCCCAAAATCTAGATGGGAGTGGCTTACTTCATACACTGAAGCCAGAGGTCTCACTCAGATCAGGAAACAGTGAGGAGTCCCCTGGAGGAGGGACTGCACCTCACAGTGAGGAGTCCCCTGGAGGAGGGACTGCACCTCACAGTGAGGAGTCCCCTGGAGGAGGGACTGCACCTCATTGTCCTTGGTTATGGAGCCTTATAGCATCAGCAGGGAAATCAGAGCAAGTGGTTAGTATGGTAAGGAGGCAGAGAAGAGGAGGAGATGCTTCAGTGTGGACATTTCTAGAATGTGTACCGGGGTTCTTGTGTCTGATCCCTTGCTATTGATCACGGTAGCTGGCTCCTGAGTTATTGCCAGCTGTCTGTCCTCTGTCACTTCCAATTCAGGAAAGCCTAGCTGGGTTCCAGAGCCCTCCCTGCACTTTGCTCTCCTTATCTAGACCTTGCAGGCTACTCTGCTCTAAAGATCCCAGAATCCACTGCTTCTTCCAGTTTAGGTTTTCTGCCTAAGTAATCCTCATTCATTTATGCATAATTGCTTTTAAGTAACAACTATATAAATATTTATATAACTGTCACTTTTGGAATAATGAGGAGAAGTTCTCCTTAGATTTTTCTCTCCTTTTACTTCATGCATGAAAAGGATAGGATCCAAAAAGTAAAAAGTGTCATGTGGACTCAGTACGCTGGTGACCATAAAAGGAATCTTATTAGGATAAGAAGAGAGTGCCTTGCAACAGAAGGTTCTGATTTCCTCATCTTTCATTGACAGATCTACCAGGAAGCATAGACCTTCAGTGTAAGGCCTGTTTGAATGTGAATTTACTTGGAAAGGAGAAATTGGGAGCTATTTTAAGGCAGTACGGAGAAATCACCACCCCTTTGTTCACAGCACGTTTTCGAGCGGAAGGGGAAACAACACACTCAAGATGACTTCCTGGGAGCCTGTAGGTCGGCTTCGGGGGAGAACGACAGGAATGATGGATGTGAGAGGCAAGGGTGGTTCACATAATTGATGGCGCCAATTTCTTTTTTAAATTCCCTAGTCTTGGACCTATTCACACCCACAGGCACACCATTTGCCAAATTTAGACATGTGTGTTTTATGGGGCCTCCTCCCACTTGGTATTTAGGAAACTTCAGTCCCACTGAGAAAGCACACGTTTCAGAATAGATGTCACATGAAGTAGAGACGGGAGAAAATTGACTTTCCTTTTCCATGCCCAGAGCATGAAACCAGAGGCCTTATGCTAAGACCCATTGCAGAACATGGGGTTCTTTGCTCATAAACCATCTCTGAAGAAACTGGGGCTACACTTTTGGCTCTTTGATGCAAATGAAGCAGGAAATGTTAAAACAGAGCAAGCTCCTTCACAAGGTTCTTTGAATAAAAGTAAGAAAGTCTCTTAGGAAGGGTGGGGGCGAGCAGGTGTGGGCTCTGAATGCATGTGCCCCTTAGCTGGCTCTGGAAAGTGTCCCTGCTGCTCATCTTTAGAAGACAGAGAAGATGGAGCCTTAGGCAACCTGATGTCCCAATACAAAGATACTTATGTTTGTCAGGAGCAAAGAGGAAAGTGTGAGTCACATAGAAAAAAATGGATTAAGTGTTTTAATGAGTTTTTTTTCTTTTCCTGGAATTCCTACTAGGAGGAGAAAAGAAAAGCTTTGTCCTGGTGCAAAAAAGCAGTGTTTTCTGTTTAAAGATGAAGACACAGAAAAAGTCCAATGATGTTTCCAATCCATGTCCCTTTGCCGTAGAGGACTAACAGTTGCCTTCTAGCAAGTGAGTAGCTATTTTCAGACTTAGATTAAAAACAAATCTAAAGTATGAATGTTATAGAACACATGCTATGATATTTCTATGACCTTAGAGGAGCTGTATCTAGCCATGATATGTTCCTTCCGCTGGAGAATTCTGCAGCTAAAATAATCCTTACCTTAGTTTCTCTTATGCCTGGCAAATTTATTTAATTTTGTTCAAAGAATTTGCTATCAGTAATGCTTGGGACAGATAGCAAGAGAGGAAAAATAGAGAAAAGAAAAAGGGAACCAACCTTATTCAGAATTCTCACCTGCTCTCCACTTTATAGTAGGCATACTGCTTTTACTGGAAATTGTATAGCAATGTGCTTCAGTATTATTCAGAGAAACAATGAATAAAAAGTGGTTGTACTTGTTACTCTATTGGATTACCAATATATAAGTGATATCAAGCACTTAGAAAAGGAACAAAAAGAATTAAACTATTCCATGATAAATCAGGGCTTAATCTTCAGAATCCATGTTGCCAGAGTGGGAACCATATTTTCTAGAATTTTCAGTTTTGATGTTTCCTCCACTGGCAGTTTTTGTTTCTGGTGGTAGCTGAGGGGTCAAGGGGCAAGATTGACCCTTGAGACCCCGTATGGCTGGTCCAACCTATGATGTCTACCCTTAGGCTAATAGGCGTTTACCCAAACAAATGGAGGCAGAGGAAGAAGAACTGTCCTCAACCAGAAGCTCATGAAGGAAGTGGTATTGGAATCAACTGCTGGCCAAAGAAAGTAAGGACGGTTCAAGGATACTTCCTAAGATGTATTCGTGAACAACTTGCTTCATGGAAAAGCTCTATTTGCCACAGTGCATGGGTGAGTGCTTATCACCCTCTTCCCTCTGTGCTGGGGAAGAAAGTGTTGCAGTATTCAAATTACAACTACTAAAGAACCCAGATGTCCCTCAGTGGAGGAATGGATACAGAAAATGGGGTATAGTTACACAATGGAATACTACTCAGCAATTAAAAACAATGAATTCATGAAATTCTTAGGCAAATGGTTGGAAACGGAAAATATCATCCTAAGTGAGGTAACCCAATCACAATAGAACACACATGGAATGCAGTCACTGATAAGTGGATATTAGCCCAGAAGCTCTGAATGCCCAAGACACAATTCACATATCAAATCATTCCCAAGAAGAAGGAGAGGACCCTGGTCCTGGAAAGGCTTGATGCAGCACTGTAGGGGATTACCAGAACAGAGAAGTGGGAGGGGGTTGATTGAGGAATGGGCAGAGGGAAGAGGGCTTATGGGGAGGAGGAAACTGGGAAAGGGGAAATCATTTGGAATGTAAACAAAGAATATAGAAAATTTAAAAAAATTACAACTACAGTAGTCATGCCAATGTCTGAATCCTTTCCTTCACCTTTGGAACAGAAACTGTCTCTCATTTTGTATCTCTGCTGCCCATTATGGTACCTGAAGAGTAGAGGCTGGCAATAAAAATATCAAGACATACCAACCATAATGATTTATGGAAATTAAGGATAGAGGGTGAGAAAAGAAGTTTTGATTATGAGAATGTATTCACATTCCTAAAACCATCTAGGAAGAGAGCACCTTTTTTCAATGAATCTATCCCAGGTCTTCACAAAGAACATCAAATGTCTGATATATCATGGAAGTAAAATGGAAATGCAGGAGATATATAATAATTGCAGTCTGCAAAATGTTATGAATGGCAAACCAAAATCAGAACTGTTTATGTGGAGGTGATAAAGTCATTGAAAAAGGTACTATAATTGTGGTAGATGAATACTGGACCTCTTCCGGCTCCTTTTGCTTCAACAGTCGGTTCTTGATTACTATAAGATAGCCAACCTATTCATTTTCCTATGTAAGATAGCTTCTTGAATGCATCTCATAATAGCAGCCAGCATCCTTATGGTGGCTCTTATTCAGTGCCACAGCTGAATAGGATCCTCAAGATTTTGTTCTCTAAGGTTATTTCCTATCAAGGGTTTTAAAACCCAAGCCTCAAGATAACCAAGCTTGATTTTAAGTCCAGGCCCATCTTTAATCACTTTAGGCTCACTGTCAACATTACATGACTTCTTTGGGGATTTAATAATAAGCACCAACCATACTATTAGGTGTCGTGCTCTCTATGGAGTCTAGGTGAGAGTGTTTCACTCCTCTTTGGCTGATGAGTTCCATAAGCTCTTGAGGTTTCTTTCACAGGAAGGTTTCAATATCACTGTGTGTTTATATTGCCCCAATCTACTTTGGTATGTTTGAAAGGCAGTACTCCTTTAACTTTTAGGAATACATTATTTCAGTCTCCGTCATACAGATTGTGGCATTTATATTCCTAGTGAAGCACAGAATCATCCTGCATTTGCACTCAAAATGGAATCAAATGCTGCTTACAAAATGGAGTTTCTCAGGGCAAGGCACAGCCTAAAAATATCACTGTGGTCCTTTGCACAGGTCAGTGTTTGATCTCACAACAGCCTATCACAAGTGACTAACAAGACTAGTTACTAACCAGACCAGTGGGCAGTAGTGCTACAGATGAGAAATGGGCGGTATATACACACTGTGTAATTTAATTCAACCATAAGAAATGACATGACCTTGTCAGTAGGAAAACAAGTGGACGTGAAGGTCATGGTGATAAGTGAGATATGCTGGGCTCACTTAGACATCAATTTTCTCTCACTTCTGAAATCTAAGGAAAAATAAAAGAACATGAAAGTAACTGAGACTTATCGGAATATGAAACAGAAATAGGGAGAGAGGACAAGAAAGGTCAATGGCAGAGTAAATGTGATTAAACTACATTATATATATATACATATATATATATATATATATAAGTTCATTGTATATATACATATACATATGGAAATATAATGAAACCAAACAGATAGTGCCATTAAGTTAGTCCAGTTTAAAACAATGGCAACCCTAAACAGGGTTCTCTAAAGAATTGTTGAAAACTTGGTCCAGAGCCAAATCTGATCCAGTTGTCTGCATTTTGTAAATTTTATAAAATTATATTGTAATTTTATAAAGTCATACCTGTTTATCAACATATTGACATTTGATCTATGGTTGCTTTTATAGCAAAGGTAAGTAGTTACAAAAGAGATCACTGGGTCCATGAACCCGAAAATATTTATCCAGTTGTTTACAGAAAGTATTTCCAAGCTGCTCTCAAATCCCCTGCTGCTCTCCCTAATCCTAGCACTGCAGAAAATGTATACAATTATAAACTTACACAGTAAACAAAACAACGTTTCCCTACGGAAACTCCATTATGTGATAATTCAGGGCTTGTTTTCTGGGTATCCACTTAGCCTTCAGGGAAAAGCATTTCCTGGGAACTAATAATGAATTTCTCTGGCAAGAAAGCATACAGACTGGAGATTTGAAGGAGTGTGTTGGGTGGAATAGGATAAGAAAAACTGGGTCTCATCTCACTTGCTCCTCTGTGTAAACCTTCCCTTTCAGCAGACTCTGAACACAATCTGCCTATGGATTTGAGACGGGCAGTCCCTCATCACTCCCGGGCACTGAGCGCTTGCTAAACTTCGCAGTGAGTTGTGGGAAGGAGCAGCAAAGCTTATGGCTGCTGTGAGGGAAATCCTCAATCATCTCTCAGCAGCTTTGTTCTCGTGCTCCCAAAAATGGTTGCCTTGTGTTGTCTCCTTCAAAGATCAGATTGTTTATAACTTGAGAAGTGTGCAGAGTGGAGAGACCAACAGCTTTGGAAATGTCAGCTAGGGTTTCCCCATATGGTTTCTACTAATAAACTGAGTTACACAGAGCTAGTCAAATGTACAAAATCCCTATTCAGTGTATAAGTTCTTTGGGAGGAAAAAGAAAAAAAAACATAATAAGGATCAAGTATTTTTGTGCGTTGTGCTAAAGGACATGAATGCCTATAGCCACAGCTATCTGTACATGTGTGCCTCAGGACTCCTCACGTGGTTAGCATTCACTTCTCAGTAAGATCTCAGGACATAGGAGGAAGGCAAACTCTGCATGACTACCTACATGTGATATTTTGCCCTGAACAGCAGAACTGAAAAAGTTGCTATCTCTATAACTGAGAAATTCACAAACCAAGTAAAACAAGTCTAGTTCTTCCCAGTTATGAATATATACATATTCATATTAGTATACAAATATATATACATATACGTATTCATCATATATCATATATATCATATACACGTGCATGTGCATATACATGTGCATGTACATATACATGTGCATATACATATACATCATATATATACACATACACATCATACACATACACATACGTATACACATACACATATGCATATACACATACACATATATGCAACCAGTGACCCAAGAATTATGAAGCAACTCAATAGTTACTAAAGGCAAACACACTATCAGAAGTGATATGAAAGTACTCTGATGACTTCCACAGTGCTTTTGTATGAGTTATTTCAGAGTACTAATTTTTTTCTGATGGGTGTAGATCCCAACAGGTGCTCAAAGCCTAGACTATCACAAGGCTGAGAAGTCCAACCTGAGGTTTCTACAACAGGCCAAGGATTCAGAAAGGGAATCTGTGAAAAGGAAAGATACAAATCTACAAAACAATCTCAAATAATGGCAGAAAGCATAGATACACACCATAACTATGAAAAAAAATCAATTAACAGTTTAAAATCTCCTCCAGTCCCTATACTCCCTGACAAAATTCTTTAAAGTGAATTCTATGATAACAGAACATCCCAAGCTCTTCTGGAGAAAAGGCAGTCCCCATTCCCCAGGGACTCTATGAGGCAAAAAAATAACACAATGCCAAATTAGAAAACAATAGCCTAAAAATCAAATTATGCCCAATTTCACCCTCTCAAACTCAAATGTAAAAAAAAAAAAAAAAAAAAGCGAAAAAAGAAAGACTGAGGAAGGATTGCCATCAGTCCGAGGCCACACTGGGCACCGGCGGGTGTGCTAGACCAACCTTGACTCTGTCTCAAAAGGAGAAAATACTAAACAAATTACTGGCAAATCCAACCTGGATCAAAGCAATATATATAGTAACATCAAAACCAAGTTGGGATCAAACCAGGAAGTCAAGGTGGTTCAATAGCTCATAAATCTCTCATTATAAAATTAGTGGATTTTATGGAAAAAGGCCATATAATTATTAGGAAAAATGATAAAATTCAACCCATAATTTCTGTGGATTAAAACTTTTTTTTCAAAGACTGAATGGAGAGCAGACAGAGACAAGCAGAATTATAAATTGATATGAATGTATTTGTACTTGATTGATTAGAAAAGGTGCCACTTGATCAATGGGTATAGAACAAATTGGTTCTCTCTGTGGGAAACAACATAAAAGTGACTTCTTACCTCATGACAGACATAAAAGCCAAGGCTAAGTGGAGTAAAGATGTCATTAGAAATAGCAAAATGTTGAAACTTTAGATGAAAATAAAAAGAATATCGTTAGAACTTCAGGCCATTGTAATGCATAAAAAGCTCTCTTGAAAAGTAATGGTAGTAGAATTGTCTGAAACAATTATAGTCTTGTGAGAAAACCACATAGAATTGAGAAACGAGTTTCAAAGGATAAATATTCTAGAAGGTCTTTCACAGTCAAAGAAAACTTGGGAGTTACAACTTCAGGTCAGTGTGTCCTGGAAGGAAGGTAAATTCAATCCCTTGACTGTATATGAGGTGTGCGTGCACATGTGCATGTGCATTTGCATGGGGAGAGGGGGCATGCCAGATTGGGGACAGATATGTCATCAAGTCTATACAGAACAAGGATCTAAAACCTCCCCTTCAGTCAGCATCTTGTAGGCCAACAAACATTCTGATTGGAACCATGATTTTCTTTTTCTCGAAGTAATTTTTCCTACCTTAATCTCTAATAATTAATTGATAGAATTATGAGCCAAACTTGTTCTCTTCATTTATAAATGCATATCTACAAGCATGTTAAATATCTCTCTCTCTCTCTCTCTCTCTCTCTCTCTCTCTCTCTCTCTCTCACACACACACACACACACACACACACACACAGGAATTTTAATCCAGCAACATGGCTGCTCTGGCAAATGATCATATCCAAAGATAAGATCCGGCTGGAACAGCTACTTTTAATCCCTTTATGTGAAATACAGACCTGCCCTTAGCACACACTTTTGATACCTCTGGTGGAATACAGACTTGCCTCTAGTTCATACCTTTAATCCCAAACAGTGATGTCCAATTGAGGGGCAGACAGAGAGAAGTCAGAGAAAGATTTGACAGAATGAGTCATAAATAGAATATGCCTGACTCTCGCTAGGACAGATAGGAAGAAGGGGCTACTTAAAGAGCAATGAGGGAGAGAGAACTCAGTTACACTCAGTTCAGTTGAGTTCGGAGCAGTTCAGTGAGTGGCGTTCAGAAGCAACCTTTCCAAGGAGAGCAATGCAGTCAGAAGGCGAGAGAAGCTAATCTGAATCAGTCACCTTGAGGAGGAGTTTGAGCCAGAACAGGTGAGTGGAACTAGCCAGCCAGAGTTCAGAAAGAGCTAGAAAAGGTGAGTTTATTCAGAAGTAAGTCTCAGAGGCTAAAACATTGTAGGCCTAGGTCAGCATACAGAGGCTGCACACTGAAGTCTTTAAGATCCAGGCTTGACAGCCTTATATATAATAGCCAGAAGCTGGAAAGAACCCAGATGTCCCTCAACAGAGGAATGGATACAAAAAATGTGGTATATATACACAATGGAGTACTATTCAGCCATTAGAAACAATGAATTCATGAAATTCTTAGAGAAATGCATGGAGCTGGAGAACGTCATACTAAGTGAGGTGACCCAGTCTCAAAAGAATACCCATGGTATTCAGTCACTGATAAGTGGATATTATCCTAGAAGCTTGGAACACCAAAGACATAAATCACATATCAAGTGATGTCTCACAAGAAGAAAGGAGTGGACACTGGTGCCAGAATGGACCAAAACATCATTGTGGGGGAGTACAAGAACAGTGAGGTGGGAGGGGGTGGATGAGGGAGCAGGGGGAGGGAAAAGGACATGTGGGACCTTTGGGGGTGGGGAACCAGAAAAAGGGAAATGAATTGTAAATATAGAATATATCCAATTAAAAAAAAAGAACTCAAGAAGTTAGACCCCAAAGAACCAAATAACCCTATCAAAAAATGGGGTACAGAGCTAAACAAAGAATTTTCACCAGAAGAAATTCGGATGGCCGAAAAACACCTTAAGAGATGTTCAACATCATTAGTCATCAGGGAAATGCAAACCAAAACAACCCTGAGATTCCACCTCACACCAGTCAGAGTGGCTAAGATTAAAAACTCAAGAGACAACAAGTGCTGGCAAGGATGTGGAGAAAGAGGAACACTCCTCCACTGTTGGGATTGCAAAATGGTAAAACTGCTCTGGAAATCAGTTTGGAGGTTCCTCAAAAAATTGGGCATGTCACTTCCAGAGGACTCTCGCATACCACTCCTGGGCATATACCCAGAGGATTCCCCTGCATACAATAAAGACACATGCTCCACTATGTTCAAAGCAGCTTTGTTTATAATAGCCAGAAATTGGAAGGAGCCCAGATATCCCTCAAAGGAGGAATGGATACAGAAAATGTGGTATATTTATACAATGGAGTACTACTCAACAATTAAAAATAATGAACTCATGCAATTTGTAGGTAAATGGTTAGATCTGGAAAATATCATCTTAAGCGAGTTAACCCAATCACAAAAGAATACACATGAAATGCAATCACTGATAAGTGGATATTAATGAGCCCAGAAGCCCTAAATACTGAAGGCACAATTAGCAATTCAAATGATTCCCAAGAAGAAGAAAGGAGAGAACCCTGGGTCTGAAAAGATTGGATCCAGTTTTGTAGATCCAGAACAGAGAAATGGTGGGGGGGATGATTAGGTAATAGTTGGGGGGGGGAAGAGGACTTATGGGACGTATGGTGGGGGGGGGACTGGGAAAAGGGAAAGCCTTTGGAATGTAAACAAAGAATATAGAAAATAAAAAAAAATTTAAAAAGAAAAAAAAAAAAGATCCAGGCTTGAAGAAGATTAGAAGATTAGATTGTATGGAGGCCTGAAGCTTCCAGGCCTAGGCCTAAAGATAGATAGAAACACAGGGGGCACAGCCCAAGCCATGAATTCAAACAGCTTAGGTATGTCTCTCCTCCCATCCCTTCATCTGAAAAAACAAAAGTGACATACACACACACACACACACACACACACACACACACACACACACTAACAGCAGCCACAGAAGCAGCAAACACCATTCCTGGCTGAGTATGAACCACGTATCTCTAGCCAGTCATACCTGAGAAGACCATACACAGACCATCACAACAGTACATCCTACTGCACAAGTGGAGGACCACAGACAGTCTGTGCCAATGCTCTTTAAATCTTCCTCGATACTAAGTGCAACAGGGAAGGTGCAAAAGAAACAACAACAAAACCAAACAAACAACTTAAGAGAGGAGAAAAGACCCCCAAACAGCTGCCACCTGTGTAAGTACCTCTGGCTCGCCGGTAATGGGTCTATGGTAAAGTGGAAGTACAGGTGGGGAAACAGAGACTTGATCTGGAATGACCGAGAGACAGATGTCACTTCAGTCATCTGCTTCCCTCCACATCTCGCCAGCTTTTACACTCCATGTCTGTCCTGCCCTTGGTTTAACGCGGTCATGCTGCTGGGTAGGATCAACGCCATCCATTGAAAACTCTTTGCAATAGCTGCTCGTGAAGGAAGAACAAACGGCGGCAGGAGCGAGAACAAATGGGCAAACAGATTGCAAAGACAGCAGGAAAGTGCCACAGCCAAAACCTGGCACCCCTGACTCTATCGTCGGAATTGCTCCACGTGCGAAAACGCGGGAAAGCTCTCCTCAAACCTTCTCACAACAGCACCCCGAAGCCTTAGCATGATTACTAAAGTCTGCACACAGCCATAATACCTGCCGCACTCTCGGGATCTTCTAGACCTTCGGATTGTCTCAAGCGTTAAGTGAAAATTTTAATTGTATGTAGACTGTACCAATAAGAAAGCAGAATTTGGATCTGACTGCTGCACGTGGATAGCAAATTCCTTAAGAGTACAAAACCCCAGTACCTCTCTCCACCTCATCACCAACTAATTCACGTACCACGTCTCTTGAATGAGACTGGAGCACTGAGAAAATGCGCCATACTTGTCTAGACCTCTGTTTGTTCTCAGGCAAAGGGTAGAAGCTAAATCAAACTGCACAACAGATTACATGAAAAAAAATAATCTAGGTAAACACAGCAGAGAAGACGACTGAGATTCAAACCTGCAATGTGGCTTTTTTTAATGTGACTTACCAAACTCTCACCATGGATTCTGCCACATCACCAAGAGAAATAAGTCAGATGGTTTACTAGAAAATTAGCTCAATGTCTTCTATTATTACAGACTCATCGTTGAGCTTCCAAGGAAAAAAAGATTAACTCTTCCAAAATCCTTGGGGATCTACGTCATAGAAACAAATGTGTAGACCTTAGGGCAATGAGCCTGAGTAAAATACAGGCAATCTTCCATCCTGAAGCACCATAAAGTACAACAATGGATCCTCTCATGGACTGCAAAGATATCCCCACACTGCCTGCCATGTTGGGACAGATAGCTTAATCAGACAGGGGAAAGTCCTTGAAAGACAGTCACAGCACCAGCAAGGGAATCATGCCTGCTAAGGCTGGGACAACTCTCTAATGTTTTCTTTCTTATTTTTCACCATATATTAACTTTATAACAACATTTAAGTATCATCAACTTTGCATTGTATTATTCAGGTTATGGGGCAAGAAAGAAAGTAAACATTTAACAATATTATCTTCTCTTTGAGGATGGGAATTAGCATATTTGGGGTAGTCATCAGATACAGCATGTCAAGTAGAGTTATGACTTTGCATTGTCTTTATTCTGACATTGAGTGTGGTCAATGGAGATGAGTACAGGTGTCAAATTAAGAGATGGAAATTCATGAAGTTTAACCTTGTGTGTCAGTTTGATGTGGCTAAGGGAGATTCAGATCCCAGGTAAACTGTTCATACTGGCTGTGTTTGTAACGATGTTCTTAAAAGAAGACCCACTTCCATCGATGTGCGTATCACCCACTCCTGTGAGAACCCAAATAGAATAAGAAGATCAAGAAAGTGCAGGTTTATTCTTGGCTATTTGAGCTGGCACATCTGACTTGTTTTCTCATTGACATTAACTGGTTCTGGAACCTTCAGACTCTAACCAAATTACATCATGGGCTTTCCTTGCTCCTCAGCTTGCAGATAACAGGTCATAGACTTCTCAGCCTCCAGAATCATGTCAGCCAATTTCTATATTAAATTCCTTCAAATATATATATATACATATATATGCATATATAGACATATATACATGTGTTCTATTTCTTGATGTCACTGAATGTGGGGTCTAGGGACAAGGCCTGGGAGCAAGAGTCAGGTGGAGTTGTGTCCAAACCTTAGAAATCTCATCCTGAGATGCCCTGCCCCCTGACTCTTCATGTCTAAGGACACATGGACCTGTGCCCCTATCTTTGCCCCACCAAAGATGGTCATGAAGCCCAGTAGCCAGGTTAAACTTCCTTTCCCTTCTAAGGTCAGAACCTGGAATTTCTCTTCATGCAAATAAGGCTTTGTTAGTACCTTAGCCCTGGCTAATGATGTACACTCATCCAGAAAGTCCCATCCACTCCCCAAAGCTCTAAATAGCCTTTGTTTCCCTACATTAAATGGATAGAGTCTGTTCTTGCACTCACCAGTGCCTGAAGTCTCCATCATCACCCCAGGCCATTCCTACCTTGCTTTCTGTCTCAGGCAGGGGGATCAGGGTGGGAGCAACATCTGAGTACTGTACCCAAGTAAGAAAGCAATGGAGATATCTAATAATTCCCTGATTAAAATGAAGACTCACCGGCTGCTTTCCAACTGGCATGTCATTAAACAGACCTCTGCATATTGGTACGTTCAAGATTTAATGAACTTGAAAGTCAAATGAAATACTACACTTAGATGTTATAGATAATAACAAAGACAAAATAAATGCCCACCCACACTCTGGAATGTCCCATTCTGCTTGATTTTACACACAGCGGAAGGGGGTGGGGTGGATCAAGAGCAGTGGAAAGAGCGAGAGGCTAAGAACAAAGGGACACTTGAGGAAAATAATAACTTTCAATCATATGTTGGTATAACAACTCTTCAGTAGTCAGAAATGACTCTGTACCCAGTATGGGGCTCTTCATCAATTTCTCCCTGGATATTGACAGTAGCGCGATGGGAACAAACAAATCTCTGTCAGGATGGAGCGTCGCTTTCCTTCCCTTCCCCCAAGGAGTCAGCCTCCTCCACCGCACCTTAGCGTCTCTGTCAGGATGTTTCAAATACCGCTGAATTTGAAGTCAAGCCTGTTTCTCTTCAACTGCAAATAGGACAAAGACAAGGAGATACCTCCAGAGAAATAATTCTATAGCATCGATCTATAGCGTAACAATCCTTATATCACAGTGCTAAGATCTGCTCACTAACTGCCGCCCTGTTCCAATCACTATACTGATCACCCACCGTTTCCTGAATATGACAGTGATATTCCATCTCCACAGGAAACAAGGGCTATTGTTGCAGTTCCTGATTGATTAGGCCAGCCAATCCAGCCAAAGACCTATTTTATAAATGCAGGATCCATGAATATGAAATGAGGTGGTTTGTTGTCTTTTGTTTTGTTTTGTTTTGTTTCGTTTTGTTTTGTTTTGTTTTGTGGTAAAACCATCATGAACTTACTGACTGAGAATAGATGGTTTGCTCCAAACTGGGGCAACTGGAGACTTTAGTTTGCCCTCAGACTGGTACAGCAAAAAGAAACTGGACCAGGAGCCGACGACTCCTGTTCTCATCCTACCTTCCCTGCTCTTTACTCCCTATGTGGAAGTGACAGCATTTCAGTCTCACAACTCCAAGGCTTTAGACCTTGACCAAAGGATGCTTCCAGCTGTGTATGACCTGATTTGAGCCATTATTTCACGAAGCTCTATGTCTTTACCAATCAACAGTTGTAGAAGAGAAAGATTCCGTTTAAAAGTCTTAAGGCCTATTGCAACTTCTGCCAAGTCGGGAATCACCTACAGCTGTTGAGCCTCAAGAGAGACAATAATGTTTCTCAACAAACAGGGCTAGCCCTTGTCTAAGCAGTCAGAGAGTCTCGCTTTGTATTTAGTTCCCCTGCTCATCCCTCATTCCAAATACCCCTGATGCCAGGCAATTCTCTTCCGCTTCACCGATCCAGCGTCTAGAAGTCGGTGAAACCAGAGGATAACTGATGAGTCTAAGGTAGCTCTTTTCAAAAACTGTAGAACAGAAGATCCTTGGAGGATGGAATTGCCTTGCTGCATGTTTGCATCTGCATAGCCTCTGGCTTTTCCTTCCAGTCCCCTGGTGGCTCCGGACCAGTTTTATTGTCCTCAGCTGCTCTTTCTTTCATAACTCCACTCCAACATCAAATCCTGTTCACTCCATCTTTAAATTTATCTAAACTGTAAATGTCATTCACCACTCCTAATTACCCCAGCCTAAGCCCTTATATTTGGGGGAATAATATACATAGGAAAATAGAGACAAGCAAAGAGAAATGGGCTTGCCTTTGAGAGGAATGTAGTAGACAATGGAAACACTGTCTTTAGAAAGAGGGTGCTATGTGAAGCTATATTTTACTATCAGATAGTCCAGAGGGAAAGACACATATCTAACAATTGGCAACAAACAGTGTGTGTGTCTGTGTGTGTGTGTGTGTGTGTATGTGTGTGTGTGTGTGTGTGTGTGTGTGTGTGTGTGTAGATTTATGTGGAGGATGATGGTTTAGTGTTGTTCTTTAATGTTGTTGTTCCCGGGTTTCGACACCAAATGATGGGATATAAAAGAGAGAAAGGGATATTAGGGAGTGTGGCATGGCGGCGTGGGGGAAGGGGGATGCCTAAGCGGGCCCATGCCTAGGCATCCCTTCCCCCTGAAGGACCACACACACACCGACATGGTATAGAATAGAGTTTATTTAGGGAAGAGGATGGGAGTCAATGGTATAGTGGAGGCAGAGAGAGAGAGAGGGTAGAGAGAGTAGAGAGGAGTGGAGGCCAGCCATGACCACATGGAGAGAGGGGGGAGGGGAAGAGAGCCCAAGAGGGGCAGAGAGGTGAGAGTGCAATGAGAGAGAGCTAAGAGAGAGAGAGAGGAGGGGCAGGCAGCCCCTTTTATAGTGGGCCAGGTATATGGGGCAGGGCATACCTGGCTATTGCCAGGTAACTGTGGGGTGGAGCTTGGACAGAATGCCAACAGAAGACATAGGTCAGCCTTGATTGTAGTTTCCCAGGAATTATTCACCTAGTTTTTGAAACAAGGTCTTTCATTGACCTGAAACTTACCAAGTAGGTTAGAAGGCTAAAACTTGGTCTGCAAGCCCAAGAGTTTTCTTATGCCTGCCCCAGTGCTGGGTTTATAAGCATATGCGCTCATGGTTGGCTTTTTAAATATAGGTTCTGGGATCAAAACTTGGGTCTACATGCTTCTAAGGCAACCATTTTACCAATTGAGCTATCAACCCAGCTCTGGTAATAAACTCTTAACCAGTTTTCCTGTTTCTGTTCATGCCTCCAGAATTATTCTGTGGCAACCAGAGTGATCCTGTTAAAGATTAAAAGGAAAACAATCCAGAACTCTCTCATGGCTTCTGAGATCCCTCAGATACAAAGCCAAGATCCCATGCATGGTATTCCCCCTGTGTCCTGGCCCTGACTCATTGCTGACTTCACCTCCTTCCATGATCCCTCCTTACTCTGCTTCTGGGACAGCAGCTCCCTTTTAATCTATTCCTCAGATAAATCAACCATGCTGCAAGCAGCATGGGGTCTTCCTGCTTGCTGTCACCTCTGTTCTGAAAGACAGTCCCTTAAGGACTCCAGGCTCACTCCTGTCAATATTTCAACCTCTCTTGCAGAACTTTTGCATGCCACATATAGATTTTGTTCCACAAATATGCACACAGCCACCCACTCAACTCCTTGGTTTTTGTTTTTACATTTGTCTCTGATATCCTTTATCCTGCCTTATCTAGTTTATTGGTAATAGTTTCTATTTTTTTTTAATTTGAGTTGTTTATCAAAGTTGCTCATTTCCAATTTCTGAGTTGTTTTGGTTTATTGTTTTTGTTTTCTAGAATTCAATTTTCTTTCTGAATCCCGCCACCCATGTAACTAACAAATGTCCCAGTATAAAATTGTCTTCCTTACCTGATTTATTCCCTTGATTGAATTCGATTTGAAGACATTGGTCATTTTTAAAACTGGACTTTTCAGATTATTTCTTGGGCACTTCAGCCACTAAGAGTACTCAAATCCAGTGAACTACATAAACTGGAGGATGGTTGGTTTGTTCTCCAGTGTAGGAAAACAGATGTTAGTCCTGCTTCCAATTGCTTTCCTGGGTGTATCTACTGATATACTGTAAGAAAGCCCCGTGGTATCCATCCCTGGCTTTGCCTCAGTCCCTCCTCACAGCAAGGCAGCTGAATGCTAGATTCACCTACTTATGAGAGACCCATTCATCCTTACTCCTCTTTACTGTCAGTTTTGTTCTGATTCATAGGGATCATTTAATTAATATGTACCAGGACCGTGTGATCCTCATCCTACCTTTCAAAATATTTCCTAAGCATGAGCTCTAGGAAGGACCTGGCTTTTTAATGTGAAATGTTTCCTGAAGTGGAAATGTTTGGTTTTATTAGAGGCTCAGTTGTGTCATGTGAAATCTGTCTTGGGAAAGGACATATACTAGAGGATGTTTTTGCTGAAGCAGACACATGGGACAAGGTTTTGCTGAGAACAGACATGTGTTTTTCTAGAATCTGCCTGGGAAAAGGGCATGTGATGCTTTTGCTAGAGCAGATGCTTGAGAGGACATGTGATGTTTGGAAAGGATATAATCCAACAGACCATGGACGATGCTATGGCATTGCTTCACCTTGCCACTCTTTTCTGGTCTTCATCGGTCTTTGCTAATGACACTGTGGCATTGGTTCACCTTGCCTTCTTCACTGATCATCTTTTGTTGTGACTTCATAGAGAGAAACGCACCAAAGAACTTCTCATAATATTCTGGCAGCTTCTTTCCCCTACCAAGGACTAAGGCAAATTGACAGAGCCTTGTGGTTTCTTCTGGATTAAACTGCTGTTGCTGATTCATTAATGGTGTTAGCAAGTGGATACCACCACTACTGATTCGTGTGAACTGATCCTGACAACAAAGATTGGAATCACCCCCAAAGAACCATTTCTAAACAGCTCCACATCCTCTTTTGTCCTATTAACCATTCCTTTCCACTACCTCTGATTGGTGGTAGGCTAGAAGGGAGGTTAAAGCATTTAAGAATCCTTACTAAAGTAGGTTTTGAAAAACCTAGCCCTGCAGTTTCCTACAGATGCAAATATTTCAATGTTTTGACTCCAGCTGGTGGCACTATTTTGAAAGGTTGGGAAAACAGTAGAAGTCGAGCCTTGAAAGGCGCAGGTAGGGACTCCATCTGGGACTGGAGCAGGGAGCGCTGCTAAGCTCCCGCCCAGAGGCGGGCACAGGCGCCTAGGCTCTGCAGCACGTCCCTGTGAGCTTAGGACGTGCACCGAGGCAGCCGGACCCACCCAGCTCCCCAGGACCCCGGACCAGCGATAGCAGCAGGCCTCCATATTGCAACCAGGACACAGCTGGAAAGGCGCAGGTAGGGACTCCGTCTGGGACTAGAGCAGGGAGCACTGCTAAGCTCCCGCCCAGAGGCGGGCACAGGCGCCTAGGCTCTGCAGCACGTCCCTGCGTCCCTGCGAGCTTAGGACGTGCACCGAGGCAGCAGGATCCACCCAGCTCCCCAGGACCCCGGACCAGAGATAGCGGCAGGCCTCCATATTGCAACCAGGACACAGCTGGAAAGGCACAGGTAGGGACTCCGTCTGGGACTAGAGCAGGGAGCGCTGCTAAGCTCCTGCCCAGAGGCGGGCACAGGCGCCTAGGCTCTGCAGCACGTCCCTGCGAGCTTAGGACGTGCACTGAGGCAACCGGAACCACCCAGCTCCCCAGGACCCCGGACCAGCGATAGCGGCAGGCCTCCATATTGCAACCAGGACACAGCTGGAAAGGCACAGGTAGATAGACTCCATCAGGGGCTATCACGTGAGGGGATCTGCTAGGCTCTCCCTACTAGGCAGGCCCAGCAGCGCCTACCGAGGCTCTGCTGCACTCCCCCACACTTCCCAGAGACCTCAGGCCGTGCACAAAGTCAGCCGGTGGCAGCCAGCTCGTGATCCCATTGAGCAGCAATCACGCATAACCACCAGTAGAGAAACAACAGGTAAGCCCAGCCTCGCAGGAGATTCAAACACCAGCCAGTGACAACAAGGTCAACTAACACCAGAAATAACCAGATGGCAAAAGGTAAATGAAGGAATGTCACTAACAGAAATCAAGGCAACATGACAGCATCTGAACCCAGTTCGCCAACAACAGGAAGCCCTGGATACCCCAAAACACCAGAAAAACAAGACTTGGATATAAAATCACTGGTCAGGATGCTGGTAGCTGAACACATAGAAAAATCTCGTAAAGAAATAGAGGAGAAAATGGATCAAACGTTAGAAGCCTTTACAAGGCAAATACAAAAATCACTTCAAGAAATGCAGGAGAAGATGGATCAAAAAGAAGAAGACAATAAGGAAGAAAGACAAAAATCACTTAAAGAAATACAGAAGAACGTGCGCCAACAAGTAGAAGCTAGGAAAGAGGAAACACAAAAATCTATTAAAGAAATACATGAAAACACAATCAAGCAAGTGAAAGATCTGAGCACATCCATCCAGGCACTAAAAACAGAAGTAGAAACAACTAAGAAATCGCAGAGGGAGACAACATTGGAGATAGAAAACCTTGGGAAGAAATCAGGGGCCATAGATGCAAATATCAACAATAGAATACAAGAGATAGAAGACAGAATATCAGAAGCCGAAGATACCATAGGAACCATTGATTCAACAGTCAAAGAAAATACTAAATGCAAAAAGGCTGTAACCCAAAACATCCAGGAAATCCAGGACGCAATGAGAAGACCAAACCTAAGGATTATAGGTATAGACGAGAATGAAGACGTACAAGTTAAAGGGCCAGCAAATATCTTCTACAAAATTATGGAGGAAAACTTCCCCAACCTAAAGAGAGAGATGCCCATGAATATACAAGAAGCCTATAGAACCCCAAACAGACTGGACCAGAACAGAAACACATCCCGTCACATAATAATCAAAACTCCAAATGTACTAAACAAAGAAAGAATATTAAAGGCAGCAAGAGAAAAAGGCCAAGTAACTTATAAAGGAAGACCTATTAGAATAACACCAGACTTCTCACCTGAGACCATGAAAGCTAGAAGATCCTGGGCAGATATCATGCAAACTCTAAGAGAACACAAACTCCAGGCAAAACTACTTTACCCAGCAAAGCTCTCAATCGCCATAGATGGAGACATCAAGGTATTCCATGACAAAACCAAATTTGCACGATATCTTTCCACAAATCCAGCCCTACAAAGGATAATAGGGGGAAAACACCAAGACAAGGATGGAAACTACACCCGGGAAGAAACAAGATAGAAACCTCCTCTCATCAAACCTAAAAGAAGGTAACCTCTCGAATATAAAAAAATAAATAAAATAAATAAATATAATTTCAAAAATGTCTGGAGGAAATAATTACTATTCCTTAATATCTCTTAACATCAATGGACTCAATTCCCCAATAAAAAGACATAGATTAACAGACTGGATACGGAAACAGGACCCTACATTTTGCTGCATACAGGAAACCCATCTCAGTGTTAAAGACAAACACTGCCTTAGAGTAAAAGGCTGGAAGACAATTTTACAAGCAAATGGTCTCAGGAAACAAGCTGGAGTAGCCATTCTAATATCAGATAAAATTGACTTCCAACCTAAAATCATCAAAAGAGACTCAGAAGGTCACTTCTTGCTGGCCAAAGGGAAAATCCACCAAGAAGAGCTCTCAATACTGAACATCTATGCTCCAAATGCAAGGGCACCCTCATTCGTAAAAGAAACCTTACTAAAGCTTAAAGCACACATTACACCTAACACAATAATTGTGGGTGACTTCAACACTCCACTCTCCTCAATGGACAGATCAGGAAAGCAGAAACTAAACAGTGACACAGTGAAACTAATTGAAACTCTGGACCAACTGGATTTAACAGATATATATAGAACATTTCATCCTAAAGCTAAAGAATATACCTTTTTCTCAGCTCCACATGGTACCTTCTCCAAAATAGACCATATAATTGGTCACAAGACAGATATCAACAAATACAAGAAGATCGAGCTAATCCCATGCCTCCTATCAGATCACCAGGGAGTAAGAGTGGTCTTCAATAACAACAAAAACAACAGAAAGCCCACATACACATGGAAATTGAACAATACTCTACTCAATGACACCTTGGTCAAGGAAGAAATAAAAAAAGAAATCAAAGACTTTTTAGAATTCAATGAAAATGAAGGTACAACCTACCCAAATCTATGGGACATAATGAAAGCAGTGCTAAGAGGAAAACTCATAGCTCTAAGTGCATCCAAAAAGAAACTGGAGAGAGCATACACTAGCAACTTAATGGCACACCTTAAAGCCCTGGAAGAAAAACAAGTTAATTCACCCAGGAGGAGTAGAAGACAAGAAATCATCAAACTCAGGGCTGAAATCAATCAAATAGAAACAAGGAGAACCATACAAAGAATCAACAAGACCAGGAGCTGGTTCTTTGAGAAAATCAACAAGATAGATAAACCCTTAGCCAGACTAACCAAAGGACACAGAGACAGTATACAAATTAACAAAATTAGAAATGAAAAGGGAGACATAACAACAGAAACTGAGGAAATTCCAAAGATCATCAGATCCTACTACAAAGGTCTATACTCAAAACAACTGGAGAATCTGGAGGAAATGGACAATTTCCTAGACAGATATCAATTACCAAAATTAAATCAGCATCAAGTAGATCAGCTAAATAGTCCCATAACCCATAAAGAAATAGAAGGGGTTATAGAAAGCCTCCCAACCAGAAAAAGTACGGGACCAGATGGTTTTAGTGCAGAATTCTACCAGACCTTCAAAGAAGACTTAACACCAATACTTTTCAAACTATTCCACAAAATAGAGACAGAAGGGACACTGCCCAACTCATTCTTCGAAGCCACAATTACGCTAATACCTAAACCACAAAAAGATCCAACAAAGAAAGAGAACTACAGGCCAATTTCTCTTATGAATATAGATGCAAAAATACTAAATAAAATTCTTGCTAACCGAATCCAAGAGCACATTAAAACGATCATCCACCATGATCAAGTAGGCTTCATCCCAGGGATGCAGGGATGGTTCAATATACGGAAATCCATCAATGTAATCCACTACATAAACAAACTGAAAGAAAAAAACCACATGGTCATCTCATTAGATGCTGAAAAAGCATTCGACAAAATTCAGCATCCTTTCATGCTAAAAGTCTTGGAAAGAGCAGGAATTCAAGGCCCATACCTAAACATAGTAAAAGCAATCTACAGCAAACCAGTAGCCAACATCAAAATAAATGGAGAGAAACTTGAAGCATTCCCACTAAAATCAGGGACTAGACAAGGCTGCCCTCTATCTCCATATCTTTTCAATATAGTACTTGAAGTTCTAGCAAGAGCAATTAGACAACATAAGGAAGTCAAAGGGATACAAATTGGAAAGGAAGAAGTGAAACTATCATTATTTGCAGATGATATGATAGTTTACCTAAGCAACCCAAAAAACTCCACCAGAGAACTTCTACAGCTGATAAACAGCTTCAGCAAAGTGGCAGGTTATAAAATTAACTCAAGCAAGTCAGTGGCCTTCCTGTACTCAAAGGACAAGCAGGCTGAGAAAGAAATTAGGGAAATAACACCCTTCACAATAGCCACAAACAACATAAAGTATCTTGGCATAACTCTAACCAAACAAGCGAAAGATCTGTACAACAGGAACTTCAAGTCCTTGAAGAAAGAAATTGAAGAAGACCTCAGAAGATGGAAAAATATTTCTTGCTCCTGGATTGGCAGAATCAATATAGTAAAAATGGCCATCTTGCCAAAAGCAATATACAGATTCAATGCGATCCCCATCAAAATCCCAACTCAATTCTTCATAGATCTAGAAAGAGCAATTCTCAAATTCATCTGGAGCAACAAAAAACCCAGGATAGCAAAAACTATTCTCAACAATAAAAGGACTTCTGGGGGAATCAATATCCCTGACCTCAAGCAGTACTACAGAGCAATTGTGTTAAAAACTGCATGGTATTGGTATAGCAACAGACAAGCAGATCAATGGAACAGGATTGAAGACCCAGAAATTAACCCACAGACTTATGGTCACTTGATCTTTGATAAAGGAGCCACAACCATCCGGTGGAATAAAGATAGCCTTTTCAACAAATGGTGCTGGTTCAACTGGAGGTCAACATGCAGAAGAATGCGAATTGACCCACTCTTATCTCTTTGCACTAAGATCAACTCCAAGTGGATCAAGGACCTCCACATAAAACCAGACACACTGAAACTATTAGAAAAGAAACTTGGGAAGACCCTGGAGGACTTGGGCACAGGGGAAAAGTTCCTGAACAGAACACCAACAGCTTATGCTCTAAGATCAAGAATCGACAAATGGGACCTCATAAAATTACAAAGTTTCTGCAAAGCAAAGGACACTGTCAGAAGGACAAAACGGCAACCAACAAAGTGGGAAAAGATCTTCACCAACTCCACATCCGACAGAGGGCTAATATCCAATATATACAAAGAACTCAAGAAGTTAGACCGCAAAGAACCAAATAACCCTATCAAAAAATGGGGCACAGAGCTAAACAAAGAATTTTCACCAGAAGAAATTCGGATGGCCGAGAAACACCTTAAAAGATGTTCAACATCATTAGTCATCAGGGAAATGCAAATCAAAACAACCCTGAGATTCCACCTCACACCAGTCAGAATGGCTAAGATTAAAAACTCAAGAGACAACAAGTGCTGGCGAGGATGTGGAGAAAGAGGAACTCTCCTCCACTGTTGGTGGGATTGCAAAATGGTAAAACCACTCTGGAAATCAGTTTGGCGGTTCCTCAGAAAATTGGGCATGTCACTTCCAGAGGACCCTGGCATACCACTCCTGGGCATATACCCAGAGGATTCCCCTGCATGCAATAAGGACACATGCTCCACTATGTTTATAGCAGCCTTGTTTATAATAGCCAGAAATTGGAAGGAGCCCAAATATCCCTCAAAGGAGGAATGGATACAGAAAATGTGGTATATTTATACAATGGAATACTACTCAGCAATTAAAAATAATGAATTCATGCAATTTGTAGGTAAATGGCTAGACCTGGAAAATATCATCCTGAGTGAATTAACCCAATCACAAAAGAATGCACATGAAATGCAATCACTGATAAGTGGATATTAATGAGCCCAGAAGCACTAAATACTCAAGACACAAATAGCAAGTCAATGATTCCCAAGAAGAAGAAAGGAGAGGACCCTGGGCCTGTAAAGATTGCATCCAGTTTAGTAAAGAAACCGAGGGGGGAGGGGGAATGATTGGGGAACAGCTGGGGGGAGAGGAACTATGGGAACTATGGTGGATGGGAACTGGGAAAGGGGAAAGCCTTTTGAATGTAAACATAGAACATAGAAAATAAAAATTTAAAAAAAAATAATAAAAAAAAATAAGGTAAAGAGCAAAAAAAAAAAACAAAAAAAAAAACAAAAAAAAAAAAAAGGGCATGTGGGACCTTTGGGGGCCAGGGAACCAGAAAAAGGGAAATGAAATGTAAATATAGAATATATCCAATAAAAAATTAAAAAAAAAGTGGATTACTAGCGACAGGCTTGGAGCTTTTGATAGCCCAGGCCCTACTTCCTCTCCATTCTACTTTTTGGCAGGGAGGTTAACAATAGTGTGGATTGCTTTAAGCTCTGTCTTCCCAGTCATGATGGACTATATCTCATCAGACCATAAAGAAAAATCATTTCCTCTTTAAGTTGCTTCTTGTACAGTATTTGCTCACAGCAATGAGAACAGTAACAGCTTCCAAGTATAATATACAATTTCAACTGTATGGATTGCAATGCAAGGACAACCAGCCTGTGACCAGTTCTGTTTGACTGAATCATTTATCCTAAAAAATATTCCCAGCATGTGTCCTGAAGCACCACTATATAGTCTAGCCTCTAAAACCAAATCTATCTAGCATATATAGGGTTACTTTTCAAGGAGAATGCTCTACCAAATTAGGAAAATGTGGGATAGAATGAAAATGTATCTGCATAGTTAGTTCTGATAAACTCAATATCTATTCAAGACTATTATCTCAAATCAGTATAATGATGATAAGGATAATCTATTCTCAAGTGTTCTATGGTGTCTTTGTAGAATCTGAACATCTCACTTTTCTAAATAACCAAAGAAAAAGGAGCTATCAACTTGAGGGGGGGTTGTTGGAGGAACTGGGGCAGTTAGAGGGAGAGTAAAGTAGGAGGGACTGGATGGTGAAAATGAAGGGGGAATGATGCATTCTATTTCAATAAAATATGTTAAATACGCAAACAGAAAGAAAGGAAAATACTTCTTAATAACTTAAGAGAATTGCAATGGCGACAGACAGAAAGAGGTGAGATCCTGTAGAGCTAGTGAAGAATTCTGGGACAGAAACCAGAACAATTGAAAGAAAATACTTTAGGGAGGAGTACAACATTAAGATGTTCCACTTTGAAAGATCACTTTAGACATAGTATTAAAAAAATGGGTTGACAGAGCAGGAACTAATGAGAAACAGATTAGAAGAGACGGTTTGATAAAGGGAAGACAACAGAATACAAGGGCCAGTGTTTGAAAAAGAAATCTAAAAGCAGCAATAGATTTTTGCTAACATTTGAATATGGTTTCGAGGTGAGATAACAGAAGGTTATTCTAATGCTGGCTATAAAAAATAAGGGAGAAGCTGGGCCACCATGTCTTTAATCCTCCAGCACTCAGGAGGCAGAGGCAGGTAGATCTCTATGAGTTTGAGGCCAGCATGGTCTACACAGAGTGAGTTCCAGGGCAGCGAGAGTAGTTATACAGAGAAACTCTGTCTTGAAAAAAATAAAAACAAAAGATAAGGGAGTAGAAGCCCATGCTCTAGGTAGGAACATTCGAACAGATGATATCAGTAATTCCTGCATCTGATAATTTATTCACAGGAAAAAAAATACTTTGAAGTAGGGGAATAAGAAGAGCTCAAACTTAATACCAGACTTTGATTTGCCCATCAAAGTTTCAGTGGGAATTTCAGGTGATCGGTGGGCTGTTTGATGTCTGGAATTCAGAGAGACTACCTGGATTTGATCTTTAAATATAGAAACAGGAACAAGCATGGAGTGATGGAATAGATTGTTACAGAAGCAAACTGAGGCAAACTAAAGCTTTGAAAGGTTGGGTGAAAAGAAATACCCATCAAGAAAACATTAGCACTACATTCCATGCTCCTTGTGTTACAGCTGCCCTTGGAAATGCCAGTGAGGTTGTTTACATGGCACTACTAAAGTAGGGCATGTCCAGGAAGTCAGAGTAGACGGTTTTCAACAGTTCTCTGATAGCAGAAGGAGCCAAGGCAGGTCTTTGTGATCCAGCCAAAATCCAAACTTGTTGATGGACCCACCCACAATTGCATAAGGCCTTGAGTTTGATATGATCTTAACCCTTCTGAAAACATGTTTTTGTTTTTACTATTCAATTCCAATTTATACTATTGATTGCCATTCACCTCTTTCATATTACTCTAAGTATAGCTAGTACGTATCAGTTGTTTGTCTAAACCATTAAAATTCTTCTGTGTGGTTTCTTTTATATAGTTTATTTTATATAAAGCACTACAGAAACCTTCTTTAAACTCTCCTAATTTCTCAAATAGATCACCAATCCTTAACTTTTAGTTTATGTTTGTTGAATGCCTTAAAACATTTAGCCCAGTGTTTTAACAAGTGTTTATTATTTTACATGGCCATAATTTTATCGTTGTTACCAAAATAAATCATTCTCGTTTTGGTTCTGAACATTGCTACCAGTGTAGATCCACACATATACTGGCAGCGCTGGTTGAGTCTATTCGCTGCAAGGTAGCATTGTACTACAAGTTTTCTCTCTTCTCCCACTGTGCAGTCTGGGTATTTCCATTTGTACTATTGCTCACCGCTATGATAATTATTGTAGCAAATGTCTTCTATGTACTATAGTTTCTCTGTAAGTGTGGACTATTCTGTCAGCTACTGATCAAAAGGTTTAAACATCCATGATTCTGCTAACCATCAGACAAGTTATATTCCAAAGGACTTCCAGTAACATTTAGATCCCTGTACTTCAGATAATTACCAACCCTTGGTGGGTCACACATTCTTGCTTTTGTCCCACTGGTAGGCATAAACCATTTTAGTCTGTTTAATCTTTGTTTTATGTATTCTTCCTACAATGTTACATTTTAAATATATATTTTAGATTCTGAGCAGTTTATCTTGTTTTCAATCATTTTCAGATCTGTACTCTCTCCAAAGGTTCTGATTTGTTCTAATGTTGAGAAATGGTAGACATTCATGGGAAATTGCATCAAGTCCTTTGCCTGGTTCACTCCTCTTTTGAGTATCACTAATTTTAAATAATGAAGACCCATTTATTTCTTCTTTAAACTGAAGTATATCTGTACATGCTGTATACTACCCTGAACATTTGGGTAAATACACAAGTCACAGATGTTGCTCTTAGTGAGAACCTGTATAGAGGCCGAAGAGAAAGATCAAATGACTATACGACAAAATTGAAATGAAGCCAACATTCTGAGCTGGGTTAAGCACTGGGTACTAAAGGCAGTAGAAAGAGAATTTACTACCCTGATAAGAAAGAAGGACCCTAAAATGAGGTTACTTCTGAATCAGAATTGGCAATGATGTAAGAATTCATCAGGGAAAAGAAAAACATCTCTGGCTTTGTAAGAAGCCAAAAGAAAACAAGGCAAATTGAAGGAATAGGAAGGATCTGAAAACACTGAGATATAAATAGAAGACGGGGTAGTTCCATATCCTTACCTCGAAAATTGCGTGATACTAGAAGGAAGGGACAAGTGTAGATCATAAGATTTCTCAAGAGTTTCAACCTGATGCTACAGGTGTGGGAAACTGTGACGAATGTTTATTTAGTAGAAAAGACATTTTATTAGTTCCTGCCTCAATGAGAACTCCTTATTTTTAATGTGGGTAGTTATAAGAGGTGAACAAGAATGATTATGCAAATATATCCATTAGCTTTTTGCAGGTTAATGACCCAAGTTGGAAAGAACAGTTCTTTAACCCCATGGCATTAAAGACAGTGAAGAAAAGAAGTACAGAGCTCAACAGTGCTTAACGACTGTGATGGGTAAGCCAAAGCAGAATGTGTGGTTACGGTATGAAGGATAGACATATTATAGTGTCAAAGAAGACAGAACCACGTAAGAAGTGATGTGGGTACAACATGAGGGAAGGGGGGGGTGGACACAGTGCCAGTCTTGTGGATTTTGAGTGCGATGTGTTCCTCATGAGGAACAGCCCACTGGAAACATTAATAGACAGGTATCAATATGGCTTGTGATCTAGGGGAGAACGCTGTGTTTGACACATGTTCAATTTGTCAGTCTAAATCCAAAATTAGTGTCATGGCTGACTGGATTGCTCAGAAAGTTTCAAGAGAGTTGGAAAAGTAGCAGAGATGGGGAGGAAAGCAGCTAGAAAGCACCAGTACAGAGGAGCAAAGTCTGAGGAGCCCAACCGTGGAGGCAGAGTAGGGAGAAAGAAGCCTGATGGAGAGATGAGTGTAAAATGGACCAGAATGCTAAGTAGGAAAGTAGCAAATAGCCCACAAGCTCTAGGTGGAAGTCAGTGCAGAGCGCTGCTTGAATTCAGGAACTGATCACTGATGGTCTTGCAAAGAGCCAGTATCTGCAAAGAGCCCGTAACCGCAAGTCCCCAGCATGAGGACCATTTCCAGACCCAAAGATTTGGATATTTATGGTGTGGTCTGTCCAGCAGGTAAGAAACACTTCAATGTTCTTTTTTAATAAAAGCAAGTCCATTCATCTCTCCAGCTGCATGAGGAATGAGTTAACTCGACCCACAGTGAACTCTGCTAGGGCATAACATATGGGGTGAAATTTGCATTTCATGTACCTGAGATTAAGAAGGAAATGCATCTTGGGGATGGGGCATGCATGGGGTTGGGGGTCCATTTCTTCAGCACCAGCTCCTTCCCTCCTTTCCAAGTCCCTCTCCAGGGTGCCCACTCCAACTGTACTTCTCGAGCCCCCTGATTTGGTCTGCAAGTTATTATAACAATTTAGCCATTATATAAAGTGAGATGGGATTCCCAGCAGTGACTGTGATCCACATCTGTGTGAGGTCATCTATTTCTCTTAAAAAAAAAACAAACAAACAAACAACGAGGCCACTAGTCTCTTTATTCTGCTCAGAGCTAATATCTCATTGAATCGTGGCATAAGAAATGAGGTCTCCTACTCTTTCATGAGCACACACTCAAGAACAAATGTCAAAAATAAAAAATAAAAAAATAAAAACAAAAAACAAACAAACAAAAAGAACAAATGTCATTTCTATGGGCTTGTCCATTTTTTGTGCCATTTTTACTAAAATGTACTGTTTACAGACTATTTTTCTTACTAGCTCAGGCCATTCTCTTTAAAATATTTTTCTCGCTACAAAACAATTAACCATTAAAGTTAATTTTTCAAGCAAGGTAAATCTGGCATCTTTCTTTTTGAAAAAAATAATAATAATTTGCCAAGATGTGAAATTACAATTTTGCTGTGTGTTCTTCTAAATATTCAAAAAATATTTTTACTCATATTTTAAACATTTATACTACCAAACTGAATTTAAATAAACATATCATCACTGGTATAGACACAAAATTATAGTGTTCTTTTGGGTGCAGAATGTACCATAAAGAGGCATTGATTTCAGTGACCCTCCCCCAGGGGAAGTGAAGTAACATGCTTGCCGCCAGTATGAGCATGCTCAGAGCCCATTTTCCTCATCTGCTCATGATCAAGAAGCTGGCCCAGCCAAAGGCACTAGAAAATCCACGTTGGTCAAAGCTGGCCCGTCTAAAAGTTAGTATTGAAGTGAATTCAAATATTTGATAATGACATGGAAAAATAAACCCTATTTCCTGCCTTTAAGAAAGGCAGTTTAATGTATGGATCATTACATACGTCAATGTTCTTTCAAAGGAGCCCACAGTCTCTCAGCCACCATTATTTAGTTAAGTAACATTGGACCAACTCTACTGGGACCCTAAGGAACTTTTTTTAATAAGTATGAACAGAGCAAGCCACTCACAGGCCTCATAGACATGGGTGGCATTCCTGATAAGAAATCAAGAATAAAGCAAGAATATATTCATAAGTGATCAGAGTATAAAAAGCCCCAGGAGGTGATCATGACAAATTTATTGTACGCCAAGCATTGTGCTAAAGTTTCAAAATGAAGTCTCATTTAACTCCCCAAACCACTCATTTAATTTTACTCCCTTTTGTTACAGAGAGATAAAATAAGCTCAGAGAACATCAGGAACTTGCCCAGAAGTTGTGTGGTTAATAAGAGGGAAAACCAGGTTTATACCCTGATTCTTCTGGTTCCGAGCCCAGCTCATTCTACTCTTCTGGGGAGTAAGAAGTTCACGAACTAGGAAAAATTCACAAATATATATTACAAACTATGGGTCACGAGCAGCTTATTAACAAGAGCCAAAAGGTAGATGTGACCAGAGCGTCTGCCGACAGAAATGTGGTCTCTGAGTAGGGATTATCATTTCACCTTGCACAGAGAGCCTGGCCTGTGCTACAGCGTGCATGAAACGTGAGGACCGTGTGCAAAGAGAAAGAAAGCAAACGCATATCCTTGCTCTCACACAAGGTACTCGGAGTCATCCACGTGACTGAAACACGGGTTGGTGAGATGGCCCAGCAGCTGGAAAGGCACTTGCTAGCAAGCCTAACAGCCCGAGTTTGATCCCTGGAAACTGTAGGACCTTGAAAGGCAACCAGTTTTCTGGTCAAGCTGGGTTTAAATCCTGGAGACCCACAAGATAATTCTGGAAGGGATGGAAGGCCTTTTGCCATACTCTCGGACACCAGGCTCCTGACACGAGGCCCCAGGTCACTTAGGGCAAGACCCCAAGCTCCTGATATTCTGTCTGGACTCCATCCCCACAGTTACCTGGCAACAGCCAGGTATGCTCCTCCCCACGGTTACCTGGCAACTGTTTGCCCCTCCTCCCTCTCGTGCTCTTACTCCTGCTTTCTGCTTGCTTCTCTCTTGCCCTCTTGGGCTCTTTTTCCTTTCCCCTCTCTCCACATGGACATGGCCGGCCTCTACTTTTTACTCATCACAACTCTCTGCCAACAATAAACACTTTAAAACCATGGACCGCTTCCTCTCATCTGGACCCACCATGGTGTAGCAGTGGAGCAGGTCTTCCCCTAAAGAGCCTGATCTGCAGGAAACCTCTCTGCAGTTCCAGCCAAGGTCACCACAAAGCCAAGCCAAGCTGCCTCTGAACAAGCCAAGGACACTCGCCCCCAAGGGAACCAGCTAGAGCTCTCCTCTCCCTCCTTCCCCTTCCGCCCAGGGCTAGATCCAACCCTGTGGGTTCCCACCCCATTCTCAGCTCTTCTGCGACATCCAGCGGAGTCTATGGTGTCCAAGACTGAGAACCTGTTGTCCCCAGCCTCCGTGCAGCCTGGGAACCCTGAGCCCATTCTGCAGGAACCTCAGACTGCCCTTCCCCAGCCCCACCCCCCCCCCCACAGCAGGGTCCTGCAACTTCTCCAGGCACCACAGCCTGGTGCCTGCCGGACATCAGAGTGGGGTGAACACAGTCCTACTCCGAGCGTCAACGCGCCACCATTTTAACCCACAGGAACTCATGTTGGAGAACTAGAACAGACCTTCACATGGGTGCTCCGCATGTGCACACATCCATACAAACACAAAAATAAATGTGAAACATTTTTAAAGTTACAGAAGCACAAAATTAGATGTAGCAGGGGCTTTGGGGAAGGATGAATAGGAATTTATTGCCTAATGCTACTTGGTTTCGATTCTGCAGGAAATGAAATTCTAACACAACTTTAAAGACAAAATCAAATTACCTGGTTAAGCTTTAACCTTTGGCTTCTCCTCCCAGTTCCCTTCCTGCTTAGGATTGATTTGTGCTCCTCTGGAATGCAGAAATAGTTGATCAATGAGATGAAGATTCTAGCCAGAAGCAGGACCCTCTATTTTATAACTTACTTAAAGAGAAAATATTCTAAAAGCAAAGAGAAACCTCACTCTAAGTAGTCATCACTTTAAGAACACAGATTCTTTTTTTTCCCCCTACATTCTTTGTTTACATTCCAAATGATTCCCCTTTCCTGGTTCTCCCCTCCCATAAGTCCCATAAGCCCTCTTCCCTCTGCCCATTCCCCAATCAACCCCCTCCCACTTCTCTGTCCTGATAATCCCCTACAATGCTGCATCAAGCCTTTCCAGGACCAGAGCCCTCTCCTTCCTTCTTCTTGGGAATCATTTGATATGTGAATTGTGTCTTGGGTATTCAGAGCTACTGGGCTAATATCCACTTATCAGTGAGTGCATACCATGTGTGTTCTTTTGTGATTGGGTTACCTCACTTAAGATGATATTTTCCAGTTCCAACCATTTGCCTAAGAATTTCATGAATTCATTGTTTTTAATTGCTGAGTAGTATTCCATTGTGTAAATATACCACATTTTCTGTATCCATTACTCCATTGAGGTTCTGGGTTCTCTCCAGCTTCTGGCTCTTATAAATAAGTCTGCTATACATAGTGGAGCATGAAGTACACATATTCGTTAGCAGAAGATACAGTATCAGTGTATGTATGGCCCATTGAAGACATGCCCCTCATATGAGTTTACCTTTAATGAGCAAATCCAGTTTTATTCTACTTCATCATTTAATTATCCAGCCTAGGCATCTAAGAAGGAGAGAAAGAGGAAGGAAACTGAGAAGAAAGAAAAAAGTAGGAAAGGAAAGGGAAGAAGGAGGGAGATTGAGGGAGTGCCACGGTTCAACAGACAGCGATAACGCCTTGTGCATCGAGTACATGTCTGAGTTGCAGCTGGCTAATTTAGCACTCATGGCAACCCCTACAGAGTACAGCGACTACTGACCTTATTTTACAGGTGAGAAAACTTGTCCAAGGTCACAGAACAAAAGCAAAACTCAAATAAGAACAGCTTGGCTCACACACCATCAGGGGCCGTGTCGACTTACTGAAAGTTTAAACTTGTGTCTTCTTTCCAACATGACACTTTCTCTAGTGACTATCCATAGTAAAAACTTCATTTGGAGGTGAAATCCATTCTATATGTGAGGCTTAGACTCACTACTCCTGCTCCCTGCCCTCCTGCTGTCCTGACCCCTCTACCTTCCATTCCCCAGGCTTCTGTTCTCCCACTCTCTTGTCCCTGCTCCCCCTGCACTCTCTCATCCCTGCTCCTCTGCCTACCTGATCCCCATCCCCCTGGTCCCCTGTCCCCTGCCTTCATGGCCCCCTGCCCCCTTGCCCTTGTCCCTCTTCCTCCCTGATCTCCTATCCCCCTACCCCCTACTCCATTGTCCCCCTGCCCCCTACCCCATTGTCCCCCTGCCCCCTATACTGTTGTCCCCCTGCCCCCCACCCCATTGTCCCCCTGCCCCCTACCCCATTGTCCTCCTGTTCCTCTGCCCCCTGTCCCTCTCCCCTCCCTTCCACATTGGTTTGTACTTAGTCCTCCTCAAAGCCCAGTACCTTTGCTGCTCAGTGACTCAATGGGCTTCCTAGGAAACTTCCATGAAGTTTTCCTGACTTGGTTCCCCCTCTCTGGGCCCAGCTGTTAGATTCAGTTTTTACTTATTAGTCTAATCCATTGACAGATTTCTCATCTACAACTTAGGGTTTTATTTCTAGGACGAGACACCATAACCAAGGCAACCCCTTCAAGGGCAACATTTAATGAAGCTGACTTACAACTTCAGAGGTTCAGTCCATTATCATCATGGCAGGAAGCATAGCAGTGTCCAGGCAGACATGCTGGAGAAGGAGCTGAGAGTTCTATATCTTGATCCGAAGGCAGCCAGGAGAGATTGTATCACACTAGACAGAGTTTGAGCATATATATCATCTCAAAGTCCCATCTCCACAGTGATACACTTCCTCCAACAAGGCCACACCTACATCAAGGCCACACCTCCTAATAGTGGCACTTCCCATGGGCCAAGCATATTCAAACCACCACAGTAGTCTTCTCTACTAGCCCCTCTCCCACTGCACACCCATGTTTGTCGGTCTCCCGGGAGCCTCTTCCTACTCTGACACCACCATGTTCTGATACCACAACACACACACAGCGTGGAAAGAGCACTTTGCCTCATCCCGTGCTATCTGTGACATCACCTGCATGGCCTGACTCTCATTAGGTTGTCACAAAACGCTAGGCCAGATCTCTAATTTTTCTTTTTAATTTTGAACTGTATAAAATATAAGTATTTGGGGGACAGAGGGCAAAAAGATTGGTAATAAAGGGAAAAAAAAGATTCATTATTTAGTGGTGTCCACTAATTGGTAACTAAGTTTGAACACAAGAAATATCTGAGCCTTTGTGGATTAAGGCCAGGAACTGATTTTTTTTCTGAAAAGCAGGAAGTAAATATTTTAGTCTTTGTGAGCTACATAGACTGGGTTCTGACAGCTCAACTTTACTTTCAGGAGGGAGAAACAGTCGTATATCAGTAAATAAATGGGTGTGACTTTTCGTAATAAAACTAATTACACAACTAGATTAGATTCATCCCACGGGCCATACTTAACCAGCTGCCTAATCAAAACAGCAGAAACCTCTATTATGTTTAACAGGAGTTTCCACAAAACCAGACTTCCTCTTAAATGCTTGTAGGCTGTCATTCTGCAATTCTATACCTCTCTAAAATTAAACTATACTAGAATAAGGTAAAAATTTACAGAGGACCACTGTTTGATTTGGAACATTCCTAAGGATGTAAGAACAGATCTGAGGTGTAATGATTCCCTACCAAATCCTGATGACAGTCTGCCAGCCCATACAGTGCAGCTAAGTTTCACTCCCATAATGCACCCTCTCATAGAATGCTTGTGAAGGACCTCCAGACCATATCTTTCCAAAGGTAAGTTTGAGTTAGCAAACAAAGCAGTATGTAGAAATATCAAAACAGGAATATTCGACGAATGCACAGAACTCAACAATGCCTATAAGAGCTGGCCTGGGGAAATCTTCCCCAGCCTGGAACATTCTCGACAGTGCTACACTATTACATCCCTCACGAGAACTCACTCATCAACTCTTAGTTCATTTGTTTAATGGATGGTTTGGATTGTCTTTTGGATTCAAATATGTTGAACCTCGGGACACAATGGCAAGACAAAAAGAGAAAGACAAAAGGAAAGCCAGAAAGACAACAGAAAATGGCAGCTTCTGCTTAAACTCTGCACACTGATACAACACTTGACGACAATGGAAATACTCATTGTTCTATGCTGCCCAACACAATAGACACTAGCTGCATGGGGAAACTGAATCCATTTTGATTTTAATTTGTTAGATCTGACTAGTAGTAATTGTATTAGACAATACATGTCTTAAAGGGAGAGATACTTGAATCAAATAAGTACAATATCACACTCATAGCGTACTGCTAGAATGGACATTGGGTGCCTATTGCTTTCAGAACTAAAGTAGGAAAAGTTGAGCAAGTTGGGAAAGTCAGGGAAAACAAAGAGGAGAGGAGAGGAGAGGAGAGGAGAGGAGGGGAGGGGAGGGGAGGGGAGGGGGAGGGGAGGGGAGGGGAGAGGAGGGGAGGGGAGAGGAGGGGAGGGGAGGGGAGGGGGAGGGGAGGGGAGGGGAGGGGAGGGGAGGGGAGGGGAGGGGAGGGGAGGGGAGGGGAGGGGAGAGGAGAGGAGAGGTTAGCTATATACAGAAGGTAATCCAGACATCAACAAAGGGTAAATAGTATTAGACAATGGCGTGGCTGGCCCAGAGGGTGTGAGGGGAAATGAGCTAGACTTACATTTGGCATTTGAAGCCATGAAAGGGATTTAGGCGTTTAGCCTAAAGACAGTATTCTAAGCAAAGAGAGATTAACAAGCTGAGGATATATGAAGTCATTGACTTTGATTTTGAAAAGCTGCCCTCATCACAGGGTATAATTCGCCCTGAATAATGCTAAGAGACAGTAAAGTGAGATCAGTAAATTCTCTACTTAAATGGTCCAGATGAACAATGCTGGCATTTAACTCAAATCCAGGCAGAAGTGTGGGTTATTTAGAAAGCAGCATTGATAAACCCTGGGGAGAAATGAGGAATGGGAAATAAGAATGAAGGATCCAGGCTCAAGGGGAGAGTCCAACTGAACATCATGGTAGATAAAGTTCATCGTAGAAAGAGTAGCATTTGGGGTAAGAGAGCTGGTCTAGACTTCAAAATGAGCTTGAGGTACTGAGGGACACCTAAACAGTCTGTGAATGGGCAGGTTATAGGAAAGGCTTGAATTGAGTGGTTTTAGTCAAGAGACTTCTCTACTTCTGTCCCCGTAAGATCTTTGCAAGTTGCCATAAGCATTCATTAACTAGGAGGAGGAAGTTTTCATGTGGGGAAATACTGGTGGGATAAATGTGTGGAACAACTTCATAGCACCCTTAAATTTAAAGAGACAGAGCACAAAGCATGAGAGGGTCACACGTGGTGTGTGCTCAGTGCAGCTGGAGCAGAACAGAAAAGATAGGTGGGATTCAATATGAGCTGAGGACGCAGAACCCAACAGAGCTGCAAGAGAACCATGAGGCTCAGGGCTATCACAGGAAAACAGATACATAGAGAACCAAAACAAGAGCTCTCAGCAGAAAATTAGTACTCATGGCTATTCAGTTATTTTATCTAGCTTCTGTTTGGGGGCAATCCTTATATTTGATAATATATATGTTAACAGTTAAGAGAAATGATGGCACAATTAACAATACAAACTGTAAGCTCCTGAGATGTTTAATCCTCTTCCCAAATAGTATTTTTATTGGAGAAGCCTGTCACCTTCGAAGTTGAAAAGAAGTCTCATCAATTTTAAATAATCTGCCCTCTGTAGGCTCCACCCATTCCTGCACTTGTCTTCTCCTGTTCCGTCAGTAGAGGATTCTCTTCTCCCATTCGCCCATGCTGTCAGCTCTGCCTGGCGTGACGGCACATGCCTGTAACCTCAGTCAGGGAGAGGCAAGAGGATCAGAAGTTCAAGGTAGTCGTTAGTTACATAGAAAGTTCAAGAAAAGCCAGGGCTATGTGAGACTTCCTCAGAAACACAGACGGCAACCTCAACAAACACAGTCTTCCCACTGGACTGCACACTAGTGGCAAAAGAGAAAATGGAAAAGGGGTGGACATGGTAACTCAAGTCAACAACTCTCTGACTGGCCCTGGATATGCAATGGTAAAAACACTGAGAATACAATACCCACTTACCCTCCATAGAGTAAATAATAGTGTTGGCTGTCACTGGATTTCTTGGAAAGATGAAACCACTGTTTCAAGATTTTAAAGGATCTAATCTAAACCTATTAAGAATAAAAACAAATGATCATTCAACAATTTCAACCCAAGACATTGTATTTTTTTTTTCAACATAACATTCATATTTACTCTCTGGGAATTTTACAACATGAACTCCAATTATGCTCCCTTCCCAGTCCTTCTGTGTCTGCTCCATAATAAGAATAAAAATAGAAAATACACACATCTCCAATTTTGGTTATCTAAATACTCATTGGTGCACCGTCAAACTCCCAGTGGTCAGCCCCTTAAACTGAGTCCCTCCCTTCCAGAAACCCTGCTAGAAGGCATCATTTGTGGAGAACCAGCCAGGCTCTCAGCGTCCCTGTCACACATTTGAAGAGTTCTCCTTGGTGGCTTCCTGTCTAAGCTGTTATTGGGGGAAGGGGGAGGGATTGTCACAGAAGCCTCCATGACCCTCCCTCTCAATGGTGAATCTGCAGTCATCAATATCACAGCAAAAATGGCCTCCTTGTTCCTTACAGTCAGCAGGAGTGTGGGTCATGGGCCTCCACATGGTTTCTGGCACAGACCGCACACACACTCCTCCCAGCAGGACTAGGGATGGACCCAGGAAAGGCCCGTGGAGGCAGCCCGGATCACCGACATCACCATGGCCCAGGGGGCAGCCCAGACCACCGATATCTGCTCAGCCCTTGGTGGTAACATGGGCCATAGACATCAACAGGGCTCCCAGAGAAGCGGTGTGCAGCCTCACTGGCTTCCACAGCACCGGCCTAAGACATGCTATTTTTTCATGGTTCCTATATGTATCAAATGCCCTTCCCTTCCTACCCAGAGGCAGCCTGAAGGCATCTGGTCTGTGCCTTCCATACAGGCGTCTATACTTTTCCTACTTTTATACAAACAACATTTATACAGGCTCAGGGTTTTAGTTCTGCAAATGCTGCTCTGTAGAACTAATCATTCTGAAACTTGCTTTTCTCTCCCCCCTTCCCTTATGAGAGTTCTCTATGCTAATACAGACATCTATATCTCTAAACACATATATGCATATTAATATTTCAACATCTAGATGAAGTATGTCCTATCTTTTCCATATTTATTTACTTGCATGCTTAGTACATAAAAATACAGCAATGGCTATATGTTAGTCATCTTCCATGTATCCAAGAGCAGGACCCGGAGCAGCCCAGATGTCTCTGGAGATCTCTCTGGACGAGGATGACGAGTGCCCACAGTCTTGGTTGGGGAAGCCTTGACACTCTTATCAGGTGTAGAGTCATTTTTAAATCTTTGTAAATATTTTTTCACCTTTCTGCCCCGTAACCCTTGTGACCCCCAAAAAATAAAAAATAAAATAAGAATAAAAAATGGAAAATACCCATAAATAAAAAATAGAAAATAGTGCAAGCCAAATAAATACTTACCAGCACTCATTTTCATCCTCTCCAATTATTGCAAATTAAATATCTTTTGAATTTTATTATATACTTTATCCACCTTTTCTTATCCACTTCTTCATTAATTCCTCTCTTCCTTAATTCACAGTACTTACCTGTCATTTTCTCAAGATTTGTAATATGGTCTATGTGTCCTGTCACAAGGTGGGCCTCAAATAGAAAGCTATCTCCTGTGATACAACCAGCACAAAATACATAAAATGTAGCCGGGTGGTGGTGGTGCACGCCTGTAATCCCAGCACTTGGGAGGCAGAGGCAGGTGGATTTCTGAGTTCAAGACCAGCCTGGTCTAGAGAGTGAATTCCAGGACAGCCAAGGCTATACAGAGAAACCCTGTCTCAAAAAAAAACAAAAAAAGAATATATATATATATAATATATATATTATATATATTATATATATATAAAATGTTTATCAAATTGACAATAAACATAGATGAAATAATAGAGTTTATGAGCATACTTGATACTACTGTGACTTTAAGTGAGTTTAAATTTGTATATTTTATTACAACGTTTTAGAAATATTACTTTCCTTGTCACTCACATTTCAGTAAAGCTTCTTTTTTTTCAAACTTTTGGTGAGCAATCCAACTCAGAACGCCATCACCAAGCATCTGTCTTCTGCATCATTCACATTCCTTGAACAGTTTCCTTTCATGCCTGTTTGGGTAGGTGAGTAAGTGTTGAATTCATACTACACACACACACACACACACACACAGAGAGAGAGAGAGAGAGAGAGAGAGAGAGAGAGAGAGAGAGAGAGAGAGAGAGCTTTGTTCTAAGCTACCTGATACTATTCGCTATTCATATTTATAATCGGATCCCACGGTGACTGCTCCACTCCCTTACCTGCCCTACATTTTGTGCTGTGTGATACCTATCACCGGGACTCCTCGGGCCTGGCTTCCTACTAGGGTCAGCCACTGGAGCCCTGGTGGGAGATGAGAGGGATGGAGGGGATAAAGCTGAATATACACGCCTCTGCTCCTTATTATGCAAGGTCACCCCAGTCTTGTCCCATCCCTAGGCTGAAGGCCATCACTATTGTTAATGTCCTCACTCCATTCTTCTCTTCAAGGAGAGACCTCTCTGCTTCCTAGCTTTGCCCTTGCTGATTAAGCAGTGGTCAGAGTTCAGAGTCTGAGAGCCTTGGATTCCTGCACAAGGTGTTGCACTTCCCCAACAACCTGGTCATCATGACTTTATGACTTTATGGTCAGACTTTTGACTGATAGGTCTTCCTTGTGGTAAGCTTAAATTGCTAGTGACTGTTATAGAAATCTGCCATTATTTTCCCATTGGGAATCTGACAGATTCTGGTATTCTTAAAAGTCCTTAGAAGGTTGCTTACAGTTTGAGGACATATCCCAGGGACAAATAATATATATTAACTCTTTTTTCATCTCTTTACATTTGGTTAACTCCAACCCTTGCCTTTTACAAGCATCAAAAGTAGTGCTGACCATAGCATTAGGAAGTCACAGATTGGAAAGTCTCCGAATGAGTCCTCTTTCGTGACCTACCACTTTAGGAGAATATGTCTCCCTGTATTGTTACCCACTCATCTGGATCCTAATCCTCTGACCTTAGTTACAAACCTCTTCTCCAAAACTGTCTCCTTTTAAAATGATGATGCCCTTTGTAAGAGGTTCTTTGTTTTAATATAAACAAATTTATGGAGTTTATTTTATGGTTTCTGAATTTTTATATCTCATCTAAGGACTTCTCTATTCAGGGTTCATAATGATACTTTTATGTTTATTTACTTCAGAATGACCTCAGGGTTTTTTTTTTAAGAGTTTCATAAACCTATATTGAAGAGATTTGAGTCTCTCCAGGCAGAGTACTTTAGGACTTCATCTCACACTGGAGTGAGATGCGTGCACACTGTGGCATGCAAGGATTTCGGTCACCAGCGTTGCTTGATGTTTGGTACTTTTAGAGTTAGTTACTTAATGAAGTTGCTCCTTAAAGGTAGAAGGGAGCACTAATTAAATCCCCTCCCCAGGTCCTGACAGCCACGAATGCTGGGAATTCAACTTCTGTCTCTAGGTAGCAATTAGAGCATATGGTATCTGTCCTTTCCCACCTGGCTTCTATTACTTAGAACACTGTCTTCCAGATTCATTTGTGATTTTTGTCCTTTTCAAATTACTTATTGATGCTATGGAGGAAGCCTAGTTGTTATTTAATCTGTCTGTCTTGCTAAAAAATTAGTTTTGTATTGTGCACACACATACACACACACACACACACATATATATATATTTATGTTACAAATATCAAAAGGTGTTCCTCTTTACAATATTTACATATCTTGCTGCACTCACCTGATTAGAAGGAGCAACTGGATATCCATCTCTTTCTCATATTAATGGATGTAATTATAAAGTTATTCTATTTATGTTCATATATGTTTATATAATGACATTTTTAGGATCATGCAAGAGTAAATATTCTCCCTATTATTTTTAGTTCTTCTAAGCTTTTACGTTATGAACAAATAATGATACATTGTACACACACTGCTATACTGATATAAAATAGTTTATGTATCTTTACATACTTTATATGCATATAAATTTGTATCTTTAGTTTTTATATATTTAGTATTTTCCATATTTCCTTTTATCTGTTATCTTAGTGCTTATATAAGTAAACTCTAAAATAGAGCTATCTCTACCTTCTGTGGTGCCTTAGCAGTTATCAATGGGTGTATGTTATGCTAGTACTGGTTTAGTAAGTTTATACACTAAATCTCTCTCTATTCCTCTCTCTCCTCTCTCCCTATCTCCAGTTGAGGCATTGTATTATTCGTTTTGTTACCATAACAGGTAATCACAAATTCAGTGGCTTACAGCAATATAAATTGATTATTTCAGAGGATTGTGGGGGTCAGAAGTCTAGAGTGGAGAACTGGATAAACAAATCAATCCTCAGGGGTGAACTCCTCTTTGGGGTCTCTGGGGGGGGGAGTAACTTTCTTGTTCTCCACCTTTGAGAGGCCAGTCTTTCTCTACTAGCTCGATTCTAGTCCACGTTCAAAGTCAACCTTGTCCAATCAATCAGGTCCACATTGCATAATGTCGCACACTCTGCTGACCTCATCATCCACTTGAAGAGATGCTTGCAATTCGCTGGTCCATCTGCTCAGCCCAGATTATCTCCCTGATAATCCAGATAACTGGAATATCTGTAAGGCTTTCTCCACTTAACACAACCATTTGTGTTAGCATTATTTAGATGTCAGGGAGGACACTTTGCTGCCTATCACAGGGACCAAAGATACAAAACCACTCACTCACAAGAAAGTGTTTCTCCTTTCTGAAACAAGTAATATAACTTAAAAATCATTGTTCCTTAAAGGTACAATAAAGCTTACAACAGTACAATATCATCCCTAGAGTCTGACAAGGACCATTTCTATGAATTCAATCTCAGAATCTATATACTAGTAAGATCATTTAGTTTTTCCTGCCAGCATGCGCATCATAAAATAAACAGTAAATATACTAAATATTAAAGATTAAATATCTCTTAGGTAAGATACATGATCAGTTTATTTACTCAAAAATATCACTATATGCTTTTCTGTGGCCAGAACTAGGTATATAATATTCTGATTAAGTTAAATAGCCTCCTACTGTGCTATAATAAATCAAAAATAAATAAAAGTCAGTGAATGACTTTTTCTAAAAGACCATTTAGTATTTGTCTTTCTGAGTCTGGCTTATATTACTAAGAGTGTGTTCCAGGTTCATCCGTGGTATCAGAAATGGTAGATTTTCCTTATTTAGTATGAATGAATAATATTCCCACTCCTTCCCCCCCCCTCCTCCTCCTCCTCCTCCTCCTCCTCCTCCTCCTCCTCCTTCTCTCTCTCTCTCTCTCTCTCTCTCTCTCTCTCTCTCTCTCTCTCTCTGTATGGGTGTGTGCTTATCAATAGAATAATTCAGTTCATCAGAGAAATCGTGGTGGGGGAAATGATTGGGGAATAGTTGGGGAGAGAGGAATTATGGGACGTATGGTGGGGGGGAACTGGGAAAGGGGAAAGCCTTTGGAATGTAAACACAGAATATAGAAAATAAAAATTAAAAAAAAGAATAATTCAGTTCATTACAGAAAACTGCCTTTTTTGATGATTAGAGAGCTTGTGATTGTCTCAATTCCTGACCTTGGCAAACTGGAGACACAGATCTAGAGAGTCATAATCTGAGTCTGAGCTGAAAGGTAAGTAAGAAGAGATCTGTTCTAGCTCAAGGATAGAGAGGGAGAGAAAGAAGAAAGGAGAGAGGAAGGGGTAAAAGGGAAAAGGAAAGAGGGAAGAGTATGAACCCCCTCTTGGCCAGTTTGTTATATACAAGTTGTCAACATGCTGGATAAAACCAACCCACTTTTGGGAGGGCAATCCACTTTCTTCACCATATGAAATAGGATGTCAGTTATCCAGCCACACCCAGAATAATGTTTCACTAAATAGACATATCTGTTCCCTCCTCATCCAAGTCCGGTTAACCTATCAAACTAACCGCCTAGTCCCTGCACGACGGTGGGTTCCCATCTGCAGTTTGCTTTCACATTCCCTGGCTTCCACAGCAGTTACACATGTCCCGATTCCCTGCGTGTGTTTCTCTAAGACTGGATTTTAGAGCAAAATAGTTGTTTACTACTTCTGATTTTAAACTAGAACAATCTTAGTCACCCACACACAGTCTTTATAGATGTAAGTGTCCCTCCAACTTTCATTGTAAACTCCAGACTCACGGGTCAGCTCATCTTTGTGCACTCAGGGGCCAATCAGTCTTCACTTTATTCTTCTCTCTCATTTGAAGCTGTTTTTTCTTTTAGTTTGCTATGTATTTATACTTTTTGGTCTTCATGTAAAACAAGCATAGGTTTCAATTTTTGCAAATAGTTTATGGTTACAAGCTGGGGAGGCACTTTTTCATATGTTAAATATACATACAATAGAGTTAAGTATAGATTTTATATATGAGAGGAAGATACAGTGCTCAAATCAGATTTACAAGGAGAGAAACAAGAGCAAAATCATTCCTGTGGTTAAGCCCTGGTCCTGCTTCTTCCTACCATCTGGCTTTGGAAGAACTCCTAGCACACTTGGAGGAGCTCATGAGCCCTGTGACTTGATGGAACAATCTTTCCTGTGTGATTCCCTGCAGCTGTAGCCAAAGGAGCCTCCAAATTTGCCTGCTCGTGGGGATGCCAGAGGAGGAAACTCCCTGTGTGCTCAGCTCCCTTTGCTTTTTATGTGATCACATGAAGAAAAAAAATTACTTAGTTGCTAATTTTAAAACATTTAAAGCCATATTTACAAGGTATTTAAAGACTCTGCATTTAAGAAGTCAAAGCATCCCAGCAGAATTATTATTTGCTTTTAAGTCTCATAATTTGCTTCAAGTTTGTGGAAAGAATGGAACTTTTCATTAACTGCTTTAAAGGAAAATACTTCAGAAAGGTTAAGTGCAGTCATAAAACAGCCTCTTACATAAAGTTACTGTAGAATCTTAGGTTATGCCTGATAGCAACAAAGTATAAATTAAATTCAAAGACTGAAAATCACTTTAACACCTGTACAAGCTCCAGATATGAGTGACTACATAGTCCCTTAACCAACTCTTGAGAATTCAGTTGACTCATTGCGCTAAGCATTAATGCTGTCTAAGGGCTAATGATAGGAAGTCCATCTGGGGACTGACTCACTTTATTAATTCCAATGGTACAAAAACTAAACTCAGATTTGTTAGTATACCTTCTGCTAAGCCCTTCCCACATATAAACTGGGGTCATTTCTGCCCTTAAATCAATGTGGAAAATTGATACCACTGGGCACCAGGAGTCCAGGTGACTATACGAGGTGTCCAAAAGTTTGTGTGCCAGAGTCACATGCACTCGGCTTCACAGAGTAGATTTATCTGCTGGAATAGACAGTGAGTTCCAGGTTCTCATGTTAGATGCATCAAACTTAAGGAATGAAATCAAAGAAGTACAACAAGAAGTTTAGACTTTTAGAAAATGAAATTTAAAATTCTATTTCAAAATTCAGGACTGTTGGCATATATTAATTAGATGTATTTAATCTAACTTTGATGTTAACCTCTTGGATTTTTTTTTCAGTGCCCATTTAGGAAATTATGTTTGGTTAGAGTTTTTTGGACAGCAGATGGGAGTAATCATGGATGAACTTCCAGCCTTCTCTTACTGGCCTAATTCTTTCCAAGCACACATCTGGGCCTGGAATAGGTCCTTTTATAGTTTTCTCAAGAGCATGTGATTAATACATTTCATATGTTTAATTAAAGGCTTTTTTTCATAAATAGTGGTGACCTGTGTTTCCAAGATCACATGTCTAAACTCTAACACTGTGAACTGATCAGATCACACTCTAAAGCCAAGTTCACTAACTCAGATCGGCTCTTAAAGCAAAAGGTGGGAGAGGGGAAATTGACTCATAACCCACCATACAACAACACAACTAACAGGTCTACACAAGGCAATACATGGCCCATCAACTCAGAGAGCATCTATCCCAACCTCTTCTTACAGGTGAGAGAAACAACACAAGAAGAGACCGTATGGTGTCCCCAGGCTGGTGCAGCTTGTTAAGGACTAGCCCAGGAAGGGAACACAGGCCTTCTAATCTGATTCTAACTTTTTCTTTTTATAGTGTCAATCATGGAATTAAAATACTAACGCTAGAGTTAAGGAAAACAATTTGTAGAGTTAGTTGTGATGGAGCCTTGCCCACTCTAACCAGAAGTTCGCACGAGGTGACTGTCAGCCTAGGGTGACTGCGGGAAGGCTGTCTTTGCAACACAACATTTCTGTTTCTTCCTTGTTGTGCTCCTTCCATTTTACCCAATTCCGCACCAAATCAGAAAAATTATAACATTTTGCTTAATGCATAAGACACATGGATTGCCCCCACAAGAAGCCTGCCCAATAAACTAAAGTTATTGCTGTTTAACAGGAAAATAGGAATAAAAGTCAACACCAAAGCAGATAATACTGCCAAATACTTTCATTTTACAAATAAATACTAATTGCATCGTGTCAGTTTGTTCTTACACCAATCCTCTGAGGACAAAGGCCTCTACTGGCCTACCAGAGTCACCACTGAGAATGGTTTAAATCATCCTTCCATGCCTAAGTAGCTTGGAAATAGAGTTATCAGTGTTAAAGCCAGGACCACCTGGCTCAAAAATCCAGTTCTCCCTTTATCCTCCTCTTAGGAGTCACTACCCTGCCACCCCAGGACAACTGTTAAAATGCTCACTGATTATAACCCTTCATAATTTCAGGTTGTTGTGGCTTATTAAAAAAAAAACACCTAAGTACTGAATCTTTAAAAACACAGGCATAAAGGGGGTCGCAATGGGTGCATTCAAGATGGTCGCTTTGCAAGGCAGTCTCTGGTGAAAGAGAACTACAGTTGTTCTCAAAGGATTCCAGGATACACTCCCTTCTGAGTCAGTGGATTCAACTGAAAGGCAAGAGGACACCAGCAGAGCCATTAGAAACCCATGATTCACTGACCTCAGAAGCCCAGCTAGGGGGTGGCCAATAAAAACAACCCCTTCAGTGTAAAAGATGAGCCGTGTGCTCCACACCCTGTTTGGAGAATACAGGGAACATGGAGATTTCTTTCTGAATCATTAACGCAGAACCTAAGCTAATTTCTTTCCTCTTTTGAAATGAATAAAACAGCAGAAATTAGCATAAAGAAATGAGGCACATGAAGCACTAGACACCAGATATGGACAAAAAAAATTCACAGTAAAAAAATATTTTTCCAGAAAAATATCAACCTTGTCATTTTTTTGTTTGAAGTATAAGCTGAATTTAAACTGTAATAAATAGAATAAAACTTAAAACATGCTGAATTTAAATGTAATAAACAGAAGAAAGGCTTAAAAAAAACTTAGAATTGAGTGATATAAAAAAAAGTTTGTAAAATTAAGATGAAAATCTTGTGCTCCATCTATTTCAAATACACGTGTCAAAAGCAATTATTAAAGCTGAATAAAAACAAAGAAAGGTGTTTGAAGACCTCAGTGGAAATATCAGAGAGTCTAGAGAAGAGATGTAGTCAAAGATAAATTCTAATTGGATCGTCAACACGAGCATGCGCGCACGCGCACACGCACATAAAGCGTGCACACGCACATCCTCAAGGGAGGATTGGACCACACTGTTAAAGAGAAACTGGCAAGACTTCATTGGGTGGAAAGACACAGACCGAAGACATACCTAGCAGAAGGGGATGGAGACATTCTCCATTTCTAAGCTTATCCATGTAGACTGTGAGTTTTAAGACAAGCCAATGGGGGAGGGGGGCTGAGGATAGGGCTCAGTGAATAGAGCCTCTCATGCAAGCATGAATATCTCCCATGACTAAATTTGGTGTATTTTGTTCTTTAGACATGGCATTTTGTTACCTAAGTAATAGTGGGAATAATGCTGGAAGTATGTTTAAAATAATTACTATGTTGCAATTACTGAGAATTTCTGGGAAAACAGATTTATTGTGCCTGAGTATCAAAGAGTAACATGCCAGGAATTTGAACACACTGTGAAACTTGCTTTTTCACTGTATGTTGTAATTCCAGAATGTATCATCATCGCTCAATGGAAGTATTTTTAAGAATTTAAAAAGTAGGCATCAAAAACTAAGGTAGAAAGCGATAGAGAAATGCCAGGTATTTCACCCTCTGTCTTCTACCTGTATACTCCTTTGTACATGCATGCACATATTTGCAACACACACACACACACATACACACACACACACACACAGAAGGGGTGCAGAGGGAGAGAAAGAGACAGACACAGAGAGGAACCCAGCAAAAATAGCATTGTATGTTGGAGAATCCTGCTGTTACGGTAGCTGTCTCCCATGTCCGATAGCTCTCTGAGATCAGCTCCAAATGGAAGACTCCCTTTCTCAGCCAGACTTCCCTTTCTCTGCCTGACCCTCTCTGGAGAGTATCCCTGAGCATGGGTATCTGGCTTTATCTGGAAAAAAAATGATCTCATGAAGAACTCTCTGCATAACTCAGCAAACGGGTCCCTCCCTGACTTCTTAGCCACGTGATAAATAGGTACTGTATTGTAAGCAATCAACCCTTCCTTCTTGCATGATAATTAGGCACTATGTTATGACCAACTAGCCCTTTCCACCCATACCCCTAAAAGCCTTTATATACCTATCCCTGGAACAATAAAGTAGACGTGTCTCACTGCAGCATCTCATGGAGTCCTTTCATGATACTCAGTGGTCTGAACCCTCCTTGCAGCTTCTGCTCCCTTTGTCCTCACAAACTGGTGACTAACAGCACCCAAGGAGACAGGAGACCCACAACCATAGTCGAAATGAATAAGATGGGGGTTTATGCTCACTGCTTAGACCCTCCCACTTACACCATTCTCCATATCCTCTCTCAAACATCTCCAGACACTGAAGCCTATTCAAGGATCCCCAGATCACCTCAGAACACAATTTTAAAAGCACAAATGCAGTGATTCTTTTCACAAATATTTGATACTTTTCTTTTAGGGAGGTAGAAAATACAGTAACAAAGTCAAGCCTTTAGCTTCCTGGAATTTATATTCCTATAAGATACTGAACTAGGAAAAAAAATCAATAGTCAATCTTTATTTTCTGTGATTTAGCTGTGTCCTCGAAATCCTATGTGATGAAACTTTAATCTTCATGTATATGTGCTAATGGTATTGGATGTAAGAGCTTTTCAAGGAAATTGAGATTAGATGAGTACAGGAGGATGGAGCTCTTAAAGCCACATCAGCCTCTTTACAAGGATGGGCAAGAGCCCTTAGAGAACACTTTTGCCCTCCCTCACCACGTGATACCTTCCATGGTAATGGAAAGCAAGGCCCTCACCAGATACCAGCAACTTGCTTGACACAGGACTTACAACCTCCAGAACCCTGACTTTAAACTAGAAACTTAATTGAATGAAGTTTACCCTATATAGTTTAGCTATTTCTATACGGAATATAAGTTTAGCCTAAAGATTCCTTTATGTGCATAAAGCTGTAACCTTCATTGAATGTATAACCAGACTATTACCTACTATCAATGGGAAGTAAGACAAGCACATGTGACCAGTTGACCAAGCCAAGTTAAAATCACCAGTCGGATTGTCTCTGCATCTCTCTCCCATTTTCTGGTCACTGCTTCCTTCTCTCTGCGGATGGTATGTCCTGTGAGGAAAAGAGTATTCTGAATCATTCTTGGTCCAGACTACTGCCTAGTTCCAGAATTTCGACCAAGTGTGTTGGAATTTTGCCTTTTAACAGAAAGCAATCCTCTGTTGTTTACAAATCACTGAGCTTGTGGTATTCAGGGATAAAAAACAGAAAATAACTAATACAGGAAGTTTAGTCAGTAGAGTATTAACACACTGAACTGAATAACCCTGGAAGAAATTTTAACATGACAGTACATTAATCTCATGCTTTTCAGTGGGGGCTTATGATCTATATCTCTTTGAGGTCCTTTCTCTTATTTATTCTATATTATTTGGGAGCCATCCCTATCATGGGCACTGCAGAGAGCCCTTGGAGTACACAGTGGAAAATAATGGACAGAAGCTTCTGCATCAGAGAGCTCACAGCCCTGGAGGGGGAAATGGACAAGTAAAGTACTCTCTCTCCCCATGAAGCTGAATTTGTTTTATAAAATTAATAGGTACTTAGTACTGTGGCTGAGTCTCCCTACTTCAGGGATCAACCTTATTCCTGTTTTCACAAAGAGTATGCATTTTATACATCTAAATGCATGGTATAGAGAAATGTAGAGGTCACTTTCGGTTCACATATGTGTGAAAATACTCAATTGTTGAAGTTATCATGGATGAGAATCTGATTTCTATGTGAGGAAGCCAGTGGGGGTGTGAAGATAAAGTTCTCCACGGTTCACACCAGCATCTAGGGAGGTAAGACATCTTCTGAGGCTGTATAATTACATGAATTACGTTGTCCCCTCCCCTGAAAACTATTAAGACTTATCTTTGGGTTGTTTAAGTTCATTGGATTTAAACAAAGATTAGTCACTCTCACAGATTTTATTTCTCTTTAAATCAAAATGCTTCACAGATACTAGTGTGACTATAAAGAAAGGTCATCCGTTCCTTCCATTACTTCTGATTTAGAAGATTCCTAACTAAATTAATTTAATAGATAAATGAGTAATTACAGAAAAGTTATTTATTATCCCTAATGATATAAATACTGGGATTCTCTCCCTTCTCCTCTAATTATCTAATAGCTGTAGAATTCTATGTAAGATACTGCCAATATGGAACAATGTGAAACACTTCCAAGAATAGTTCTAACATCATGACTTCAGATTGCTTATGATGCATGAGAAAGATGTCTGCTGAGCTGAGGGTTTTCTGTACAGCTGGAAGCATTCATTCTGTAGGTTTACCAGGAGCCTTCAGAGAGGTGTCGACTACCACATGCCTTCAACTCAGTAGCTGCATCCCATGGGATCACCTATTATCACTTTAAGCCTCGAATACTTCTGTAGTCTATTAACATGACATTCTTTTTCTGCAATGTAAAGATATGTGCTAAATTTGAATTGGCTTACTGTTGAAACTTTTTAACTCAATTCTCCTGATTCAATAACATAAATGGACTATACTTTCTTTAAAATATCTTCAAGAAGAAGCATTAAAAAGATAGTTCTGAGACAATAAGTTACTGAAGAATGATCTGCCATCAGTGGTGTCTATTATCCCCTTTCAAGGATCAAAGAACATTGTAAAAGGGGTGCCAGAAACCATGCAAAAGCCAGAGAAATGAACAGCATGACTAGAATGATATCTTCTAGGTACAACATGGCCATTGCACTCCTGAACTCAGAGTGGTTGTTATTGCTGGAATAAGACACGCCCAAGATTGAGCCTGCCAGTGTCCTACCCTGGAAGGGAGAGTGGCTGGTGAGGTGCCAACCCTCCCTGAGGCTTTAGACAATGGATGATAGGGATTATGAGATGTTTTCTTAAGTGATATAGCCACTAAGAGGGTGTCCATGTCATTGTAAATAACCCATTGTAAATACTGTAATAGCTCAGTAATTAAAAGCATAGACTGCTTTTCCAGAGGACCTGGGCTCAATATTCAACATCCACATAATGACTAATAACTATCTCTAATTCCAGTTCCAGGGGATCTGTGGCTTTCTTTTGGGCATCGGGCATGCAACATGCTACACAGATAGTGCATGCAAGCAAATTACATACGGGAAAAATAGAAAGCTGGAAAACAAAACAAAAGACATTTACCTCCTGTGAATAACCCTAATGAAACTCCCAAAAGGAAAAGACATGAAAACAGAAAGGAGCCTTGTTAGCTGGGAAGAGTGAAGGGGTCAGCAATTGGAGAAAAGGTACATGAGAATTGATAGGGTTTAACTTGTGCAAAATACATGTCTTAGATAGGGTCTTCCTGCTGTGCACAGACACCGTGACCAAGGCAACTCATAAAGGAAAACATTTCATTGGGACTGGCTTACAAGTTCAGAGGTCCAGTCCATTATCATCAACACGGGAGCATGGCAGCAGCATCCAGTCTGCCTGGCACAGGAGGAGCTGAGAGGTCTACATCTTCATCTGCAGGCTTCTATGGGAAGCCTGGCTTCTAGGCAGCTAGGACACGGGTCTTAAAACCTACACCCACAGTGGTGCATCTACTCCAACAAGAGCAAACCTCCAAAATGTTACAATGAAATCCATGTTATATAGAATTAATATGTGGTAATAAAAACATAAGAAGACAACATTTTGAGAAATGATGATAGAGATTTTTTAAAAGTATTAAATAAGAATTGGAAAAAATATCTTTTTTTTTATTTTCTATATTCTATGTTTACATTCCAAAGGCTTTCCCCTTTCCCAGTTCCCACCCACCATAGTTCCCATAGTTCCTCTCCCCCCCCAACTGTTCCCCAATCATTCCCCCTCCCCCTTCGGTTTCTTTACTAAACTGGATGCAATCTTTACAGGCCCAGGGTCCTCTCCTTTCTTATTCTTGGGAATCATTTGACTTGCTATTTGTGTCTTGAGTATTTAGGGCTTCTGGGCTCATTAATATCCACTTATCAGTGATTGCATTTCATGTGCATTCTTTTGTGATTGGGTTAGCTCACTCAGGATGATATTTTCCAGGTCTAACCATTTACCTACAAATTGCATGAATTCATTATTTTTAATTGCTGAGTAGTATTCCATTGTATAAATATACCACATTTTCTGTATCCATTCCTCCTTTGAGGGATATTTGGGCTCCTTCCAATTTCTGGCTATTATAAACAAGGCTGCTATAAACATAGTGGAGCATGTGTCCTTATTGCATGCAGGGGAATCCTCTGGGTATATGCCCAGGAGTGGTATGCCAGGGTCCTCTGGAAGTGACATGCCCAATTTTCTGAGGAACCGCCAAACTGATTTCCAGAGCGGTTTTACCATTTTGCAATCCCACCAACAGTGGAGGAGTGTTCCTCTTTACTATGATATCAAAAGACAAATAAAGGTAATGTTTGAATATGCATATTAGCATAGTTTACGAGTACACATACATTAGGAGCTTGCAAGAGCTGACTATTTACAGGAGAATGTCTCCAGTCTAATATGTCAGCGTTACTTGGGCCAGACATTGGGCAGAATTCTTTTGATTGAGAAAATAAGAACAACAGAGGTCTATTCTCCTGTGACCACTTAGTATAGCCCAGCTAAACAATGCCATGATATAACACAACTATTAGTCTTTACAGAAAGACATAAAGAGGATTTGGAGGAGAAAGGGCGAGTGCTGGAGGGGAGGGTGCATATAGACTTTTATATGAGGGAGTTGAGGTTAAAGATATGTAAGTACCTCTTTTTTTTTTGAAGGAATGGTAATATCACAGGTCACAGTAACAAAAGTGGTACTGAGTTTGAGGATGAACCATATTATTCACATGTGTATAAATACGCACCTTTCCAGTTTTCTAAGAAAAACAACAATGCAAATAAAAATCAAAATAAATCATTAAAAAAAGAAAAATAATTTACAGAAACAAAATTGTCTCAACACAACCTGCATCTGTTATGGAACGATGGGGCTCCATTTCATTTCCTTCAGCAGTAGAAAGTCTAAGTTGTAGAGAAAATCCTAATATATTTCCAAAAAATATTGGCCTCCTTCACCCAAATTCCACAAAACCCTTCAGGTGTGCCACACAGATGTCGAAACATCACTCAAAGTCAGATTAAGATTCTGGTGCTTAGAACTAAACAACCAGGCAGCTGATTGACACTTGGACTGAGCAAAGAGAAGAACGTACATAGTCTGGTAAGAGCTGCTTAGCTGAGAAGAGTCCTGAGCTTCAAGCTCCCCTACTTAATCACTCCCCTAACACACTACAGAACCTAGCTCTCTCCTATGGAACCTCTTAGCACGGCCTAACAATCACCAGGCCTTGCTTTTGTTTCTCTGAAAGTTACTCTGAGTGAGCTCGCTGTCATAATTGTCAAGTTTTTTTTCCATAATTCATTCATAATCCTAACATGATGATCAAGTGACATCAAAATGTCCTGGCTTTGAAGACAGGAAGCTCAGAACAGAGAGACTGTTAGAATGGGAAACATATGCTAGATAAGACAATATTAGTTAATGAAAGTAATGTAGAATAAATTAGAAGCGAGTCCCTTTTGTTCTCAACTAAGATCAGTGGCATGTTTTCTTTTTTCCACGAGAGGAAGCCTGTTCAAACACTAAAGCATTTGGAAAGCAGGCCCCTTAATGTTTATTAAGCATCACTGTGCAAAGAAGATGACGTGAGTCTTTGCAATTATACATATTGGGGCTCCTCCTTTATAAACTAGCTAGAGCTCTAAGACAGAGGAAAGCTCCACTCTTCAAAGTACCTAAATGTTCAGAACAGAAAATAAAGATTTCACTGCAGTCTTGGACAATTTGAAAAAAAATCTTAATCAGAAACATGAATTCAGCCTTGAAATATGGGAAGAACTCACAGAAGAACGCTAACGAACATTCCAGATGAGGCACATCACTAGGATAAAATCAGGGGGGTAGAAAAAAAATCACGACATATCTTAAGAAGAACGAATAGGACAGCTTAACTGAAGCAGAAAGACTGTTGAGAGAGCACTTTGGAGCTAGATGTGAGTGAGGTCAAGTACAGCAGTGCAAGGCCATGGGTGCTGACGTTTAAGAGGCTGAGAGCCACCTCCAGCATAGGGGAAGTAATTCAGAAAAATCATCTGATGACTTACACAAACTGATCCCAAAACAACAGGAAGGACAGACAGTGCTCCTATGGAGGACATGGTCACCAACTTGTCCAACACAGCTCAAGAGAGGCACCAAGTAAAAGACAAACCTTGAGAGAAGGGGTGCGTGACAGGCTGAGAACAGGAACCCACTGAAGGCTTTCCAGGACGTTTGTACCTGTCAGTATTCTCCGCCCAGGCTGCATGGCGCAGGCATTCTCCACATACACTGAACTCTTGCCCAAAACCAAAACTTATTATAGATCTTTGTTGCAGGAAATATTAAAAAAAAATGGCTCGGATATTTCAACGCACCAGAAAAACAAGACTCAGATCTAAAATCACTGGTAAAGATGCAGATTGAGGATCACTTAGATAAATTTCTTAGAGTAATAGAGGAGAAAATAGATCAAAAGCTAGAAGCCCATACAAGGCAGACACAAAAATCAATTAAAGAAATCCAGGAAAATATAGAGCAAAAAATGAATCCCAATAAGGGGGAGAAACAAAAATCACCTAAAGAAATACAAGAGAACATGGGTCAACAAGTAGAAGTCATAAAAGAGGAAACACAAAAATCCCTTAAAGAATTACAGGAAAACACAAACAAGCAACTGAAAGATCTGAGCAAAACCATACAGAATCTAAAAGCAGAAGTAGAAACAACTAAGAAATCGCAAAGGGAGACAACGTTGGAGATAGAAAACCTGGAGAAGAAATCAGGAGTCATAGATGCAAATATCAACAATAGAATACAAGAGATAGAAGACAGAATCTCAGATGCTGAAGATACCATAGGAACCATGGATTCAACAATTAAAGAAAATGCAAAATGCAAAAAGCTGGTAACCCAAAACATTCAGGAAATCCAGGACACAATGAGAAGACCAAACCTAAGAATTATAGGGATAGATGAGAATGAAGATCTACAACTTAAAGGGCCAGCAAATATCTTCTACAAAATTATGGAAGAAAACTTCCCCAACCTAAAGAAAGACATACCCATGAATATACAAGAAGCCTATAGAACCCCAAATAGACTGGACCAGAACAGAAATACTTCCCGTCACATAATAATCAAAACCCCAAATGTACTAAAGAAAGAAAGAATATTAAAGGCAGTAAGAGAAAAAGGACAAGTAACATATGAAGGAAGACCTATCAGAATTACAGCAGACTTCTCACCTGAGACCATGAAAGCTAGAAGATCCTGGGCAGACCTCATGCAGACCCTAAGAGAACACAAACTTCAGCCAAAACTACTATACCCAGCAAAACTCTCAATCACCATAAATGGGGAAACCAAGGTATTCCACGACAAAACCAAATTTGCATGATAGTTATCTACAAACCCAGCCCTACAAAGGATAATAGGGGAAAAATACCAACACAAGGGGGGAAACAACACTCCAGAAGAAACAAGATAGAAACCTCATCTCATCCAACCCAAAAGAAGAGAACCACTCAAATACAAACAAACAAACAAACAAACAAACAAACAAAAATAACGCCCAAAATGTCAGGAAGTAATAATTACCATTCCTTAATATCTCTTAATATCAATGGACTCAATTCCCCACTAAAAAGACACAGACTAACAGACTGTATATGGAAACAGGACCCTACATTTTGCTGCATACAGGAAACACATCTCAGTGTCAAAGACAAACACCACCTTAGAGTAAAAGGCTGGAAGACAGTTTTACAAGCAAATGGTCCCAGGAAACAAGCTGGAGTAGCCATTCTAATATCAGATAAAATTGACTTCCAACCTAAAGTCATCAAAAGAGACACAGAAGGACACTTCCTGCTTGACAAAGGGAAAATCTACCAAGAAGAATTCTCAATACTGAACATCTATGCGCCAAATGTAAGAGCACCCTCATTTGTCAAAGAAACCTTACTAAAGCTTAAAGCACACATCGCACCTAACATAATAATTGTAGGTGACTTCAACACTCCACTCTCCTCAATGGACCGATCAGGAAAGCAGAAACTAAACCGAGACACAGTGAAACTAATTGAAGCTTTGGACCAATTGGACTTAACAGATATATATAGAACATTCCATCCTAAAGCAAAAGAATATACCTTTTTCTCAGCACCACACGGTACCTTCTCAAAAATTGATCATATAATTGGTCACAAGACAGACCTCAACAAATACAAGAAGACCAAACTAATCCCATGTCTCCTATCGGATCACTATGGAGTAAAAGTGGTCTTCAATAGCAAGAAGAACAACAGAAAGCCCACATACACATGGAAACTGAACAATACTCTACTCAATGACACCTTGGTCAAGGAAGAAATAAAAAAAGAAATCAAAGACTTTTTAGAATTCAATGAAAATGAAGGTACGACCTACCCAAATCTTTGGGACACAATGAAAGCAGTGCTAAGAGGAAAACTCATAGCCCTGAGTGCCTCCAAAAAGGAACTGGAGAGAGCATACACTAGCAACTTAACAGCACACCTGAAGGCCCTGGAACAAAAAGAAGCTAACTCACCCAGGAGGAATAGGAGAGAGGAAATCATCAAACTCAGGGCTGAAATCAATCAAGTAGAAACAAAGAGAACCATACAAAGAATCAACAAAACCAAGAGCTGGTTCTTCGAGAAAATCAACAAGATAGATAAACCCTTAGCTAGACTAACCAAAGGGCACAGAGACAGTATCCAAATTAACAAAATTAGAAATGAAAAGGGGGATATAACAACAGAAATGGAGGAAATTCAAAAGATCATCAGATCCTACTACAAAAGCCTATACTCAAAACAACTGGAGAATCTGGAGGAAATGGACAATTTCCTAGACAGATACCAAATACCAAAATTAAATCAGCATCAAGTAGATCAGCTAAACAGTCCCATAACCCCCAAAGAAATAGAAGGGGTTATAGAAAGCCTCCCAACCAAAAAAAGTACGAGACCAGATGATTTTAGTGCAGAATTCTACCAGACCTTCAAAGAAGACTTAACACCAATACTCTTCAAACTATTCCACAAAATAGAGACAGAAGGGACACTGCCCAACTCGTTCTTCGAAACCACACTTACGCTGATACCTAAACCACAAAAAGATCCAACAAAGAAAGAGAACTACAGGCCAATTTCTCTTATGAATATAGATGCAAAAATACTAAATAAAATTCTTGCCAACCGAATCCAAGAGCATATCAAAACAATCATTCACCATGATCAAGTAGGCTTCATTCCAGGGATGCAGGGATGGTTCAATATACGGAAATCCATCAATATAATCCACTACATAAACAAACTAAAAGAAAAAAACCACATGGTCATCTCATTAGATGCTGAAAAAGCATTCGACAAAATTCAGCATCCTTTCATGCTAAAAGTCTTGGAAAGAGCAGGAATTCAAGGCCCATACCTAAACATAGTAAAAGCAATCTACAGCAAACCAGTAGCCAACATCAAAATAAATGGAGAGAAACTTGAAGCAATCCCACTAAAATCAGGGACTAGACAAGGCTGCCCTCTCTCTCCATACCTTTTCAATATAGTACTTGAAGTTCTAGCAAGAGCAATTAGACAACATAAGGAAGTCAAAGGGATACAAATTGGAAAGGAAGAAGTCAAACTATCACTATTTGCAGACGATATGATAGTCTACTTAAGCGATCCAAAAAACTCCACCAGAGAACTTCTACAGCTGATAAACAACTTCAGCAAAGTGGCTGGTTATAAAATTAACTCAAGAAAATCAGTAGCCTTCTTGTACTCAAAGGACAAGCAGGCTGAGAAAGAAGTTAGGGAAATAACACCCTTCACAATAGCCACAAACAACATAAAGTACCTTGGCGTAACTCTAACCAAACAAGCAAAAGATCTGTATGACAGGAACTTCAAGTCCTTGAAGAAAGAAATCGAAGAAGACCTCAGAAGATGGAAAAATATTTCTTGCTCTTGGATTGGCAGGATCAATATAGTAAAAATGGCCATCTTGCCAAAAGCAATCTACAGATTCAATGCAATCCCCATCAAAATCCCAAATCAATTCTTCATAGATCTAGAAAGAGCAATTCTCAAATTCGTCTGGAGCAACAAAAAACCCAGGATAGCTAAAACTATTCTCAACAATAAAAGGACTTCTAGGGGAATCAATATCCCTGACCTCAAGCAGTACTACAGAGCAATTGTGTTAAAAATTGCATGGTATTGGTACAGCAACAGGTAGGTAGATCAATGGAATAGGATTGAAGACCCAGAAATTAACCCACAGACTTATGGTCACTTGATCTTTGATAAAGGAGCCACAACCATCCAGTGGAAAAAAGATAGCCTTTTCAACAAATGGTGCTGGTTCAACTGGAAGTCAACATGCAGAAGAATGTGAATTGACCCACTCTTATCTCCTTGTACTAAGATTAACTCCAAGTGGATCAAGGACCTCCACATAAAACCAGACACACTGAAACTATTAGAAAAGAAACTTGGGAAGACCCTGGAGGACATGGGCACAGGGGGAAAGTTCCTGAACAGAACACCAATAGCTTATTCTCTAAGATCAAGAATTGACAAATGGGACCTCATAAAATTACAAAGTTTCTGTAAGGCAAAGGACACTGTCAGAAGGACAAAACGGCAACCAACAAAGTGGGAAATGATCTTCACCAACCCCACATCCGACAGAGGGCTAATATCCAATATATACAAAGAACTCAAGAAGTTAGACCCCAGAGAACCAAATAACCCTATCAAAAAATGGGGTACAGAGCTAAACAAAGAATTTTCACCAGAAGAAATTCGGATGGCCGAGAAACACCTTAAGAGATGGTCAACATCATTAGTCATCAGGGAAATGCAAATCAAAACAACCCTGAGATTCCACCTCACACCAGTCAGAATGGCTAAGATTAAAAACTCAAGAGACAACAGGTGCTGGCGAGGATGTGGAGAAAGAGGAACACTCCTCCACTGTTGGTGGGATTGCAAAATGGTAAAACCGCTCTGGAGATCAGTTTGGCGGTTCCTCAGAAAATTGGGCATGTCACTTCCAGAGGACCCTGACATACCACTCCTGGGCATATACCCAGAGGATTCCTCTGCATACAATAAAGACACATGCTCCACTATGTTTATAGCAGCCTTGTTTATAATAGCCAGAAATTGGAAGGAGCTCAGATATCCCTCAAAGGAGGTATGGATACAGAAAATGTGGTATATTTATACAATGGAGTACTACTCAGCAATTAAAAATAATGAACTCATGCAATTTGTAGGTAAATGGTTAGATCTGGAAAAAATCATCCTAAGTGAGCTAACCCAATCACAAAAGAATACACATGAAATGCAATCACTGATAAGTGGATATTAATGAGCCCAGAAGCCCTAAATACTCAAGACACAATTAGCAAGTCAAATGACTCCCAAGAAGAAGAATGGAGAGGACCCTGGGCCTGTAAAGATTGGATCCAGTATTGTAGGCCCAGAACAGAGAAATCGTGGGGGCGGGGATGAGTGGGGAATAGCAAGGGGGGAGAGGAATTATGGGACATATGGTGGGGGGTAATTGGGAAAGGGGAAAACCTTTGGAATGTAAACATAGAATATAGAAAATTAAAAAAATTAAGAGAAAAAAAAGAATATATCCAATTAAAAAAAGCAAAAAAAAAAAATGGACCCAACAGCTCTTCTGCCCCACAGGGCCATCTTACCAGTGGGGGTCCTGAATACCTCTCTTTTCCACACATCCCACGATCAGCCATGTCAACATTTAATTACCTGGTAGAAACATGACTCTTAAGGCTTAATTAACCAATCAGATTTATGTATAAATGATCTTACAATTTACAAGATGTTAATACAATAATTTTAGAGCCAATTGATAATGATAAAAGCTTTATCCCATTATTTCTAACCTTATAAAATCATAGCTATTTGTGGCTAGTAAATGCCATGCAGGTCTATATCCAAAGTCATCTCGGTTCTCCACCCTTCTCGTCCTGTGACCTCTCTGTGTCCCCAACTCCTAGCTCCATCTCCTTTTTCCTTTCCAATCACAGGCCTTCCACTGTCCTAATGTAACTGGACAGAAAAAATCCTGCAACAGATATTAATGTTTTCTTTTTTAGCAAATTTCAGAGCATTGGAGTTACCCTAATCTTCAACAATTTCATTATTTCCTTCTCAAATATAAAGCAGACCTGTTGATGAAAACTACTCATTCCACATAAAACTTCCATAATTGATTTATCCTTACTTGGGAAAGGCATTTAATTGGAAAATATTATTTATAAAAGAGTAAAACAAAAGAGTGTGTGGCCCAAGATTGGCCAACCATGCTCCAGAGGTAGCACCAGACCTAGGATTAAATACTCAGCACAAATTGGACTTGGTGGGTTCTTTTTTCTTTTCTTACCTTTTCTTTCTCTTCTTTTCTTTGTCTTTATTCTTCTAAGGTTATAATTACATCATTTCCCCCTTACCTTTTCTCTAAACCAGGGGTTCTTAATTTTCCTAATCCTTACACACTTTAATATAGTGGTGATTGCAGCCACAAAATTACTTTTGTTGCTATTTCATAATTATATTTTGATACCATTATGAATTGTAATGTAAATACTTTTAAAATAAAGGTTTGCCAAAGGGATTATTACCCACAGGTTAAAAACTACTACTTTAAATATTTTCATATATTCCTTTCTCTCTCTCAAATCCTTGGCCTCTCTTTTTCATTAATTGTTAAACATACATATCCCTAAAGTCATAAGTACAACTTGCTCATCATTAATTTCTTTTATATATATATAAATATATATATTCCAAAATATATAAATACAACCTACTCAATCTGTATAATATTGCTTTGAATAGAGGGAATTCTTTGTGTAGTCCTGGATGTTCTAGAACTCGATCTGTAGACCAGACTGGCCTCAAACTCAAGGGATCCACCTGCCTTTGCCTCTGTCGGGATTAAAGGTGTGCACCACCTCACTTGGTCCTGTATGCATTATTTATAGTTCTTATCCATCTGACTCAGATCAGTCATGTGATTTGCACTGGGCAATGAGATCTTAACAAGAGAGATTTAGAAAGTTCTAATTATCATGGGAACATATTGGGACAGCATACATGAGAAAATGTGCAGGAATATATGATCACCACAGAGAGGAGGAGAACTGAGTCACTCCAGAAGACATTAGTCCAGAACAACCTATAACTAGCCATCTTCAACGATGTATTATCCCAGGGACACTCAGCAGATAGTTTCGTTCAGCTGACCACAGAATTATGAGAAGTCTGCCTGAGACAAGAACCATTAAGACAACACATAGACTCAGGAGCAACAGATTTAAATGGCTGGGTCTATTTGTGTTCCTACAATTAAAGAATTTGGTTATACTTCGCTGTGTAGCAACAGGTAAAAGAAACACAAAGTATGAATATTCCCAATAATTCAAGAGAGAGTTTTAAGCCTAAAATACCCTTAAAAATTATCAGTTGAGATCAAAGGTGTGGCGGTTTGAATAAGCTTGGCCCAAGGAATGGCACTCTTAGGAGCTGCAGCCTTGTTGGAATAGGTGTGGCCTTGTTTGAGGAAGTCTGTCACTGTGAGACCCTCCTCTTAACCACAAGAGAGCCAGTCTTCTCTCAGCAGCCATCAGATGAAGGCTTAGAACTCCCAGCTCCTCCTGTACCACGCCCGCCTGGACATTGCCATGCTCCTACCTTGATAATTGACTGAACCTCTGAACTTGTAAGCCCCAACTAAATGTTGTCTTTATAAGAGTTGCCTTGGTCATGGAGTCTGATCACAGCCGTAAAACTCTACTAAGACAAAAGGCCAGGAAAGAAACATTTCATAAATATAAGAGTGCATACTCATTCCCTTCTCATGGACCTCTTTCTCCACAAGAAATCACTTGAGAATGTTTTATTAGAGAAATCAGTTCAAAACAAAGGTGAAAAAGATACTACATCTAGAAAACACTGGACACAATGCAGAATCTTCCAGAATAGAAGCCATGCAGTAGGTCAAAGGTAATAGCAAATGCTTGTACCTTGTCACATATAATTACCAAATTCAAAGCACAGCTATGAAGAGGCCGCATGCACAGCTCTGTACCCAGGCTAGACACATCCTTGGTGGTATTCTCAGACAATAGCTAATGTAGGCTTTTAGAAGTTAAAAGCAAATCCAGAGCATTCTTTGCTGTTTATACCCAGCTTTTTCCTAACCTAGTGGGATGGGAAGTACCGTTAGGTATAATTTTAACTCTGTAGTTCATATTAAAGAAACATTTCTGCCAGCTCTATTCTAAACCTTACTTATCCATTCTGGCTTCTACAGAGTCTCAAAAGACTTATTAAAGCTAAATTTTATCAAAACTAGGAATATATTAATCATTAAGAATTGCTATAAAGGCCGAGCAGTGGTGACACACGCTTTTAATTCCAACACTTGGGAGACAGAGGCAGGTAGATTTCTGAGTTTGAGGCTATCCTGGTCTACAGAGTGAGTTCCAGGACAGCCAGGGCTACACAGAGAAACCCTGCCTTGAAAAAACAAAAACAAAAACAAAAACAAAAAAATTACTATAAAGATAATATAAATGTATTTATTTTGAATCTTAAAAGAAACTGTACGTTGTTTTTACCTTGGCTATCCAGAGAGAAAGCAGTCAAATGTCATAAATCAATGTTTAATAAACCCTATGATCCCAAGGATTACATATGTGGTGGCTTGAGTAAGTCTGGCCTGTATAAACTCACATATTTGAATCATTGTCTCCTTGTTGGGAGAGTTGGGAAGGATTATGAGGTGTAACCTTGGTAGAGAAAGTATGCCTTTAAGGGGATTTGAGTCTTCAAAGACCCACACCAGACCCAGTCTGTCTGTACATATTTATGTATGTATGTATGTATGTATGTATGTATATATGTATGAATGCATGCATGTCTCTGTCTCTGTCTATTTGTCTCTGTCTCTCTGTCTCTGCCTCTCTCTCTCTCTATCTATCTATCTATCTATCTATCTATCTATCTATCTACCTATCTATCTCTATCTCTATCTATCTCTTTCTTTCTGCCTGCTGCCTGAAGACACAGATATAGAGCTCTCAGGATGATAATAGACCAGCACTCTGCAACTGTAAGCAAGCCCACAATTAAATGCTTTCTTCTATGCATTGCCTCAGTCTTGGTGTCTCTTCACAGCAATAGAACTATAAAGTAAGACAGCATAAAAATACATGTTTATTTCTTCTCAGTTACAACATCAGATCGACAGCTGTCTTGTCAGTCCAAGCTATGCTATTTAGAAGCTGCCACACACCTCCTCCACAGCTTTTGTTCCTCTTCTCTCTCCACAGCCACACAGATTTAGAACTATTAGCAGTCTCAATGTCTCACTCTTGTCTTCTCGCTCCCAACTTATCATCCCAATGTTTTAATTTGCTTGTATTTCATCACTCAATCAACTCGTCTTTAAAAATATGAAGGAAGACAGGAAAGTCTCTAAAACCAATGTATAATTTTCAGTACTCTCCCTATTTCAACTCAACTCATAGGCTACACTCAACAACTCGAGTCAGCCCCTCATTCTGGTAACTCTTTTCCCATGTTTTCAAGATTTTTCAGCTTTTCTGTTTCCCTTGCAGAAACATTCTCTTCTGACAGCTTTCTACTGGTATTTCCAAATACTACAAATCCAATACTGTAGCCCTTGTACACAAGTTGTCTTCTTCGTACATGTACTGGATGATAGGGAATCCCAAATTGATCTCATGACATTTGATTCTGTTTTCTTACTGTGTGTCAAGGTTTAGAAGCCAGATAAGTGCCAACTTTTTATTAAATGAGGAGCAGAGTCTTTAAGTTGTCAACCTACTTGCGATGTGTTTATGCACACACTCATATACATACAGAGTTCCGATTCTACCCATTTCTTCTTCTTTTTTCTTTTTGGATTACATTCTTTTTTTTAATTTTTTATTGGATATATTCTATATTTACATTTCATTTTCCTTTTTCTGGTTCCCTGCCCCCCAATGGTCCCACATACCCATTTCCCTGCCCCTGTTTCCCCATCCACCCTTTCCCACTTCCCTGTTCTGGTATTCCCCTACTGATGCTTTGATCATTTCCAGCACTAGTGTCCACTCCTTCCTTCTTGTCAGGCATCATTTGGTATGTGGATTGTGTCTTTGGTGTCCCAAGATTCTAGGCTAATATCCACTTATCAGTGAGTGCATACCATGGGTATTCTTTTGAGACTGGGTTACCTCACTTAGTATGATGTCCTCCAGCTCCATCCATTTCTCTAAGAATTTCATGAATTCATTGTTTCTAATGGCTGAATAGTATTCCATTGTGTATATATACCACATTTTTTATCCATTCTTCTGTTGAGGGACATCTGGGTTCTTTCCATCTTCTGGCTATTATAAATAAGGCTGCTATAAACATAGTGGAGCATGTATCCTTATTGCATGCTGGGGAATCTTCTGGGTATATGCCCAGGAGGGGTATGGCTGGGTCCCCCGAAAGTATCATGTTCAGTTTTCTGAGGAACCGCCAGACTGATTTCCAGAGTGGTTGTACTGGCTTGCAGTCCCACCAGCAGTGGAGGAGTGTTCCTCTTTCTCCACATCCTCGCCAACATCTGATGTCTCCTGATTTTTTTAATCTTAGCCATTCTGACAGGTGTGAGGTGAAATCTCAGGGTTGTTTTGATTTGCATTTCTCTAATGACTAATGATGTTGAACATTTTTTAAGGTGTTTCTCAGCCATCCAAATTTCTTCAGGTGAAAAGACTTTGTTTAGCTCTGTACCCCATTTTTGGATGGGGTTATTTGGTTTTCTGGGTTCTAACTTCTTGAGTTCTTTGTATACATTGGATATTGGCCCTCTGTCTGATGTAGGGTTGGTGAAGATCTTTTCCCAATTTGTTGGTTGCCGATTTGTCCTTTTGACAGTGTCTTTTGCCTTACAGAAACTTTGTAATTTTATGAGGTCCCATTTGTCTATTCTTGCTCTTAGAGCATAAGCAATTGGTGTTCTGTTCAGGAACTTTCCCCCTGAGCCAATGTACTCAAGGGTCTTCCCCAGTTTCTTTTCTATTAATTTTAGTGTGTCTTGTTTTATGTGGAGGTCCTTGATCCACTTGGAGTTGAGCTTAGTGCAAGGAGATAAGAGTGGATCAATTCTCATTCTTCTGTATGTTGACCTCCAGTTGAGCGAGCACCATTTGTTGAAAAGGCTATCTTTTTTCCACTGGATGTTTTCAGCTCCTTTGTCGAAGATCAATTGGCCATAGATGTGTGGGTTCAATTCTGGGTCTTCAATCCTATTCAATTGATCCACTTCCCTGTCACTGTACCAATACCATGCAGTTTTTAACCCTACTGCTCTGTAGTATTGCTTGAGGTCCAGGATAATGATTCCCCCCAGAAGTTTTTTTACTGTTGATGATAGTTTTAGCTATCCTGGGTTTTTTGTTATTCCAGATGAATTTGAGAATTGCTCTTTCTAACTTTATGAAGAACTGAGTTGGGATTTTGATGGGGATTGTGTTGAATCTGTATATTGCTTTTGGCAAAATGGCCATTTTAACTATATTAATCCTGCCAACCCATGAGCATGGAAGATTTTTCCATTTTCTGAGGTCTTCTTCAATTTCCTTCTTCAGAGACCTGAAGTTTTTGTCATATAAGTCTTTCAGTTGTTTGGTTAGAGTCACACCAAGATACTTTATATTGTTTGTGGCGATTGTGAAGGTTGTCATTTCCCTAATTTCTTTCTCAGCCTGCTTATCCTTTGAGTATAGGAAGGCTACTGATTTGCTTGAGTTGATTTTATAACCAGCCACTTTGCTGAAGTTGTTTATCAGCTGTAGGAGTTCTCTGGTGGAGTTTTTCTGGGGGTCACTTAAGTATACATATCATCTGCGAATAGTGATAGTTTGACTTCTTCCTTTCCAATTTGTATCCCTTTGACTTCCTTATGTTGTCGAATTGCTCTAGCTAGTACCTCAAGTACTATATTGAAGAGATATGGTGAGAAGGGGCAGCCTTGTCTAGTCCCTGATTTTAGTGGGATTGCTTCAAGTTTCTCTCCATTTACTTTGATGTTGGCTACCAGTCTGCTATAAATTGCTTTTACTATGTTTAGGTATGGGTCTTGAATTCCTGTTCTTTCCAAGACTTTTAGCATGAAAGGATGCTGAATTTTGTCAAATGCTTTTTCAGCATCCAATGAGATGACCATGTGGTTTTTTTCTTTGAGTTTGTTTATGTAGTGGATTGTGTTGATGGATTTCCGTATATGGAACCATCCCTGCATCCCTGGGATGAAGCCAACTTGATCATGGTGATGTGGTGTGTTAGTTAGGGTTTCATTCCTGTAAAGAGACACCATGATCAAGACAATTCTTATGAAGGACAACATTTAACTGAAGCTGGTTTGTTTCAGAGGTTCAGTCCATTATCAAGAAGAAAAGCACAGCAGTATCCAGGCAAACATGGTGTGGATGAGCCCAGAGTTCTACATCTTGATCCAGCCAGGAAGAGACATTCCTCCACACTGGGTGGAGCTTGTATATAGGATCTTGAAGCCCACACCCAGAGTGACACACTTCCTCCAACAAGGTCACACCTTTTAATAGTGCACTTCCCATGGGCCAAGCATATTCAAAGCACCACATGTGGGCATAAGAATCCAATGGAGAGGGAGGCTGAAATTCTCAGTGTTATAACCTTAGCTGAAAAAAAAATGTTCTAGCTAAAATATAAGAAGATAAAATAATACTCATAAACAGTATAAGGTAATATGGAGATTGGCTTACACTATAAAGGAAAAAACAAGTGAAATTGTATCAAATGTTATAAGAATTGTACGCTAATATAAGCAATGCAATGTCTCCTGCAATAAACTTGTGCTGCTCTTATTGTTTAAATATATATTGAAAGTGAATCTTTGGAAAAGAATATGTTTTGCTCTCTTAAAATAATAATCAAAATACTTTCAGGAACAAAGCCCTTCGGCATCAATACTATGAAACCTCAATATATTTTTAAAAATCCAGTGGGGGAACAGGAACTTTAAATCTCATCTCCGGACAGGAAATATTTCAGCACCTCCAGACATTCCTGAAGTACCAACCAGAAATCTGATGATTGCACTCCATGCTCCATGCAGTATCACAAAGGACCATGTAAATGGCCTTCCTGACCCTACCCTGACTCATGTATGTATTAGTGTGAGAAAAGTAGCTCTTGCTTAAGCTGAATAACGAATTCTGACATCTCCATAGTTCTTCCTTTTTTAATAATGCAAATGCTACATTTAAGATTCCATGAAGTAATCAATGCTTTATAGTAAAGGAAAAACTCATGGCAATAGCAGAAACAAAGGCAGGAGTAAGAAGTTATGATTTCATTGTATAGTCAAAAGATTTGAAACATGACAGTGACATGATCATCTGCTATATGCATTTTGGATAATTTGGATTACAGACAAATTAAGTGCACAGGAGCAATACTTGGGCAGCCAATCCAGTATGGGTGTTAATTATAAGATAAAGACATCCAATGAGAAAGACAGAGAAAGATCCTTGAAAGCAATCAAAGGAAACATGTCATCCAAGAAGCCATGGGCATTTTTTATTGGATATTTTATTTATTTGCATTTCAAATGTGATCCCCTTTCCCAGTTTACCCTCTACAAACCTCCCATCCTGTTTCTATGAGGGTGCTCACCCACCCACCCACTCCCACCTCACTGCCCTGGCATTCCTCTACACTGGGGCATCGAACCTTCACAGGACCAAGGGTCTCTCCTCCCATCTCAGTAGTTCTATTCATATGACTGCGTGATTTCCTACTCCAATCTATACAATGCCAGTCAGGTAATTGAACAGTGAGCCCAGAATCTTCAAGCATCCAGATCCATAAAATCTCTTTATTTCTAATTATACAAGTAAACAAAACTTGGAATAGATGTCGAGGCAGAGCATATTAGTCCTGAACCAATCTGTCCAGATGAGTGTGTGTAGCCTGCCCCCAATTATATACTTTTTAGCCAGAAATAGTCAGATGGCCCAATAGGACTGCAGCAGGGAAAACTACTGATAACTGCAGAGAATATTTGGTTACTGATGTTAGTTACTGTTACAATACCTTTATACATCTTCAAATAAAATTAAACAAGAACGTGAGCTTTCTCTCGATGGTATGAGAGCTAAAGAATATAAAACACCAGTAGCAAAGATTACTTTTTTTTCCAATGAAATAACATGCCTGAAAAATTTATGAGGATTGGACATGACAGATCACTGGTGTGAAGTAGGGCTGAGGAGAAGATTAAATAGAGTTGAAAGCATCAAATTACATCCCAAGCTGTCAGGCAGCAATACCCACCGACCTCAGGTTCCCAGGGGTTCTGTACTGAGACATGAAGCCGAGGTTCATAACACTGTGCCAACAGAGGTAGAAAGCTGCCGTGCTTGATTCATTCCACACGCTCAGATTTATGTGGCTTACAATAAACTTCAAAGAGATGTGTGCCAGTGCCTGCTAACTGTCATATAAACACGACTTCATGTAAACACTCGTCTGGAACACCACCAACCTGTACGGTCCTCATGCACGTTCGACATTGCCACATAGCACAGGAATTTACATCCGAGCCTTTAAAAGCCAGGAGGACTTTGTTCTACTTCAGCGGGACGGCCATGTTTCTTCGTCAGGAAGCAGTAGCTTTCTCCATGGGTTGCATGACAGACCGTATAGGCTTTTTAAAGGACAGTGCAAGCTTCAGCGGGAGGGAGAGCGTTCCTTATCATGTACATTAGACTTTGTTCCTTATCATGTACATTAGACTTAAGATTGTGTTACATACCCTTGTTCATCCCTTGGACAAACGCTGATGATTTACAAATGAGACAATGGGACATGCATTTACATGTGACTTTTGATATGTGTGTGTGAGGCCATTGTACCAAAGTGGCCTTATTCCTGTCACTAGTTTATAATGTGAGACAAGTTGGATCCATGCCATATCTCTCCTACAGAGTATCTCCCAAGAGATACTGAAGATCAAGTTATGCTTAGGCAAGCTGGATTGGTTGGACATTTATAAAGCATAATCTTTGCTGTTCCAATTTAATAGCGAGGGGAGAGAAGACAGGGGGGGAATATGAAGAAAAGGGAAGGGGAGGTGGGAGGGGGACACTGGAGAGGGCTAAGGAGAGAAGTCTGTTCTGCACTGTGGAAGGCACATTCTGTACTCTTTAGGTCTTGCATATTCAGTTTTGTTTCATAACTTTTCCTCTGTTACTTATAGTTTTATAATAAATGGAGGATAAGCCACAACATTTTCATTGGCTGACAAATAGACAGCCGGGACCCCAGGCATTTTATACATTAAGGGACAGACGCTCTGAATAGTCTGTTTTGTCTGGCTCTCGTTTCCATCCCAGCTTCTTCTATGCAAAAGAACAAACCACCAGTTTAAGTTATAAAAAACCTCCAAGAAGTTTCACATGATTAAGAATATTTGAACAGAAAAAAAAAAAGGTCTTATATGTGAGCTACATCAACACATCCTTCAGTGACTTGACCTTGGCTGGGAATGCTTTGAAGTTACTGTTTTAGTAACAATGGCCCATCATTTGAACTCATCCTAGACACTCTGCTACAGGAATTCAATGTAACATCCAATCACAGAGTATTAAATACAAATAAATTGGTGATAGGTTTTTCTCTTAGTGTTTACTTTCTTTTGTTTTGTTCCTTTTGGAAATAAGTCAAAAAGTTTATGACTAAAGATTTAAAAACAAAATTTTATAACTACCATCTCAGCTTTTTATTATAGATTGCATACTTATTTCATGCATATTATATGTTATACTTATTTAATAGTACTATAATAGTAGTAATAATAATAAAAGGCCATTTCCATGCAAGTGTATAATAACCTTTGAGCATGTCCTCCAGACCACTGCACCCTCTCTTTTCACGCTTTCCCACTGATCCCCTTTGCCTTAGTTTCACTTCTACTCTAAAGTCATCTGTGGGGGGTGGGTGGGAGGTGAGGTGGGAGGCATGTGTGTGTGTGTGTGTGTGTGTGTGTGTGTAGTGTGTGTGTGTGCATGTGTAGTGTGTATAATCTGTATATGTGTGTTTGTATGATTTTTATGTATTTACCAAGGCTAGGATGTACAAATGAGAGGAAATATGTGACATTTATAGTTCTAAAAGTGACTTAATCCACATAATATGCCCATCTCCAGTTGTATCATTTTTATGCAAATACAATAGCTTTATTCTTCTTTGTACCTAAAAACAACTTTTATTTTATGTACACAGTATAGTTTTTATTTGCAGTTTTATTTCCACTGCTGTTGAACACCCACGTTGTTTCCAAAATGTAGCCAGTATGCAAGCGCTACAATAAAAATTCTATTTATATGCAAGTACTTCTGTTGAATGTTGACTTGGATTCTTTTGGGTAACAATCGAGAGTTGATATAGCTGGGCCATATGGTAGGCCTATTTTGAACATATGTTTGCTTGATGAGAAGTCTTCATAATGACTTACAAAGATTATGAAAATATAGATTGGAAAATTAGATAGCACTTTCAACAAATAATACTAACGAAACTGAATAGGCACCTGGAGAAGGGTGAAACTATGTCCCATCTCTCACTCTCTACAACAATGAATTCCAAATGGATCACTGATGTAAGACCTGACAATTGTGAAACTGACCCGGGGGGTGGGGGTGGGGGGGAGGGGATAAAGTTGAGGAAACACTTCAACATATTGACATTTTCTGAGTAAGATTCCAGTTGGAAAATAAGCACCAAAAATTGACAACTGGGATTTTCAGTGGCACCATCTTAACTTTGAATTCTGCCCTTTCCCACAGACAAATGGCCTTGCTACTGTTGCTCTTAGAAAATAATGCAATGACAATCAGAAGATGGTCTTTACACTGATAAGGCTTTTGCATGTACTGAGCAGAATTAATCTGATGCCTTGAACACAGCTACAGGCTCAGCCTGATTATATCAAGGTAGGCTGTAGTGTAAGCATCTGCTCTCTGATCAGCCTCCTGCATCGAACCCTGAGCCTCTCGAGAGGGTGCCTTTCAGACACCATTGTGCCTGTCCATCAAATCTCTCCATCCTGACCAATGTCCAACGCACTTTAAAAACTATTCATGTGGGACCTTTGGGGGTGGGGAACCAGAAAAAGGGAAATGAATTGTAAATATAGAATATATCCAATAAAAAAATTGTACATAAAAAAACTATTCATGAACCAGGTTTTTGTTCAGTCCATACACTCAAGAGTAATAGAGTAAACACTCACTATGGACTTGGGCTATTTATAGATTCTCCTTTCTAAATTCTTTTTAAGTATCACTTATCCAACAAAAAGACCTCCTTTTTTGTGTTCTTGGCCTTAACTAATGTTGAAAATAGAAAAAGTGATTATCTTCAATAAACCATAGCCATGAATTCTTAGCCACATGAAGCAAACTAGGAGGAGACATCACTTCTTTTAAAGACATTACAACATTTCTATAAATTATTTTCCCTTAAAAAGAGAACCACAAAGGCATGCCAAGCTTCATAAAATGCACTCAGTGTTAAAAACCCCACTCTCGCTCGCAACCTAAATTTAGATTCTACGTGTCAGCCCTTCTCCTTTCCTTTCTCCTACTCCTTTTCCTGTCACCAACTTTCTGAAATAGCACAGAGCTCCTGTTTGGAAATTTAGTACTAACGGCGCAAAACACAGTGAGCCGAGGGTATTATAAAAAGAAGAAAAAAAGTGAACAGAGAACCCTGAATGAGCTGAGTTCAGTGAGCTGCAGAGAAAAGGAGAAAAGAAATGGAAAACCTAGCATTGCATGCCATTTAAAATGACACACACCCACACATATACACACACGTACACACACACACCACAACACACACACCACAGACACCACACACACACATACACTCACACACACACACACACCATACCACACACATACACACCACATATACCACACACACACAAACACACACACATACACATCACATATACCACACACAAACACATACATACATACATACATACATACATACATACACATACACACACACATACACAGATGACTTTAGAAAAGTGAAACTGTAGTAAACAAAGGAAACCAGTGAGAAGGTATGAAAAGAGAGGATACAGTGGTTTGGGGGACATGTTCAAAGAATATTGTATACTTGTATGAAAATGGACTTATATTATTATTAATATTATTACTATTATTATAGTATTATTAAATAGGTATAACATACAATACACATATATATTTTTCACATATATATGTTTCACAAACATATATTTTAAGAAGATCCTCCAGTAAGGATGTTTCTATATGACCCAGCATCTGACTCCTAGTCTTGGCCCTCCCTGTATTTCCTCTGTGACTCAACTCTTCTCTTCCTTTATGTTTAATCTTCCTGTTCCAGTCGCTCCATTCCCAGTCTCTCTAAAACTTACAACAGGAGAAACAATATCCCAACTAGGCATCTTTTACTACCAAGAGAAACTTTCAATAACAGGAATGGGTTACACCTAATTAATTTATTGGCCATAAGGTACCATGAAAACATCTGCAAAATTCAGCCTATTGCCAAGGCTATATAGCTTGATTTCCAACAAACTAGTGGTAAGTACCTGTTGCTGAAGATAACACTTACAAATCTCATTGAACAGAGACATCAAGCTGTTGCCCTCTGAGAGTCTTCAGCACTATTGGCTAGTGTTTCTGGTACAGGAAAGTACTCCTCTGCGTGCTACCAATGGAGAAAGGCAACTACCAACTCAGCTACAAATCCTGCAATCTACAAAACTGAGCTCCCTCCAGGATACATCAGTGCAACAGTGGCACACATACTGTGAGAATAATCAGCCACTGACTGGTGGGATTTAAAGCCTGCTTCATGAAATGGAACCAATGCTTGACAAGGCTCATGTGGCCAAGAACCTGAGACTAGATAGGCCATGGTCCTGGGAGAAAACCAGTCTTTTCCTGCTAAAGGATCATCAAATGATTCCTAAAGACATTCTGCTATGCCCATAGAAAAGTGCATCAGTTATCCACTGTAAGAGAAGCTTCCTCTTGCGGTAGATAGGAACTAGACAATGCGCAGAGTGAGAGACTTTGGAATGCTCAGTCTTAAATGGGATGTCTTCATCACACCCCTCCTCTCAGGGCTCCGGGAACCCTGTGAAAGAGGAGGCAGACTGTAAGCCAGAGGGGAACAGAGTTCACAAGCCTGAAGCATGCACGAACTCTGAGGCAGATAGATGCACAGATTCAATCCAGATGGCCCCAGAGCTGAAAGGGAGATGCAACGTGAGCTCCCATCTCTAAGCAAGGACCTGTCTCCAAATGACAACTGGTTGCAAAGGAAAAACTGGTTTTCTCTAAAGGAGTCTTACCAGGTACATATAAATCACAGTCAAGAGAAGACCTCATGCCCAGTTAGTAGATGGCCAACATACAATAAAGTGAACAGAATTTTTGTTGATTTTTTTTGTTACACTGTGCTTAGTTTGAGCAGTTTTAATCTAACTGTTAACAATATTTTGCTTTTGTGTTATGTTTTATGATTTTTTTTATTTTTTTACACTCCATATTTTATCCTCCCCGCCTCTGTCTACCCTCCGACTGTTCCACATCCCATAACTTCCCACTCCCCTGTCTCCGCATGGATGTCCCCACCCCCCACCCCACCTGACCTCTAAACTCCCTGGGGCCTCCAGTCTCTTGAAGGTTAGGTGCATCATCTCTGAAGGACACCACCAGAAGACCTACAGAGTCAACTCACCTTGAAACATGGGAGCTCACAAAGACTGAGCCACCAACCAGGGAGCATGCAGAGGCTGGGCCTAGGCCCCTGTCTTAGTCAGGGTTTCTATTCCTGCACAAACATCATTACCAAGAAGCGAGTTGGGGAGGAAAGGGTTTATTCAGTTTACATTTCCACATTGCTGTTCATCACCAAAGGAAGTAGGACAGGAACTCAAGCAAGTCCGGGAGCAGGAGCTGCTGCAGAGGCCATGAAGGGATATTACTTACTGGCTTGCTTCCCCTGGCTTACTCAGCTTGCTTTCTTATAGAACCCAAGACTACCAGCCTAGGGATGGCACCACCCACAGTGGGCCCTTCCACACTTGATCGATAATTGAAAAAAAATGTCTTAGAACTGGATCTCATGGAGGCATTTCCTCAACTGAAGCTCCTTTCTCTGTGATAACTCTAGCTTGTGTCAAGTTGACACACACAAAACCAGCCAGTAGAGCCCCCTACAAATTTGTAGCAAATGTGGCAGCTCAGCTACATCTCCATATGGGTCCCCTAACAAGTGGAGGAGTGGGCTGTCTCTCTCTCTGTTCCCTGCCAATGGATCACCTCCCTCTACCTGGACTGCCTGGTTGGGCCTCAGTGGGAGAGAATGTGCCTAGTCCTGCTGGACTACATGTCCCAGGGTGCTGCGGTACCCAAGGGGGAATCCCCCTTCTCTGAGGAGAAGAGTAGGCAGTGGGAAGAGGGATCTGTAAGGGTGGGACTGAGAAGAGAGAAGGGAGGGGTCTGTAATTGAGATGTAAAGTGAAATAAAAAATAAATTATGAAAAGAAGAAAATGCAGCTATCCTCAAACATTCTTCCTGAGTTGGGGACCGCACTGGACAGCCTTTAACTGACTGCAGAGGTTACATACAGTGCTAGGGTGCACTTAATTACTTCTTCCAAACTTGGCTTGAGGAGGTGGTATATACTGTCTGTGACTAAGGCTATTTTTATTCCAGGCAGGAGGAAATTTTTACGCCTACCACAACAAATGCCTCTGTGGGCAAAGGCCCAGGGTACCCAGTTCTTTGTTCTCTCTGTGCACCTACCTTGACCCTCAACTGTGTATCTTTTTGTTACTTTACGACAAGCCCCTGTATCTTCTCCTCTGGCCTCAGTGTCATTGTTTAGGAAGGTGTTCTAGTGGACACATCAGTAATCTTAATCTTCTTCATCTGAGGACTGAAATGATCCTCCAGTTCTCTGAATAACAACTTCTGTGGAAAAGATATCATCGCAGATGTGATTCATTCGAGGATGCCGAAGTGGTGGGACACATCCTCCATTGTCCCCGTGTGTCTGACATTCAATCGCAGTTATCTTCATAAGACAGAGTTGGAGGCAGACTTCACACACACACACACACACACACACACACAATAATTAATCAATGAGACGACTAAAGCTAGATGCCATGCTGCTGGCTTTGAAGATAGAAGAAAGGATCACACACCAAGGAATGCAAGGAAGCCATTACAGAAGTAGGAAAAGACAAGAAAGCAGGTTCTTCCCTGGGGCTTTCAGAGAAAGCACAGCCACTACTGTGATGTCAGTGTAGAAAAATGAATTCCGAATTCTGAGCATTCAGAGCTATAACCTATCCATTAAAACAAGAGTGTATTACCTAAGCTATACACTGGAATTTCTTAAAAGAGCCACAGGAAACTAATGCACAGAGCAGATTTAATTGATCTCATCTTGGAGACAAATCACACTCTGCACTGAAGTCATCTCTGACACAGAGTGCTCTGAGTGATTCTGAGATGCTTTTCAGTTGAGACTTGCGATATGTTGTGACTCTTCTCACATTTCATTTTGTGGAAACAGATTTGCTGTGTGTAATAAAGTATAGGAGGACATCACCATTTGAAATTTTGAACAATTAAGGGGAAAAGTACAGACTTTATGCTTAGACATATTAACTTTTAAAAGCATGGATTAGCCAGCTAGCCAATTCAGATCAGAAAGTTCATGAGCTTTTCACAACACAGATAAAAATGAAACTACCAGCATTCCAGGAACCATAAAAGCACAATGACAAAATCCTAACAGGAAAAAAAATGCAAATAAAACCCAGAAAGGAAATCCCAGAAAACCAATATCATATGGAAAGAGTTTTGCCTGCACAGAAACCTTGCATTCAATTATATTACTCTTTTTGGAATGACTTAACCACAACTCAACAACTATAAAAAGAATCAAATTAAAAATGAGAAAATGGATTGAATCCTTCTCCAAATATTTAATAATGCTGATGATTATATGACAAGATACTAAGCATCACTGATTATTAATTAAATACAAGTCAACCACAAGAAATAGCACTTTGCTATTAAAAGATTATCATAAGTTTCTGATTCCCATAAAAGAAAAGAAAATATTGGGGAGAAACTAGAATGCTTGTGGATTGCAATAGGATGCAAATTTGTACAGCTATGGAGAGAATCTGGTAGATCTTCAAATGTTCTATGTCAATAGACATAGAACCATCTAAGGATTTAACTATCTTTTTCATAGTACACACACAGGTGCATACATGCACACATGCATATGTGCACATACACAGGCATGCATGCACATGCATACTTACACACTGAAAATAAAAATTTGATCAGAGAGTTGTCTACCAGTGCTCATTGAAGTATTATTCATGGTAACCAAAAGGCAAAACAACATAAATATTTATCAATGAGTGAGTAATATACTAGTAAAAGGTGACAAATATGTGAGACTATTATTGAGAGCTATACATGTTAAAACACTACATTAAGTGAAATAAATCAGACATGAAAGGGAAAGTTAGGTTATTCCACTTGTGTGTGGCTTTTACAATAGTCACAGACACACCCAACACAAGCATGTGTCATTGTACTGTGCATTACTGATGTTTAGACAATTTTTTTTTTTTTAGAAATTGAAAGTTTGTGGAAACTTTGTGCCAAGTGGCTTCCTTGACACCATTTTTCCCAACAGCATAATTTCATTTTATGTTCCCTGTCATAGGAATATGGACGGATCATAATCCTGGGCTAGAGAGTAAAGACAAGGAGAGGAATGGCATAAGAAAGATAAACAAAAATTGATAAGATCTTACCCTGTTGAACAAAAGCTGGGAGATGAAGTAGAAATGTTTTAGTTTCAACACAATACTTTACTCACAAAAACAAAATTATTTTAACAAAAGGAGGCTTGATAACTCTAGCAGGGGAAAATAAAAAAAAGTCTTCACAGGATACACTAACTGCCTGTTTCCTTCCTACTGACCACGCCTTTTAACTTTGAAACTGATTCCCACAAAAATCACCAATGAGCCTGACAACTTATCCTGAAAACAATCACATTGTGAACTGATTCAGACACATTACATCTAGCTTTATGCTAGAATGACACATAATGACATAGTTGGTTTTATCCCAGTAATGCAAAAAAGGATTTCATTAAAGAATTATTAATACATCATATTAGTTGATCAAAGGGAAAATGATCATCATCTAATCATGAAATCATTGTTGTCTTTAATAAACCTCAGGAAATGAATAGCACCTTTTTGTGATGGGGATTTTGTTGGAATGAGCAATCACCAGAGGACTGACTACACGTGAGCCTGGCCAGATGTTTAGCAGCTAGACAACACTTCCCAGCTCTCATGTGGAAATGCCGCGGTCAAGACCTGCAACACAACATGCCAACAACTTACAAGACAGTTGAGCAAACAGTGTCTCTCAAGCTGTAAATAGGCATAGGACAATGTTCTCAGTCCTAGCTGCACACAACAGCTACCTGGAGGACATTCAGGATGCTGAAACAAACAGTACAGGATCACAGGATGTTTCAGAGACAATTCACCTAGAGTTAGACCTGAGTGCTTTTCATTTAAATGTATTTTAACTAATTCATAAAAAGATAAAAACAACACATCTTCCTAGAGTACATATGTATATGCTGCATGATATTTAAATCAGGTTAAACATGTCTCCTCAAACATTAATCATTCAATGGTGTAAACATTGGAAGACATTTTAAAATATATGGTATAGTGTCATTATCGGTAGAAACATTAATGTTTAAAGGCATCTCATAATTCCTTATTCTTATCTAACCGGGGCTCAGAACTTAGATCCCCTTCTCGCAGCCACTTACCACTCTTCTCCAGTAGCCACCATTTTTTCTCTTGATTTGTGTGAGGGTCAGATTTTTAAAATTCTAACCACAAACAAGATCATGTGGCACTTGTCTCTCTGTGCCTGACTAACTCTACTTAGCATAATCCTGTCCCCAAAGACAGGACTTCATTGCCTCTGTGGATGAAATGTTTATATATTTCATCGTTGTATTTTTATATCATATATTTGTGCATATAAATGATTGTATGTCCTTTATCATAGTATTACATCTTCTTTGTCCAGTTATCAGCTGACATGGACACTTAGGTTGTTTAATCTATTGACTATTGTGACTACCACTACAGTTAATATTTTGACTTCGTTTGTTTCACTCTGTATGTCTTCTTTTAGAAAATTTCAACTACCTGTTTTTACAATATTGCTTTTAATGTTACTGGAAGGGTTATTTGGGAAGTATAGTTTGAAAATATTTCCTTCCACTGTCCTTTCTTCTCTCTTTGTCTCTTTTGGTCTTCTATAGACTTCTGGTTTATTGTACTGAAGCCAGAAAAGATATTCAAATGGCTTTGATGGTCGATGAGTTACTGAGACCTGCTTCATGGCCTTTTGTTAGATCTCTCCTGAAGAACAAACGGTTCCTGTGGCTCTGGGGAGGGTGTGTTGTTCCACTTGCTGGGTGTACTATTCTGTAAGTGTCTGCTAGATCCATTTAATCTAGGACCAATGTGACACTAACAACTTCTTCAGCTCCTAGGTAGATAGTATTTCATCATAAAACCAAAAGGATATGATTTATTCCCTATCAGTAACAAATCTACATCATGGACTTGAAAACAGATTTGCTTCCTCTCATAAAGCACATGACTTTCTCACCTCATCCACCTGACTCGGTAATTCTGGACGGAAAGAAAGAGCTTCTGCCCAGTACTTCTGCTCTTTGGTTTTGTATTTCTTCAAAAACATTCTTTCAAACTTCCTCCCTTCTAAAACACTCCTACACGTCAAACTCTCTGCCTTGCTGTAACTTCATACCTTTACATTTTTAAAGGTGTTGATTGTTCTCCTTAATGAAAGAGAGCAAAGTAGTGACTTATGAGCTAATACTTGCATGTTTATATTTCTGAAGCCATGAATGAAAGGCAAGATCAGACAAGACAAAGGACGCGTTTTCACATTGGCAAGAGAGTCCCTGAGTTGTTTTTCCAAGTCAATATGTTAGCCGAGTCAAAATAAAATAAAAGCATGCCATGGAAGCAAGGATCTTTGGGCTGTATCCCACAGGCTTCATAGATAAGCACAAAAACATCTTCATGCTGCAAACACAAACTGCTCAATGTCTCTTCTACAGAGAAAGCCATCTCTGAAGTCTGGTGTTTTCTCTAATGAAAGTAATGTGGTTTAGTACCAAATGCTTCATCACAAATACCTTAAGCTGCATTTACATCTTACGGCACTTTGGTCGGCGGAATTATATTCAAAACCTTATTTAAGTATTTTGCTATGCTGATTCTATCGAAACTAGACAGTGAGGGTGGAAGATGAGGGGAATCACTTAGTCAGTCATGAAGACATAAGTTCAAATGTTCAGTACCCACATAAAATGCCAGGCACAGTGGTACAATGGATACAGTCCTAGAACTGGAAAGGGGGAACAGGTGGATCCCTAAGAGACTCCTGGTGAGCTAATCCTGCCAAATCAATCGTTTCCAGGTTCAAGGAAAAGCCTGGTCTCAATATAATGTGGACTTGTTAAGTGCTCCAGAAACAAGTTAGTTCAAGCCATCATCCCACTCGGGCCTACATCTGATCACAGCTCCTATACCTGATTTGCCTGGTATTAGAAATATCATGACTTGAAGATAAAGAATTGTACCACTCAAACAATATATACAATGTAGTTTATATATAAATTTAATATAATTTATATATAGATGTAGAATTAAACACGGGAAAGATACATTCAGCAATATTGGGACACTGTGCAAGGAGCAAATATTCAAATTATAGGCATCCACGAAAGAGAAGAACCTCATGTCAAAGTCATGACTATTTCTAAAAAACAAAATTACCATTGGGAAATGGAAATTGGATATAAGAGCTGAGTTAACAATAATTTAGATGGAAAAACATAGAAATTCTATTGAATTTCATAAAATTGTTATAAAGAAAGAAAATGAGAAGTTCTACACTATGTCCTCAGAACATGGTAAAAGTATAAATTCTTCTAAAATGCATACATAAATTTGATATAATTTTAGTCAGTAACAACATAACATTACATCATTATACTGGACTCAGTTTTTTTAAACTCTAATATTCTATCTTGTGCTTTATGTATTCTTTTTTAGTGTTAATATATTTTATTTTTTTCCTTTGATTTTTTAATTCGATATATTCTTTATTTACATTTCAAATGATTTCCCTTTTCCTGGATCCCCCCTCCCTGAAAAGTCCCATAAGCCCTCTTCCCTCCTGTTCCCCAATCAACCCTTCCTGCTTCCCTATCCTGGTATTCCCCTATACTGCTGCACTGAGCCTTTCCAGGACCAGGGACCTCTCCTTCCTTCTTCTTGGGTTTCATTTGATATATGACTTGTTTCTTGGGTATTTCAAGCTCCTGGGTTAATATCTGCTTATCAGTGAGTGCATACCATGTGTGTTCTTTTGTGATTGGGTCACCCCACTCAGGATGACATTCTCCAGTTCCATCCACTTGCCTAAGAAATTCATGAATTCATTGTTTTTAATAGCTGAGTAGTATTCCACAGTGTAAATATATCACATTTTCGGTATCTATTCCTCCGTTGAGGGACATCTGGGTTCTTTCCAGCTTCTGGCTATTATAAATAGGCTACTATGGACATAGTAGAACATGTATCCTTATTACATGCTAGGGAATCCTCTGGGTATATGCCCAGGAATGGTATAGTAGGGTCCTCTGGAAGTGTCATGCCCAGTTTTCTGAGGAACCACCAGACTGATTTCCATAGTGGTTGTACCATCTTGCAATTCCACCAGCAGTGGAGGAGTGTTCCTCTTTCTCCACATCCCCGCCAGCACCTGTTGTCTCTTGAGTTTTTAATCTTAGCCATTCTGATTGGTGTGAGGTGGAATCTCAGGGTTGTTTTGATTTGCATTTCCCTGATGACTAATGATGTTGAACATCTCTTAAGGTGCTTCTCAGCCATCTGAATTTCTTCAGGTAAAAATTCCTTGTTTAGCTCTGTACCCCATTTTTATAGGGTTATTTGGTTCTTTGGGGTCTAACTTCTTGAGTTCTTTGTATATATTGGATATTAGCCCTCTGTCGGATGTGGGGTTGGTGAAGATCTTTTCCCAATTTGTTAGTTGCCGTTTTGTCCTTCTGAGTGTGTCCTTTACCTTACAGAAACTTTGTAATTTTATGAGGTCCCATTTGTCAATTCTTGATCTTAGAGACTAAGCTATTGGTGTTCTGTTCAGGAACTTTCCCCCTGTGCCCATGTCCTCCAGGGTCTTCCCCAGTTTCTTTTCTGTTAGTTTCAGTGTGTCTGGTTTTATGTGGAGGTCCTTGATCCACCAAGAAGATAAGAATGGATCGATTTGTATTGTTCTACATGCTGACCTCCAGTTAAACCAGCAGCATTTGTAGAAAAGGCTATCTTTTTTTTCCACTGGATGGTTATAGCTCCTTTGTCAAAGATCAAATAACCATAGGTGTGTGGGTTTATTTCTGGGTCTTCAATTCTATTCCATTTATCTACTTGCCTGTCACTGTACCAATACCATGCAGTTTTTAACACTATTGCTCTGCAGGGTTGCTTGTGGTTGGGAATACTGATTCCCCCAGAAGTTCTTTTACTGTTGAGAATAGTTTTAGCTATCCTGTTTTTTTTTGTTTTGTTTTGCTTTGCTTTTTTTTGTTATTCCAGATGAATTTGAGAATCGCTCTTTGAAGCAATGAATTCTAACTCTATGAAGAATTGAGTTGGGGTGCTTTACATTTTCACATATCGGTTACATTCCTAAGACATGTTACCTTCATTTCTTTGTTTACTTTTCACAAAGTTTCCATGTGGGAAAAGGGTATACTACAATCTCACATTCCCAGACACAACCCTGTCCCTTCGATGTGGTTTGCATCCATCTCAAAACTCTCATAAGCACTAAGAAAGACTGAGGAGAATAATCTACTCTGCTTTGCTTAATAGGTGATAGAGATTGACAGAGGGGTGAGTGCAATGGTAAAAAATTATTTCCCTAAAGTTTCTGAAGGCCACTGTACTCTGTATCATAGCAGCTCTGTCATTTGTATGTCACATGCATACAATAAATAGGCAATCTTTGGTTTTTGTTTTTTTTTTTTTGGTTTTTTGTTTTTGTTTTTGTTTTGTTGTTTTGTTTGTTTTTTGAGACAGGGTTTCTCTGTGTAGTCCTGGCTCACTCTGAACTCACTTTGTAGACCAGGATAGCCTCAAACTCAGAAATCCATCTGCCTCTGCCTCCCAAGTACTGGGACTACACGCTGTGCCCAGCTTTATAAATAGGCAATCTTAACCTCTTCCATGCATTGTACATCCTTCTTTGACAATAAAGAATATCTTGTTCAATTAGGTGGAACCCAGGGAACCCTATGGAACAGGTGGAGGAAGGTAGGGGGGGTCAAAGACACCAGGAGAATGTGACACAGAGAATCAAGTAAGTGGGGCTCATAGAAGCTCATGGAGACTAAAGCAGCAATCACAGATCCATGGATCTGTGCCAGGTCCTCTACAAAGATGTTATTGTTCTTAGCTTGGTGTTTTTGTGAGATTCCTAACAGTAGGAGTGGGGGTGTCTTTGACTCTTTTGCCTGCACTTGGGATGCTTTTCCTCCTACTGGGTAGCCTCATGCAGCCTTGATATGATGTTTTGTGCCCAGTCTTATTGTATCTTGTTATGCCATCATTGGTTGGCATCATTGGGAGACCTGCTTTTTAACTGGAGAGAGATGAAGGAGTAGTGGATCTGGCAGAGAAAGAAAGCGAGTAGGGGATTGGGAGGACTGGAGAGAGGGGAATCTGCAGTCAGGAAGTATTGTATGAAAGAAGAAAGAAAAAAATTCAGAGAAGAAAAAGACAGGAGGAGGAGGAAGGAGGAGGAGGAGAAGGCAGCCCTGTTCAAATGGCCTGTTCTCATTCCTACCTTTCCCGTTTGGGTCATGATTGCTTTGCAGTGTGACAGGATGTGGGGGTATCTCATTTCTTTTATGTATGCAACTTAAATAAAAACTAGCTAATGGAATGCATGGATATTTGTTGGCCTGATGGACACCAGAGCTGTTTACAAAGACTGAAGCTCTCAATGATCTGATACTGACCTCACAGCCAATAGCAGGTCATTTTGACCACAGTTACTGGAGAATAGCTTCACACGGGCAACATGCACTTTTACTCTTAGGTAAGCCCATGACATGTTAGGCTCTATTTCCTATCGTGAAATCATTGTTGACAGGGGAACTGAATGGGTAAAGTGGGGGGTGGGTGTGATCATATTTCATTGTAAACATGAGCGGAACTCTGAAAATAAAGCACAACTACAAGTTAAAAGAAAATGCATAATGCAGAAAGCACAATAAAACAGACATGGTGAATATATCAAGCCAGACAACTATCTTGAGTATTACTTTCATGTACTTGTGAAAATGTTTTATTTTTAGAAAAACTTGAAATTATATCCAATAATTTCTCTTTCCCTCCCCCTCATCTCTTCTCTTCCCTTCCCTCCTCTCCCTTGCCTTATTCTTTTTGTTGACAAATAAAAACTGAATATGTCAACATATACATTATAGGTAGTCTGATGAAGATAATATATCCATCATTTCACATGCATTTTTCTGATGAGAACATATAAAATCTACTCTTGAACAACACACTCTGTGGTCAGAGATGGTAGGGGTTGTAACTAAGCAAAAGTCAGCTCACAGTAGGACACCTGGGTGCAGAGAGCCACAGCATGTGACAGAGCTGTGGAAGCTGGTGACAGTATGAAGCTAACCTAGATTAGGGCTCCCAAGTGCCAGGGGACACACAACAGAAACTGGTGACAGGGGTAGGTTAGGTGACAGGCATGGGTATGATTTAGTCACCTTCTGAAGATTACAAATTCCTCCATAGAGAGAAGAAAGATAACCAGAAGGATGAGAGAGAGGAAGAAACAAAAACCTAGAAGCTAACTAAAGGTACAAAATGCCTAGCACAGAAACAAAACAAAGAAACAACAACAACAACAACAACAACAACAACAACAAAAAGCCCTGAAAAACCAAGACAACATGTCTTCTCCAAAAATTACAAAGACCATAGGAAAGACCACCACTGTCATCCCACAGTCAAAACTCTGACCCTTAACTGTTCCTGTCTGAAAGAACTACAGGGATGGAAATGGAGAGGAGCCTGAGGAAAGAGAGGTCCAGCAACAGGCCCAAGCTCAAGGGGAGGTCCCAAGGCCTGACACTATTACTAAGGCTATGGAGCACTCACAGAAAGGGACCTAACATAACAGCACTCCAGAAGACCCAATAAGCAGCTAAAAGAGTCAGATGCAGATATTTGCACCCAACTAGTGGACAGAAGCAGCTGACCTCTGTGGTTGAATTAGGGAAGGCAGAAAGAAGATGAGGAGAAGGGCAACCCTGTAGGAGGACCAGCAGTCTTAAATAATCTGGACCCCCGAGATCTATCAAACACTTGACTACCACACACACAGCATACACCAGCTGATATGAGACACCCAACACACATATAGCGGAGGACTGCCAGGACTGTGTTCATTCAGAGATGATGCACCTAACCCTCAAGAGACTGGAGGCCCAGGGAGTTTAGAGGTCAGGCAGGGTGGGGGTTGGGGGTTAGGGGCAGGGACAGCCATGGAGACAGTCAGGTGGGGAGGAGGTATGGGATGTGAAACAGTCAGATGGTGGACAGGGAATAAAATCTGGAGTGTAAAAAAAATTAAATAAAAATAAATTTAAGAAAACAACAATAACAACAACTACCACAGCAAAATGGTAGATGATAAAAAAGGGATATTTCTCTGTTAATTTGTTTGACCTTTAGCTCTTTAGTTCTGTTGTATAACTTCCTTGAGTCTGAGAATTCTGTCTTTACCAAAGAGCACACACGGCCTGCTATGTGGCCCCTAGAACATATATCGCAGTCGACTGCCTTGTCTGGACTCAGAGAAAGAGGATGCACCTAATCCCACAGAAACTTGAAGCCCTAGGGAAGGGGGATGCTGGGGGGGTGAGGTTGGGGTTGGTGGGTAGGTGAGAGGGGTGGGAGGAGATGGGGAGCACTTCTCGGAGGCAAAGGGGAGGAGGGATGGATGAAGAACCCTTAGAGGGGGGATCGGGAATTGGGGGGGGGGGACAACATTTGGAGTGTAAATAAATAAAACAATTAAAAAATATATTTTAAGAGAGCATGATCACAAGAACTTCCAGACAGGATGTTACCTCTGTTTTTAAATATTCAGCACATTGTTTTACATAATCGCCACACTGTGTAATGGATTCTCTGAATTCATTCTTTCTATTTTATAAACTTTTACCAAGATCTCACCATCTACCCCACTCCCTAGCTCCTGATCATTACCATTCGAATCTGGGGGGAGGGTAATATTTTTACATTACACCAAAAAAAATGTGAAATAATGATTTCTCAAAAGAAGAAAATATCGATGTTTCATTTAAAAGATTTCATTAGAGAGAAACGTGGGGTTAAGGTTTCATGGGAGCCATGTGTGGTGGACACGCCTGTGGTCCCAGCACATGGGAAGGTGCAGGGGGAGGAAAGCAAGCCCGGGGTGTGTGGCAAGCTTAGTCCAAACACCGGGATTGCCTCAAATATAGCCTTGCAGAAAAACAATTAGAGTTAATTTACTGCAACTTCCTAAAGCCACAGATTCCACATTCCTCCATTTGTCCTTGTTTTAATTATGGAGTGATGGGAGGGGAGGATTTTAGCAGCTTCAAGGATTAATGTTGAAAATTAATCCATGAAAAATCAGCCATCTCCAACTAGACAGTGGGCAGACAGACACACCTGAATCTGTCTGAGCAGCAACTTTAATCCTTCACTTCCAAACCCAAAACGTATTCCAGTTCATTGGCGGTAGTATAGATTTTGTTTATCATGCACAAACAACACCAGCCGATATCATAAAAAAAGGCGAGCATCTGCTTTGGAAATAACCACTGTTGCCCAGGCAACACGTCTATTTCCTATCTTCAGTTATTACGACAAAAGAAAATGTGGTGTATTTATTATGGCTCATCTAACAAGCATACATTACTTATTACTAAAACACTAGCAAGAGACATTTTACAAAAATACAAGACTTATAAGTGGAAACATTTTATATCAGAAACATTGGTGGGTAAAGAGGCCCCTTCTATTTCTCTGAGCACAGGGCTCTTTTGCAGCTCCTTCAGATCCCACTTTTCAATTACAGTCATCTGTAGGTGCCTGGTGTATGCCAGGTACACATCCTCCTTGAAGAACCCATGTGTCTCATATTTAATGAATTCTACTTTTTTATATCCAAAACCATTTCATAAGTGGCAGTTTTTTATGAACTATATTAATCACTCCTTGTGATATCCAGCAGTAGGTATGCTCTTTGCATTGCTGTCTACATGTAAAATCAAATGCCAATAAGAAAATTCACGCTAAGCACATCTCAATAAGCTCCTAGATGGTGGAAGCTCAAATCCCTCTGGAGTGGCGGTCTTCCTTGCGTCTTGTATTCAGACTAACCCCCAAACAAAGCTCAAAGCAAGAAAAGAAAATCTTTTTTTCCATTCCAAAAACAGCTTTTGAACCCCTCCCCACAGAAAAGAAATTGGAGTGTAGGCAGTTAGAGTCTATAGAACAAGCCAATAGCTTTAAAACTTTAAACACTTGTGTTTGCCAGCTCGGGAAGCCAGATTGCTTACCTGTTTCCTGACTGATTGGCTATGCCAGCAAGGTTACTAGAAAAGCCAGGATGCTTGGTGGTGACGCAAACAGCACTGGGAGCGTGCAGGTCTGGAGTGGTTTCCTGAATCTAGAGGAAGAATTGCAGAGAGCCACAAAAACTGCCCACACCAGACAGCAACTGGAGAAAAGGGACGTAAGACTTATTCATGACAGCCAGGTCAAGCCAGTCTTCACTTCTGGGCTGTCTCGCCATCTCTTCAAACAAGTCATCCAGGCAAACTGGGATCCAAAGTGCCTGAAAGAACACATTTCTTTTCATCTCTGGAGGAACAGCAATTACCTATAGTTCCTCATCCCAGCTTTTCTGGGTATGTGCATGTTAATATACTGTCCAAGTGTCCTAAAGAATTTTGTTAAAGAAAATACTAGTCTAAGACAGATGCATCCATCCATATTGAAAACATATAAGGAATGACTGTTGCTTTCTTCCATTAGAAAACAGACTAGCTTTGGAGCATAAGGAGGTAATGCTACAGGTAAACAAAATTAAGGCTGTAGCCTAGGTTAGATTTCTATAAACATCATACTATCCCCAGTATACAGCTGAGTCCTAGAAAGGTGATGGGAATAAGGCATCACTAGACCGAAATTGATTCCTGTACTACGAGGCTCTGCTCAGAAAGAGCATTATCAAAAGCATGGTTGTAAGAGAATGACAGTGCCTTCAGAAGGACGAACCATAGTGCAGCTATCCCTTGGTACTCGTGGGTGGCTGGTCCCAGGACCCCTATAAATATCAAAATCTGTGAACAATCAAGTCCCCTGAATAAGATGGCTTAGTGTTTGCATATAACTTAAACATATCATCTCATATTTTTTTCATATCATCTCATGTGTTTTTAAATCAACTCTAGAGCCGGGCATGGTGGCACACGCCTGTAATCCCAGCACTCTGGGAGGCAGAGGCAGGTGGATTTCTGAGTTCGAGGCCAGCCTGGTCTACAGAGTGAGTTCCAGGACAGCCGGGGCTACACAGAGAAACCCTGTCTCAAAAAAAAAAATCAACTCTAGATTGCTTATAACAGCTGATATGATGCATTTTTTGATAATTGTGATACTGAATCATTTGAGGAATAAAACCAGGGGAAATCTTATATATTTTTGAGTACAGACGCTGATTTTTTTTTTTTTGTAGTATGCTTTGGATACACTATTGACCAAATCCAAAGATATAGAATTCATGAAGTGATATCTATACTCAATACTCAGAGCTCCAAAATGTGTAGAATAAAAACATCATATACAATATAGGGTATGTGTGTGTGTGTGCGCGGTGCACACGTGTGTGTGTGTGTGTGTGTGTGTGTGCACGTGCACACGTGTGTGTGTGTTGTCAATGTATCTTTCATGAATCAGGCCCACTTTGCTATCCTTCTCTCACTAGAAATAATCCTATATACAAAAGCCGCACCATCACACCCCTGCTGGAAACTAAGGGGAAAGAGCTCATCTTGTTGTCTATTTTCTTTCACCTTTTTCATTCCTGTCTTCTCCCTGATTAGTCTCGGAAAAGCCAAAGCCAGCCTATTAGCAGGTAATAAATAACAAGCCTTAACAAGTAATAAATTTCAGAGTCAATAACTTAGCTTTTGGGACTTGTGATGGTTAATTGTATATGATCATTTGACTGAGGTGTAGGATATCTGGATGAAACACTAGCCTTGTATATGTCTGTTAAGGAGATTGCATGGGAGATTTATATTTAAATTATAGTGTGCTCCAAAAAGGAGAATGCCCTCTGTGGTGTGGGTATCAACTACTCTATTGAGATATGAATAAAATAAAAGTTGAGGAAAGGAAAATAAATCCACTCTCTTTCTCTGACTGCTTGAACCAGAACAGCAATCTCCTGCTGCCTTTGAATTGGATTTGGAGTTCCCCTGGGGCCTCGGACTACCCCACTGGCTTTCCTCGACACCTAACTCACCATGGCAGATTATAAAACTTCCCAGTCATGGCCATTGCATGAGCCAAATTTGTATACGCTGTAGTTACAAATGTACACATTATTAATTCTGTCTCACTGAGGAAAACATAAAAGACAGTCAACTGCAGGCTGACGTCAGAGAGGAATACGAGACCAGCAGGACGCATCCCGGCCTTTCCCGTGGTTTGTCCAGGAGCTCATTGGACGGCTTAAACTCCTTCCCCTCGGCGCAGGCTGGTAACACTGGCACACTTTTATTTTTTAAATAAAAAAACTACTGTATTTACTTGGAAGCATTCCGAATATCAACAAAACAGCTGCAATTTTTTTTTCAATTACAGTGTGGTATTCAGTTAACAGAACAATTATCTTCATATAAGCTGCGTCAGAGACAACCGAAGATGAAAAACACCCAAAAATAAAACCAAAAGAAAAGAAAAACAAAAACCAAACTACTGCCCCCATATGTAGCTAATTTGTGCTGGGCACCAACAAGAACCTGCTTTAGATTTCCGTGCCAATTTGCAACCCCCAGACTGTGCCAGGCAAGGTTGGTGGCTATTGAAAATACCACCAGGACAGGGCTCTCTAAAGACACAATTCAGTAGTGTGTTAACTATACAAAAAAAAAAAAGACACAGTACAGTTTAAAAACAAATCTTACATAGTCTTACATTTCAATTTTTTTTTCTTTAAAAGGAGTGAATTGTATATGGGGGAGGGTTAAGTGCTTTATAGACAAGAAAAAGCCTGCACTAGAGCCAACTTATTCATCATCATCTTCATCTTTGTCTTCCTCCTCTTCATCTTCCTCCTCATCTTCCTCTTCCTTCTTTTTCTTTTTCTTTTCAGCCTTGACCCCGCCCCCTTTTTCGCTGCACCAGGTTTTCCTTTAGCTGTGCAGGCAGCGATCTCCTTCTCGAACTTCTCCTTCAGCTCGGCAGCCCAGCCGCCTTCCCGCAGGGCTGCTTGTCATCCGCCGCAGCGTTGTTCCACATCTCTCCTAGTTTCTCTGCAACATCACCAATGGATAAGCCGGATGCGCACCTTTGATTTTGGGGCAGTGCTCAGAACAGAATGAGAAGAAGGCCACAGGAGGCCTGCTGGGTGCATTGGGGTTCTTGACCTTCTTTTTGGTCTCTCCTTTGGGGAGGGATGCAGGCTTTCATTTCTCTGTCATAACGAGCCTTGTCGGCTTTTGCCATATCTTCAAATTTCCCCTTTTCTTTAGCAGACGTGGTCTTCCACCTCTCTGAGCACTTGCTGCAGAGCTCTGAGAAGTTGACAGAAACATCCGGGCGCTTCTTCTTGTGCTCCTCCAGGCGGGTTTGCACAAAGAATGCATATGAGGACATGTTGCCTCTCGGCTTCTCAGGATCTCCTTTGCCCATGTTTAGTTGATTTTTCTATGAGAGGCACAGAGTCACCCAGTGCCCGTTCCGCTCTCGCTTGCCCTGACGCTGTCTCTAGGCAGGTCAATGTACTGCAATGGCTGTCCTGACACACATTTCATATCAAACAACCTATACGGCAAGTCTAAAATTGATTAAATTGGCTAAGACTTTCCACGAAGTAATTAGACACAGAATATTAGTTTATGGCGGGGATTAGGCCAAGGTTAAAATCTTAGGAAAAGATTAAGCCATGCCTTACACCTGGCTTAAGGACAAGCTGGCAGTGTGCAAGAGCCGGTCCGTTAGAACATCATGCCAGCAGGAAGCGGAAGTCCAGGAAGGGCAGACGGAAGACTAAACAAACATGTTTGATTCATGTTATCCACAAAAAAAGTCTCTGTAAGTGAAAAAGGTTTAGGACAGATACACACTGTCACCTCCAAAAACCGGAACGTTGCTGCTGGGCCCCTGCATTTGGAGAACAAAACAGCTCAAACTGGGCAATTTAAAAAAAAAAAAAAAAACACGCATGCCATGGCACTAAGAACTTCTGCTGATAGCTAAAATATGCATATACAGTAAACCAGGCCAAGCACTCATACACCATCAGCGGGTGAGTCTGTAGAAACCAAAGGCTTAACTGGTTTAAACATTCTTTCGGTTTTATCATATCATAGTGAGTACCCTAAGTCTGTGAGAGTGCCCATCCCTCGTTTCAGACACTCCCAGAGTGTTGAAAATGAAACTGTATCAACCGAAAATAGAATTCCGTAACAACTGTGTCTAAGTGTTGCCGGCCCGCCTCCTTATCTAAACTGCTTTGCCAGAGTCTTTAGGACTCAATCCTACTTTAAACGTCTGAGCATGGTTCCAAGCCTCAGCCTTTGCACGAGCCTTAAAGGTCTCTCCTTGCTGTTGGGTAAGCATTGTCACGGTTTTCTGTTTCTCATCAGACTCATCCATATCATCCCTCTTAATAGAATGATTCTTTCTCCCTCCCTCCGCTGGACCAGTTTCACAAGCTGATCTCTGGATCACGGATGCAGAGACCTGAAGATGTCTCAGGTGAAATAAGAATGCGTTGCTTACAGAAATGTATAAAGTAATACTGCCTTCAGCCAGAACTGGGTGTAGCAGCTCGCACAATGACATGAGATCCAATATCTATGCTCAGCTCTTCCCCATAGTAATCTTAGACCATTCTTAGCATAACTTAGTTGGGCTACTGTGGGCATAATGTTATTGCATACTGTGTCAAGATTATGCGTGTATTATTCAAGTGTTGGTTTCTTCCCCTCCCCCATATCTGCTTGTAAACACTGCTCCCAATTATTCCCTCATTGGTCAATAAAGAGGCTGATCAACCAATGACTGAACAGGAGACAGAATAGGGCTGGACTTCCTCCCAGTCAGGGAAAGGGAAGGAGAAAGAGAAGTGGGGATTAGTCATGGGGACAGAGTTCAGGAGACACCATGAGAAAACACCTGAAGTCCAAAGAGTCAGATCAATACTAAAATGCGGGTATCACTGGAATTCTGGATGGGAGGTGGCCAGATTATCATAGAGAATTAAAATAGAGTAATATTGCTCAGTTGTTACACTTTTAACACTTTTTAAATAAAAGAATAATCTCAATTATTTGGAGGCTAGCTGGATTAAGGAGAAAACTGCAATAAACACTTATTTTAAAGTACTAACAGGCCACTGCTTCAACAAAATGAGGCCAGCAGAGACTCACAGATGGCCTAGTATTTGGTCCTATGACACCATCAAGCAAAAATTGTACTTAGCATCGTCAGATACTACTAAGCTAAAAGTAATAAGAAGGCAGTTTCTTCTGCAGAGAAAAATTAGAATGTTTCCATGTGAGGAGCCAGAGTGTTGGGGGCAGGACAATCTTGTTGTTGGCCACACCTGTGTGTCTTCGGGGGCCCAGGAATGTGTTTCCTCTTCAAAGAGTTACAAGCCAAGTGAGTTTGGGGTACAAATTGTTAACAAAATTCACCAAATGATTGATTCAGATCAGTTTACCCATTAGCTGGTGTGTGTCTTCCTGCTTCATCTCTGTAAACACAGAGGCTAAGATGTGTTTCTCTGACCGGCATTTAATAAGTCACTGGCCTTACACTGGCACCATCTGACACTTTCACAGGTGTGGCCATAGCTCCTTAAAAACCTCCCAGATCTTGTTACAGTGAAAAACAAATCACATTGAAAACCTTAACCTAAAATGAAATCAGAGAGTTCTTTGAGGCTTAATCATCACCACCTATTCCTTCTCCCCGTGTCTTGGCATAGCATGTTAAAAAACAAAGCGAAAAATTAACAAGAGAAAAATGCCAGTGATGGACACAGACAAGTTGTTTCCAAACATTCTACAAGAAAATGGTTCTGACTACAGCCAAAAAGTTAGTAACTTCAGACCTGCCCTAAGCCCTGAATACAGACTAGTCATTATTAGATGATTATATAAAAGCTGCACACCATCAGCAGACCATCCATTGCAATGTTAGAAACTGAGAGGTCTTGTTTTCTTTTTAAGGCTCTTTACTTACTATGTGGCAAATGGGATCAGAGAATCTCACGGTGTGCACACTGAGGTCAGAGGTCAGCTTCAGGAGCCTGTCCCTTCCTTAAGTTGTATGTTATAGAGACTGAACTCAAGTGGTCAGGCTTACATAGCCAGCTCTTCTCCTGACTGAACCATCTCACCAGCTCCAAACATGGACGGTGTTCTGTTTCCTAATTCTACTTTCATCTTCAAAACACCAGATTGTCTTCCGCAGAAGTGATCCAGAAACCAGCTCCACGCTTTCTCATTTCTGCCTCCTGAGAATTCCCAACCTCATTCCAAGTTCCCGCTGAGGACTGTAATGTCACATGCAGGAGACAACGCCGTATGGACAATTGAAAATGAAACGGAGTCTGGCTCCCTGCAGAGACACTGGCACCCACATTTTCCAGTTGCCTGAACTCTGTGTGATTCTGTCTCTTACATATTCCCAGTCCCTGGTGTTTCTATTAGAAGGGAAAGAGATTTTTTTTTGTTGCCAAGCTTGTTTTTCTCTCTCCTAAACTCTAATGTTTCATTCTAGCTTTTCCGAAATTATATTTCTGAAGCATCAGGAACAAAATGTTAAGGTGGTATACGGTCACCAAAGAAATCTTTTTTTTTAATTAAGTATATTCCTTATTTACATTTCAAATGTTGTCCCCCTTTTCTGGTTCCCTCCTCTCCCAAAAATCCCATAAGCCATCTCCCCTTCTCCAATCAGCCCTCCCCCACTTCCCTGTCCTGGTATTCCTCTACACTGTGGCATGTAGCCTTACCAGGACCAAGGGCCTCTCCTCCCCTTGGAGTCTAACAAGGCCATCCTCTGCTACCAATGTGTGTGGAGCCATGGGTAACTCCCTGTGTACTCTTTGGTTGATGATTTTGTCCTTGGGAGCTCTGGGAGTACTGGGTGACTCATATTTTTTTTCCTCCTGGGGCGCTGCAAACCCCTTCAGCTCCTTGAGTCCTTTCTCTAGCTCCCCACTGGGGACCCTGTGCTCAGTTCAATGGCTGTCTGAGAGTGCCCCCCCTCTGTATTTGTCATGCACTAAGAAAGTCTCCCAGGTGACAGCTATATCTGGCTCCAGTCAGCCAGCACTTGTGGGCACCCACAATAGTGTCTGGGTTTTGTAACTGTATATAGGATGCAGAAGCTGGAGAGAACCCAGATGTCCTTCAACGGAGGAATGGATACAGAAAATGTGGTATATATACACAATGGAGTACTACTCAGCCATTAAAAAAATAATTCATGAAATTCTTAGACAAATGGATGGAACTAGAGAATATCATCCTGAGTGAGGTAACCCAATCACAAAAGAACACTCATGGTATGCACTCACTGATAAGTGGATATTAGCCTAGAAGCTTAGAATACCCAAGACACAAATCACATATCAAATGATGTCCAAGAAGGAGGAAGAACAAAGTATGGATCCTAGGGTCCTTTGTAGAAAGGGGAAAAATTACCCCAGAAGGAGATACAAAGACAAAAGGTTGAGCAGAGTCTGGGGGAAATATCACCAAAGAAATATTAAAAACAAAACAAAACAAAACAAAGGCTTAGTGGCCACAGTCATGTATTTGGATAAGGGGTGTAGACCCCAAACCTGCCTGTACCTGTTCAATATCCCTCAGGATCCTAAGGATGTTATTTCAATGTACTAGCTCTTTTCCTGTGTTAACCACGGAAATTAATCCAAACTGCAAGCTAACAGATGAGAGATTTGGGGGTTTGAAGGCCAAGAATGACCTCTCTGTTTTTCGGTTACACTGTCACTCATGGGTACTTGAATTCTCCTGGGTGGTGGGCATCGTGCTAAGTACCAGTATCATGCCAGCACTTAGTGTGTGAGATTCACATGCAGCCAAAAGGCTTCTACCCACATGTCTCTAGACCAGCTTGTGTTTCTGTGCTCCTGCTGTGGGCTAGAGCTGAGTAAAACCACTAATCTATTGGATTTCTGACTGCTGGCTCTGAAGTACTCAGCAACCTTTGAGCCTAGACCCATGACACAGCACTGCTGTAAGGAGATGCCTTTGGGACAGGACCAGTCTCACTGACCAAGGTGCCAGCCAACTTTTGAAGATCACAGCTTTGGTTCTTAAATAACACAGTGTCATCCAATGAGATGTCTCCCTAATATCTTAGGGAAGATTGACTTGCTGGGCTCCAGCTTTCCTAAGGACTTGTCTCTCCATTTAGTGATATCCAACAAGTGTACTATAGCTTTCAGAGTAAAATATAAAAGCCAAATTTCTGGGGTGGTTTTCTTCTCCCTTGTATTTTCACTCTTTGAGGTGCCTTGCTTACAGTTTGTTTGTTTGTTTGTTTGCTTGTTTGTTTGTTTGTTGGTGTGCAGAATTTAGGGATCTACCTATTTATATCTAAGTAAAGAGAAATAATGGCACATTTCACTCTTAGACAAGACCCTGGATCTCTGAGAAGTAGGATTCTTCAAGGTCCATGATATGGAAAGTCTCATGTGGTTACAACACTCTCTCCTTACTTCCGATTCCCCTGGGTAGAGGAAGTGAAGGCACAACATGATATCAGCAAGGCCCTGAGGTCCCATCAAATGATATACAAAGGGGCAAGGCCTAAGGTGAGTTTAAATCACATCCAAAAAGAGGGATCGAAATCAAGAAAAGATGAAACGGTAAGTGTTATGAAGTGTGTTTTAAGCAGTTAAAATCACTGGCTGCTTTTCCGGATCACCCCGGTCCCATTCCCAGCACCCACATGGCAGCTGGGATACAATATCTTCTCTGACCTTCATGTTACATAGACATGTATGTAGACAGAACACCTATACACATAAAATAAAAATAAAAGTAGCCAGGCATCGTTACATGAATCTTTAATTCTAGAACACGGAAGCAAAGCCAGGCAGATCTCTGAATTTGAGGTCCACCTGGCCTATATAGTAAGTTCCTGGATAGCTGGTCTCTAGAAAGACCACACCTACATAGATAGATAGATAGATAGATAGATAGATAGATAGATAGATAGATGTAAATGAGAATGTAGATTTATAAAATGAAAAAATGTTTGTAATCTCTTTATATATTACACATTCATATACATGTATATACAAATGAATAAAGAAAGTCATGGTAAAAGAACACATAATTGGGAGCTAACCAACATTTAAAGATTAAGAGAAAAATCTAGCTGCAGTATCCTAGCACACACCTATAATCCTAGCACTTAGAAACTGAGTCAGAAGGATCAGGAGTCCAAAGTCATCCACTAAATGGTAAGTTTAAGGCCATCCTGGTATACATGAAACCCTGCCTCAAAACAGAAAAATTAAAATGGAGGGACGAAAACACATGATACAACTGTGCAGACTTGGTAAGCGTGCAATGAAAGTATCTGTTTCACACATTTAAAAAAGAAAGAGAGACGTAAGTGTTGATAAATCAAAAAATGCTTTAGTGAGGCTAAAACCAGAGCACAAAACCCCAAATAATTGGGAACAGGACAGACACTAAAAGGAAGCAGACACTGCAGTGGTGGGCCAGTGGGTAGGACTGTTTTCAATATGAGGGTTTTATACTCAAAACTTGCTTCTGTAGAGAACTGGTTGTGCAATGCCATCCAGCCATCTAACCTGGAGGCCACAGCCATACCTGTATTAAAGAGCAGCAGACACAGTCAGTCTGCACCACAGGTGAGACACACCTAAGAGACACGTGGATCCAACCTTTGAGTCCAACTTGAAAACAGAGCAAAACTTTTCAAGCTGTCCTTAACATCTTGTTCCTTTGGAGCTCATCAAACTGGGCAGAGACCTCGGGGCAGAGACCTCGGGAAGAAAAGCATTCCTTCCTTAATGTCCTTCAGGGAGCAAAAGAGAAAAAGATCAAGATGACATGGAACAAAAGAATCAAGGGAAATATGGAGTGTTATGTTGTACCATAAAACTTTTACTACTTGTTTAGAAACTCTTTGTAATGTTCACAATGTCACAAGTTAAAACATAATCTAGGCACTCTGACTTAGAACCATAAAGATCTTTCAAACTGTAAACCATGATAGCCCCCTCCTCAGAATACCAGATATGGATTCTCTAGACTTCAAACTCAACATGGGCAAAACAATGCAGAACAACACGCTATTGCTCCCTGATGCTTTTCCCCAGCAGAGGCATAAGCATCCTCGGAATCAGCAGGCCTGATGCCCTGCAGTCAGAGTGCTCCTCCACCTACATTCCTGTGGTGGCTAGAATCCTTCTACTGAACCTCACAATAGGCTACTTATATCTGTCTCCTCTCCCTTCTGCATCTACTATTACAATTTAATTCTTGGCATCAACCTTTTGTATAGTCCACAAGGTTACAAGGTGGACCAAGGTTCACCATGGATTTTTGTTCCAACTTTTAAATAGCTTAAAATCAGTCCTTACATTACTTCAGTGTCTTGCCAGTGTTCACCAGAGTACTAATATCTCAGTCTCAATTTTATATTGCTGTAAAATTCTTTTCTTTTTTTTTATATATTTCTTTTTTTTTTAATTTTATTTTCTATATTCTATGTTTACATTCCAAAGGCTTTCCCCTTTCCCAGTTCCCACCCACCATAGTTCCCATAGTTCCTCTCCCCCCCCATCTGTTCCCCAATAATTCCCCCTCCCCCCTCGGTTTCTTTACTAAACTGGAAGCAATCTTTACAGGCCCAGGGACCTCTCCTTTCTTCTTCTTGGGAATCATTTGACTTGCTATTTGTGTCTTGAGTATTTAGAGCTTCTAGGCTCATTAATATCCACTTATCAGTGATTGCATTTCAGGTGCATTCTTTTGTGATTGGGTTAATTCACTCAGGATGATATTTTCCAGGTCTAACCATTTACCTACAAATTGCATGAATTCATTATTTTTAATTGCTGTGTAGTATTCCATTGTATAAATATACCACATTTTCTGTATCCATTCCTCCTTTGAGGGATATTTGGGCTGCTTCCAATTTCTGGCTATTATAAACAAGGCTGCTATAAACATAGTAGAGCATGTGTCCTTATTGCATGCAGGGGAATCCTCTGGGTATATGCCCAGGAGTGGTATGCCAGGGTCCTCTGGAAGTAACATGCCCAATTTTCTGAGGAACCGCCAAACTGATTTCCAGAGCGGTTTTACCATTTTGCAATCCCACCAACAGTGGAGGAGTGTTCCTCTTTCTCCACATCCTCGCCAGCACTTGTTGTCTCTTGAGTTTTTAATCTTAGCCATTCTGACTGGTGTGAGGTGGAATCTCAGGGTTGTTTTGATTTGCATTTCCCTGATGACTAATGATGTTGAACATCTTTTAAGGTGTTTCTCGGCCATCCGAATTTCTTCTGGTGAAAATTCTTTGTTTAGCTCTGTGCCCCATTTTTTGATAGGGTTATTTGGTTCTTTGCGGTCTAACTTCTTGAGTTCTTTGTATATATTTGATATTAGCCCTCTGTCGGATGTGGAGTTGGTGAAGATCTTTTCCCACTTTGTTGGTTGCCATTTTGTCCTTCTGACAGTGTCCTTTGCTTTGCAGAAACTTTGTAATTTTATGAGGTCCCATTTGTCGATTCTTGATCTTAGAGCATAAGCTATTGGTGTTCTGTTCAGGAACTTTTCCCCTGTGCCCAAGTCCTCCAGGGTCTTCCCAAGTTTCTTTTCTAATAGTTTCAGTGTGTCTGGTTTTATGTGGAGGTCCTTGATCCACTTGGAGTTGATCTTAGTGCAAAGAGATAAGATTGGATCAATTCGCATTCTTCTGCATGTTGACTTCCAGTTGAACCAGCACCATTTGTTAAAAAGGCTATCTTTATTCCACCGGATGGTTGTGGCTCCTTTATCAAAGATCAAGTGACCATAAGTCTGTGGGTTAACCTCTGGGTCTTCAATCCTGTTCCATTGATCTGCTTGCCTGTTGCTATACCAATACCATGCAGTTTTTAACACAATTGCTCTGTAGTACTGCTTGAGGTCAGGGATATTGATTCCCCCAGAAGTCCTTTTATTGTTGAGAATAGTTTTAGCTATCCTGGGTTTTTTGTTGCTCCAGATGAATTTGAGAATTGCTCTTTCTAGATCTATGAAGAATTGAGTTGGGATTTTGATGGGGATCGCATTGAATCTGTATATTGCTTTTGGCAAGATGGCCATTTTTACTATATTGATCCTGCCAATCCAGGAGCAAGAAATATTTTTCCATCTTCTGAGGTCTTCTTTGATTTCTTTCTTCAAGGACTTGAAGTTCCTGTTGTACAGATCTTTCACTTGTTTGGTTAGAGTTACGCCAAGATACTTTATGTTGTTTGTGGCTATTGTGAAGGGTGTTATTTCCCTAATTTCTTTCTCTGCCTGCTTGTCCTTTGAGTACAAGAAGGCCACTGACTTGCTTGAGTTAATTTTATAACCTGACACTTTGCTGAAGTTGTTTATCAGCTGTAGAAGTTCTCTGGTGGAGTTTTTTGGGTCGCTTAGGTAAACTATCATATCGTCTGCAAATAATGATAGTTTCACTTCTTCCTTTCCAATTTGTATCCCTTTGACTTCCTTATGTTGTCTAATTGCTCTTGCTAGAACTTCAAGTACTATATTGAAAAGATATGGAGAGAGAGGGCAGCCTTGTCTAGTCCCTGATTTTAGTGGGAATGCTTCAAGTTTCTCTCCATTTATTTTGATGTTGGCTACTGGTTTGCTGTAGATTGCTTTTACTATGTTTAGGTATGGGCCTTGAATTCCTGCTCTTTCCAAGACTTTTAGCATGAAAGGATGCTGAATTTTGTCGAATGCTTTTTCAGCATCTAATGAGATGACCATGTGGTTTTTTTCTTTCAGTTTGTTTATGTAGTGGATTACATTGATGGATTTCCGTATATTGAACCATCCCTGCATCCCTGGGATGAAGCCTACTTGATCATGGTGGATGATCGTTTTGATGTGCTCTTGGATTCGGTTAGCAAGAATTTTATTTAGTATTTTTGCATCTATATTCATAAGAGAAATTGGCCTGTAGTTCTCATTCTTTGTTGGATCTTTTTGTGGTTTAGGTATTAGCGTAATTGTGGCTTCGAAGAATGAGTTGGGCAGTGTCCCTTCTGTCTCTATTTTGTGGAATAGTTTGGAGAGTATTGGTGTTAAGTCTTCTTTGAAGGTCTGGTAGAATTCTGCACTAAAACCATCTGGTCCCGTACTTTTTTTGGTTGGGAGGCTTTCTATAACCCCTTCTATTTCTTTAGGGGTTATGGGACTATTTAGCTGATCTACTTGATGCTGATTTAATTTTGGTATTTGATATCTGTCTAGGAAATTGTCCATTTCCTCCAGGTTCTCCAGTTGTTTTGAGTATAGACCTTTGTAGTAGGATCTGATGATGTTTTGAATTTCCTCAGTTTCTGTTGTTATGTCTCCCTTTTCATTTCTAATTTTGTTAATTTGTATACTGTCTCTGTGTCCTTTGGTTAGTCTGGCTAAGGGTTTATCTATCTTGTTGATTTTCTCAAAGAACCAGCTCCTGGTCTTGTTGATTCTTTGTATGGTTCTCTTTGTTTCTATTTGATTGATTTCAGCCCTGAGTTTGATGATTTCTTGTCTTCTACTCCTCCTGGGTGAATTAACTTGTTTTTCTTCCAGGGCTTTAAGGTGTGCCATTAAGCTGCTAGTATATGCTCTCTCCAGTTTCTTTTTGGATGCACTTAGAGCTATGAGTTTTCCTCTTAGCACTGCTTTCATTGTGTCCCATAGATTTGGGTAGGTTGTACCTTCATTTTCATTGAATTCTAAAAAGTCTTTGATTTCTTTTTTTATTTCTTCCTTGACCAAGGTGTCATTGAGTAGAGTATTGTTCAGTTTCCATGTGTATGTGGGCTTTCTGTTGTTTTTGTTGTTATTGAAGACCACTCTTACTCCATGGTGATCTGATAGAAGGCATGGGATTAGCTCGATATTCTTGTATTTGTTGACATCTGTCTTGTGACCAATTATATGGTCTATTTTGGAGAAGGTCCCATGTGGAGCTGAGAAAAAGGTATATTCTTTAGCTTTAGGATGAAATGTCCTATATATATATCTGTTAAATCCAATTGGTCCAGAGTTTCAATTAGTTTCGCTGTGTCCCTGTTTAGTTTCTGCTTTCCTGATCGGTCCATTGAGGAGAGTGGAGTGTTGAAGTCACCCACAATTATTGTGTTAGGTGTAATGTGTGCTTTAAGCTTTAGTAAGGTTTCTTTTACGAATGAGGCTGCCCTTGCATTTGGAGCATAGATGTTCAGTATTGAGAGCTCTTCTTGGTGGATTTTTCCTTTGGCCAGCAAGAAGTGACCTTCTGAGTCTCTTTTGATGATTTTAGGTTGGAAGTCAATTTTATCTGATATTAGAATGGCTACTCCAGCTTGTTTCCTGAGACCGTTTGCTTGTAAAATTGTCTTCCAGCCTTTTACTCTAAGGCAGTGTTTGTCTTTGACACTGAGATGTGTTTCCTGTATGCAGCAAAATGTAGGGTCCTGTTTCCGTATCCAGTCTGTTAATCTATGTCTTTTTATTGGGGAATTGAGTCCATTGATGTTAAGAGATATTAAGGAATAGTAATTATTTCCTCCAGACATTTTTGAAATTGTATTTATTTATTTTATTTATTTTTTATATTCGAGAGGTTACCTTCTTTTGGGTTTGATGAGAGGAGGTTTCTATCTTGCTTCTTCCCGGGTGTAGTTTCCGTCCTTGTCTTGGTGTTTTCCCCCTATTATCCTTTGTAGGGCTGGATTTGTGGAAAGATATCGTGCAAATTTGGTTTTGTCATGGAATACCTTGATGTCTCCATCTATGGTGATTGAGAGCTTTGCTGGGTAAAGTAGTTTTGGCTGAAGTTTGTGTTCTCTTAGAGTTTGCATGATATCTGCCCAGGATCTTCTAGCTTTCATGGTCTCAGGTGAGAAGTCTGGTGTTATTCTGATAGGTCTTCCTTTATAAGTTACTTGGCCTTTTTCTCTTGCTGCCTTTAATATTCTTTGTTTAGTACATTTGGAGTTTTGATTATTATGTGACGGGATGTATTTCTGTTCTGATCCAGTCTGTTTGGGGTTCTGTATGCTTCTTGTATATTCATGGGCATCTCTCTCTTTAGGTTGGGGAAGTTTTCTTCCATAATTTTGTAGAAGATATTTGCTGGCCCTTTAACTTGTACATCTTCATTCTCGTCTATACCTATAATCCTTAGGTTTGGTCTTCTCATTGTGTCCTGGATTTCCTGGATGTTTTGGGTTACAGCCTTTTTGCATTTAGTATTTTCTTTGACTGTTGAATCAATGGTTCCTATGGTATCTTCGGCTTCTGATATTCTGTCTTCTATCTCTTGTATTCTATTGTTGATATTTGCATCTATGGCTCCTGATTTCTTCCCAAGGTTTTCTATCTCCAATGTTGTCTCCCTCTGTGATTTCTTAGTTGTTTCTACTTCTGTTTTTAGTGCCTGGATGGATGTGCTCAGATCTTTCGCTTGCTTGATTGTGTTTTCATGTATTTCTTTGATAGATTTTTGTGTTTCCTCTTTCATAGCTTCTACTTGTTGGCCCACGTTCTTCTGTATTTCTTTAAGTGATTTTTGTCTTTCCTCCTTATTGTCTTCTTCTTTTTGATCCATCTTCTCCTGCATTTCTTGAAGTGATTTTTGTATTTGCCTTGTAAAGGCTTCTAACTTTTGATCCATTTTCTCTTCTATTTCTTTACGAGATTTTTCTATGTGTTCAGCTACCAGCATCCTGACCAGTGATTTTATATCCAAGTCTTGTTTTTCTGGTGTTTTGGGGTATCCAGGGCTTCCTGTTGGCGAACTGGGTTCAGATGCTGTCATGTTGTCTTGATTTCTGTTAGTGACATTCCTTTGTTTACCTTTTGCCATCTGGTTATTTCTGGTGTTAGTTGACCTTGTTGTCACTGGCTGGTGTTTGAATCTCCTATGAGGCTGGGCTTACCTGTTGTTTCTCTACTGGTGGTTATGCGTGATTGCTGCTCAACGGGATCACGAGCTGGCTGCCACCCACTGACTTTGTGCACGGCCTGAGGTCTCCGGGAAGTGTGGGGGAGTGCAGCAGAGCCTTGGCAGGTGCTGCTGGGCCTGCCTAGTAGCGAGAGCCTAGCAGATCCCCCCACGTGGTAGCCCCTGATGGAATCTGTCTACCTGTTCCTTTCCAGCTGTGTTCTGGTTGCAGTATGGAGGCCTGCCGCTATCGCTGGTCCGGGCTCCTGGGGAGCTGGGTGGTGCCGGTTGCCTCGGTGCACGGCCTAAGCTCGCAGGGACGTGCTGCAGAGCCTTGGCGCCTGGGCCCGCCTGTGGGCGAGAGCTTAGCAGCTCTCCCTGCTCTAGCCCCAGGCGGAGTCTCTATCTGCACCTTTCCAGCTGTGTCCTGGTTGCAATATGGAGGCCTGCCGCTATAGCTGGTCCTCACTCTTCTTAATAAACAAGAATTGTTGCTTATCCTGGTTCTGTGGGCAGGGTCTGAGCACCTGGCAAGCTGGCTAGGTCTGGCTGACCTGCTACCGGCTGGATGGGATGCTGCAGACAAGATGGCGCTGCCTGCGGGGGGTTTGGGGTCTGGCCTGCGAGCACAGAGCGCAGGCACGGCCGCTGTATTCCAAACCGCTAGGCTGTGCGCAGTTCCTGCCCCCGACCTGAGTCCCCGGAGGTCTTAAACTCGGGCTGTCTCTGGTACCTGGTTCCGCTGGCAGGGTCTCAGCACCTGGCAGGCTGGCTACGTATGGCTGACCTGCTACCGGCTGGATGGGATGCTGCAGACAAGATGGCGCTGCCTGCAGGGGGTTCGGGGGTCTGGCCTGCGAGCGCAGAGCTCAGGCACGGCCGCTGAACTCCAAACCGCTAGGCTGTGGGCAGTTCCTGCCCCAGACCTGAGTCCCCGGAGGTCTTAAACTCGCCGGCAGGGTCTCAGCACCTGACAGGTTGGCTAGGTCTGGCTGATCCGCTACCGGCTGGATGGGATGCTGCAGATCGTAAAATTCTTTTCAAGACTTCCTCCTAGCCCTCATTCCTACTACATTTCTCCAGGATCTGCAATCCAGCCAATGATCACTCCTGAGACATACAAAGAAGATGTATGCATCTGTGGTTTGATCATTTGATGCTCATCAACTCCCCATCCAGAACTGTGGGTAGCAGATCTCTGTTTCATACAAATTACTCAGATACTCTGTTACAACATGCTTATGAATATAATACAATTGCTCTCACCTATTAATCAGATATACTGTCTTGGACCTTGAATGGAAAGCTGGGTATAAAAGAAAGAGAAGGATCTGTAAAGAGTTCTCTTTTGGAGGAGGTTTGAGACACCTACCTGTGACCCACCTGCAGACCAGTAAAAGGTGGGAGGAGTGGACATCACCATGAGGTGACTGTGATAATTTCTCACCACACTCATCCCAATAATATCACTAAGGAAACTAATTCTATTAATGAACATCCCTCTTCCAACAGCCACTGTGAACTGAACCACTTTAATCTACTAACAAGACAGCCAAACTAGACCAGAATAAGAAATAGTTGTGAATGAAAGAAATATATAATATAGTAGAATGTATACATTGAGATCCTTTCTATAAGTCTTTATCTATTTGTGAAAATTACTCAGCCTATCTATACCTTTCTTCAGATTTTATATGTAAACAATAATAGTGCCTACAATGAATTTCCTCACTATTTCAAATGCTCTCTCTCTCTCTCTCTCTCTCTCTCTCTCTCTCTCTCTTTCTCTCTCTCTCTCTGTGTGTGTGTATGTGTGTGTATGTGTGTGTGTGTGTGTAAATATCTCACGCCTGCAGATTTTTCTTCAGTGACCTACTAAAATCCTGATGATCTGCAAAAATAATGATTCAAAATAATAAGGTAGTGTGATATGAATTCATCAAAATGCAAACTCTCAAACATACGGTATAACTGTAAAAGCCTAGACTACTCGCTCTACCACAGTGGATCTGAACTCAAAGCCTGACCTATGCTAAGCATATTCTCTTATTACTCCCAACCCTGTGTAATATGCAGGAATATAGAAAGATGGGTGTAAGTTTGGATAGGTAGATGTAAAGATATATGATGGATGAATAGAAAGATAATAGGTAGGTAGATAGATGGATGGATGGATAGATAGATAGATAGATAGATAGAAGAACTTGCAATAAATAGTTTTTCTCATCAACATTAATGCTATTTTAATTGTTACAGAGACATGACAGCTAAAATCAAACATATAAAGACAACATCATTCATATTTTCTTTAGGAACATCTGATGTATAATTCTGAAGACTCAAAAGGGTTAATAAAATTCAGGTCATCAAATTATTCCAAAATAAGATTCAGATGCCTTTATTCTTGAAAGATTACAATATTTCTTCTCACCAAGAAGAATTCAAAGTTAAGTAAACTAATATCTTAACGCTTTTCACAATCAAACTCTATGTGGCTTATCATGGCGCCAACTGTTGGCCTGGTGCATTCCCCTCGTTTGCAGTGTTTGTTTCTGGAGTGCTAAAGTAGAAGAGAAAGGCAGATTGTCATAATACTGGTGGACAGACACAAAAGACAAATGCTTTGAACCAGACTAAACAGCACATAAACTTCTACTTAAGCACCATGATCTTTAAAAGGGTACACTGACTTTAGTTTTAAAAAATGAAGGTGTGTTTCGACTTCTATTTTTCAGCAGCACAAGAGGAGGCGATCTGAATTTGGAGTGCTTGGTTCTAGAAATTAAATCTCTATGACCAGATGGTAAAATGATCAGCAGGCCCCACAAAATAATATTAGAAGAAGTCATTTGATTTCTAGAAAAGGGGGGAGAGGCAGTCTGGCTCTTACAGTAGTATTGGAAGGCTATTTTAGAATAAATTTTATTATCCTGAAGACAACAGTAAATGAAATCTCAGCTGTGATTCTGAAATACAGAGTGTGACCGTCCTTCTTGGAAACACTGCCTCACTTTCCTGTCCTTCCTCGGCTGGCTGGCCCTGCCCCACTATGCTCCCCCTCTTCCTCCCTCCCCCACCTCATCCTTCCCCAAACTCAACTTTTTAAAAAATACACTACCTTTAAGAGCTGGACATGAGTTCAGCAGACTTGCCTTCTACCAGCCAGTTGAAAAGTTCAATGTTTTCATATAGAATATATATGCTAAAAAAAAAAAATCCAGTCTGTAAACTAGCCTTTCCCTGACTGAGCCTCTTCAGAAACTCTTGTGCCGTGCAGCAGTGGCTGTGTGTAAATGCTATGCACCGAGGATACACAAATATGCTGTGCACAGGACAATGCCTCCTACCAATCAGATGTCCATTTGTTACTGTGTTTATTAACAACCCTTTATCTCTTAGTATTATAAACTCTACTTAAAACTGATTAAAGTCTCATTCTTGTCACAAAAAAAAAACAGAGTTGGACATGAGGTGAAGATGTTTGTCTCTTAAAGAAACAAAGTATATACTATGATACCTACATACATTAACTTTATTGATTTTCCATTTTAAAAATTTACATCAGAAATGGATCCTTTCTTAAAATTTTTTAATACAATCAAGAATGCCTGCTGATTCTCTAGATATCTCAGACTCATGAACTTGGCAATGAAATGAACAGTAGAATCAATATGGTTGGAGGCATACACTAATTTGATATGTTGGTAATATCTTTGCATTAGAAATTACATATGGAAAAGCTTCTTTAGGAAAAAAATACATGAAATCCAATATTTCCATTATTTTTAATTAATTCTTTGAAATGTTTATATATGTATACATCAAATGTTTTTAATTTCTTTTTAAATTTTTTATATATTTTATTATATTATTTCCCCCCTCAACTCCTTCCACATGCTCTCTAATATGTATACAATGTATTATAGTCATATTCATCTCCAAGATAGCTGCATTTTTGATGCATTGTTAGACCTTTGCAATCTCTACCCCAGAAAGAGTACTGTCTGGTTTTGTGTGTCAACTTGACACAAGCTGGAGTTATCACAGAGAAAGAAGCCTTGAGGAAATGATTCTATAAGAACCAGCTGTAAGGCATTTTAGTTTAAGTATAAAAAGATTATATAGTGAGAACTCAAGGCTCATGAATTATTTTCCTGTCTAATATGCATTGTCATGTGTCTGAGCTTTATTTTGTTTGTGTACTTTATTTTGTGTGGAGGGAGATATTAAGAAAGATGATAAGAGCTAATAAAAGCATGATGATTTACTTTGAGAATGTTATGAACCCTCCCTCTTTCAACACAAAATTGTATCAAATAGACCTCTCCTTTGTTCATTGTACAAAATGATAAAAGAGAATCAGATATGAGTAACAAATTAGTATCTGTGAATACTTTCTTAGGAAGGTGCAATTTCCACACAACTGCAATCATTTGGTGCCCAAATGACTTTGCTGTTGTAACTTTTGTCAGTCAAATTTCAGTGACCTGAATGTCCATCACAAATGGTCTCCTAGCATCTTGCTGCTCTAGGATAGTATATTCATGTATAAATGTGTCCAGAGGCACAAAACAGACCAGTCCTCACATGACACAGTCTGAGACTTCTTACTTTTGCTAAAATGTGAAGCTCAGTTACTAAAACATAACAAAGGAGAGCACAGAACTGTCTCAATGCTGTTGGCCTTGTTAAAGGGCAAAGCTCCTTCTCTTTTAGGACTTCATGTTCTCTCACAAGTTGAAAGATTCTCAAGATGTGGCAACTGTGCCACAAAAAGTGGAAAAAAAATGTTTCACATACTGTGAAACTTTCCAAGAAGAAGAACTAAAACTATTTCAATAACTCAATAGCTTCAGATACTAATAGGAAAAACTACTGGAAAAGCCAAGTCCCTCAATTGCTAAACACAAGGACTTCAGTGCTTTTTTTCTAATGTCATAGCTATTTTTAAAGCTTCAGAATTAAAACTGAAACATAACCCACACTATATATTCAATAAATCATACACACAACTCATATGCAATATGTACCTAAGAACAAAAGTTATAAAAGTCCAGAAAAAATTTCCATTAAAATTTTAACCAGCAAAAGGTTTAAAAGCACCTTTTTTTGATATGTGTGTTAATATGTGACCACTGAATTAAATACGGTTCCATAAAACACAGCATTACAGGGTAATAGATAGAATAAGAAATAAAATATTTCTGTTCTCAATGAATTTGCTGTTTTTCTCTTACCAAGATTATATCAAATAAAAAAAACCCAGCATAGAAAAGGTACCAAATTTTTATATGAAAACATCTTTCAGGAAAAAATTCTAGCTTATAATAAATATTTGTGAATAAATGGCTTAAATCTAAAAATTAAAACCTAAAAGGTAATAAAATAAAAACCCCAAATAAAATAACTAGATTTCTTATACCAGTCAAACCAAACCAGAAAGCAGACATTCCAACTTCTGCTAACAAGTCTCACAACTGTCTGTGGTGGTTTGACTAAGTATGGGCTCCATAGGCTCATGGATATGAATGCTTAGTCACCAGGGAGTGGCACTGCTTGAAAGGATCAAGAGATGTGGCCTTGTTGGAAGAAGCATGTAACTGAGGGTAGGCTTTGAGGCTTCAAGGGCCTAAGCACTCTCTCTTCCTGCTGTTTATGGATCTAGATCTAGAAATCTCAACTACTTCTCAGCACCATGTCTACCTGTGTGCTGCTATTCTTCCCACCTTGATGACAGTGAACTAAACCTCTGAAAGGGTAAGCTGTAGCACTAGTTAAAAGTCTTAGAAGAGTTACCACAGTCATGGTGTCTCTTCACAGCAATAGAACAGAACTAAAAGGAAAAAAGTTGGTACCAGAAGTGGGATATTGCCATGATAGGCTTGACCACACTACTTGTTGGTGTAATGTAGACTTTGGACTAGAAAAAGCTAAAGACAGTGGTGCTGAGAGCAATGTAGATTACAACAGCCCATCTCAAGTGGTTTCAGAAGAGAATAATATTAGTAAGTAGCCTAGAGACCATTCTTAATATTTTGGCAAAGAATGTGACTCCTTTCTGTCTTTGTCCAAACAATCTGCCTGAAGTTAAACTGAAGAATTTTGGATTAATAGTGTTGGCAAAGGAGATTTCAAGACAGCCTAGTATTGACTCTGCCCTGTGGTTATTACCGGTCACTCTTATGCAAATCTATAATGAAAAAGAGCAAGCTGAGCAAGGAAAAATATGGTCTGAGGAGAAAAGGAGCACCAGGCAGTGTAATGGAGCTAAGTCCAATGCTCAGATTAAAAAAAGTTTAAAGGAAAACCAGATGCTAAATGTCATAGAGGGAGTGGTAGCCTCCAGGCAAGAGCTAGGCTCCCAGCTCAGCTCCAAATTATAAAAAGAAATTAAAGAAAATCTTAAGGAATGAAGAAAACCAATAAAGAAAGCCAATAGAAGCATAATTAAAAGGGGGCAAGTTCCAGCCCCAGCAAGCAGAACTTGGCAGCCTCTGCCACATGGTTTTAGCTTTATAACACAAGAAAGGGATTATGGAATCTCCCTTCATCGTTAAGGAAGGCTGCGGAGCCCAGGCATGAATCAGTGGTGTCCCTGCATGGAGGGTCAAGAGAGACCATTGCATAAAGCTGTGAAGGTGAAGCCTGGGTTGCCTTGGAAACTCCAAGATGTTGGAGATGCCAGTGTCATGGGGTACCATGTGAGGAAAACTGTTAAAAGGGAATGGAACCAGCCCAAGAGAGAGGAAAATGTTGCAGTCGCCAAAGATGAAAGGAGTTGGAGATCTGAAGAAAAAAAAAAAAAAACAAAACAACAACAAAAAAAAAAACGCTTTTACATCAGACATGAAGATTCAGAGTTTGGAATTTGCGCCCACGGTGAGACAGAGCCCTGGTCCAAGATCGCCACCATCTTGGATCCAGTGACAAAGCAGTCAGCTCACCCAGGTATGCGGAGGACATCAGAGTGAAGGGTTGCTCAGGACGCAGCCTGCCTGGGTTTCTTCTGTGCACGGAGGAGCTGGGCAGCTCTACAGCTGTCTGGGCACATATCCTGCAGGGAAGCATCTGACCTGCAGGGAGCCCTATGGTTAGACAGAGCCTCTACTGGCTTTTGATTTTGCTTTGGTCCAGTATGTCCTCACTAGACTGCTTCCTTTCCTCCCTTTTGGAATGGTAATGCATATCCTGTGCCATTCTATGTTGGAAGTATGTGATCTAATTTTTGATTTTGGTTTTACAGGAGTTACAGTTAAGAGATTGCCTTGATGTTGAACATTTCTTTAGGTGCTAGCCATTAGGTATTCCACAGTTGAGAATTCTTTGTTTAGCTCTATACCCCATTTTAATAGGGTTATTTGGTTCTCTGGAGTCTAACTTCTTAAGTTCTTTGTATATATTGAGTATTAGTCACCTATTGGATATAGGATTGGTAAAGATCTTTTCCCAGTCTGTTGGTTGCCATTTTGTTCTATTGACAGTGTCCTTTGCCTTATAGAAACCTTGCAATTCTATGGGGTCCCATTTGTCAATTCTTGATCTTAGAGCATACAGTCTGTTGGTTGCCATTTTGTCCTTCTGACAGTGTCCTTTGCCTTACAGAAGCTTTGCAATTTTATGAGATCCCATTTGTCAATTCTTGATCTTACAGCATAAGCTATTGGTGTTCTGTTCCGGAACTTTTCCCCTATGCCCATGTGCTCGCTGGAAGAGCTAGAGAAAGAACCCAAGGAGCTGAAGGGGCTTGCAGCCCCATAGGAGGAACAACAGTATGAACCAACCAGTACCCTCAAAGCTCCCAGGGACTAAACCACCAACCAAATTGTACACCTGGAGGGATCCATGGATCCAAATGCATATGTAGCAGAGGATGGCTTTGTTGGACATCAAATGGAGGAGAGACCCTTGTTCCTGGGAAGGCTTGACGCCGCAGTATACAGGAATACCAGGACAGGGAAGCAAGAGTGGGTGGGTTGGTGATCAGGGGGAGGGGACATGGGATAGGGTATTTTCAGAGGGGAAACCAGGAAAGGGGATAACATTTGAAATGTAAATAAAGAAAACAGCCAATAAAAAAGGAAACCTGAAAAAAATAAATTGTAATAGAAATTAAAAAAAAAAGATTGCCTTGAATTTCAGAAAAGACTTTGGACTTGGCAGTTTTAAACAACATTGAGTTTATGACAGACTATGAAGACTTTTGAAGCTGGATTGAATTCATTTTTTAAAAAACTATGACCCAGAAGGGGCTGTGGAAGTCCCGTGGTTCACCTGTTAATTGCACATCGTAAATTTGCATGCCCAGAGAAACTAATTCAAAGAAAACAGGAGCCAATAGGATGAGACCACTGGAAAATGCACTTGCCACCAAAACTGATGGCCTGAGTTATATCCCCTGGACCCACAAGGTAAAAAGGGAAAAACCAACCTATGTAAGCTGTCCTCTAACCTCCACACCCATTACACACACACACACACACACACACACCACAATTCTTAAAATTTAAAATTAATTTAAAAACAAATAACCTTGTAATAGCTTTGCAGTCACATTAATGTTACTTGGGAGTATGATGTTCTTATACAATTTACCAACAAGGCAGATTCAAACCTGAAAAGGGTTCTAATATTAAAAAATGAATACATAAAGGAAATGGATCTTAGAACAAACTCTGTCTAGAGATATTTTTAAATTCTTATTCTGATGTGCCCAGCACTGAGAATAGCAAGCTCACCATAGCGGCCGGGACTTTTTCCAGATTAACTCATTACGAGGTCTCTACAAAACATTTGGAAATTCAGCAAAACTTTACTTCTGTGCTCTTCCTCCACCTTCACCTGAGGCTTTTAACAGGTTCCTCTTCTGCTTGCTTCTAATGGCTTAGTGATCTAAAAGTAAATCTTAGATCTTAAATAACACTTGGCGGCTATAAACACCTAATGAAGGCAGCTTTTTGTTGTGGTGTTTTCACTTGCTCTAAGGCAGCTTTCGAAATGAAAATGTCTACCTGCGAGCAGCTGGCAACAGCTTAGCAGCAAATTAACTTGAGTTTCAAAGAGCTACAGTTAAATACAGTTAAGCTCCTGTGTGTTGTTAATACAGTTTAAAAGTCATGCAAAAGAGCAGGTAACCAGAAAAAAATAAATAAAAACCCATAACCCAACACCTATATAGATATCATATGATTTCAAAGCCTTTTTAAATTAACATGTTATATATGCTTTTCTGCCATTACTACCTTATGATCTTCTTAAATACTTGTGTGGCGTCTCCTTGCACAGATGATATAGTAGTTAATCTTCTTCGTCAACTTGTTGGCATTTAGTATCAGCTAAACAAACCTCTGGGAGCATCCGTGAGGGTGTTTCCGGAGTAATTTGACTGAGGTGAAAACTCACGTTGGATATGGGCAGGACCACAGTGGGATCCAAAGTGAAGGAAGGAATAAGACGCTAGCCACCAAACAACCAAAGGACACAATCGAAAACTGGGGTATAGAACTAATCCGAGAATTCACAACAGAGGACTCTCGAATGGCTGAGAAGCACCTACTGACATGTCCGAATCAGCGGCTGGCAGCCGGAAGTTTCGGTTTGGCGAAGGGTCGGTCTGGGTGTCCCTTCTGCCGATCTGTGGAGTTTTCTGTGTTGTGGCATTGTCGTGGATCCAGAAACTGGAAAGATTTGAACACTGAAATGATTAGAACCAGCTTGGCTCACGGAAAGTCACTGTCTCAGAAGGAAAACAGACACAGGGTGTATGAGCGATACAGAAGACTTCGGTTTGAAGGAAGTCAAGATTCCACTGGAAGGGAGAGACCTTGTTAATATACAGGAGACCTCGCAAGACCTCACTCCAGAAAAGGGCAGCTCCAAAGCAAAGTCAGTGAAAATGGTTCTGAGTGCCCAACGGAAGCAGTTCCTCTAGAAATACAAAGAAGAAAAGCAGCTTCAAAAACAGAGAACGTGAGAGAAAGCCAAACTCAGAGTATTCAAAGTGGGTCTCTATAGGCCTGCTGTGCTCAGCTTCCTTCTCACAGACCAGAGGGGTTTGAAAGCTGAAACAGAAAAGGCACAATTCACTTATCAAACGATGCCCAAGGTAAACTATCATATCGTCTGCAAATAATGATAGTTTCACTTCTTCCTTTCCAATTTGTATCCCTTTGACTTCCTTATGTTGTCTAATTGCTCTTGCTAGAACTTCAAGTACTATATTGAAAAGATATGGAGAGAGAGGGCAGCCTTGTCTAGTCCCTGATTTTAGTGGGAATGCTTCAAGTTTCTCTCCATTTATTTTGATGTTGGCTACTGGTTTGCTGTAGATTGCTTTTAGTATGTTTAGGTATGGGCCTTGAATTCCTGCTCTTTCCAAGACTTTTAGCATGAAAGGATGCTGAATTTTGTCGAATGCTTTTTCAGCATCTAATGAGATGACCATGTGGTTTTTTTCTTTCAGTTTGTTTATGTAGTGGATTACATTGATGGATTTCCGTATATTGAACCATCCCTGCATCCCTGGGATGAAGCCTACTTGATCATGGTGGATGATCGTTTTGATGTGCTCTTGGATTCGGTTAGCAAGAATTTTATTTAGTATTTTTGCATCTATATTCATCAGAGAAATTGGCCTGAAGTTCTCTTTCTTTGTTGGATCTTTTTGTGGTTTAGGTATTAGCGTAATTGTGGCTTCGAAGAATGAGTTGGGCAGTGTCCCTTCTGTCTCTATTTTGTGGAATAGTTTGGAGAGTATTGGTGTTAAGTCTTCTTTGAAGGTCTGGTAGAATTCTGCACTAAAACCATCTGGTCCCGTACTTTTTTTTGGTTGGGAGGCTTTCTATAACCCCTTCTATTTCTTTGGGGGTTATGGGACTATTTAGCTGGTCTACTTGATGCTGATTTAATTTTGGTATTTGATATCTGTCTAGGAAATCGTCCATTTCCTCCAGATTCTCCAGTTGTTTTGAGTATAAACCTTTGTAGTAGGATCTGATGATCTTTTGAATTTCCTCAGTTTCTGTTGTTATGTCTCCCTTTTCATTTCTAATTTTGTTAATTTGTATACTGTCTCTGTGTCCTTTGGTTAGTCTGGCTAAGGGTTTATCTATCTTGTTGATTTTCTCAAAGAACCAGCTCCTGGTCTTGTTGATTCTTTGTATGGTTCTCTTTGTTTCTATTTGATTGATTTCAGCCCTGAGTTTGATGATTTCTTGTCTTCTACTCCTCCTGGGTGAATTAACTTGTTTTTCTTCCAGGGCTTTAAGGTGTGCCATTAAGCTGCTAGTGTATGCTCTCTCCAGTTTCTTTTTGGATGCACTTAGAGCTATGAGTTTTCCTCTTAGCACTGCTTTCATTGTGTCCCATAGATTTGGGTAGGTTGTACCTTCATTTTCATTGAATTCTAAAAAGTCTTTGATTTCTTTTTTTATTTCTTCCTTGACCAAGGTGTCATTGAGTAGAGTATTGTTCAGTTTCCATGTGTATGTGGGCTTTCTGTTGTTTTTGTTGCTATTGAAGACCACTCTTACTCCATGGTGATCTGATAAGAGGCATGGGAGCAGACGATATGATAGTTTACCTAAGCGACCCAAAAAACTCCACCAGAGAACTTCTACAGCTGATAAACAACTTCAGCAAAGTGGCAGGTTATAAAATTAACTCAAGCAAGTCAGTGGCCTTCTTGTACTCAAAGGACAAGCAGGCAGAGAAAGAAATTAGGGAAATAACACCCTTCACAATAGCCACAAACAACATAAAGTATCTTGGCGTAACTCTAACCAAACAAGCGAAAGATCTGTACAACAGGAACTTCAAGTCCCTGAAGAAAGAAATCGAAGAAGACCTCAGAAGATGGAAAAATATTTCTTGCTCCTGGATTGGCAGGATCAATATAGTAAAAATGGCCATCTTGCCAAAAGCAATATACAGATTCAATGCAATCCCCATCAAAATCCCAACTCAATTCTTCATAGATCTACAAAGAGCAATTCTCAAATTCATCTGGAGCAACAAAAAACCCAGGATAGCTAAAACTATTCTCAACAATAAAAGGACTTCTGGGGGAATCAATATCCCTGACTTCAAGCAGTACTACAGAGCAATTGTGTTAAAAACTGCATGGTATTGGTATAGCAACAGGCAAACAGATCAATGGAACAGGATTGAAGACCCTGAAACTAACCCACAGACTTATGGTCACTTGATCTTTGATAAAGGAGCCACAACCATCCGATGGAATAAAGATAGCCTTTTCAACAAATGGTGCTGGTTCAACTGGAGGTCAACATGCAGAAGAATGCGAATTGACCCACTCTTATCTCTTTGCTCTAAGATCAACTCCAAGTGGATCAAGGACCTCCACATAAAACCAGACACACTGAAACTATTAGAAAAGAAACTTGGGAAGACCCTGGAGGACTTGGGCACAGGGGAAAAGTTCCTGAACAGAACACCAATAGCATACGCACTAAGATCAAGAATCGACAAATGGGACCTCATAAAATTACAAAGTTTCTGCAAAGCAAAGGACACTGTCCGAAGGACAAAACGGCAACCAACAAAGTGGGAAAAGATCTTTACCAACCCCACATCCGACAGAGGGCTAATATCCAATATATACAAAGAACTCAAGAAGTTAGACCGCAAAGAAACAAATAACCCTATCAAAAAATGGGGCACAGAGCTAAACAAAGAATTTTCACCAGAAGAAATTCGGATGGCCGAGAAACACCTTAAGAGATGTTCAACATCATTAGTCATCAGGGAAATGCAAATCAAAACAACCCTGAGATTCCACCTCACACCAGTCAGAATGGCTAAGATTAAAAACTCAAGAGACAACAAGTGCTGGCGAGGATGTGGAGAAAGAGGAACACTCCTCCACTGTTGGTGGGATTGCAAAATGGTAAAACCACTCTGGAAATCAGTTTGGCGGTTCCTCAGAAAATTGGGCATGTCACTTCCAGAGGACCCTGCCATACCACTCCTGGGCATATACCCAGAGGATTCCCCTACATGCAATAAAGACACATGCTCCACTATGTTTATAGCAGCCTTGTTTATAATAGCCAGAAATTGGAAGGAGCCCAAATATCCCTCAAAGGAGGAATGGATACAGAAAATGTGGTATATTTATACAATGGAATACTACTCAGCAATTAAAAATAATGAATTCATGCAATTTGTAGGTAAATGGTTAGACCTGGAAAATATCATCCTGAGTGAGCTAACCCAATCACAAAAGAATGCACATGAAATGCAATCACTGATAAGTGGATATTAATGAGCCCAGAAGCACTAAATACTCAAGACACAAATAGCAAGTCAAATGATTCCCAAGAAGAAGAAAGGAGAGGACCCTGGGCATGTAAAGATTGCATCCAGTTTAGTAAAGAAACCGAGGGGGGAGGGGGAATGATTGGGGAATAGTTGGGGGGGAGAAGAACTATGGGAACTATGGTGGGTGGGAACTGGGAAAGGGGAAAGCCTTTGAAATGTAAACATAGAATATAGAAAATAAAAATAACTAAAAAAAAAATGATGCCCAAGAAGAAGGAAGGAGAGGCCCCTGGTCCTGGAAAGGCTTAATGCAGCAGTGTAGGGGATTACCAGGACAGGGAAGCAGGAAGGGGTTGATTGGGGAAGAAGGGGAGAGGAGAGGGCTTATGGAACTTTTAGGGAGGGGGGAACCAGGAAAGGGAAATCATTTAAAATGTAAACAAAGAATATTGAAAATTTTTTTTTAAAAAAGGACCTCCACATAAAAGCAGACACACTGAAACTAATAGAAAAGAAACTGGAAAAGAGCCTTGAGCACCTGGGCACAGGGAAAAGTTCCTGAACAGAACACCAATAGCTTATGCTCTAAAATCAAGAATTGACAAATGGGACCTCATAAAATTACAAAGTTTCTGTAAGGCAAAGGACACTGTCAAAAGGACAAATCAGCAATCAACAAATTGGGAAAAGATTTTCACCAATCCTACATCCGACAGAGGGCTAATATCCAATATATACAAATAACTCAAGAAGTTGAACTCCAGAGAGCCAAATGACCCTATTAAAAATGGGGTACAGAGCTAAACAATTTTCACCTGAAGAATGTGGAATGGCTGAGAAGCACCTTAAGAAATGTTCAACATCATTAGTCATTAGGGAAATGCAAATCAAAACAACCCTGAGATTTCCCCTCACACAAGTAGGAATAGTTAAGATTAAAAATTCAGGAGACAGCAGGTGTTGGTGAGGATGTAGAGAAAGAGGAACACTCCTCCACTGCTGGTGGGATTGCAAGATGGTACAACCGCTCTGGAAATCAGTCTGGTGGGTCCTCAGAAAACTGGGCATGACACTTCCAGAGGACCCTGTTATACCACTCCTGGGCATATACCCAGAGGATTCTCTGGCATGCAATAAGGATACATGTTCCACTATGTTCATAGCAGCCTTATTTATAATAGCCAGAAGTTGGAAAGAACCCAGATGTCCCTCAATGGAGGAATGGATACAGAAAATGTGGTATATATACACAATGGATTACTACTCAGCAATTAAAAACAATGAATTCATGAAATTTATAGGCAAATGGTTGGAACTGGAAAATATCATCCTAAGTGAGGTAACCCAATCATAAAAGAATACACATGGAATGCAATCACTGATAAGTGGATATTAATGAGCCCAGAAACTCTGAATACTCAAGACACAATTAACATATCAAATGATTCCCAAGAAGAAGGAAGGAGAGGGCCCTGGTCCTGGAAAGGCTTGATGCAGCAATACAGGGGAGTACCAGGACAGAGAAGTGGGAGGGGGTGACTGGGGAACGGTCAGAGGGAAGAGGGCTTATGGGACATATGGGGAGAGGGGGAACCGGGAAAGGGGAAAGCATTTGGAATGTAAACAAAGAATATAGAAAATAAATAAATAAAAAAGAAAAAAAACACATTAGAGAAGAGGAAAAGTTCTGCAGCCCATTGTTTCCAAGGCAGGGAAAGCGATTGGATCAGCAGCTACTGAGAAGGCCAAGCAGATGGCCCAAACAGTGTCATCTACCACAAGAAAGCCAGTCACAAGAGCCACTAATAAGAACGGATCAGAAAGACTGAGACCAAGTAGAGGCAGACCTGCCAAAAAAGTAGAAGGCAAGATGGACAAGGTCATTTCTTCCAGACCTGAGCGTGAAGAAGAGCGTTTGGATTAGCTGACCAGTGTTACAAATGAAATAGATCCAGGCGGAGTCTTCCAAGAAGGGGAAATCTTACCTGAGACAGTCCCTGCAAAAGGGAAAGAAAGGAAGTCCTTTACCCCCCAGCACTGTCTCTCAGCCCCCGTGTGGTCTGAAGACCTACCAGGTGGCTCCCCCTGAGCCCTAGAAGCGCCAACATTGTCTTGACAGCCAATTGTGACTGGAGCCGTTTAAGACCAGAAGTCACTACAACTCAAGACAAATCAAATGAACTCTTGGTACAGCAAGCATTGGATTCACTAACAGGCTGTGGTAAAGACCATGGCTTAAATAAAGAACGCAATGAATAAAAGACAGGCTGCAGCCGGAAGTGCAAGCCCACGCAGCAGCTCCAGAGACCCCGTAGGAAGTTGAAAAAAAATCATTCTTGATACTGGGATTTTTCAGAATCGAGAGTCCTGTGATGTCGTTCTCAGTACTGTCTTTGGAACATCGTTCTCAAAGATCTGGAACACCTATGTGTGCCAGCAAAGTTTTGCCTGAGGGCAGGGCTGCGGGGGACCTTGTAAGACTGAAGAATCCTGACGCTGAGAGCAGCGAGAGTGAGCATATTGATCGGATGTTTCCAGATCATCTAGAAAGCAGGTGCAGCGAAGTAGAAGACGCCCCGTGTCCTGGAGAACAAGATTCAAGTGACTTAGAAGTAAATAAAATAAATATCAAGAGAGTTTCTCAGTTGAAATGATGAATTTGCCTCTTCCTGCTGGTGATGTTAATACTAACCAAAAAGAAGCGATCTCAGCCGTGGAAGGAGTGGGCTCTGCAGTCACCTCCCTGGATGTGCTGATGAGTCACCCTGAGACAAAGACTTCCTCACAGAGGAACGCCTCACAAGAAGCTGAGGTGTCCCAGTCAGTACTGTCACATAAAAGTCTCACTTCTGAACGCTGCCTTCTTGGTCCGCCAGGTCTCAGCTGTACCTGCACCTGCACTCAGGAGGAGACCAGACAGCGAGATCGCTGGCAGGCAGGTCTCCTTTGGAGGTGACCTCATTGTCCTCTGAAGAGAACACCAGGAGGGTTCTTAATTTAAAAATAACTGCAAACATTCTTTTCTTCACATTGTTAATTCTCTGGTACATTTTTATTTGAAAATATGTACTGGTATTCGTGTCTATTTGGTCTGTTTACATTGCATTACAGTGTTTAATGTGCCCTGTTCATGGAGACATATTTTAATGATGATACTGTAAAAAAAAACTGTAGGTTATTTAAAATATTAAATGTGAAATAAGGTTTTGCATCTGCGAAGAAGAAGAAAAAGAAGAAGAAGAAGAAGAAGAAGAAGAAGAAGAAGAAATGTTCAATATTCTTAGTGATCAGAGAAATGCAAATCAAAAGGACTCTGAGATTCCACCTTACACCAATCAGAATGTCTAAGATCAAAACCTCAGGTGATGGGCATATACCCAGAGGATTCCCCTGCATGCAATAAAGACACATGCTCCACTATGTTCATAGCAGCCTTATTTATAATAGCCAGATGCTAGAAGGAGCCCAGATGTCCCTCAAAGGAGGAATGGATACAGAAAATGTGGTATATTTATACAATGGAATACTACTCAGCAATTAAAAATAATGAATTCATGTAATTTGTAGGCAAATGGTTGGATCTAGAAAATATCATCCAAAATCACAAAAGAATACACATGAAATGCAATCACTGATAAATGGATATTAATGAGCCCAGAAGCTCTGAATACTCAATGTACAATTAGCAAATCAAAAGATTCCCAAGAAGAAGGAATGAGAGGACACTTGACCAGAAAAGACTGGTTCCAGTCTTGCAGGAGAGTACCTGAACAGAGAAAGGGTTGGGGGGTGATGGGGGGGAGACACTTATGGGACACATGATGAGGGGGGAACTGGGAAAGGGGAAAGCCTTTGGAATGTAAATGAAGAATATAAAAAGTAAAATTAAAAAAAAAACCTCAGGTGACAACACATGTTGGAGAGGATGTGGACAAAGAGTGACAACACTCCTCCATTGCTGGTGGGATTATAAACTGGTACAACCACTCTGGAAATCAATCTGGAGGATCCAACGAAAATTGAAAATAGATCTCCCTGAAGACCCAGCAACACCATTCTTGGAAATATACCCAAAAGATGTCCCACCATGCCACAGGGACACGTGTTTCACTGTGTTCATAGTAGCTTTATTTGTGATAGCCAGAAGCTGGAAACAACCTATATATCCCAAGAAGAATGGATACAGAAAATGTGGTTTCATTAGACAATTAGACAGCTATTAAGAACAAGGACATCCTGAGTTTTGCAGGCAAATGGATGGAACTAGAAAATACCATCCTGAGAGGTAGAACTCTGACCCAAAAGGACATGAATGGTATGTACACACTAAAACATGGGTATTAGGTCCCCCCCCAAAAAAAAAAACAGATTATCCAAGATGCAGTGCACAGAACTCAAAAAGTTCAACAAACAGAAGGGCCCAAGTGAGTACTCCTCAGTCCCACTTGGGAGGGAGAAGAAAGCAATCACAAGTGGGGAGGGAGGGCGGGGCCTGGGAGGGAAAGTGGATGGGGAGGGGGGAAGAGGGGAACATGATCTAGTATTGGGTGGAGGAAAGATTAAAGCCCTGAGGGCCAGCAGAAGGAATGGAAACAGGCAACCTTAGGGAGGTAGGAGGTGAGGGACCCTCCAGAATGCACCAGAGACCTGGGAGGGAAAGACTCTCAGGGCTCAGATAGAGGGACCTTAGATGAAATGCCCTCCAGTGGGGAGAGGGAACTTGTAGAGCCCACCTCCAGCAGAAAGACAGGGCATTAAGTGAGGAATGGAGTTGCCGTCCCACAGTCAAAACTCTGACCCAGAATTGTTCCTGTCTGAAAGAACTGCAGGAACAAAAATGGAGAAGAACCTGAGGTCCAGGCACAGGACCAAAGTGGGATCCAGCTCAAGGGGAGGTCCCAAGGCCTGACACTATTACTGAGGCTATGGGGCGCTCACAAAAAGGGACTGTGTATGACTGCCCTCCGAAAGACCCAACAAGCAGCTGAAAGAGTCAGATGCAGATATTTGCAACCAACCAATAGAAAGAAGCTGCGGACCCCTGTGGTTGAATTAGGAAAAGGCTGGAAGAGGCTGAGGAGGAGTGAGACCCTGTAGGAGGACCAGCAGTCTCAATTAGCCTGGATCCCCAAGATCTCTCAGACACTGGACCACCAACCAGGCAGCATACACCTGCTGATATAAGCCCCCCAATGCATAAACAGCAGAGGTCTGCTGGGTCTGTGTTCAGTCAGAGGAGATACACCTAACCTCAAGAGACTGGAGGCCCAGGGAGTTTAGAAGTCTGGTGGAGTTGGGAGTAGGTGGTGGGGACATCCTGGTGGAGACAGGAAAATGGGGAGCAGGAATGGGGTGTGGAACAGTCGGAGGGTGAACCAGGAGGGGAATAAAATCTGGAGTGTAGAAACATACATCAATTAATTAATTACTTAAAGAAGAAAAAGAAAAAAAGAAAAGAAACCCAAGCTGAGTTCCAGCTCTTGTCTCTCTCCCTTCGTGGCCTAACGCTCTTGCAGCCCCTCCCTTCCCCACCAAGATGGCTACATCCTCAGAGGTGAACAAAATCAAATTCTTCATTCTCAAATTGCTTGTGTCAAGATTATTGTGAAAGAAACATTAACCATTAAACTAGGGTTGCTTGTTTCATTTTTAGGAACAACACCGCCTTTAACATCCTTGTATCGGGACCAGAGATGGCCCTGCAGTTAAGAGCACTTTATACTTTTCCAGAGGATCCAAGTTCTGTTCCCAGCACCATATTGAGGGGACTCACCTGTAACTCGGAAATCGGATACTTTCTTCTGGCCTCTGAGGGCACCTTCACAAGTACGCATGTACACACACATACACATAAATAAACAGCGAAGCAAAACATCCTTCTGTCCTTTACCATTCCACAGTGCCATGATTATTTCTTAAAGAAAAAACAATGTAACAACAAAGTAAAACAAGCAAACCAAAAAACAATAGAAGAAGATGGACTGGATCAATAACCATACAGCATCCGAGAACATTTCACACATGCTTCCAAGTTAAAATCCAGTCAATGATCTACTCCAGTTCATCAATGGTCCACATACCCTGAGAACCTACTCTAGAGTTGTAAGTGACACAATAAACTATGGACAACTCTGAAGGCCATAGAAATACTTCTTAAACTGATAGCTCTAATTTTTAATTAAAAGCTAATTAATGAAAAAATCTTCAGGCTCTTTTTTTTTTTTTTTGATATTCTCTCAACCAGCTAGATGATAGGACAGTGGGTACAGTATGCATTTCAGTTTGTGCCACCTCTGGACTTGAGTAGCAAGTCTCCTTGGCTTGCTGCAGCCTGCCATTCTAGCCCATAGATCCTCAGTTTACCAAGTGACTACAATTATGGGAGCCCCTGGAAATAAATCTCTCTACATATGTGTACCAGGACATACATCATGAACAGTGGGCGATGATTCCAAGTAGTACATTTTCCTCCGCATTCAAATAGAAATTCTCTTCCTGACAAGCATCTCTCAAGCTTTCAGTGAGCCTATAAATCACTGAAACACCCTCTAAAGTGCCAATTATTCCTGAAATTTTCAACTTTCCCTTTGAACAGGTTCCAAGGTGTTAGGACGGTGAACCACACCGTTATGCAAAGGTCTTGAATTCCAGGAGCAGACGAACCATTGTACCTCTAGCATCCACAAAACACTACTTCAACAATATCCTAGCTCCCCAAATAAGGAACCTAAAGTAGTATTTCCAATAACACTGTCTTTGCTTTACAAAGCTGACTACTTATGTAATGTGCCAGAAAGACAGACCCAAGACCTTAACAATATCTATTTTTAAAGTAATGATATGCTACATGTTATAAGCCATACTACATCCAGTTTTATCATTGATTCTATTTAGAGATTTCTACAACTACACTATAAGGTAATGGAGGGGGGCGGTTGTAATGTGCACATGCATTCATGCATGCATGGGTGTGTGTGTGTGTGTGTGTGTGTGTGTGTGTGTGTGCGCGCGCGCGCGTGTGTTTATATACCAGGGAATCAGAATATCAGAGTCAATCTTTTAGTGTCTGTCGTGTCTTGCCAGCTGGCTAAGCTTAAGAAATTCTGAATACTAGTCACGCCAGAATTCCACCCCCACAACCTGGCTGACAGCTTTATCAACAATCTGGAGAGAAAGCAGCCCCTGGCTGCCCTTCCCTCTCTGTGGTGCCAATTGTGGCCTGAATGTTTGGGCTTCCACAATAAACAGAAGCAGACAAGATCTAAATACCCAAAGTGAGTATAAAAAAGACTTTTAGCATTAATTAACAAAAATAATAATAAGTAAATAAATAAGCCAGGGAGACATTCACAACACGGATCAACTTTTAAGACACTGATGGCATAAGTAATTAGCAACTTTAATACAGCAGTAATAAACTGCTGAATGCTGTGCTCAATTACAAAAAAAAATCACATTGGCAAATATGTCACTTTCATCAAAAAAATATATCTTTCGGCTATCCAGTAAGTGAATCACACCGGAAAAAGTAATTAGCAGAGCAATCGATTCTCAAGGCTAATAGAGGACACACAGAAAGTTATGTGAGCTCATCACTGCTCCTTAAGTGTTTTTCTTGAATAAAGTAATATAGTTCTATATTATCCAAAAAGCCACTGACTGCCTAATCAACTTCCCCAAGAAACTGAAATGACAAGAGAGAAAGCACAGAGCAAAGTCCTCCGAGTGGCAGCTGAGCTGCTACCATCTGGATGAGTCTTGAGGTGTACTGCGTCAAAGAAGACAGGCACGCAGAGATGGATGGTGGTACTCATGGTTCCACTGTGGAAGGACATCTTCAAAAAAAATCATAGCTAAGTTTAAAGGTTTCAATTTCTTATTTTTAATTATGTGCGTCGTGGAGAGGCAATGTGCATGTGTGTGAGTATCCAAGGGCCAGAAAAGAGCTTCAGGGTAAGCCACCTCATGGTTGCTGGAAAGGCACTCAAATACTCTGCAAGAGTATTAGTAGCTCCTCACCACATCTATCCAGCCAGCCCATAGCTAAGTTTTAACAGGGATGGTACTTCAAAGCCTACAAAGTATTGCTACTAATTTTTCAATTCAATAGGAAGCAAATGCCACAAACAATCATGCTACATAAGTCACCGATGAGGAAATGATTTGACTTTAGCCACAGATCATTTTCAATAGCTACTACATTATAATGATGCCCATTTTTAAAATAATCTTTACATTTCAAGCTGCGAAGAAAGCAAATGTATTCTCATTTCATTTCTATGCAGAAAGTAGATGGCAACATTCCATGAACCCTACTGTGGCTGTGAATTTAATCACAGGCTTGTATCTGATGTGGGCTCTGGACACAAGACAAACCCTCAGAGTTGGAAAGGACAATGTATATTCTTGCCAAATCTATTCCATTGCTGGTGACCATGTCTCTCCTATTCCTAACTGGTCATCTATTAGTGATGATTTCCTGTGTGTGGCCACCAGAGTTGTGAGTGGTTTGTGAAGTATTTGGAACTTAAGGTTGACCTTACCAATAGCCAAGCAACCATGGGATTGTGGAGTAGAACCCAGGTTAGCCACTCTGAAATCAAATGTGAAAGATGGTATGAAATATTACTATTGGCAGACCTGTCCATGTGCAAAGCAAGGAACTGTGAACGCATGAAACATATCCTTCCCCCAAAGACAAATGAGAGGGGAACCATCCTTTGCCACTTCAAAACAACAAAAACAAAAACAAAAGCCAAAAACAAAGAGCAAAGAAATGAGTTCTACCCTGCCTGAGCCCAGTTTTCTATTCAGATTCTGAGTAATGAAGTCACTTTGCACTATCTCTCTCTACATTTTCAATGTTGGTAAAAATGTAAACAGCAACAACAAAAAGTCTAACACAGGAAAGACAGACACACACACACACACACACACACACACACAGAGAGAGAGAGAGAGAGAGAGAGAGAGAGAGAGAGAGAGAGATCTCCAATTACCAAGACAATTATCCAAACTCCATAATAAGATCTAGTCCCTTCACTTTTAAAAGTGACATGCTCTAGGAAGTACAACCACGATAAGGATTTCATATAATTAGCACTTGCTATTAAGGAGGCACCTGAAAATTGATTTTTTCTTTGTAAAGAAAATAATAAAGATATTACCTATCCTCTCAAAAAGTTGAGCAAGTAACAAGAAAAACAACTAAGTGCAAACTCAAACATCAAGAAATGTATATTACTGCTCTTACTCTCGGTGACTCTCTTCCCTCTCAGACCCCTTCTTCTCCCCCTCCCCAATCTGTTCCTGGCCAGCCTTTCCTCTCTCCTCCTCCTCCTCCCTTTCTCTGTCTCTGCTCTCTTCTCAACTACCCTTTCCACATGCTAAATAAACTCTATTTTATACTAAGAGAGAGAGAGAGAGAGAGAGAGAGAGAGAGAGAGAGAGAGGGGGGGGGTATATTAGAGACATTGAAAGAACAATCTCAATTTCATATGGGGGAAAGTAGCTAAAACAAGCCTGTACAATAAAAGAACTTCTGTAGGTATCACCATCCCTGACCTTGAGCTGTACTACAGAGCAATAGTAATAAAAACTGCATGGTATTGGTATAGGAACAGACAAGTGGATCAACAGAATCAAATCAAAGACCCAGAAATAAACCCACACACCTATGGACACTTGATTTTTGATAAAGGAGAAAAAACCATACAATGGATAAAAGAAAGCATCTTTAACAAATGGTGCTGGTCTAACTGGATGTCTGCATGTAGAAGAATTTTTGAAAATAGATCCAGATCTATCACTCTGCACAAAACTCAAGTCCAAGAGAATCAACTACCTCAACATAAAACCAGATATACTAAATCTAATGGAACAGAAAGTAGGGAATAGCCTTGAAGTCATTGGTACAGGAGACAACTCCCTGAACAGAACACCAATGGCTCAGGCCCTAAGATCAACAATTGATCAATGGGACCTCATGAAACTGAAATCTTCTGTAATGCAAAGAACACTATCAATAGCACAAAACAGAAGCCTACAAATCGGGAAAGTATCTTCAACCCTACATCTGAAAGAGGGCTAATATCCAAAATGTATGAAGAACTTAAGAACTTAGACACAAACAAGTCAAATAATCCAATTAAAACATGGGGTAGAGAACTAAACAGACAATTCTCAACATAGAAATCTCAAACAAGTCTGGAAGCACTTAAATGTTCAAAATCTGAAGAGGAAACTTCTGGTTTCTTTGGAAAGTCAGTTATGCCAGATGATGGTTTGCTGGAGAACACAGGTGAAAGGATGTTTTTGCTAAAGCAGACACAGGAAAGAATGTTTTCCTGAAATAGACATAGGTGAAAGGATGTTTTGCAAGAGCAGGCATGTGAAAGAACATGTGATGAGGGAATGTAGATATGGCCCCGCAGACAGTGGGAGCTGGAGCATTGGTCTGTGTTGCTCCTCCTCACTATTCTTCACTGATGACGCACATGTATTCGTTCACCTTACACTGCATTGCTGAGCTTTGCTTGTGGTGACTACACAGTCAGAAACTCACCAAAGAATTTCTTGTGAGATTTCTGGGACTTCTTGCCACTTCTGGAGCCTTTAGGCCCAGTGGCACCTGTTGTGGTTTCTTCTGGATTGAACTGTCTTTGCTGGTTTGTGTGTGGAGACCTGCCAACTGGACTGGACAGAAGCTGCTGATTCATATTTGGATTTTGCTACTGGACTGAACTGGCGATATCTTGACAACAAAAATTGGACTTGTCCCAAAGATATTTCAAAACAGGTCTCCTTCCCCCTCCAAACCACCACCCCCCCCCCCTGTGTCCTAATAACTTTTCTCTTCTACTACCTCTGGTGGATGGTGGGCTAAAAGGGAGATTGAAAATTTATTAAAGTAGGTTGGAAAAGAATTATGCCTACAAAAGTCCTTCATCATCAGTTGTTTTACAAATCAAAGCAACTCTGAGATTCCATCTTACACCAGTCAGAATGGCTAAGACCAAAATCTCAAGTGACAGCACATGCTGGCCAGAATGTAGAGCAAGGGGAACACTCCTCCATTGCTGGTGGGAGTGCAAACTTGTACAACCACTTTGGAAATCAATTTGGTGTTTTCTCAGAAAACTGGAAATAGTTCTACCTCAAGACACAGTTATAGCACTCCTGTGTATATATCCAAAATAATGCTTCACTATCCCACAAGGTCACTTACTTGCCCAACTATGTTCACAGAAGCTTTATTCATAATAGCCAGAAATTGGAAAAAACCTAGATGTCCCCAACTGACTAATACATAAAGAAAATATGGTACATCTACACTATTTAGCTATTAAAAACAAAGACATCATGAATTTTGCAGACAAATGGATGGAACTTGAGAATATTATCCTGAGTGAGGTAACCCATTCTCAAAAGGACATGCTTAGTATATACCCACTTATACGTAGATATTATTCATAAAGTACAGGATAACTGTGCTATAATCAACAGATCCAAAGAACCTAAACAAGAAGGAAGGCCCAAGCAAGGATGCTTGATCCTCACTTGGAATAGGGAATGGAATTGTTATAAAGGGCAGATGGAGGGGACTGGGAAGGAAAGGGGATGAGAAGGGGAATGGGGGGTCATAATTAGGTGTGGGGAGAGGCAGAAAAGGTGGCCAGACGGCCATATGGCCATGAGAATGAATGGAAATCTGCAACTGGTAGGCGTGGGAACTGGGCATCTTGAGGACTTTCCAGGGACCTGGATAGGGGAGGTGCCCAAGAATCAAATGGGGGTGACCTTAGCTGTCCCAGGGGCAGCAACCTGGATGTAAAGTAAATAAATGTAAATACATACACACATACATACATACATACATACATACATATATTTATATTAATTTGCATTAAGAGAGTAAGATTGTCAGACTTGTTCAGTTGGATGTAAGTGCTCTCTGTGGTTTTACAACCCAATATCAACCCTCCCTCTCCTCCAGTACCCCCTAAAGAGACTACCTTCTGTAGCCAGACAGAAACCCCAGGGTAATGATAGGGACACCAAGCCACCCACAAAACTTTCGACCCAAAATTTATCCTGTCTACGAGAAATACAGGAATGGGGATGGAGCAGAGACTGGGGGAATGGCCAAGCAATAACCAGACCAACTAGAGACCCATCCCATGGGCAAGCACCAATCCCTGACACTATTAATGTTGCGCTGTTATGCTTTCAGACAGGAGTCTATCATGGCTGTCCTCTGTAAGGTTCCCCCCATAGCTGACTCAGGCAGATACAGATGCCCACATCCAAACAGTAGATGGAGCTTGGAGACTCTTATGGAAGAGTTGGGGGAAGGATTAGGGCCACAAAGAGATAGGAACTCCACAGGAATACCAACAGAGTCAACTAACCTGTATTCTTGGGGCTCTCAGAGACTGAACCACCAACCAATGAGTATACCTGAGCTAGACCTAGCCACCCCACCACCACACATACACACACACACACACACACACACACACACACACACACGCATACATGCACATGCACGCAGCTTGGTCTTGACCAGCTAGAGGAAGGGCTATCCCACAAGCTGTTGCTGTCTGTGGGATATGTTCTTCTAGCTGGGCTGCCTTGTCTGGCCTCGGTGGGAAAGAATGTGCCTAGCTCCACAGAAACTTGATGTGTCAGGGTTGGGAGATACACAGGGGGGCCTTTCACCCTCTCAGAGGAGAAGGAAATGGGAGATGGGATAATGATTGTAGACGAGGTGATCAAGAGTAGGGGCAGCAAACTGGATGTAAAGTAAATAAATGTAAATACATACATACATACATACATACATTTATATTAATTTGCATTAAGAGAGTAATGTGGTCAGACTTGTTCAGTTGGATGTAAGTGTTCTCTGTGGTTTTACAACCCAATATCAGCCCTCCCTCTCCTCCAGTACCCCCTTCACAGAAGTCCTCCCCACATTCCCCTTAGAGGGAGAAGCCCCTCTTTGGGTACCAACCTCATTCCACCCCATACTCCCATAGCTCCCCACCCACACATCAAGCTGCTACAGTACTAAGGACATTCTCTCCCACTGAGTCCAGACAAAGCTATCCATTTAAGGGTTCAGTATCCACAGGCAAGCAGGTAGGCATCAGGCTCAGGGACAGCCCCTACTCCAGTTGTTTGGGGAACCCACATGAAGACCAAGATGCTCACCTGCTACTTATATGCGGGGCGCCTGAGGTTTAGTCTGTGCTCACTCTTTGACTGGTGATTCAGTCTCTGGGAGCCCCCAAGGGTCTAGGTTAGTTGACTCTGTTGGTCTTCCTGTGTGTCACTGTCATCAGATCCTTCAATCTTTCTCCCAATTCTTCTGTGAGACTTCTTGAGCTCCATCTATTTGGGTGTGAGTCTCTGCATCTCTTTCCATTGGCTGTTGGGTAGAGCCTCTGTGAGGACAATTATGCTAATTCCTATCTGTAAGCATGATGGAGTAAGGTAACTCAGACCCAAAAGGACATGCTTATATGTATGTACTCACTTATAAGTGGATATTAGCCATAAAGTACAGAAGAACCATGCTATAATCAACAGATCCAAAAAATAAAAAATAAAAAGCCAAATAACAAGGAGAGCACAAGGGAGGGTGGTTGAGTATTTCTCAGAAAAGGAAACAAAGTAGATATCAGAAGTGGATGGAGGGAATGAACTGGGTGGAAGGAGAGAGGAGTAGAGGGGGCTCATGGGTAGGGACAACAGGGGAAAGAGAAGGGAGATTGCTGGAAGTGGGGAGGGGCAATCTCTAAGACTTGCCAGAGATCTGGGCTGGGGAGAGGACCCAGAGGGTCTAAGGGGGTGACTCTAGCTGAGATTCCTAGCAGTGGAGGGGTATGGATGATGAAGTGGCCACTTCCTATAGGCAGGCAGGACTCCCAGTGGAAGGATCAGGACAGCAACCCACAGACAAAGCCTTCAACCCAAAATGTGTCCTGCATAGAAAATGTGCAGGGACAAAAATAGAGCAGAGTCTGAGGAAATGACCAACTAATGACTGCCCCAAATTGAGACCCATCCCACGGGCAAGCACCAATCCCCAACACGATTAGCGTTTTAATTTCATCTTTATTTTGTTCAATGTTTAAGGATCTACAGCAGTGGTTCTCAACCTTCCTTTTTTTTTTTCTTTCCCTTTTAGACATTTCTTTTGTTGTTGTTGTTGTTTTGTTTTTTTGCATTTTTTATTGGATATATTCTATATTTACAATTCATTTCCCTTTTTCTGGTTCCCCACCCCCAAAGGTCCCACATGTCCTTTTCCCTCCCCCTGTTGTGTCATCCACCCCCTCCCAACTTACTGTTCTTGTACTCCCCCACAATGATGTTTTGGTCCATTCTAGCACCAGTGTCCACTCCTTTCTTCTTGTGAGACATCACTTGATATGTGATTTGTGTCTTTGGTGTCCCAAGAGTCTAGGCTAATATCCACTTATCAGTGACTGTATACCATGGGTATTCTTTTGAGACTGGGTCACCTCACTTAGTATGACGTTCTCCAGCTCCATCCATTTCTCTAAGAATTTCATGAATTTATTGTTTCTAATGGCTGAATAGTACTCCATTGTGTATATATACCACATTTTTTGTATCCATTCCTCTGTTGAGGGACATCTGGGTTCTTTCCAGCTTCTGGCTATGATATATAAGGCTGCTATGAACATAGTGGAGCATGTATCCTTATTGCATGCTGGGGAATCTTCTGGGTATATTCCCAGGAGTGGTATGGCTGGGTCCTCCGGAAGTATCATGTCCAGTTTTCTGAGGAACCACCATACTGATTTCCAGAGTGGTTGTACCAGCTTGCATTCCCACCAGCAGTGGAGGAGTGTTCCTCTTTCTCCACATCCTCGCCAACACCTGATGTCTTCTGAGTTTTTAATCTTAGCCATTCTGACTGGTGTGAGGTGAAATCTCAGGGTTGTTTTAATTTGCATTTCCCTAATGACTAGTGATGTTGAACATTTTTTAAGGTGTTTCTCAGCCATCTGAATTTCTTCAGGTGAAAAGTCTCTGTTTAGCTCTGTACCCCATTTTTGGATAGGGTTATTTGGTTTTCTGGGGTCTAACCTCTTGAGTTCTTTGTATACATTGGAAATTAGCCCTCTGTCGGATGTGGGGTTGGTGAAGATTTTTTCCCAATTTGTTGGTTGCCGATTTATCCTTTTGACAGTGTCTTTTGCCTTACAGAAACTTTGTAGTTTTAGGAGGTCCCATTTGTCTATTCTTGCTCTTAGAGCATAAGCAATTGGTGTTCTGTTCAGGAATTTTTCCCCTGAGCCGATGTCTTCAACGGTCTTCCCCAGTTTCTTTTCTATTAGTTTTAGTATGTCTGGTTTTATGTGGATGTCCTTGATCCACTTGGAGTTGAGCTTAGTGCAAGGAGATAAGAGTGGATCAATTCTCATTCTTCTGCATGTTGACCTCCAGTTGAGCCAGCACCATCTGTTGAAAAGGCTATCTTTTTTCCACTGGATGTTTTCAGCTCCTTTGTCGAAGATCAATTGGCCATAGATGTGTGGGTTCAATTCTGGGTCTTCGATCCTATTCCATTGATCCGCCTCCCTGTCACTGAACCAATACCATGCAGTTTTTAATACCACTGCTCTGTAATATTGCTTGAGGTCCGGGATATTGATTCCTCCAGAAGTTCTTTTGCTGTTGATGATAGTTTTAGCTATCCTGGGTTTTTTGTTATTCCAGATGAATTTGAGAATTGCTCTTTCTAACTCTATGAAGAACTGAGATGGGATTTTGATGGGGATTGCATTGAATCTGTATATTACTTTGGGCAAGATTGCCATTTTGACTATATTAGTCCTGCCAACCCACGAGCATGGAAGATTTTCCCATTTTCTGATGTCTTCTTCAATTTCCCTCTTCAGAGACCTGAAGTTTTTGTCGTATAAATCTTTCACATGTTTGGTTAGCGTCACTCCAAGATACTTTATGTCATTTGTGGCTATTGTGAAGGGTGTCATTTCTCTAATTTCTTTCTCAGCCTGCTTATCCTTCGCGTATAGGAAGGCTACTGATTTACTTGAGTTGATTTTATAGCCAGCCACTTTGCTGAAGTTGTTTATCAGTTGCAGGAGTTCTCTGGTGGAGGTTTTTGGGTCACTTAAGTATACTATCATATCATCTGCAAATAGTGCTAGTTTGACTTCTTCCTTTCCGATTTGTATCCCTTTGACTTCCCTCTGTTGTCGAATTGCTCTAGCTAGTTCCTCAAGTACTATATTGAAGAGATATGGGAGAGGGGGCAGCCTTGTCTAGTCCCTGATTTTAGAGGGATTGCTTCGAGTTTTTCTCCGTTTACCTTGATGTTGGCTACTGGTCTGCTGTATATTGCTTTTACTATGTTTAGATATGGGCCTTGAATTCCTGTTCTTTCTAAGACCTTTAGCATGAAAGGATGCTGAATTTTGTCAAATGCTTTTTCAGCATCCAATGAGTTGACCATGTGGTTTTTTTCTTTGAGTTTGTTTATGTAGTGGATTACGTTGATGGATTTCCATATATTGAACCATCCCTGCATCCCTGGGATGAAGCCAACTTGATCATGGGGAATGATCGTTTTGATGTGTTCTTGGATTCGGTTGGCAAGTATTTTGTTTAGTATTTTTGCATCGATATTCATAAGAGAAATTGGCCTGTAGTTCTCTTTCTTAGTTGGATCTTTGTGTGGTTTTGGTATCAGGGTAATTGTGGCTTCATAGAATGAGTTGGGTAGTGTTCCTTCTGTTTCTGTTTTGTGGAATAATTTGAAGAGTATCGGTATCAGGACTTTTTTGAAGGTCTGATAGAATTCTGCACTAATATTAATTTACATTTCATATGATTTTCCCCTTCCCCGGCCCCCCTCCCCGCAAGTCCCATAAGCCCTCTTCCCTCCCCCTGTTCCCCCATTCACCCCTTCCCTCTTTCAACCTTCCTAATGCTGCAGCCCTTTAATACAGTTCTTTATGTTGTGATGACCCCCAACTGTCTTCTTTATAAGTGTAATTTTGCTACTATTAGGAATCATAATGTAAGTATCTGGTGTGTAGATGATATTAGGTAACCCCTGTAAGTTTTGTGACCCCCCCCCCACAAAAGGTTTGCAACCCACAGGTTGAGAATCACTGAACTACAGGATACACTTTTAGAGCCTAGGATGCAGCAACCAATGACAAAAGCTACGTCTCTGACTTCATGAAACTTTCAGTGTCTATAAGCCCAATATATTTAGGATACATCTAGGGATGTGCTAATATTTGAATAATAAAGCAGGTGCTCTGCACACATGTACAACTCAATACAAACACTTATATCCTATGTAAGCATTGTTTTGTTTCTCAACTTCCAGTGTATGAACTTCTGGAAGCTAGAAACAAGTGCCTATTCACCTTAGACAGGGACCAACAATAGACCAAGCTCCACAAAATTCTGTTTTGACAAACCAATGAGTTTATCTGGCTTGCTTACAGGGCATGGGTGAGGGACTCCCTACACGAGCAAGAAAACAGCCACACCACAGAAAAGTCTCACCTCAGCGTAGACGGTGACTTCCCAATAGCTGCATGACTAGAGCTCCCACTTCTGATACCTTTCCACACTTTTCTTACCTCCCAAGACCATGAAATCACATGCATCTGGGCTGAAAGGCAGACAGCGGGGAGGGGTGGTGTAGATAAGAATGACTGTACTCTCGGGTCAGGGGCTTATGACCTGAGCCACCCCTTCTTCTAAACCAGAACATCTACAAATTTAATCTTCAGGGTTGCTTGCAAGCCATCACGGCTTCCCAAGGAAGGCTCTAAGGGGAACACATGGATCTTCCTGGGAAGGGCAAATAGAATAGATTTAGTGGGTGGACCAGGGCCAGGTGGAAATGGGAGGAAAGAGTACTGGGTGATAAGATTGGAATTGGAGGGCATTGTGGGGAGGGGCAACATGAAAACCTAGTCCAGTAGAAACTGTCAGGATTCTACAAGGGCGACCTTATCAAGGACTCCTAGTGACAGAGGATTTGGAGCCTGAGCCAGCCAACCTCTGTAACCAGGCAAGGCTTTCAGAGGTGGGACTGGGACACCAACCTAATCACAAAACCTTCAACCCACAACCACAACCTTCAAGATTTACTGGGGCAACAGAGGCATAGAACATGTGGGAGTGGCCAACCAATGAAGAGCCTAACTTAAGGTCCACACTATGGGAAGGAGCCTACAATGCCTGGATGACCAGAAATCGAAGGTTAGATAGCCCAGAGACCTATTGTTGTAAAAGAATTAATAAAATAGACTTCTAATAATATTGTTATATACTCATAGACAGGTGCCTAGCCCAGTCTACATCAAAAGAGGTATTGCTGTCATCAGAGAGCCACAGCCAAACATTAGGCAGACAGAGAGAGAGAGAGAGAGAGAGAGAGAGAGAGAGAGAGAGAGAGAACCCAAACTGGAAATTTCTATCAGGTTCTTCACCTTGGAGCTCTGGGAACCCTATGGAAGATGGAAGAGATGTAGGAGCCAGAGGGGTAGAAGACACCAGGAGAACACAGCCCTCAAACTTCAACCAAGCAGTGCTTGTAGGGGCCCCCAGAGACTGAAGTGACAGTCACAGAGCCTTACATGGGTCTGTGCTAGTCCTCTCTGGATATATGTTATGGTTGTGCAGCTTGGTGTTTTGTAGGGCTCCTAACAATGGGACTGGGGGTTGCCTCTGACTCTTTTCTCTGCTCTCATGACCCCTTTCCACCAACAGGGTTGCCTCACTTAGCCTTAATACGAGGGTTTGTCCGCAGTCAATGTTGTATCTTATTATGCAGTGTTTGGTGGCTATCCCAAGGAGGCCTGGTCTTTCCTGAAGGGAAATGGAGGAGGAGTGGATCTGGGGGAGAGGGGACGTGGGGTGAGGAAGATATAAGGAGTGGAGGGAGGGGAAACTGCAGTAAGGATGTATTAAAAATTAAAAAAAATAATAATAAAACAAAAAGCAAAAATTAAAATAAGAAATGGCAGTGCTCTCAGAGGATAGCACTGTACAACTCCCCTTCCTAAGGATTCAGACAAGAAGGCAGCGTCTCCAACCACATGATAAAAGTTTTAACATCGATTCCTCAACCCATTTGGGCCTCATCCTGCTTGACTCTGAACTTTGTGGCTCTGGAATTGCCAGTCTTCCAACGAGACCCTCCATCTAACAGCCGGTCTGTGGCAGAGAACCACCAACCATGTCTAATCTGGGGAACTTCCTCACAGCCTTCTTCTCCTGCTACCTCATCCCCCAACCACTTTGACCTGCATGTTCTTAAACATACAAGGATCCTATTCAATTCACTGCATTTACCCAATAGAAAACAAGTCCTTTGGTGTCTGGGACTATTGGCTCTTCAGACCTCCTCCCATTACTCATTAGTAGGAATTAGTTTCTGGTACATTGTATAATAATTCCAACACTTCAAATATTCTTTCCTCCACCCACCTCTTTAAAGGTTTCCTGAAAACACGAATGTCACCCTCAGAGCTTCTGATCCAACAGGTTTCGGGTGGATCCCAGAGAGCTCTGCCCTTTTCTAACAGGGCTCATCCAGACCTGCATCCAGACCTGACAGCTTTGTCCGCATCACCAGCCTTTGGAAGTATTTGGAGCAAGAACCACTGTAGTTCAGCTTTCCCTCGCCCATACCTGGCCCTCCATCCTTCCCCCCAGGCACACCACCCTTCTATCCTTTTATCAGCCTGAACGTTTCATCTGTGACTCCCAAATCTCCCTAGTGCCACCCCTGCATCCTCAAGGGACTTGTGCCTTGGTGGCGTTTTTTAATTGACTATTTTCATACTTTGCTTTCAATGTTTTTCTATCAGGGTAATGCCAAAATTAAGGGTAACACCATGTCTAGATTAGACTTGGCTTTTATGTCATTTAAGGGAGAACAACATTATCAACCAACAAGACGCCCCAGAATTCCCAGGGGCTAAGCCACCAATCAAAGCATACCCATAGAGGGACCCATGACTCCAGCTGGATATGTAGCAGGGGGTGGCCTTAGCAGGCACCACTAAGTCCTGAGGAGGCTAGATGACCCAGGGTAGGGGAATGCTAGGGCACTGAGGTAGGAGTGAGGGGGGAGCACCCTCATAGAGGCAAGGGGAGAGAGGAGGGGATAGAGGTTTTTGGAATAGAAACTGGGAAGAGGGATAACATTTGAAATGTAAATAAAATAACCAACAAAAAATGGGAAAAAACACAAATAAAATAAAGTAATTAGTATGGAAAACGAAGAATAATATTGTTAAGTATTTTTCTGCTATCCTTACAGCCTCCATTTAAAATCTGTTTAGGAATATTCTGGGTGTGAGCATAGCCTGGCGCTGACAGGCAGGAATAGAAACGGGTCATTCAGCTTCTAGGGGAAAATCAATGTATGAATAAGGTCATGTGAGCAAGAAACACGGCCACAGACATTAGAGAGTCCCATCTCCTGGCATCAACCTCGAACCAAACCAGCACCAAACATACACTAGCAAGAAACAGGAAAGAGGGGTGTGGCCCAGAAGCCAGCAAGTGTGGAGGATTGTGTTCAAGGTCTACACAGCCAAAACATGCTGTCCCGTTCAATAGGGCACCTTCCTGTGGACCTCTGTTTGTCATTTTAGGCTATCAAGGAGTCTGCAAAAGTGGGCGATTGAGTTCAAGCAAGCTTGGGCAATAAAAAGTCCACAGCCTAGACTCCTTCGCCGTAAGATAATAGACCCCGCTTCATAAAGATGGCCAGCTCTCTGCGATTTGGATGAAGACCATCAGTGGAAAGTCATAAAGGATCTATAAATAAATAAATAAATAAATAAATAAATAAATAAATAAATAAAGCAGAACCTCGAGGTCAGGGCTGGCTTTGGCCCGAAGTCTCCCCTAAATGAACAAGAGAATAGAACTTCACTTCCTAAGAAAAGTAAAGCACCAATATTGCCGGCTTTTACGCAGCCCCCACGGTCTGTGCTCACCATCACAGCTTTCCGAGTGAGCGTCAAACCGAACAGGAAAACAGCCACTGGCTCCAGCGAGAGCAGAGAGTAAAGGGGGTGTCACGCCTTCCCCAGCTATGACTGAAGGGTGCTCTCCTGCAGTCGGAGCCAGCCCGGGCTTCTCACAGCAGCTGCTGACGGGTGGGACCTCCTCCAGAGCAAGAGGAGGCTATAGCTATGTTTGCCCAGATTTAGTAAAAGAATTCAACGAGCATGTCCCAGACAAGCCAAGTGGATTAAACAGTGTACTAGAATCAAGGCACTCTAAAGGGAAGAATTTTCCATTGACGTTGCTTATAACAGATCCCTACCTAGGACTTAGAATCTCCTCTTCCAAAAGGCTGACTTCACGCCGTCTACCTAGCAAACAGTAAATGTGGTGAATTATATCATTCTGAATTATTTTGTTGATACTGGAGTTCTGTCTGCAAGAATATTCAACTGTCTTTTAAACTGAATATAAAGGGACTTTGAGTGAACTTTGTATTTCAAAGGAAATATACAAACCAGTAAATGAGAACATTTAAAAGGCACACACACACACAACGATGTGAATGTTTGTGAGGCTGTTGAGCTGTATGCTTAAAGGCAGTGAGCTTTATGCAATGGGCTTGTTGTAGCATTTTTAAAGAGTTTGTTACATTTATTTAGTATGAGTGCACATCTTCAATCATGGGACATGGCATGACAGTAATTGTAAATTGCTTCTATTGTCCCACACACAAAAAGTTTAGTTTGTGTTGCAAGAGCTTTAAAGCCAAAAGGCTAGTGTTTAATAAAATCTACTCTTGTTTTTACTTTTAGATTTTTGGTATTCATTTGGTTTGTTGTTGCTGTTGTTGTTGTTGTTGTTGTATGTAAAGACAAACACAAAGAACACAACACTATCAACATATTTTGTCATCGCCATACTGTGTGTAGCTTCCACACATTGCAATTTCCTCCAAAGTCACAACAAGTCTGAGCAGGTGTCATTGACTCAAGACGTGAGGGGAGATAGAAGGGGCCGCTATGTGTAAGTCACTGTAGCTGAAGAGGAAGTGTTCTTCCTGTAGCAGGGATCACTGGAACACTGAGACAAACTCAGTTCTAGGGGCTCCTCTGCTGTGACCTTAGTAACCTGGCTTCTTCTCTGCTTCTTCTCTGCATATATATATACGTATATATATGTGTGTATGTATACACACATATATATATGCACACACAATTTTTAATAATGTGGAGAGATGACTCAACAGTTAAGAGCACATGCTGCTCTTGCAGAGAACCCAAGCTTGGTTCCTATCACCCACAGTTGGTTTCTACCTACACAGTGGCTCACTACTGCCAGTAATTTCAGTTCCAGGGAAACTAAAACCCTCTTCTTACCTCTGTGGGCATTGAATGTGGTATACTTGCATATAAGTGGGTAATTGACATATGCCTGGCCTCAGGCATACCTTTTTAAAAAAAATGTTGAGACCATTTAAATGTGGTTAGCTATCTTAAATTATACAATTAATTGCTGTAAGCCATAATTAACTAACCATGCCATGAGACTCTGCTCTGTGGGATTGTTATTAAACACAAAACTGATGTAATTTACAGCCACAATTTTCATACTTATTCTCTGAAGACTGTTTGTATTACGTCTCTATTGCAATATGAAATTTATCCTTTTTGCAAAAGAGATGCATACTTTTTAGAAGATTTTCATGAAAGAAAAATTACAATTTGTATTTTTCCCAAGTAAAAGACTACATCACTGAATGCTAATTGTTGAACTGATACTAAATGGTAAAGAACACCATGAGTCTCAATTCCTATAAATTTAAAGTCATATCACAGGAATTTTTTAAAGATTTTCTTTTATTGTATGTTTCTATCAAAGGACCTGGAGTTGTGCCTTTGCACTTGAGTGTCAATGTCTTAGGAAACCAGAAGAGGGCATCAGAATCCCAGGAACTGAGTTACAGGGGCTTGGGAGCTGCCCCCATGTAGGTCCTGGAAACAGGACTCAGGTCCTCTGAACGAGCAATACACACCCCTAACCACTGAAGCATCTCTTCATTTCCTACATACAAGTTTCTAGTCTCCACTCCACAATTGCTTTGAATGGCACGGAAATGCATCTGGTGTCAGCCTTTGCAGAGTATATTTTGATCATCTCAAAATTGACCTTCCTCTCCCTTCTCCTGACCCCACCAAGCCAACAGTCCTCTGTATAGGAAGTAGTCTATGCTCAGGTGGTTATGGACCAATAGGAAGACCTATCTATGGCTGTCCTTCCCCTTTAGAGCCAAAGCATCATCACGTTTGTGTTTGCTTTAGCCCTGAAAAGAATAAGGAGGCAAGTGACATAGCTTGTTGGAGTAGTGATTCCATCTGGGAAGCAAGAACTAAGTGTGAGCTATGCTAAAAGAATATAAAGATAAAACATTACTGCAATTCTCAAGATAACAGCCCAGTTGGAAAAACAAAATAAATGCGCACAAGCTTCTAGGCAGAGGCAGCAGGCATGAGGAGGGACACAGTGTGACATCCGCTGACTCGGCACAGCCACAGTCGACATCGGTGACTCAGCTGAACGTGTGTGCTCTTGGAGTTGGCCACACTGAGTCCAAGGCCCCTTCGAGGCCACTTCTGAGTTTCCTAGGAGCAGCTCCTGCTTCTGCTGGTTCCAAAGCACCTGTTCATCTGCTGCTGCTCCCAACCCTGAGAGGTCCAATTCTCCATCTCCATGATAGGCCTGCATAACTGCAGTTCCCTGCCGACTGCCTTTCCACAGCTGAGCCCAGCCACCCACCCTCTTATCCGCTCGTCTTGAACTACATTGTAAACTCTCCTCCCGACTACTTGTGTCCTGAAAGGCATTAGAAACCCTAGAAACGAGACTTCACAGGATGGAAGTAACACCCACAGCAAGTACTGATACGGGTGAGCACGTGCCGGTGATGCTGCAGCCGGCTCACTCCCAGACTCTCACAGTCCATCGATTATAGCAGAATAAACAAGGCCCCGCCTCATTCCTCTGAGGCACTCACTGCTCAAGGCTGAGACTTCAAAACTTTTACTGTTGTTCTGGCTATGAAATAGAAGGGAACCACAGAACGCTCCCAATACACAAATGCTATAGTAGCTATGAAACAGCCTTAGGGTTTATTAAAAAGATACCTAATAATAAATGAAAATAGCCTTAAGAAAACTATACATCATTTTTTATGTAAAGTATTTTCTAAAAGTTGAATGACCTTCAATAGATATTTGCAAAATTCCTTTCCTTCTCTTCTTCCATTCTAACCAGTGGCTTTAGATGAATGTTATTATTTACATGTTTGTTAGTAGAATGCAAGTTGTACTATGACTAAGTATGTGGGACTAGGAGGATACTATGGAAGACACATTAGACATGTGACAGAAACACAAAAGTCTTCATGGTCATTTCCTGCCCCCTTTCTCCAGTTGTTCTTGATCCAGTACCTGCCTCACATGGTCAATAAAATCTCTTAAGATTCTCCAAGCCAGTGAATCACTGCTTCCTCCTAAGTTATCCCAGAATCCTGAGAAGATAGCGGACATTAAGTCCTGGTAGAGGTAATTGGGGGCATTCTTCCGTTTACAATGAAGACTAGCTAAGCAAGGATTCTACACCCACGCTCCACACTTCCTATAGAAAGAACTCCACAGTTACTTTCCCTCCACTAGCTTCTTCCCATCTACAACAACCACTAAACTGAAGAAATGCACCAGATCCCATTTTCTGTGCCCCACCCCCACCCCCAGGGCACGCTTCTGCAAAGTGAACTTGTTCCTATTTTACATAACTCACCAAAATCAAGCCTCAAAAGACTCCCTTGTTCTTTCTCACTCAGTGACACAAGTATGTGTGCACAGACAGACACACACTGTCTGCCTTTGGGAGACAGATGAACATGCATTCAGTGAGTTACCAAGCACTGAAAAACCAACCTTTCCTAGGACAGAGGGGGGAACCAAGACAGAGTGGTGGCCTTCTGTGTATAGATGTATGGGTTGTACAGCGCCATACCGCTGCATCTGAGCATCAGCCAGGGCACCCAGGCGGGGCTGGTGAGATGGTTGGGCACAGGGCTTCCTACCAGTACTATCTCACTAAGTATCCCAAGCCTTCTGGCAAGCCATCTCTCAAAGACTAGCAGGCTTGTTCTTGCTGTTGTTATTGTTGGTTTTCTATTTAGTCTCCACGGCCAGCATTCCAGGTCTGCAGATAGTTTTGCACATTCCAAAATAGTAGCTCACCAGTTGCAAAAGACTTGGGGAATTTTTTTTTTCTTTTGATTCAAAGCTGCGGCCCTGAATCCCCTTCCCAACCCCCCTCTCCCAAGATTTCTAGTTAATAGTCTGGGGAGTTAAGCCCTGACGATACTACAAACTGTGGCATAGACTGAGACAACCTGGAGGGCAGGGAGCAGGTCACAGCACCATCCCCCCCCACACACACACACACAGCGAAGCCCCGTGTAAGTCCCTATTTTCAAATGGATTAGGGAAGAGTTTGAGACACAAATTACTTACTACCGTAACCTCAGTTCTGCTCACCTATTATAAATATAGGTGAAGTTTACCTTTCAACTTCAGCCCTAAAATACATCAAAGCTTTTTGTGATAAACAACGTGGTTTTTCTCCATTTACTGCTTGGTGGGAAGATGAGGGATGATGCAGTCAATGGGAAAGACACAAAGTTGCCGCCCTGCGAACATCAGGGTGTGGTCACCATAACCTTATCCCTAATTCATTCTCATTTAAAAAAAAAAACTCAAAGTAAGTATTCTAGCTTGCTAACTTTGTGTACCTTTAAGCTTTTATAACTATTAAAAGACATATAGGTTGAAAAGGGTTTTTTTCCCTATTAAAACAAATAAGTATATAATGTCTTCTAAAAATTATTAGCAAGTGACACCCTTACTCAACACATTGTCATAACCCGGCTCCAAGTGAGGACAAAACCGTTTTATCAGATTTTCCTCTGCCTCATAAAACGTTCCCCTCCTTCAGAGCCTGTGGTTTAATTACAGAAACTATAAACTATCCCTCGGAGTGCAGCAGGAAGAATTAGCCATCATCTTTATTTATGAGTGTTCTAGACAGAGAGACTGGCAAACATGGACAACGCCAAGATCTGCCTGGGCACACGAATGGGAGGGTAAAAAACAGGGCTCGTCTATATCACAGGCAGAATTTGCTGGTCTCCTTCCCAACCCACTCTGCCAGAACCCCACTCCCCTTAGATATACTTAGAGAACTTTCCGAGCCTCTAATGGTCCAGATGTTTGCCTGTGTTTGCCTCTGCAGCTGTGGAGCACAGATGAAATAATGCTTGTTGTAGCAGAATCCAGGCTGGCGGTTCCAACACCATCTCTAGACCTTCCTGGTACCCAAAGGCAGTCTCTGTAACATGGAAGGTGGCACACACTCCACATTGCCAGAGCAGAGTGGCTATTGGAGTCTATTTCTCTTGGAGACCCCTTACCCTAAAGTTCATTGAGGCTAAACTGAACAGCATACCTGAAAAGCATTTGTGCTTCATAAAAAAATCATTCCCTCGATCATCCTTCTCCATTCTGGTGAGGTCTCTCAGAATCGAGCATATTTTATGCATTTTCTTGAATGATAAGTGTTATTGGAGACTTAAAACTCACCTATTAACATGGTCCCTGGGCTTCAAACTATATCCACTCATTCATTCAGGAACATGCTAGATGCTGAAACAACAACAAAAAACACCCTAGACCAATACAGGCCTCTTGCCACGGAGCAAGGTCAAGGAGGAGGCTCCTTATAGAGGAGTTGAGGATTTTGTGTGAAAGCCAGGACAAGAGGGAGAGAGGGCAAGATGGCCATTTTTACTATATTGATCCTGCCAATCCAAGAGCATGGACTATTTTTCCATCTCCTGAGGTCTTCTTCAATTTCTTTCTTCAAGGACTTGAAGTTCCTGTCACACAGATCTTTCACTTGTTTGGTTAAAGTCACGCCAAGATACTTTATATTGTTTGTGGCTATTGTGAAGGGTGTTATTTCCCTAACTTCTTTCTCGGCCTGCTTGTCCTTTGAGTACAGATAGGCTACTGATTTGCTTGAGTTGATTTTATAACCAGCCACTTTGCTGAAGTTGTTTATCAGCTGTAGGAGTTCTCTGGTGGAGGTTTTTGGGTCACTTACATATACTATCATATCATCTGCAAAAAGTGATAGTTTGACTTTTTCCTTTCCAATTTGTATCCCTTTGACTTCCTTATGTTGTCTAATTGCTCTTGCTAGAACTTCAAGTACTATATTGAAAAGATATGGAGAAAGAGGGCAGCCTTGTCTAGTCCCTGATCTTAGTGGGATTGCTTCAAGTTTCTCTCCATTTATTTTGATGTTGGCTACTGGTTTGCTGTATATTGCTTTTACTATGTTTAGGTATGGGCCTTGAATTCCTGTTCTTTCCAGGACTTTTAGCATGAAAGGATGCTGAATTTTGTCAAATGCTTTTTCAGTATCTAATGAGAAGACCATGTGGTTTTTTTCTTTTAGTTTGTTTATGAGGTGGATTAGATTGATGGATTTTCCTATATTGAACCATCCCTGCATCCCTGGAATGAAGCCTACTTGATCACGGTGAATGATCGTTTTGATGTGCTCTTGGATTCGGTTGGCAAGATCACAAAAGAATACACATGAAATGCAATCACTGATAAGTGGATATTAATGAGCCCAAAAGCTCTGAATACTCAAGGCACAATTAGCAAATCAAAAGATTCCCAAAAAGAAGGAAGGAGAGGACCCTGGTCCTGAAAGGACTGGGTCCAGTTTTGTAGGACAGTATCAGAACAGAGAAATGGGGGGTGGGGGGTGATTGGGGAATGGGCGGAGGGAATTGGACTTATGGGACATATGGTGAGGGGGGAACTGGGAAAGGGGCAAGCCTTTGGAATGTAAACAAAGAATATAGAAAATAAACTTTAAAAAAAAAAGAAAACCACTAGTGGGGGGAGAGGGAGAGGGGGCTGGGGAATGGGCAAATAGACACATAATGAACGCACAGGGGATAGACATGGCTAACAATTCCACAATAAACATTTCCTCAGAAGTGTTAGCCCTCCACACCCACTCTTGTGGTCATCAACAGCTATAGTTGACTGCCTTAATCCTTGATCTCCTGTGTTTTCGAAGACAATGTTAATTGAGTAGAGACAGGCCCTGAGGGCACAAAGCCGAATGTATGTAGAATTGCCAGATGAAACACCCCCAGATAAACAGATAACCTTACTGTTCACATGTCTCCGAAATTGCAAGGCATATACTTAGCCTAAAACTTTCTTGCTGTTTGTCTGGAATTCTAATTTAACTGAGTGTACTGTATTTTTATTGGCTAAATCTGGCAGCCCTACATCATGAATGTGACCACAAACTTGATCACTCTCACTGGAAAAATCAACTGGAAAAAGTAGAGATAAGATTACAAAAGCAGACATCAATGGTAAAAGCATAAAAACACTTCTCACCAAGAGAGGGAGAGAGAGGGGAAAAAAAAAAGACTACTACAGGGCAAGCCAAGTCTCTTGTCTGAATTCTAAATAATTACAGCCCACAGAGCCTGCTCTGTGACAACAAACAGAAAGTTGAGAATGGCAGGGTAGCCTGGTAAGGGTCCCTAACCAAGTCCCCGGATGGCCAGTGTTCATCTACTTGGGCAGTGATCAATGACAGCAAGAGAAAGGAGCCCAGCAGTCATGGAGCCTCAAGGCCAGCGTTCTGAACTCACGCACAGTGAAGCTGCTCATGACATCTCAGCTCCCGAAAATTCTATAGGGAATAAAAAAGTGTGTAAGCATCCACATATCAGTGTTCCCCTAGCCCTGTTCTGTGCTCTTGTTTCCTGGACCAATCTCTGAGAAGAAAACCAAGTGAGACTGGCATATCAACCAAGATAAGGAAAGTTAGGTTCCCTAGAAACAAAACAGACTGAGAATAGAGAGGAGAGATCTTTGCTAATGCTCTCTTCTCTCTCTCTCTCTCTCTCTCTCTCTCTCTCTCTCTCTCTCTCTCTCTCTCTCTCTCCCCTCCCCCTCCCTGAAGAATGATAGTTACTGATGAAGAAATTGAGGAGAGGACTTCTAACTTGAATTTTTAGACAAGATCGTCGCTAATCAGAACCATCAGAATTGCCTTTAGGGGGGATGTGTGTGAGAGAGGGGAGTGCTGGGAGTGATAGAAAGCCTAAGAGGTCAATATTATTGACAGAAGCAAAAGATGAAGGAAAGAATAGTTTTGCTCTGTTGCAAAATGCCATAAATTGTTGGCCTTAAGTGGAAACACACTAAACTTGAGAGCAGATGAAAATAAAGCCAATAAATTACCCAGGATTATAGGGAGTGCCAGATGTTAGAACAAAGCTCTCAAACCAGTCCTCTGCTTCCATCTGCAGAAGAAGAAAGACACACACAAAATACAAAACACAAAAGTGACAAACACTGGAGACGACGATTCTTTCCCCACACCCAAGTCTTCCAACACCAACCACTGGGCATCCATAATGACCCACTGATCTAAGTTCTTTACATTTAAATCAAATCAAGATTTATTATTTGGAATCCATCTTTGAAAATCAAAAGGCGGCAGGGGTGGGGGGGTGATAAAAAAAATTTTAAAAAGAAAATCAAAATGCCCAGAAAACAACTGTAACCTGACTTGTTTGGGCTACTATAACAAAACTCCTCAGACTGAGTAATTTATCAAAACAGAAATTCAGTGTCTAGAGCTTTGGAATCTGGGAAATACAACAAATAAGCATCAGTAAATTTTGGATCTGACCAGGGAGTATGTTCTAGAGATGAGACATTTCAGATGGTGAAAAAGGTATGCAAGCTCTCGCAGGACTCTTTAGTTCTAGAATTACTATTATTTTTTCATTGCTTATGTGTGTTTTGAGTCAGGGTATCAGGATAGAGTCTAGTGATCCTCCTGCCTCAGCATCTCAAGAACCATCTGATTGGACTTTCATTGTATAGCCTCGTACCTGCCTTCTACGGCTTTTTATAATGACACTAATCTCATTCATGAGGGCTCTAACCACACGACCTTGCCACCTCCTAAAGAACCCATCTTTAAATACTATTGTATTAGGTATCTGGCATCAATATATAAATTGGAAGAGACAAAGATATCAGAACATTGCGCCTCTTCCAATTTTTCATTTGATTCAGTGACTCCGTTCTCCCTGCCTCCAATAAGCCTAAGTGGATTCCCCCGTTTTAGAATGAAAACAGTCATATCTTTCCAGACGAAAACAGAGCAACAAGTAGACCATGCAGGTTGATCTTTGTGCCTTATTCCTTATATTATATTAAAATAAGAGTTTTATTTTATCCATGAGGTTCAAACTATGTACCTGAACTTTTTTGTGGCCTCAGAGGGTTTCCCCATATTTTGTTGCAGAACTAAAGAATAGATGCATGCTCACATGCTAGGCTAAAATATATATTTTTATTGATTTGAATACAGAGTAGTTTCTTGCTTTTTATAGGCGAACATCTGTGGATGAGTAACCACGGATCAACTAGATAGTTAGGAAGGGATAGGAAATGACTCAGCGGTAAAGCATTTGCTACAGGAGAATGAAGACTGGAGATCAGACCCTTAGCATCTGCTACACGGGCATGGAGATCTAGCTATAATTCATGTATAGCTGAGAGAAGTAGATATGGAGGGCCTCAGGGTTGGACAGCCAGAAACTAGCAAAATGAGTAAAATCATCAAGGTTCTTCTATCTTCAAGCCAGCCTCTTACAGATAGTACAGCACAGCTTTCCATTTTTATATGATTAAAGGGTAAAATTTCACTTGAGGTCCCAGAGTGGGTTGGTTACCCAGGAGGGTGCTCCCCCTTCTCAGATGTGAAGGAGAGGGAATATGGGGGAAAGGGTATCTCACAGGGTGGGGATCTGGGAGGAGGGGGGGCTGCAACTAGGATTCAAGTAAATAAAACAAATTAAGGGGGAAATAGATTTTTTTCTAGAGAAAATGTAATGAAGAAAAAAATTGAAAGCTTCATCCCTGCCAACTAGTTTTTGTAGTGTTGGAAGTAGTTCTGTGCACACTACTGGAGAGAAAAAGCTATCAACAATCTCACCCAGCTGCGAACCATGCAAACTGCAGTAGTAACCTACCTACTGAGATATCTCCATTGGTACAATAGATGTATCCCAATGGCACAATGTCTGGGGAGAAACCAATTGCTCCCACTCTAGATTATGCCCAGTATTGTTAACTGTGCCAAGAACCCATAGCCAGGTAACTCATAGGCATTAGAAGAGAACAGTCTACTATTATTCAGCTAAATGAATATAGTATTAATCTATACCTAAGTACTTACCTCTATTACCATAGATTAATGCAGCTCTCAACCTTCATCAGAGAAGATTCTTTTTGCAGCAAATGATGACTAATCCAGAGTCACAACTGATCAAAGTAGGGAGAATAGGTGATTTAATTACAACCCTAAATAGAACACCAATAACACATCCCCTCCCCACAAGCCTTAGAAGTCATCATAGGAGAGGGAACAGAAAGCTTGTAAGGTGTGGTGGTAGCAGTGGTGGTGGTAGAGGTGGAGGTGGAGGTGGTTGGAGGTGGAGGTGGAGGTGGAGGTGGAGGTGGTGGTGGTGGTGGTGGTGGTGGTGGTGGTGGTGGTGGTGGTGGTGGTGGTTGAGGTGGAGGTGGTGGTGGTGATAGTGGTAGTGGTGGTAATGATAGTAGTAGTGGTAGTGGTGGTGATAGTGGTAGTGGTGGTGATGATGATGGTGGTGGTGGTGGTAGAAGTAGTGGTGGTTGAGGTGGTGGTGGTGATAGTGGTAGTGGTGGTAATGATAGTAGTAGTGGTGGTGGTGATAGTGGTAGTAGTGGTGATGATGGTGGTGGTGGTGATGGTGGTGGTGGTGGTGCTGGTGGTGGTAGTGGTGGTAGTGGTGGTGGTGGTGGTGGTGATGGTGGTAGAGGACTGCTTCAAAAAAACAGTGTTTTCTAGTCACTGTATGCATGAACTCACAGTGGCTGTGACTACTTGTATAAAACCTACACAAGTCAACAACGATTTGAGCACAGATGGGCGGGTGGCTTATAAGTCTCATTCCTAAGTGAGGAGCTATTGGAGTTGATGGCGGATTGGGGAGAGAGAGCATCAGTTTTCTTTGGATGAGGCTCCTAGTGGGCTGCCCAAGTTCTGGTGCATGGCCTTAGACTCATGCGTTCACCAGCAACACCAAACGGACTCAGTGGATTATAAAGATCGCAAGAGCTGGACGGATGGCTCATCAGTTAAAAGGTGGCTGACAGCCATCTGCAACTCCAGGTCTAGGAAATCCAACACCTCCTTCTGGCCTCTGTGGGAACCTGCTCACACAAGGCACATTCTCACACAGGCACACACATACACATCAGTAAAAATCAGAAGGAACTCTTTAAAGAGAGCACACATGAAGTTGGGAAGGGAAAGCAGGGGGAAGGAGAGGAGCGAGAGAGATAAAATATAATAAAATTTGACCAAATTTCATTCTATTCATATATGAAATTCTCAAACAATAAAATCAGCAAGGAAAAGTTGAGTTTTGCTTGTATAAATAATGTGCTGTAGAATCAACTGAGTTTAAAGTTATCTGGGGGGGCTGGAGAGATGGCTCAGCGATTAAGAATACTGACTGCTTTTCCAGAAGTCCTGAGTTCAATTTCCAGCAACCACATGGTGGCTCACAACCATCTGAAATGGGGTCCGATGCCCCCTTTTGGTGTGTGTGAAGATAGCCACATGTATTCATGTACATTAAATGAATAAATAAATAAATAAATAAATAAATAAATATTTTTTAAAAAGTTATCTTGAATCAGTGCCACAGTGGACTGTCTTAATTGCTCAAAGCTGTTACACTTTCAGTCACGTCACATGTTACAAAGTTAACATGACCTTTACAATAAATAATCCTGTAACTTTTTCAATATAATGCCTCGCTATGTATCTCAAACAAGCCTGGAACTCATTTCACAGTGCACAATAGCCTTGAACTTGCAATTCTACTGCCTCTGCTTCCCAAACACTGAAATTACAGGAATGAACCTTCTTACCTGATTTTCTATTTCAAAAACAATATCAGAAATTGGAAAGCCTAAACCACATGTGGTGGCATATATCTTTAATCTCAGCACTCGGGAGTCTATGTGAATGACCAGGAGGTAGGTCAACCTAGTCTACACAATGAATTCCAGGCCAGCCAGGCTTATATATGGCCTTGTCTCAAGAAAAAAAAATATGGAAAGACACAAAATTTACATCATCCATAATCCTATTATTGAGTAGTAACCACTGTTAATAAATGTCACTTAATCTCCTATATTTATTGTATATTTAAAGAATTTTGTCATAAAAATGAATTCATACTATCTACTGTTTTAAAAATAGCTCACCAAAAAACAATATGCTGACAGCACTGTCACAGGTAATTTTTAAGCTCCACAAAATGTTTCATCATTGATCTAAACTGAAAATATGGTAAAGCTGAGGTCAGATGACACAGTAAGTTAGTGTTGCTTTAATGCAGTGGTTCTCGGCCTGTGGGTAGCAACCCCTTGGGGATCACATATCCCATATCCTGCCCATCAGATATTTACATTACAATTCATAATGGTAACAAAATTACAGTTATAAAGTAGCAATGAAATAACTTTGTGACTTTTGGGATCGCCATGATATAAGGGACTGTTCTTAAGTGTGGCAGCATTGGGAAGATTAAGAACCAATGCTTGGTGCATTTGGCCAGCCATGTCCCTGCCTTGTCTTCCTCTCACCCCCTTTTCTCCCTTCCCATGTCATCATAAACCACACAGTGCATCCTTGAAGCTAAATATGTTTCTCCGTTTACTTCCTTTGTGTTCTAGAAGTATGATCTGGGGATGGCAGGGAACATATTGTGGTTTGTTTGTTTGTTTGTTTGTTTAACCAAATCTTTCTGTCTTATTCCTAGAAATGTCTGGATATCAGAAAACACTCTACCGAGGTCTTCACACCAGCGTGTGCACGCTCCTCTAGCTTTAGTGCCTTGTCTCATTCTACTGAGCAACAGATTGCATTGATTTTTAAAATTAGTCATTGCGATCGCTTATGCTAGCAGCCCCAGCTATTTTTTTCCTTTACAAAAATCATAGAGCAAAATGAGAGTCAATTCATAATAGCAATTCACATGGTAAGCCAAAGAGAGGGCTAATTGTTATTCCTAGCCTTACAGAGGATGCTCGCCATTACCCCTGAAGACAAAGAGCTGCTACGGGCACGGACTACACAACCAGTGAATTTCACAGCCGTTGTGCTAAGCAGGAAAAGCCCAAGCATAGAATAATGACATTTATGATTCCACCTATGTAAAATTCAAAAGCAAGCTATACTAAGAGAGGAAAAATACAACAGGTTACCTACAGGGTCAGAGAAGTAGCATTGCCTGAGAGAGGGTCCTCGGGTCCTGAAGATATTATTAAGTCAGACTAAGAAAGAAGAATAGCACATGTTTTCATTCCTCTGTGAATCATATATCTCACTTAAGCACTAAGATCATGTATGTATATACAGGACATAAAACTAGAAAGGAGGCTAACTAAAGGAGTGAAAGACTATTGGCAGGAAGGGGTGAGAATTAAAGGGGGAGGGGAGGGAACAGGAAGACAGAAAAAAATGTACAAAGTACATTATGGAAAAATCTTTAAGAAACCTAGCACTGTGTACAATGAATATTCATCAATACCAAAGTACCAGCAACACATTATAAACAGCCACCTATGACTTAAGTTTTAGTTTACTGGTGCTGCTATAAAAACATACCAGAAAAATAGGTGTTTAAAAAAAATTATAGGAATCTATCTGAGGGCTAGAAGTCCCAAATCAAAGTGTTAGCTGGACCAGGCCTCTAAACTCTGGTGGGAATCCTTCCTCCCTGGCCCCTTGCCCCCTGATTTGCTAAGTCTTAATTGATTAGCTGCACCATTGCTATCCTCGGTCTTCGTGTGGCCTCACCCGAAGCGTGAGTCACCGACTGTGAGGACTGCAGTCACACTGGCCCAGGGGGCTGCCACCGTATTTCCCCAGGGCTTCACCTAACGCTGTGTGCAACAATAAGGTCACATTATGAAATACTGGGAGTTAGGGCTCTGCCATGAACTTTGGGTAAACATAATTCAATCTATGATATTTTACAATCAGTTTTAAAGTTTTCCCTCAAAACTTTGAATTCCACAAAGAAAACCGGAAAATATCATTTTTTTTTGTCTTCACATGGAGAATAGACTTTAACAAACAGGGCATAAACATAGAAAGGGTCTATTTGGGGAACAGTAAAGGGGGCGCTGAAGTGGGTAGGGGGGTGAGAAAGGAAAACTGCCAGTTAACAGAATCAAAGCACGTGAAGCCCATGTATGAAAAATCTCTGCTCTAAATCCACATTAAACAATAAATGCATGCTTATGTATAAAGGGTTTTTTCCTTTTTTAAAATTAGGTATATTCTTTATTTACACTTCAAATGTTGTCCCCTTTCCTGGTTCCCTCCTCCCCCCAAAATCCCATAAGCCATCTCCCCTTCCCCAATCAACCCTCCCCCACTTCCCTGTCCTGGTGTTCCTCTACACTACAGCATCAAGTCTTTCCAGGACCAAGGGCCTCTCCTCCCTTTGGTGTCTAAGACCGTCCTCTACTGCTGATATGTCTGGAGCCATGGGTAACTCCATGGGTACTCTCTGGTTGATGGTTTTGTCCCTGGGAACTCTGGGAGTACTGGGTGGCTCATATCATTGTTCCTCCTATGGCGCTGCAAACCCCTTCAGCTCCTTGGGTCCTTTCTCTAGCTCCCCCATTGGGGACCCTGTGCTCAGTTCAATGGCTGGCTGAGAGTGCCCCCCTCTGTATTTGTCATGCACTAGGACAGCCTCCCAGGTGATAGCTATATCTGACTCCGGTCAGCCAGCACTTGTGGGCATCCACCATAATGTCTGGGTTTTGTAACTGTATATGGGATGCATCCCTGGGTGGGGTAGTCACTGGATGGTCTTTCCCTCAGACTCTGCTCCACCCTTTGTCTTTGTATTTCCTTCTGTGGGTAATTTTTTCCCTTTCTACAAAGGACCCTAGGATCCATACTTTGTTCTTCCTACTTCTTGGGGCATCATTTTTTCTTTCTTAGATATTTTCTTTATTTACATTTCAAATGTTATTCCCCTTTCCTGCTTTCCCCTCCAAAAACACCCTATCCCATCCCCCCTACCCCTACTCACCAACCCACCCACTCCTGCTTCCCTGTCCTGGCATTCCCCTACACTGGGGCATCCAGCCTCCTCAGGACCAAGGGCCTCTCATCCCTTTGATGTCCAACAAGGCCATCCTCTGCTACATATGCAGCTGGAGCCATAGTTCTCTCCACGTGTAGGTCCTTCCTATGGGGCCGCAAGCTCCTTCAGCTCCTTGGGTCCTTTCTCTAGCTTCTCCATTGGGGAACCTTGTGCTCAGTCCAGTGGTTGGCTGAGAGCATCCACCTCAGTATTTATCACGTACTGGCAGAGCCTCTCAGGAGACAGCTATAAAGGGCTTTAAAAACAACAAACGACAAGAAAGGGTTGTCGTGGAAGGCTTTCCGGGAGGGTCAACACAGAACAGATTCTGTTTGCCAGGACGATCGTCAAGACTACAGACTTGTCATTAGCTTCCTAAGAGGGCAGAAAGACACTTGGAAAAACTTACACCGTGGAATCGTAAGGGACCAACAGATAGTTCACTCAACCTGCCTGGCGAGGTGGCGCGGGACTTCTGAGGCGCTGGGTTACAGCGTGCTTGCTGTTTTCCCTGGATTGGGCCAGTTGGCCACCTAAGGAAAGCCTTTAGCAGGGCAGAAAATAGAATTAAAAAGCAATCTTCCTGATTTATGTGTTCCAGAGTGGGAAGATGAAGGAAATACCGCCAATGCTTCGGGCAAAAGAAAGTTGGAAGGAGACTATATTACCTCTGCCTATTAAATGTAAGAAGGAGTCTTTCAACCCCGGATGAATGGAGAACAAGGAAAAGGGCCTGCTTTCTAATCTACAACAGAGCTGCGTGGGGAAGGGAAACCATTGGAGCCAAACGCAATAGGGACAGTATCATGAGAGTTCCTGCATCGCAGATACAGGGGGTGGCCAGGCGGAGCCTGCGGTGCTGCAGAGCCCAGCAGAGTCATGTGGATAGCCAAGAGTCGCCTAACCAAAAAGCAACCAGCCACATGGCCCACGGGAGTTCCTTACTCAGCTTGTGAACCAAAAGGAAACCCTGAGTCGTTACATTGCTCTCAACATGTTTGTCCCATTTACAAGGCGTTTCACAAAAATGAATGTACAAATCAGAAAAATGCAGTCCTTATCAGAAAATGCAGTCTACATTTTTAGATCAAATATCATCATCTTTAAAAACAATTATCCAGCCTGTAATCCCAGCACTCTGGGAGGCAGAGGCAGGAGGATTTCTGAGTTTGAGGCCAACCTGGTCTACAGAGTGAGTTCCAGGACAGCCAGGGCTACACAGAGAAACCCTGTCTCCAAAACAAACAAACAAAAAAAAAACTAAAACAAAAACAAAAAACAAAAGAAGAAAAATTAACAATAGTCTTTTTTAATGAAAAGGGAAGTAAAAACACCTTATGATAAAATTAAAGATTTACATGGAAAATATTTCACATAAAATAGAAGAGATACATAGAAAAACACGCTAAAATTGACAATTTTCACAGAAAATTAAAGAGTAAAGTGGTAGACATATAAAACATTGCTAAACTGAAATATAAAATAGAAACATTTTATGATAGAATTGAAGAATTACATGAAAAATATTTCTGATAAATTTTATTTTAGGTGTTAAAAATTTTAAACCTGTTAGAATTAAAGATTATCATGGAAATTTTTATATAGATGTAATAATGGTAGGCATAAAAGTATTCCTAAGTTGATTGAAAGTAGAATTATAAACATTTTCTGATAAACTTGAAGATTTACATGGAAAATATTTCTGATAAAAATGAAGAAATATATACAAAACATGTTAAAATTAAAGATTGTCATGGAAATTATACAGATAAAGTGATAAGCATGAAGATCTAAGTTGTTTGAAGGTGGAATTATAAATATTTTCAGATAACATTGAAGATTTACATGGAAAATATTTCTGGTAAAATTCAAGAAATATATAGAAAAACACGTTAAAATTGACTATTTCATGGAAAATTTTACATATAAAATGGTAGATATAAAAACTTTCTAAATTAATTGAAGGTGGAATTAGAAACATTTGTGATAAAAAAGATTTACATTTAAAACATTTCTGGGCACAGAAAGATCAGCTGTGGGTGCAGACTAGCAGCCGGGACCAGCTCTCCGAGCGGACTAGCAGCGAGGGGCCGCCTCGGGGCACAGCTCGGCACTCTAGCAGCTGGAGTCAGGGGCCTGGACTCAGAGCGAGCATAGTCCAGCATAGTCAACACAGCCAGAAGGGAGCAGCAGAGCCGGGCACGAACAACTCAGCCAAGGACACGCGGTGCTTTCAGCAGGGGCAGCCTTCTTGCCCCAGACCCCCGTGCGCAAACAGCGGGCACACTGGACGCAGTGAGCGGCTGGAATCAGGTGCGTGGCCAGAGTTATAGCTTAGCTTAGCTCTGCAGCAGATCCGGGCGCAGAAAGATCAGCTGCGGGTGCAGACTACCGGCCGGGACCAGCTCTCTGAGCGGACTAGCAGCGAGGGGCCACCGGGCCGCCTCGGGGCACAGCTCGGCACTCTAGCAGCTGGAGTCAGGGACCTGGACTCAGAGCGACCATAGTCCAGCACAGACAAGCTGCCAGAAGGGATCTGTCTCCTGGGGACAGGCGTGCTGTGCTTTCAGCAGGGCGCCATCTACAATAAGACCAACTAGCGCCAGAGATAAAGAGATGGCAAAAGGCAAACGTAGGAACGTTATTAACAGAAATCAAGGCAATATGGCACCATCTGAACCCAATTCGCCAACCACAGCAAGTCCAGGATACCCCAGCACACCAGAAAAACAAGAGTTAGATATAAAAGCACAGGTCATGATGCTCCTAGAGGAACACAAAAAAGACATAAACAAATCTCTTAAAGAAATGCAGGCGAACATCAATAGAGTAGAAGCTCTTACAATCCAAACACAAAAAACACTTAAAGAATTCCAGGAGAATATGGGCCATCAGACAGAAACCAATAAAGAGGAAGTGAGAAAATCAGTTAAAGAAATGCAGGAGAACTTGAAACAACAGGCAGAAGTCATGAAAGAGGGAGCACAAAAATATATCAAAGAATTACATGAAAACACAAACAAACAAATGATGGAACTGAGCAAAACCATCCAAGATCTGAACACAGAGGTAGAAACAACTAAGAAATCACAAAAGGAGGCAACCTTGGAGATAGAAAACCTTGGGAAGAAAACAGGGGTCGTAGATGCAAACATAAACAACAGAATACAAGAGATAGAAATAAGAATCTCTGATGCTGAAGATAACATAGTAACCATTGACTCCACAGTCAAAGAAAATGCAAAATCCAAAAGGCTTGTAACCCAAAACATCCAGGAAATCCAGGACACAATGAGAAGACCAAACCTAAGGATTATAGGGATAGATGAGAGTGAAGATCTACAACTTAAAGGGCCAGCAAATATCTTTAACAAAATTATGGAAGAAAACTTTCCTAACTTAAAGAGAGAGATGCCCATGAATGTACAAGAAGCCTACAGAACTCCAAACAGACTGGACCAGAACAGAAACACCTCCCGTCACATAATAATCAAAACCCCAAATGTACTAAACAAAGAAAGAATATTAAAGGCAGTAAGAGAAAAGGGCCAAGTAACATATAAAGGAAGACCTATCAGAATCACACCAGACTTCTCTCCAGAAACCATGAAAGCTAGAAGATCCTGGGCAGACCTCATGCAGACCCTAAGAGAAAACAAATGTCAGCCAAGACTACTATACCCAGCAAAACTCTCAATCAACATAGATGGAGAAATCAAAATATTCCATGACAGGACCAAATTTACACAATATCTTTCCACTAACCCAGCTCTACAAAGGATAATAGGAGGAAAACTCCAACACAAGGAAGGAAATGACACCCAAGAAAAAGCAAGACAGTAAACTTCTTCCATCAAACTCAAAGGAAGATAACTACTCAAAAACAAAAATAACATCAAAAATGTCATGAAGTAATAATCTCTATTCCTTAATATCTTTTAACATCAATGGACTCAACTCCCCAATAAAAAGACATAGACTAACAGACTGGATACGGAAACAGGACCCTACATTTTGCTGCTTACAGGAAACACACCTCAGAGTCAAAGACAAACACTACCTTAGAGTAAAAGGATGGAAGACAATTTTGCAAGCAAATGGTCACAGGAAGCAAGCTGGAGTAGCCATTTTAATATCAGATAAAATTGACTTTCAACCCAAAGTCATCAAAAGAGACACAGAAGGTCACTTCCTGCTAGTCAAAGGAAGAATCCACCAAGAGGAACTCACAATTCTAAACATCTACGCTCCAAATGTAAGGGCACCCTCATTTGTAAAAGAAACCTTACTAAAGCTCAAAGCACACATTGCACCTAACACAATGATTGTGGGGGACCTCAATACTCCTCTATCTACAGTGGACCGACCAGGAAAACAGAAACTAAACAGAGACACGGAGAAACTCATCGAAACTTTGGAGCAATTGGATTTAACAGATATATATAGAACATTTCACCCTAAAGCAAAAGACTATACCTTTTTCTCAGCCCCTCATGGTACCTTCTCCAAAATCGACCATATAATTGGACACAAGACAGATCTCAACAAATATAAAAAGATCGAACTAATCCCATGCCTCTTATCAGATCACCATGGAGTAAGAGTGTTCTTCAATAGCAACAAAAACAACAGAAAATCCCCATACGCTTGGAGACTGAACAATATTCTACTCAATGATACCTTAGTCCAGGAAGAAATAAAGAAAGAAATCAAAGAATTCTTAGAACTTAATGAAAATGAAGGCACAACATACCCAAATCTATGGGACACAATGAAAGCAGTGCTTAGAGGAAAACTCATAGCCCTGAGTGTCTCCAAAAAGAAACAGGAGAGAGCATATACCAGCAACTTAATGGCGCACTTGAAAGCTCTGGAACAAAAAGAAGCAATTTTACCCAGGAGGAGTAGAAGACAGGAAATCATCAAACTCAGGGCTGAAATCAATCAAGTTGAAACAAAAAGAACCATACAAAGAATCAACAAAACCAGGAGCTGGTTCTTTGAGAAGATCAACAAGATAGATAAACCCCTAGCCAGACTTACTAAAGGGCACAGAGACAGTATTCAAATTAACAAAATTAGAAATGAAAAGGGAGATATAACAACAGAAACTGAGGAAATTCAAAAAATCATCAGATCCTACTACAAAAACATATACTCAACACAACTGGAGAATCTGGAGGAAATGGACAATTTCCTCAACAGCTACCAAATACCAAAATTAAACCAGGATCAAATAGATCGTCTAAACAGACCCATAACCCCCAAAGAAATAGAAGGGGTCATAGACAGTCTTCCAACCAAAAAGAGCACAGGACCAGACGGTTTTAGTGCAGAATTCTATCAGACCTTCAAAGAAGTCCTGATACCAATACTCTTCAAATTATTCCACAAAATAGAAACTGAAGGAACACTACCCAACTCATTCTATGAAGCCACAATTACCCTGATACCAAAACCTCACAAAGATCCAACTAAGAAAGAGAACTACAGGCCAATTTCTCTTATGAATATCGATGCAAAAATACTAAACAAAATACTTGCCAACCGCATCCAAGAACACATCAAAACGATCATTCACCATGATCAAGTTGGCTTCATCCCAGGGATGCAGGGATGGTTCAATATACGGAAATCCATCAACGTAATCCACTACATAAACAAACTCAAAGAAAAAAACCACATGGTCATCTCATTAGATGCTGAAAAAGCATTTGACAAAATTCAGCATCCTTTCATGCTAAAGGTCCTAGAAAGAACAGGAATTCAAGGCCCATATCTAAACATAGTAAAAGCAATATACAGCAGACCAGTAGCCAACATTAAGGTAAACGGAGAAAAACTCGAAGCAATCCCTCTAAAATCAGGGACTAGACAAGGCTGTCCCCTCTCGCCATATCTCTTCAATATAGTACTTGAGGTACTAGCTAGAGCAATTCGACAACAGAGGGAAGTCAAAGGGATACAAATCGGAAAGGAAGAAGTCAAACTATCACTATTTGCAGATGATATGATAGTTTACTTAAGTGACCCAAAAACCTCCACCAGAGAACTCCTGCAACTGATAAACAACTTCAGCAAAGTGGCTGGCTATAAAATCAACTCAAGTAAATCAGTAGCCTTCCTATACGCGAAGGATAAGCAGGCCGAGAAAGAAATTAGGGAAATGACACCCTTCACAATAGCCACAAATGATATAAAGTATCTTGGAGTGACGCTAACCAAACATGTGAAAGATTTATACGACAAAAACTTCAGGTCTCTGAAGAGGGAAATTGAAGAAGACATCAGAAAATGGGAAAATCTTCCATGCTCGTGGGTTGGCAGGACTAATATAGTCAAAATGGCAATCTTGCCCAAAGCAATATACAGATTCAATGCAATTCCCATCAAAATCCCAACTCAGTTCTTCATAGAGCTAGAAAGAGCAATTCTCAAATTCATCTGGAATAACAAAAAACCCAGAATAGCTAAAACTATCATCAACAGCAAAAGAACTTCTGGGGGAATCAATATCCCGGACCTCAAGCAATATTACAGAGCAGTGGTATTAAAAACTGCATGGTATTGGTTCAATGACAGGGAAGCGGATCAATGGAATAGGATCGAAGACCCAGAATTGAACCCACACATCTATGGCCAATTGATCTTCGACAAAGGAGCTGAAAACATCCAGTGGAAAAAAGATAGCCTTTTCAACAGATGGTGCTGGCTCAACTGGAGGTCAACATGCAGAAGAATGAGAATTGATCCACTCTTATCTCCTTGCACTAAGCTCAACTCCAAGTGGATCAAAGACCTCCACATAAAACCAGACACACTAAAACTAATAGAAAAGAAACTGGGGAAGACCCTTGAGGACATTGGCTCAGGGGAAAAATTCCTGAACAGAACACCAATTGCTTATGCTCTAAGAGCAAGAATAGACAAATGGGACCTCATAAAACTACAAAGTTTCTGTAAGGCAAAAGACACTGTCAAAAGGATAAATAGGCAACCAACAAATTGGGAAAAAATCTTCACCAACCCCACATCCGACAGAGGGCTAATCTCCAATGTATACAAAGAACTCAAGAGGTTAGACCCCAGAAAACCAAATAACCCTATCCAAAAATGGGGTACAGAGCTAAACAGAGTCTTTTCACCTGAAGAAATTCGGATGGCTGAGAAACACCTTAAAAAATGTTCAACATCACTAGTCATTAGGGAAATGCAAATTAAAACAACCCTGAGATTTCACCTCACACCAGTCAGAATGGCTAAGATTAAAAACTCAGAAGACATCAGGTGTTGGCGAGGATGTGGAGAAAGAGGAACACTCCTCCACTGCTGGTGGGAATGCAAGCTGGTACAACCACTCTGGAAATCAGTATGGCGGTTCCTCAGAAAACTGGGCGTGATACTTCCGGAGGACCCAGCCATACCACTCCTGGGAATATACCCAGAAGATTCACCAGCATGCAATAAGGATACATGCTCCACTATGTTCATAGCAGCGTTATATATAATAGCCAGAAGCTGGAAAGAACCCAGATGTCCCTCAACAGAAGAATGGATACAAAAAATGTGGTATATATACACAATGGAGTACTATACAGCCATTAGAAACAATGAATTCATGAAATTCTTAGAGAAATGGATGGAGCTGGAGAATGTCATACTAAGTGAGGTGACCCAGTCTCAAAAGAATACCCATGGTATACAGTCACTGATAAGTGGATATTAGCCTAGAAGCTTAGAACACCAAAGACACAAATCACATATCAAGTGATGTCTCACAAGAAGAAAGGAGTGGACACTGGTGCTAGAATGGACCAAAACATCATTGTGGGAGAGTACAAGAACAGTAAAGTGGGAGGGGGTGGATGCGGGAGCAGGGGGAGGGAAAAGGACATGTGGGACATTTGGGGGTGGGGAACCAGAAAAAGGGAAATGAATTGTAAATATAGAATATATACAATAAAAAATAAAAATAAAAAAAAACATTTCTGATAAAATAGAGGAAATATATAGAAAGATATATTAAAATTGAAGATTATCATGAAAAAGAATGCAGATAAAATGGTAGAAATAAAAAACATTACTAAATTAATTAAAAGGGGAATTACAAACATTTTCTGATAAAACTGAAGATTTAGTTGTTTTTTGTTTTTGTTTTTTTTTTTCTAGATAGGGTTTCTCTGTATAGCCCTGGCTGTCCTGGAACTCACTCTGTAGACCAGACTGGCCTCAAACTCAGAAATCTGCCTGCCTCTGCTTCCCAAATGCTGGGATTAAAGGCCACCACCCGACTGAAGATTTACATGAGAAATATTTCTGTTAGTCTATGTCTTTTTATTGGGGAGTTGAGTCCATTGTTGTTAAAAGATATTAAGGAATAGTGATTGTTGCTTCCTTTTATTTTTGATGTTATTTATATGTTTGTGTGGGTATCTTCTTTTGGGCTTGTTGGAAGATTACTTTCTTGCTTTTTCTAGGGTATAGTTTCCCTCCTTGTGATAGCATTTTCCATCTATTATCCTTTGTAGGGCTGGATTTGTGGAAAGATATTGTGTAAATTTGGTTTTATCATGTAATATCTTGGTTTCTCCATCTATGATGATTGAGAGTTTTGCTGGGTATAATAGCCTAGGCTGGCATTTGTGTTCTCATAAGGTCTGTATGAGGTCTGCCCAGGATCTTCTAGCTTTCACTGTCTATGGTGAGAAGTCTGGTGTGATTCTGATAGGTCTGCCTTTATAAGTTACTTGCCCTTTTTCCCTTACTGCTTTTAATATTCTTTCTTTGTTTAGTGAATTTGGTGTTTTGATTATTATGTGTCGGGAGGATTTTCTGTTCTGGTCCAGTCTGTTTGGAGTTCTGAAGGCTTCTTGTATGTTCATGGGCATTTCTTTCTCTAGGTTAGGGAAGTTTTCTTCTACAATTTTGTTAAAGATATTTACTGAGCCTTTAAGATGCAAATCTTTGCTCTTGTCTATATCTATAATCTATAATAATTAGGTCTGGTCTTCTCATTGTGTCCTGGAGTTCCTAGATGTTTTGGATTACCAGCTTTATGCATTTTTGCATTTTCTTTGACTGTTGAGTCAATGCTTTCTATGGTATCTTCAGCACCTGAGGTTCTTTCTTCTATCTCTTGTATTCTGTTGTTGATGCTTGCATCTATGACTCCTGAATTCTTTCCAAGGTTTTCTATCTCCAGAGATGTCTCACTTTGTGATTTCTTTATTGTTTCTACTTCCACTTTTAGATCTTGGATGGTTTTGTTCATTTCCTTCACTTGATTATTTGTGCTTTCCTGTAATTCTTTAAGGGATTTTTGTGTTTTTCTTCTTTAAGGGCTCCTGCCTGTTGACCCATGATCTGCTGTATTTCTTTAAGGGATTTTTGTGTTTCCTCTTTAAGGGCTTTTACCTGTTGACTGATGTTCTCCTGTATTTCTTTAAGGGAGTTATTTAAGTCTTTCTTAAAGCCCTCTATCAGTATCATGAGATACAGTTTTAAATCCAACTCTTGCTTTTCCAGTGTGTTGGAGTATCCGGGACTTGCTGTTGTGGTAGAACTGGGTTCTGATGTTGCCATGTGGCCTTGGTTTCTGTTGGTAGGGTTCTTGTGCTTGCCTTTTGCCATCTGGTTATCTCTGGTGCTAGTTGGTATTGTCTCTGGCTGGAGTTTGTTCTTGTGGGCCTGTAAACCTATATCCTTACTCCTCTGATCTCAGAAGTGAAAGCACTGGTGGGAGATCACATTCTCCTGGTGGGCTGTGCACAGAAAGCTGTAAAGTTTCCTGGCTCCCTGGTGCAAATGGCAGTGGAAAGACTTCTGTCCCAGCTGCTCCACTGATATTAGGCCCTGTGTGCTCCTAGCTGTTCCCCTCCAGAGTGAAGGTGTAGATCTCACCTCTGTGCTCAGAAGTGAAAGTGCTGCTGGGAGATCACTCTCTCCTGGTGGAGAGAAGTGTGCAGAGAAGGCAGTGGAGTCTCCTGGCTCCCTTGTGCCAATAGCGGCAGGAAGACCAACAGTAGTCTTAAGGACATGGAGTGGGATCATATCTTAATGTATTTCACGCTGCTGTAACAAAACATCTGGAGCTGGATACTTTATAAAGGGAAAAGGATTGAGTAGCTCAGAGGTTTGGAGGTCAAAATCTCAATGCAGGCCTGTGTAAACAACACACAAACTAATGTTGTCCTTTTGAAATAGGGTTTCCTTGTCGCCATTTTGTTGTTAAACCATTAGGTTCTGCACCATTAAGTATTTCAGCATCATTAAATATTTCTGTCTCTCGACAGGCCTTTTTTGAGTTGTAATCCAAAATTTGGGAAATCTGACCTGACAGGGAAGGCTTTCCCCTGGTTTTGAATGTATTCATTTCCATGATATTTATTGAGAATGCATCTAATGAAGAACAATTGTGTCAGACGTGGTTAAAGAGTTTCCATTCTACTGAGATGAACAGAGTTAGGTAGAGTGTATAAACTCCAGGACATACGGTCATCAGAGGAGGTTGAGGCGGCTTTGGCAAGCTGGGAGCAGCAGTCATCTGGAAACTGTCCTTGCTTCTGGCAGCAGACAGAAGAATCTGCTTCAGGAAAATTGATTGTTTTGTGAGCACAGGTCCATCATGAGCCAAGGAAGACCTAACTCATTGCTCATGATAATGAAGAGAGAGCGATTTCCCAGGCTGAAGAGAAGCATTTACTGGGATCCGATTTCCTTTAACTGCCTTTCTTACAGCCCAGATCTGCTGTCAGCATTTCCCTGCATTCTCTATGAGGCGCTCTCTGGCTTAAACACGTGTGCTGTCCTCTGCAAGTGAAGTTTCATTCCAATAAGCAACGTTTTTGCATGTTGTCAATTCTGTGATTCTGTTAGTTCCATCTTATACCTTACATCTTAAATTAATTCATCAGTAGACAAACATTTTGGCCAAAGTAAGAATGGGAATATTCTATTTCTAAATAGCAGGAGATCATTTTTTTTTAAATGTGATTTCCATTTGCTGATGACAATACACCAAACTCCTGGTGCATTTAATCTCCACTCCCCTCCATGCATTCAGGTTTGGAAACGGAAAATAAGTAAACTGCTATCTTGGTTAAGAGT